>OZ014481.1:20805354-22005354 GCA_963965965.1 Trididemnum nubilum | reverse complement strand
CGAGAGTTGAGCGCTGGATGACCAAAGGAAAAATAGCCAACCAGGACTAAAAGCTCTACAAATTTCCTACCTAAAGTGGTTGCAAATTGCGGTGAAGACCTTTTTTTTGGTCTTCACCTGATTTCGGGGAAAAATGACTTCAATTTCTGGTGAAGACCTTTTTCTTGTTTCTGGTCTTCCTTCAATTTCGGCGACGAAAATGCATCATTTTCACTAAACTTTTTGTAAAGTTGGTCAAGGCTGCAAAAGCGTCCCCCCATGCAAAAATTTACAATTTAAGTACTGGTTATTTTCATAACAAAGCAAAAACCTCTGGATTATTATTTACTGCTAAAATATTACACGAGGCAATGTACCTTGCTTTCTCCTACCTGGGCCAAACCACTTACAAAATTCAACCCCAAAATGCAGGATTTTAAACGTGTTTTGGACTTAGATTGTAAGTGAAAGGAGGATTTAACAATTTAATTTTTTTTAATTGGTTTTCAAAGGTTAAAAATGTAGTTCTTTCAAAAGGCTCTTAACACGTGCAAAATGTGATTCTTTGACATTAAATAATTTTTTTCCAAAAATAGCCCAGCGGCTGTGGGGCTTCAACCCCCAAACCCCCACAGAAGCCTTCGGCGACTGGGGCTTCGTCCCCAAATCCCAGTTTGTGATATGTTTGAGTTACACTAGTTTACTCAACACGTCTCCCAATTTATACATTTTCGCTTTTGGTTTAAGCCCTCTCCCTTTATCAAAATCTTGATTTATTACCAAACCAGGCTCATTCTGCGATATCTTTGTCCCACAAAAAGCTACGCCTATGGTGGTGGGAAATGGAGAGTTGGCAAACTAAAAAGTGAGGAATTGGAGAGAAAAGGTTAAGAATCCCTGTTTTAACCTTGCTTTCTCCTACCAAAGGGTACAATGGACCCCAAAAAGAAAATTGATCTTTCATGACTAAGAACAGGTAGCAAATACGACTTCCATGTTTTCTGATTTTTCCTAAGTCTAGCTGATCTTCAACGAGGTAGAGAATCACAAATCTCAGATAAACCGATATGGCATAAAAAAAAACAGCATCGCATACCATGGTGTCCAATAAACCCCAAGCCAATTACTAACCTGCATTTTTTAGTTTAGACTGGCTGAGTTTTTTTTAACGCAGTCATTTTGTTTTGAAACAACTAATCTGTTTCTTGAAACCACAAATATCAAAATCATTAGTTTGAAAATAATTATTTACAATATCAAATGGAAGTCAAATTAGGAAATATACTGCTGAAAAAGAATTGCAAGCTACTTGGAAGATGATGAGATTTCAGAGTTTCCAAAAAAGAGAGTGAAGATAAGGAAAGATGGACCCTATAGGAGAACAAATTGAGCAGTAGAACATTCTGGATAGGATGGTTCGAACCTACAACTGCAAGAGGATGATTAGAAGATGACCAGTAGCTCTAGTTTACAACATGATTGGCGTTAGCGCTGTCAAAGCATACATAGTATAGCAGCAATCCACAGCAAAAGTAACCGAATTTTTAGCTAGAAAAGGAGAAAGTTTTGGATTTGCTTAGGAAAAGAGCTTGTTGGAATATCCACTGTCCAGTGCTCTGTCAATGCAAAAAAATTGTGCAACTCATCCTCAAAGCAACAAAAAAAGGGCTTCTGCAACCGAAAACCAGGCATCAAAGCAAAGAAAACCAGACGTTATTTTTGTGAAACAAGCAAAGATTGAAAATGCAGCGCGTGCAATAAGCACATTCGCTAGTTATTTGCATGGATTGAAATCACTAATCGGTTGAAAGCATTATTTTGCACTTTTCTAAACGCTTTGAAACTGTAAGCATTAGTTTACAGTAATGTAAAACTGTGCGTTTTAGCTTTTGTGTAACCAACCATTGTGCTGAATAAATCGCCTCTGATTTCCATACTTTTATTATGTGTTGCTTTTATCAATTTGAACTCCTAACTTGTTGCGTTTTTTAAGTAGAAGCTAGTCGTGCAAACGCTCCCGCACGTGCCATTGCCTTTTCTCATACATTTGGTTTAAATATGACATTTTGTCACTACATAGTTGCAAGCTGTGCAGTGTAGTGGTTATCATGCTCAGCTACCATCCTTCCGTACCCAGGTTCGATTGGCGGTTGGGTAGTGTATGAGTGATGCAGTATGCAGGAACTTGGAAGGAAATGCACGAAGCTATCTTTTTTTTGCTTCAAAACCTTGCATTACATTTAGGTTTGGGGCAGGGATGCCAGCTTGAGGGGATAGCAATTACGTAGCAGCAGCTTTTTAGCTCATGAAAGCGACGTACCGTTACGTTTGAGTGCGGCTCCCTGCGTAAGTTTTGCACGACTAGCTCCTCGCCGTTTTTAATGACAATGCTGATAAGAAATAAGCAGTAACAAAGCTTATAAACTTGCAAATCATTGCATAACCGCAAGGAAACGGTGTAGAGATAATTGCAGTGCACTGTCTAATCTTTGGAGTACTTGTCTGGCTGATTGTACAGTATATAATAAGGTCTAATTAGCGCATTTTTTGCGTTTAGTAATTGTTTTTGTGCTTAAATTGTTCATTTGTTACAATTTTTAATGTTAATTTGTGGATTTGTGTGAGATCTCTATGGCTAAACGCTTTTTTGAAATCTGGGGTCCACTGGACCCCAATGGTACAATTTGCTTGGAATTATTTTGGTAGACAGAGGCTTAAAGTAAAGGTAACCATAACGAATTTTTTATTGCAGGAAAAACAGCCTACAGGATAAAATAAAAACTTAATGCGTACAAAATTCTTGAAGCTATTTCTTTGTGAGAAGCTGCAAAAGACCAAAAAATGTCATTCTGGAAATCATTTGTATACGGAGGAGCAATAAAAAAGGAGCATTCATTCGTATACGTTTTTAAACCCGATTTAACTTGCGGGCTTTTGCGGGCCTAGTTTGGGCTTCAAACAATTTGTCCGGTTCGTGCCTAAACTGTAGTCGGCCCGTTTACAACTCTGGGTGACAGAGAAATAGCCTAAAAGTACTGCACAAGTGTACGTGTTTGAAAGTTAAAATCATTACTCTTGATTATCTCCCTCGATTACTGTGAACTTCGAGGTTGATCGCTTGACGACGGGGCATATCGTGCACCTCCGTTTGAAGATTTTCTAGGCCTATGCCCAGTCCTTCCAAGTGTTTCCATTAGGATGCCTTCATGACTTGTTGATACATCCGGCTCGTTTTGTCGCCGACCCACATCGCTTTCACCAGAGTACGGATTTTCGTTGGGGTTTTGCGGGTCTGAATTAGCTGCACCAGCGTTTAGATCTTTATTCAGAAAATGTCGCGTGGCGTCAATATCATCTGACAACTTCACCTCCAATTCTTTCCAAAAACTTTCAAAAGCGAGCTCGTTTTTCTTTAAATTTCTAACAAATTCTTCCAATATGACGTCACATTTTTTGTCCGATATTTTGCCAGATTCATCTTTGACCTGACGGTAAACAGTAAATAGAATAATTTAGATAGTAATATGTCAGGATTGACTTAGCCGGCCGGCATTGTGGCTAAAAAGGAAAAACGTCGTTTTTGCGACAACCCTGATTGCATGATCAGGGTTTACCCTCCACCCTGGTCACGTTGTTGCGTTTTTGGATAAGATGCTTTGCGATGATTATCTTGAACAAACAAAAAACAAATTCATTGGTCAAGAATTCGATAAAATCCATAGGAACATTGGATTACAGAAAAATTTTAAGAACCTGCGAATTCCTCCAAATACGAAATAGTTATTGCAATGAAAAGTGCGGATCGTTTAATAGTCGTATACTGTTACATTTGACACTGTCCGGTGACAGGAGGAAAAATATGCACTTCAACTCCCACAACCAAGCTATTATTTCTCTATGTGGCAGGTGGCAGCTTCACCCAGTTTTAAACTTCTTCAGGCCATTAAAACTTCGCTCCAACACCGCGAGGCACGTTTTTCTGAATTTGGTGGCTTGCTTGACAAGTAACCCTTTTAGAATAGGCAAAAATTAATGAACCACTGCAGGAGTTACATCATATGTTTGACATGATTGCTCAGTGCTTCGCAATCGTTGTGCCGCGAGACGATTCTGGGTGCTCCGCAGAATAATTATATTTTGAACCACTAAACCTATCTTGCACAGCAGAGGTTGAGTCGAGGAGACAAGGTTGGAGGCCAAGGACTCAAAAAAACGGGGCCAAGGCGATCGACTGTTCGAGGACAGACCTCTCGAGGTCAAGAACAGAAATGGTCGAAGCCAAGGACCAAGGAAACAATTTTTTTTAATTATTGGTCGGCAAATTCTACATTACTTTTAAGCCCGAAAGTGTTTAAAATATTTATTGCATTTCGTAAAGTTTTTAAGGATAATTAATTTGAAATCGTAGTTTCTAAAAATAAGGAATGTTATTTAAAAGTTTTACACGTTAGCATCAATGTTGATAACGTTCCGTAGCGTTATTGAGGTAATGAAACAATTAAGGCCGTAATTTGTGACTGAGAGTAATGAACATAGGCGTAGCCAGGAGGAAGGGTCCGCAATTGAAAAGACACCATTGATAAAAATGATGACAACAAAGCCTATTTCTTCTTTTCAGCTTCTTTGGGCATTTTCGCGTAGCCTACAACAGTAGTAATTAAAAATAATATTAATTTTGACAACTAGGGGCTCGAGTCCCCTCAATTCAAACTTTAGCAAACCAGTTCAAACGTATAACCCAGAAAAAATTCAGGATTTTTGTCCTAAAAGTTGTAATCCCAGGCCCTCATCTAACCTTTTTATGAACGTGTAGAGACATGATTAGTAGCCATCTGTTGTACCAACTTTAAATAACAAACCACCTACACCTAATCAGTTTTTACTTGACAAAATACCAATAAAAGTAAAACTTACTGTAGCTACGGGAACTGCTTATTGAAAAAACTATTGAACTTGAATTGCGGGGATCTGGGCCCCCTGGTCGTACATGTACTCCTAAAATTGGTTGTTTTCATGATATAACACAAACATCTTCCAGACAAATTTTCGAGAGAATTATTGTTTAGCCAAGTGCTAAAAATATTGCAGGAGGCAATGTACCTTGCTTCCCAACACCTGGGCCAAGTCATTCACAAAATTTAAGTTAAAGATGCGAGATTTTAAACCTGTAAGTAAAGGGAGAACTGAACAATTAGTTTTTTCAATTGGCTTTCAAATCCTTAAAATTTATTGCTCTTTCAAATGGCTCTGAAAACGTGCAAAATGTGATCTACATTGCACCAAAATAGATAATTTTTTCAAAAAATTACAAAAGATTGCCCAGCGGCTGAGGACTGCGGCCTTAGACTCCCATAGTTTCCGGCTGCTGGGGGCTCCTCTCCCAGATCCCCGTCTGAGATACGTTTGAGTTTACTAGTTTGACTCACCACGTCTCTCAATTTAGATAGATATTTTCGAAAAACTTTTTAATTTTTGGTTCACCTTCTCTCCCTGTAGCAAAATCGCGGTTACCTGCCAAAATGCAGGCCCCGACTTCTGATCCTCCATTCTATGTTATCTTTGTCCCATAAAAAGTCCCTTTTTTTGAAAATTTCTGATGCCCTAACTTCATCAGTTAGGGCCTTGGTGTAAGCGTCCATTGATTATGGGATTCCAGTTTTTTAGTCGTTTCTCAAACACATATCTTACTGTTTGATTAAACCATTTATTTTGATAGAAATTTTTAAATATTATCATAGTGTTTATATATTACATAGCGACTATGATTTTATTATCTAAAAGTATTTCAAAATGCTTCAAATTAATGTTTTTAAAATGAGTTGAAGTACCGTACCCAGTATTTACAAACTGAAGGCTTGGAGAAAAATGGGGGAGGTTTTTTGGGGCGAGAGAAAAGTTCCCATGCCTCCTCATGTAATTGCTACTACAATTCCATTTATTTTAGTCATTCTTTTTTTGGCAAAATTGCAATTTTGTGATTATTAAAGATTACGCACAAGATTTTCAAAGCAATTTGAAAAAAGGAAATACTCCAAGTTAAGTTGGAAAATCTTTAGTTTTCCCACATTTACCAATTCTAATTTTAAGCCAAACCTTTCTTTACATTTCACTGATGTCTCTCTAAAGTCTTACATCTAATGCCTATCAATGAATGAGCGCGCACGTCTCGGCCGCCGAAAGCCACTTTGTGAAATTTGACATAAGGTATTTAACGTCCAGCGCCCCCCTTCAAACGGCAAACGTAAAAGTGATTAAACATCATGTTTTTCTAAAAATATCCAAACTTTTTGCGGGAGCTTCGCCTCCTCATCCTCATGACGTCGTGTGAAAAATTGCAAGTGCAGCGCGCATCTTTCCATACATTCAAACAATTATAGTTGTACATAATTTCACACTCGCTTTTTCTATAATTCATTATGCAACCTCTTTGCTAATACAGTGGCTTATTATTTGGGATTGGTAGCGGCAATTTTCATCACAGAAAATGCTCAGCGGACATGGCTTTGCCCCAGACAGCACGCCAGTGATTAGATTGTTATTTCTTATCCCAAAACAATTAATTCTTCGCAATATTCGCTCGCGTATTATCAGAACAAGTTGGCGTTCTAAAGATACGTTTTGTTAGTTATATCAGGACTGCACTAGCATATTGATATTTAGTACAGTGTATCATAGGCTATCCCTGGTAACTATTCCATTTTATTATCACCCACATACTTTCTTCTGAAGTCACACTTAGATAGGCACGGTAAAGTTTTTGCATTAGCAATTCAGAAACGTTTGCATGCGGACCCCGGCATCCCTAATTATGGCCCGGTATGGTTTTTAGTGCTTTGTTATTTTTACCATCCGCACCAAAGTATTAGCAGAAAAAAAACTATTTATTCGACGCTGCCTTTTGCCCCTCATTCTCCGATTAGAGCTTTCACACAATGCCATTTAAAATAAGGCTTCCTATGACTTGACTATCACAATGTGTTATTTTTCAAATGAGGAAAAAAAGCAAATTGACTGGCTAGAAGTTTAAATAATTTTTTGTTAGGTTATTTTCTTTTTTAACCAATCAAAAATTAATGCTTTTTTCAAGCCGAGTACAGGGCGTTTCAAGGGCTTGTTGGCTTCAAGGCCAAGGACTTAGCTTCGAGGCCATGGCCAAGTACTTCAAAAAGTGTTTTCGAGGACGTTCTCAAGGCCAAGGACGTCCTCGAGAACTCCACCTCTGTTGTGCAGTTCTAATTCCCGACCTCCGCAACAAGCATTGTGCTTGTTGCATCACAATACAACAAGCCTCGGTTAGCCACTGCGACGCCGTGTTAAGGTGCGCTTAAACTGGATACATTGACGTGATTCGTGACATTGACGCGACATAATTTAACGTGATCGACAACTTGCGAAAGGTTTCAACCGGTCACCAGCTTCGCAAGCGGTTCACTTAGACAAAATTTTGGATCAGTGGTTGCGCTATTTTGAGCAAGTAACGTATACAGCGACAGGGGCGCCGAGAGCCAAACGTCGGCCCGGGGCCAGCTCAAAAATGACGGACTTCCGGTGTTGTGAAGTCCAAAATAGACGGAAAAAATGCTGCAGTCTGGTCCGAAAAATGATGTAATCTCCAAAAAAAATAAAAAAAGGTCTTCACCGAAATTTTGACGGTTGTTTCGATCGAAATTAGGTGATCTCCAAAAAAAAGAGGTCTTCACCAAAATTTTAACTGTTTTTCCGGTCAAAATTAGGTGATCTTCCAGAAAAAAAAAAGTCTTTACCGAAATTTTAACGGTTGTTTTGGTCGAAATTAGATGATCTCCAAAAAAAAAAAAAAAGGTCTTCAGGTCCTCACATGCGAACTTCTGAGTGTCATTGGTCTTCCTGAAGCCAATGGGCCCCCTAAAGTCCATGGGTTCCGCGGTCATTGTCCCCCCTGCCCCCCCTCTCGGCGGCCCTGTACAGCAACTATACTCGCGAAAGTTGCCAACCTTTGTTTTGCGTTGCTTCGGATCCAATGTAAACGCACCTTTAGTACCAACAATGAATATACGGCATGTACAATGAGTAGTATTTTTAGTGGTAATGTAAACAAAATGCTTCGCAGTACTTAAGAAATTGTTAAAAACTAAAAAAAAGCAATGGATAAGTTTATGAGGGTAGCAAAAATGTTTTTGAACAAATTTTTTGCTGTTGTTACTGATCAAAAATGGCAATCGTTCATGCTTGAAAAAAATGATAGATCGAGAACTTCGAATTGCCCTTTAAAAACATTCCCAATTGACATCAAAAAAACAAAAAGAACAAAAAAAAAAATACATTGGGGCAAACGCAGTCAAAGCGACCGGAAAAGAGCACCGAAAAAGCGTTTCATCGGTTGTGGAGTCAAGGTGCTCCTTGTCATTCACAGCAAATTAATCTTTGAGCATTGATAAGCGATAATAGTGACTAGCCTGCTAACAACATTAAGTTTTCTCCACACTATCTTGAGATCGTTGCTTGTTCAAATGCACTAAGCAACGAAAATTGTCGCAAGTAACTTATCCAATGGTACAATAGCGCAACTTGGATTAAAGTTGAAACAAAAACTGATAATAGCAATTATACTAAAACTCACCAATCCAACCGAAATTGTGTGTGTGTGCATTTTTATTTTTGAACTCTATATTTTTATTCAATAAATAAACAGTCTCACAGTCAGTTTGGGTGTAACACGTTTCATGAGGGATATGTGGTTGTTTTTAATGTTTACTAATAGGTTTCGGAACATGACAAGTTACAGTCGATTTGCTTTTCGTGGGATCAAATTTGGTTTTTAGTGATACAATAATTAATAGTGGTACAAAGGATTTTGTGTGTAAATTTTCTGCCTGTTTTGCTGAGTTTTGCCGCAAAAATTTGAACAGGGCATTAGTGTGTCATGAGTGAAAAAAGGTTGCGTAGCACTGTGATAGCCTATATCCATAGGTGGGCAAGTTAACGCAAAACGTTAGCTTCGTTAACCACTAGTCCGTTAACAAACTTCACACCTCCGTTAACGTTAATCCGTTATTTTCAGCTTTAATTAACGGAAGTTAATAAAGTCCGTTAATCCGTTAACATTTTGCGTGTAATTTACATTTCTTTTTATTCACTCGCTTCTAGAGCACGTATTGACGCTGTTAAGCTGATTGTAAGAAAATATTTATTGCTATGGTGGTCTTTTTGTGTTTTGAAAGTTACATTTTACAGTCTAACCGAATTTCAAGATAAAAACAAGTTCAAATGCACAACGAAGCTGCATGATATTAACGATAAAAACCGTAACGGAAGTTAACAGAACTTAACGGAAGTTACTTTAGTCCGTTAACAGCACTTAACGGAAGTTAATTTAGTCCGTTAACATGAAAAAACTTTTTAACGGATTAACGAGTTAATGAAAAAGTTAGCTTCGTAATTAACGGATTAACGATTGACGGACTTGTGCCCACCTATGCCTATATCCACAATATTGCAACTTTACGAGTCCGACCAGTGGTTTAATGGAAAGCGTCTGCAAATGAAACGAAAGACTTTGACTAAACTACTGATCGAGTTAAACTAAAGACTTTAAAATATTGGTATTCATAGTTTTCATATTTTAAAATTGGTATTCTGCTTTACGTTCAGCATCAAAAGAAACATACTGAAGCTTCTAAAAACCGGCGTTGTATACAGGCTAGCTAGTATAGCCACTTGAATAGAAGCCCACCAAATTGCTTTGATTGTCTTCTGGCTAAAGCAAACTAGTAAATAAAAAAAATGACAACACAGCATGCATAGAAACATGCTAGAAGAGCTGCATAGCAGTGCACACAATTTACTTTTTCTATAATGGAAGAAACAAAGGCTTTTGTAATTGCTTCTTCCATTTCTTTTTTGCATTCAGAACTTATTGTTGCTTGGATGTAATTCATTGGTGATAGACTCCGGAAAAGGATATATATTGCCAAAGCAATAAAACAGAGCGCAATTGCTAGACTCCACCCGATTATTTGGGAATACCGTATGTTGTTTACATAGCCATCGCTCGGTTGAAGCATTTCCTGAATAGAAAATTCCATACGATGAAGGAAATAAAGGGAATAGTAATATAGAGGAAGCATAAAAGCATAACGTTAAATAGTTCGTTTACGGTGCGACGTTAATGCGTTCACTTAAAACTATCCTCTATTTTGTTCAATCCTCTATTTTATTTTGTTCAATCTCTTTTTAATTTTGTTCAATTCTCTATTTTATTTTTAACCTATAAGTTATAGATTAAACAACCCCAAAGTTTTTCGTGATATGATGGATGGATAAACAAACTCAAAAGAAAGGGAATGAATTCAAAGATCTAATTCCATTACAGTACCTTACTTCTAAAGCGACTGATGCTCTGCCTAAACTACTGTAGCTACAGAGAGACTAAGTTATAGGCAGTACTAGTAGCGTAGCCAGGGGGGGGGGTGGCGGGGGGAGGGGGGCTATAGCCCCCCATTGGCCTGCTGACCAAAACGCAGAATAAGCAAAATAACACGTTTTTAACACTTCTGCGACTGTATTTTACCCTGGAATAGACTCAACAAATGATTAAAAGCATATTTCGAAACGTTTATTTAGGGGGGTGGGGGCAACTTTGTCAAAAACAAAACTTATAAATCAGAAAAAAATTTTGAAAAATGGCAAAAAATTAGTATTCAAATTTGATCGTTTATTGAAAAATGCTTAACATAGGTTTTATCAAAAAAAAAAAAAAGCTTAGGAATGGGAGGGGGAGGGGCTAGTTAGTCAATTAATAATCAATTCTGTCAAACTTCTTTCCATTAGCCCCCCCTAATTATATCTGTTTCTATAAAATACACACGAAATAGAATATTAGTTGAAAGTGTTATTGAACTACGGGTATACGATTTTATGATTTACCAGCTTGTACATACCTAGTGAACTGAAACTCCAACAATAGCTACCTCCCACATAACCCATTTAGGCAACTTGTATAATCAGGTTTTGCACTGCTAATTTCTATGCCACGTTTTAATAGCATTAATTTTTATCAAATATGCCTAAAATTATTATATTAAGTTATTTTTGTCAAAAAAATACAAAATTTTCGAGCGCTAGGGACTCCGTCCCCAGGTTCCCTTGCCTCCTGCGGCTGGGGGCTTTGCCCCCAAATTCCCAGCCTTTGGCAGCTGGGGACTTCACTCCCGAACCCCCCAAACAGCCCCTTCACCATTGTGAATTTCTGGCTACGCGTCTGGTTATAGGAATCAAACTTTGATAGTAATTGTAATCGCAGTTTCTTCACTAAGTTGCCTTGATCAGGAGACAGCTAAGGGAATTTTTGGTCTTCGAGTCAAGCTGCCACCTGTCTACCGCACACGGTGGAAGCTTCACACTGTCCCTGTAATTGTTGAACGTCAAGCAAGAAAGCTGTGAAAAGCAATTTTTCTAGTCTTTGGTTTGAACCGACCGGGAATCGAATCCGAGTCTGCCGCTTCAGCAGCAAACGCTCTATCGATTTAGCAGTACAAAAGTATTGAGCATTTGAGCAAGTTTGTTTTAAAAAACTCGTTCTTCTACTACCAAAAACTTCTACTTAGGGTGCTCTTCTTGCAGATCTAGCTCATGTAGAGGTATGAAACGCCAGATTTCAGTTTCATCTGTTGTAAATTCATGCATGCGCGTAAGACAAATGTCAAAAATTGTTTTGTTTAGACATTTTTTTTTCTTCAAAAGAAAACAAAAAAGTGACTACTTACAATTGGAGTTGAGCAATTTTGGAATGGGATAACGGTGAACTTGTACGGAAGCGGGGTCACAGCACAGGCAAAATAATCTCCATCGATAAAGCTCAGTACAATCCATGTAGAAAACCCAATGAGAGCGAAACCAAGAGAGTTACAAATTGATCGCACAGATATTCTGCATCTTCTTTCTGTTTCTTCCTGCTGCTGAGGGTTGCTTCCATTTTTCTTTTTTTCAAGACGACAGCAGCCAGTAATTTGTTTCCAGAAAGGTACGTTAATTGCAAATCCAAGAAAGAGTAAAATAGCTGCAGGCCCGAAAATAAACATGTAGCCATACGATGCTTTGTCTCTTGCGGGACAAAAACTGGATAGCAATGAATCACAAGGAACACTTAAATCTTCTTCCATTATGCAAGGGCATTCAAAAGCCACTTCATCCACAATCTGGTTGACACCTATGACAACTGATGCTGCCAAAATCCCCTCAAATGCAGATTTATGCTTTGAAAAAGTTTCGCTGATTTTGCCAAAAACATTTTTTAACACTCCTGCTTTTGCGAACATTTTCAATGCTTTGTGTAGTATTCCTTTAATATACCATACTTCTCAACCGAAATTTAAAAAAATTATCTTTTATCACGTTGGATGTCATGGGCTTTTCTGTTATAAGGAAACTCATTATTAAATTACCAATAATTTGAAAACAATTTGGCCAACAATATTTAAAATTTTTTCATTTATTAGGGTAAATCAAATCACTCTTTATCGTCACTTAAATGCAAAAACCAACAATTTTGAATTTTGCTAACAAAATTTTTCATCAGCCTATAGGCCACTAATAAACTGCTTGTTTTCAATGAGGTTTCCCAAACAGATTGTCAGTTCTCACGGTACACCGATCGAACCGGAAGCCAGCAACCTTTTGATCGCTGACTCGAGGCTCTTCTGTTTGAATTTTGCTGCACCTATAATATTGAAATGGTTCGTATTGTTTGAGACTTGAAAAGTAAGGGCTATGGTGCGTTTAGACCGCATACACGCAAAGCTGGACGTTTGCGCTTTCGCTAAGTTGAACGCGCTCTAAAATTCAAAAAGTTGGGCAGTGAACTTTGCTGTTCTACACGACTAGTTCTCATTAGCAGGAACTCTGAGAATAGTAAAGCTGAGACAATCTGCAGTGTAATTCACACAAATTAATGGTAATTACTGCTCCTAAACAGTATTCCAAACACTTGGGCTTTATACAGTAGGTGTAGATTATCCCGAATTTTACTGTAGTCGACAGCATTATATTGCGCAGTGTGAGCACTATTCAGAATCAAATGTACACCTTCGCTAGTCGTCGGCAGCCGAATGCAAAAGTGGACAAAACATTGTGGTGAAGGTGGAAAATACGCGTTGTTTTGGGTCGGTCAAATGTACCTCTAAAGGTGAATTTACACAGTATCCGTTTTTCGTACGTTTTCGTCCGTTTTTTTACGTTTTTGCTTCTCCTTGACAAAGTATGCGCTTTTTCATCCGCATTTTTATAAGTCCATATCCGCACTAAGTAGACTGTTATATATAGATAAAAATTTTGTTCAAAAATTTTGTGTATGAACGATAAGAGCGATATTTCGAAATAGAGCTGTACCCCTTACAAAAAAATTTTTCGAAAAACTTTTGTTCAGTATGTGACTGTCTGGTTAGTGCGGATATGGACACATAAAAATGCGGATGAAAAAGCGCATACTTTGTCAAGGAGAAGCAAAAACGTAAAAAAACGGACGAAAACGTACGAAAAACGGATACTGTGTAAATTCACCTTAAGATGAGCGTTTGAATAATTTTTGAGTAAAAATTTGTCAGACAATCATATTATGTACGAGGGGTGTATGAAAAGTTTTAAGTATCAAAAAAACTAAATTACCAGGGTAACATACTGATTGAATACCTTCAAAAGGGCCACACAGTGACTGGACACCATTATTCTGGACAACTGAAGCGTTTAAAGTAAACAATCAAAGAAAAAAGACCAAGGAAGTTCACGACAGGAATCCTCTTCCACCAAGACAGTGCACCAGCTCACACCTCCGTGGTTTTCCATGGCAACAATTCACGATTACGGATTTGAACTTGCCCCCATCCTCCTTATTTGCCAGACCTGGCCCCCTCCGACTTTCATCTTTTCCCACAAATGAAAAAAGCCTTGGCTGGTTGCCATTTTGCCAGCGATGACGTTATAATTGCAGACGAAGAGTTTTTTAAGTCTCAAGCAAAAGAGTTGTTCTACACGGGGATAAAAGCGCTTCAGCACCGTGGGAGCAAGTGTTCAGCCCTTGAAGGGGACTATGTTGAAAAATAAATGATTATAAATCTCAAATTCGTTTTAGTTTTTCTGATGCTTAAAACTTTTCATACACCCCTCGTATTATCTCAACCAAAATACTGAAACTGCGGCTGGGAGTTAAAATTGCTTCAACTTTAATGCCATTGTGGTGTGAGAGAAATCCTTCCTTCCCCATCCTGTAGCAAAAAAAATACTAGTTTGTACTTTTCAAATTTGACATTGTTGTAAAATTTCTATCTTTAATTTTTTTTATGGACTTGTGATATGTTTTGTTATGTTTAAAGCATGGGTGCCATGGTTTGAAGCCATGCATTTTTTGAAAAGTTCGTTTTTATCAAAAGTTTGCATGTATTTCATTTTACTTATTTTTTTTATCCAGGTGCGTAGCCAGAAATTCGCAATAGGGGAGCTAATTTGGAGGTCTGGGGACGGAGCCCCCAGCCGCCGGAGGTCAATGTGGGTCTGGGTGCGAAGCCCCCAGCTGCCGGAGGCTGGGGGTCAAAGGGCAAAGCTCCCAGCCGCCGGAGGCATGGGGGTCTGGGGAAGGAACCCCCAGCGCTCGAAAATTTGCATTTTTTTGCAAAAATAGCTTAATTTTAGGGCTATTTTGATAAAAAATACTGTTTTTAAAACGTAGCATAGAAATTGGCAGCGTAACATGATTCAACTGGTTGCATTAATGGGCTATGTAGGAGGTGGCTAATGATACCATTGTAGTTTTCTTGTTTACATGCTGGTAAATCACAATTAAAATTCTGTTGTTCAAAAAAACTCACTCGGAGTAATCTATTTCGTTTATATTTTATAAAGAAAAATAATTGGGGGGGGGGGGGGGGTAATGGAAAGATATTTGAGAGAAGTGATGGGTAATTAACCAATACTGAATAGCCCCCCCCCCTTTCTCCTTATTCCTGAGTTCATAATATATTTGTTGATAAAACCTATGTTCGGCGTTTTTACATTGGCGATCAAATTTGATTGCTTAGTTTTGGGCATTTTTCAAAGTTTTCATTGATTTGTGACTTTTATTTTGACAAATTAGCCCCCCTGAATATATGTTTCAAAAGATGCTTTAAATTACTTTTTAGTCCATTCCAGCACAAAAAACAGTCTCAGAAAAGCTAAAAACGTGGTATTTTTCTTATTCTGCATTTTGGTTAACAGGCCATTGGGGAGGGGCTGCAGTCCCCCCCTCCGCCCCCCCCTGGCTACGCTACTGGTAAGATCTAAGTCAGATTCTTCCTAAAATTCTGTGAGTCAACTAAAACCCCGGGTCTACACTGGAAAGTGATTGTTGTGAACTACATTGCGCGATATCTCCAAAACCATTGTGACTGTACAAATTGTACACTGTACAGGTAAATTATCACATAGGGCAAGTCTTTGCAACTTTTTTTCACAGCTTCCCACAGATTCCAAAACACTCAAACTTTACGTAGTACAATGTTCAGTGGTGTAAAGTAACGAAATACTTTTACTTGAGTAGATTACTTAAGTAGTTTTTTTCGGTAACGAGTACTTTTTTGAGTAGTTTTTTCTTAACTACTTTTACTTAAGTACTTTTAGTCTGAAGTAACGCTACTTAAGTACTTATTATTTGATAAAAGTACAAAGTAGTTTCAAAATTTGAGACGCAGTGTTGACTGCACTTTGACTGTGGGCATCTGCAGTCAATCATTCGTAAACGCGCAGTCAGGCTATTCTCTATTGGTTCTTCCACGCTTGACTGCGTTCATGTGCTTTTGAAAACGATTGCATTTTTTCTAATCAAGTACTGGTAGACATCGACTTCTCACTCAGGATTAGGAACCAAAGCTCTACTGAATAGTTAGCCTGCAACATTATAGGTAAACCTTACCATTTTAACACCAACAAAATGCAAACGAATCGTCAGTTTTCCTGAAGTTATGAGTCGAGTTAGTAGGTTAGGGTGCATTTACAATCGGGCTGTTCGTAATTAGGGTGAAAGATCCATTCCCGTTTTGCTGTTTTGTAGGACTGGAGGATTAGGCAATTGCAGAAATTTATTGATAAGTGGAGATATGAGATCCTGGCAGGTGCATAGCCAAAAATTTGCAATGGGGGAAGGCTAATTCAGAGGCTGGAAACTACATCAAACGATCTTATCCCAGATTTTGATCGGTTTTCACGCAGATTAAGTCGGTTTTACAGTCCAAATTTAGGCGATCTCCAAAAACAAAGGTCTTCAATTTTTTTTTCTGGCGAACTACAAAATTTTAACAATTAAAAAAATACTGCTGTCCTCGAGCCGAGGACAGGCATTTTTCGAGGACTTGAGGCTTCGAGGCCAAGGACTTCAAAATGTGTCCTCGAGACCAAGGACGTCCTCAAGGACTCCACCTCTGCTGAGTAGCACTATAGCAGTAAAACTTCATCATTGAGTAATAAACTGATGAAATGTTTAGTTTCTCTGTTCTTGAGAACAGTGTCTTGCAGTTTGAGAGCCTGGAATTGAACTGATAAATATGCCGACAAGATTGTATAGCCTAGTGGTTAGAGCATCTGTATATCAGGCTGAAAATTTGGGTTCAAATCTGGTCCAGTCAAGCCAAAGACTTAAAAATAGATAGCCTACTGCAAACTGTATTGACATCTTCCTGCTGGACATTCTGCATTGAAGGTGATAATGTGCTGCTCAGTGCTTACACCTTTGTGTGGTAGAGAGGTGGCAGCTTGCCTCAACGACCCTAATATCACTTTGCGGTTTCCTGGTCAAGGCAACACGGTGAATAAATCAGTAAAACTGAAAAAAAAACATGGTGGAATTCAGGAATTGCATGATCAACTTTGTCTAGGCAGGCAGCAGGTTTTCTAAAGTGCAGCAAGTAAATTGAATTGGAATTAAATTAAGCTGCAGTCTAACCTACTAATGCTGTGACAGAACACTGGTATCACTATCAATCAATGAATGACTGTGCTTCACTCACAGTTTCAGTTATGTTTCTACCGGTTTCTATCTGTCTTCACATGTCGTGAAATAAAATCAATTAAAAAAAATTCACGATAATTTTTTCTTCTTTAATCCAAAAAAAGTTTATTGCAGACTATTGAATTGCCTTTGGTACGTGACTTTTGGCGCACCCTGTGGATACAGTAGGCTTGATTGATTGATTGATTGATGCATCTTTATCCTCCTTTCACGAGAAAGCGACGGTGGCGCTATCCTTTGGTCGAATCCGCACCCGCTTAGGAGTTAACAATAATTTCCAAGCTTTCCGGTTGACCTTTGACTTCTTTCCACATAAATTTGCTGCTTGTACAAAGCCACTAAGCAGAGATAATCGTCGTAAAGCGTTTTATCCAAGGACGCAACAACATGACCCGGGTGTGGGTTGAACCAATGTTCATGCGACCAGGGTCGTCGTAAAAACGACGTCTTTACCCTCTTGGCCACGCCGCCGACACTCTAATAAGGCACTTCCGCGGTGTTTTTACTTTTTAGCATATAAATTTAACAATGGCAGTGAATGAGTATTTGAGCAAATATTTTATGAATTGATTCCTTGAATATAGTAACAAAAACCTTGCACAATTAATATTTCATGACTTCTTAAGATAATGAGGGGTTAGAAAATCAAGCGCTTGTGCCAGTGATGTGAAGGTAGTCGACCAGTTGTCATTGGTCAATTGAAAAGTTTGCTTAATTTGCGTGAATACTTTCAGAAATACTTCTACTTGAGTAGTTTTAAAATGACTACTTTTTTACTTTTACTCAAGTACTTTTTTTGGTCAGTACTATGTACTTTACTTCAAGTAGTTTTTTTGTCAGTAACGAAACTTTTACTTGAGTACAATTTTCGAGTACTTTTTACACCACTGACAATGTTTTAAGCTGTTTCCGTAAATACTTTTTACTACAACTTTTATCAATTTTTGGGCAAAATGTAAGAGTGATTTGCAAAATATACTTTGAAACTACAGTATTTCGATTTAGTTCTAGTTTTAACGTAGCTTTCGTTGTGCTTTTCGTATCAAATAAAATTTGTGCTAATAAATCCGTTTAAGCTCGGGCTTTGATTCGTTCCATTTGTTACGTCACTTGTCTATGACGTCACAAAGTCACAAGAATAAATATAACCCAAAATTGGAATTTTTCATTGTTTCGTTGACTTTAGTTATGGGGGATTTTGCTCGCGTTGACACCCAACAGTTTTGTTTTGCCCGAAACTTGCTCTGCATCGTTAACTAGCTTTCCTGCAATTTTCGTTTTAATTGCTGAACGATTTACGAAAATATCGTTGGTTGTTTGCATGACATCATGGTAAAGTTATAATGATAAATGCAGCATTATAGCCTTGTGCTTTAACTGATACAACGTAATTATTAAGTCATTGCTTTAAAGTTGAAGCTGGCTGTTCTTAGATTTTCACCAATTTTCAGCCTCATTTGTTCTCAATTTTATTAGAGAATAAAGTGACATAAAATTATTCTTGCTTAGTTGAAAATTATATTATCTTTTGGTACCCGTATTGAAAATTAGCGACTGCAAGTTAGATAAATTAACAACAGCAATATAGAAAAAGCCAAGAAAAGTCTGCTGATAATTTGCAAATCCGTTGTATTAGCCGGTATGCTTAATTATTTTTTTACGCTCAGCCTAGAATGTTCGTAATTTTTTCTTGAATTTTGAGCAAAAATGAGCTTCGTGTCACCATCTGGATCACATTTCGCACAGTTTTAGAGCAATTTGCAAGAACCAAATTTCCAAACGTCGGAAGTCATTTGAAAGAATTAAATTTCCTAACTCCTTAACACCACTCTTTACTTACAGGTCATGTCCAAAATACGTTTAAACCTTTTATTTTGGGATTAAATGTTCTTTGTGACTTGGCTAAGGGAAGGGGGGGCGCTTAACTCCCTCCCTGGTTGCGCCACTGAGTAACTAACTGCGCTAATAATGTCCAAGGTTTACGCGCAACAACAAAATACAAGCGGTGGAATCTTTAAATTTGTGAAATAAAGTAATTATAGTTATTTCTCTGCAGCTGAAAGATGCTGTTTCGGACCAAAATGACAATAACGTGCCGATTTAGTTGTATCAATCAAAGCTCAAAGGCTATAATGCTGCATTTATCATTATAACTTTACCATATCATGCAAACAACCAACGATATTTTCGTAAATTCTTCAGCAATTAAAACGAAAATTGCTGGAAAGCTAGTTAACGATACAAAGCAAGTTTCCGGCAAAACAAAACTGTTTGGTGTAGAACGTGAAAAAATCCCCGCAAAACTAAACTCACTAAAAGAACGAAAAGTTCCAATTTTGGGTTATATTTGCGTTTGCGACTTTGTGATGTCATACGCAAGTGACGTAACAAGTAGAATGAATCAAAGCCCGAGCTTAAACGGATTTATTGGCACCAATTATTTTGTTTCGATACGAAAAGCACAACGAAAGCTACATCAAGTTAGTAGTCAGGAGTATGTTGCTGTGAAAAATGCTGCTCTTCAACATTTAGGGACGTAGGAAAAGGGGTCGGTCTTAACGCCATTACGCGGAGACAAAATTCATAAAATTTTAGAGCAATTACAATCGTTTGGCTTAACGTATTTGAAGGCGTATAGGACGCACTTTTTTCCAAAATTTTGGCTCAAAAAATCGCCTTGCGTCTTACATGGCGTAAGTAATGCTTTTTTTCCTGAGTCTGACCTGCTAAAATGGGGTGCCTCTTACATGCTCGTGCGTCCTATATACTGTCAAATAATGTAATTCGAATTCGCTCACGATGTCACTATTATAACTTCATTTTGACTCCAAAGTTTTGCTTGGCTCTTAAAAAATTACAATGGTTTTTGCTTGGAGTGAACTTATTGATGTTCTGAACGTCAGATAATGTCAAGATTATGTCAGATACAAAATAATGTCAGAACCAGGGCTGCGGAACAGAATTAGTTAGTAGTTAGAGTGCAGAAAAAGTGTGTAGCTTTAAAACGAGTGTTGTTTAAACTCATGTGCATAGGCCTAAATCCCACTTTTTACTGAAACTTTCTTAAAAATAAATGCAACTTTTCGTGCAACTTTTGTAAAAACTAAATGCAACTTTTTCAGAATTTTAGTGCAACAAAAACTTGTCCTAATCATCCCCAATGAGAAGTTTTTAGCATTTTCAAAACTAAACTCAAAATTTCATTTTCTTACTTTTACTTCATATTCCTCTAAAATTTTTTTTCAGAAACTCACTAATTTCTTAACTGCACCCTTGTAAAAACTGATTGATAGTCTTTGAAGGTGAAACTCTAAATAAATCGTCATTTGACACATGAGTTAATTTACCCATTACACAATCGCACATTATTTGCTACAATTGTATTATCGGTATTTGTTTAAATTGATTTAAGTACAACAGCCTTTTATTTACGTAAACTTTTAAAGACCATAATAGTATAATGTAACGGTAGGAAAAACGAACTCTTTCACACGGGAACAAAGAATACTTAACTACTGACTCAAACATTTCAGACTAACGGCATTTAATGGCAAAACAAAACACGGACACAAAGTGAAAAAACATACACACGCTGCTATCTAGAGTTTTGCCAACCAGTGTTGGCTCCGCACTCACGAAGAGTATACGAGAATACTGCAGAAGAGGTTAAACCCACATACCGAATAATTAATTTGAATGCTGGTGTTCGCATCGGGCCACAACTTTTTTGTATAACATTTTTCGGAAAGAGCAGAGGCACCTTGCTGCCTCCTATGATGCAAAAAGGCCGCCGCTGACTCGATACGCGCTTCCATTTTTGAGTGCGAATACAGTAACGCGTGTCATGTTAAATATGATTTGATTAAGCAAACGTCTTTCGACCACACGTATTAAGCTAAAACTTGTTGTGCAATTAACAAAGTGAAATAACAAACGTATAAAGGCCAATTAATAAGTCCTTTTTATCCGTTTCATAACAAAATGCACTTTTGTGTAAAATAATGCTTAATATTTAAAATTGTTTACGTCAGTAGATGCCATAATTTGACCGCACATAACATGAAAATGACTTTCAATGAAGTAGATTTCATTTTGCTTTCGCAATAAGCTTTTCGGACAGAACTTTTCAGTTGCGATCTCTGTCTGGTTTGGTATGTAGTGAGCAGGAGCTTTTAACCCTATGTGTACCGGATGGGGGGGGGCGCCCTCTTAGTTATTTTTAAATAGCTCCTAATCTAAAAAAAAGTTTTGCTTTGATGCACCCTGACATTGAGTCAAATTTGATTACACACATTTTCAGAAAGTTTGGGGTCAGCTGAACAACCGGAAGTGACGTAATTTTTGCCTTTGTCAAAGGCACTTAAGGAGTTCCTTGCAGTTTTGAGCAAAACGCATGCTTATCAGTGCGCGTATTCTATTCATTGTACTGCGTATTCATTATCAATGCTAATCTTTAGCTAGAATAAAACATTATATTTACTAATAAATGCATTGCATCATCATTACGTCATTGATGACGTCATAATTCAAAAATATTGCTGTTACGTCGTATTCTTAGTTTTGTTCTTTGTTGCCCACTAGTGGTCTGTGTTCTTATTGTTTGGCTAACGTTAGTTCTGTTTATGATTTGCCAAATCGCCGGAAGCGATGCTTCATTTTCACACTGACAAAATCTTCACACGTGGAGATTTGGTCAGTTCAGTTCAGCATTCCTAGCATCAGGTTGCTCTGATTTTTTGGAATTCTCTCTCTATTGCTAGCTGTCGTGAATTTGAACTCGCATCTGATTACCTGGCAAAATCAATCGGTATGTATTTGTTTATGATTTCTATTTAGCATTAGACTTCGTACTGTATATCTTGCGCTCTATAATTTTACTGTAGTGATATGGGAGCCAAGAAGCACACCTTTTCACTGGGTTCTGGGGGTTGGTTGCGGTTAGTCTGGGCATGTGAATGCTTCATATGGTCTTTGCTCCGATATTTTCACAGGTTTTGAAGTAATTGCTATACTACGTTTGAAACGTTTTCGTTTGGTTTTAGAAACCGCAGTAAGCAATAAACAACAACTCCATTAAACTGTGCGTTTTGATTCTTTCCTGTGTACAGGTATCGGGCTGCGCCAGGAGCCCAGAGTGTACCCTACAATATTATTGCTTTTACTGCTGTTTCTCGAAATAAACTGCGTTTGCATAAAAAAATTTTCATTTTCATCAGCTGTTGAATGATATAATGAAAATAGTACTGCGGTATTCTAAAATTCTGCAAATTATGCTATATTTCAGTTACAAAAAATTACAAACAATAATCAACACAATATATTAAAGATGACGTCATCATGCATGTGACGTCATCATCTGCAGTGATTTTGTCAGAGATGTCTTTGAAATAACAAAAGTCCACGCTGAAAATAATATTTCGCAACATTTAGACAAATTTTCTTGCTGTTATGAGCATTTGTTGGTTTTGATGACGTCATCATCGTTTTCGTGACGTCAGAATCTCAAAATATTTACTTTTAAAACTTTTACAAAAAATAGCTTCAACAAGCAAAAAATCTTACTTCTATCACTTACAAATTGGTTTTTAGATAGAGAGGCAAATTTGCCCTCACCCGGTACAAATAGGGTGTAAAAATAGCCCGGTAGATATAGGGTTAAAGACCAAATGCACTAAGAAGAAATGCAATCTACAGTAAGCAGAAATGCATTTTAAGAAGATTGCACAATCAATGCTAATGAGAAATGCAATTTATCAGGTGACAGCAGGTTCTGATCTTCAGGCTAGTCCAAGAGACATATTTTTCTGTCCCATCCCATAGCAGTTCAGGTCTATCTCATCCCATCTCATGCGATTCCCATCAAAATACAATTTAATTTAATAAAAGTTTATAAATTTATGAAAATTTAAGTGTAATGTGTACTAGATAGGACTACACGTACAACGAAAGATACAAAACGACAAAATTTATTGACTTCGTTAACTTTTAAAGTTCAGAAGAGCTCACAATTCATTGTCATTCTGGCGTTCATTATCATTCATGGGGAATGCAATGCGTGCTGTCCCATCCCATCCCATGGAACATTTCCAATGGGATTCCCATGGAAATCCCATTCCATGGACAAGCCTGCTGATCTTATCGAAACAGTTGAAGGGTAAATACAAATTGCTTTTGCCTGTGCAAATCTGTTTTTTTCCATAAACTATAAACCGCTTCCAACCGGCTCAAGTGGAATTGAGAACGACCTGTGGTTAGGACTTTAAACCACGAACCAGAATAGTTGCGTGCGCACTCATTGGATTCCAACAAATGTTGGCCGATGGCTGAATCGCTCTCTGGTTCGAATTGAATCTTACTTTTTGCTTTGCATTTTCTAGTTGGTCGAGAGGTAACGCGTTCGTCTCTGGGACGGGAGGTCTGAGGTTCAAATCTCAGGCCTGTCAAATCAAACACAGTGTTGCCAATGGATCGCCACCGCTGCGACATTTCTTCGAAAGAAGTTGTGTTGCCCACAAGCCCAATGACGCGGAAATGCGCCCCGCAAACTCGTTACACGCTTTGGCGTAAGACAGCGAGTATAATGAAAGATTTGTTTTTCTGTTTGGCTGAGTTCTGGTTGGTTGGAATCGGTGGGTTCCCTGCTCCTGTGTGGAGCAGTGGTGCAAAGGAGCAAAATACTTTTAAAAATAATTTAGTTGTGATGTTTTGACGTTTGCTGGCCAGAGCTTTTTAATATTTAATTGTTTGCGTGCTATCTGGCCTAAAAGCTACCAGCGCAGAAGCCTAGGGAGGAGTTACCAGGTTGTTTAAGTTGTTAAGAGTCACTAAGTTGTTTAGGTTGCTGGGTTTAAATAGCCAGAATCAAACATTCGAGGAGACGTGTTCTCTAGCTCAAGCGGTGGAGCAGTGGACCGGAAATCCAAAGGCTGCAGGTTCAATTCCTGCGGGAGACAACGTTTTCGCATTGCTTGTTTTTAAGTAGTCGCCGTTCTGGTGACTCTTTCCTAGTCTTCCACGCTGGTAGCTTATAGGCCAGATAGCACGCAAACGATTAAATAAAATACTTTTACTTGAGTAGATTACTCATTACTCAAGTAGTTTTTTCCAGAAACGAGTACTTATTGAGTAGTTTTTTTGTGGCTACTTTTACTTTTACTTGATTACTTTTAAAGTGAAGTAACGCTACTTAAGTAGTATTTTAATTCAAAAAACAGTACGTAAGTGCTGTAATTTCACATTTGAACCACAAATTCGTCAGAACAGTCGACTTTTTTACCGGCAATTTTTTAATTCATTTAAGTTAGTTGTTTTTTTCTCCTTTTTCGGCTGGCAACTCTTGCGTCAGTGGTCAGACCACCACAGTGACTGCAGCAGTGCCTTTCTTCTATGTCGGCGCATACGTATCAGACCCAGTGTTGTGAAAAGCAATGCAAGATGCTTTTAGTTTCACGTTTGTTGTGTGGTGTCTGCCCTTCACCTCATACTGGCATAGATGTTTACTCTACTAAAAGTAAGTCATGAAAGAAGCAATCAGAAATATAAATTTGACAAAAAGACGTCTTATGATTACTACACGTTTCCATTGCTAAATTATATAGAGTGAGCCAAAAATTACACACCAGATACGCAAAATTTTTTCAGTATGACGATCAGTTTTGTCCCAGTAGAGACCCAGTTTATCTAAATGAGCTATTTACAATAATTTTGTGTGATTTAGTGACGTAATGTTTATTGGACTTCTATCTGCCTTCACGTATAATTTGTGGAATAAATTAAATTAAAAAAATCCACGATAATTTTGATTATTTAATCCAAAAAAGGTTATCACAGAATATACTGATATTGCTATAATGCGAACTTTGGCCCACCTGGTTGATGCAGTGGACTATTATACACTGATAAGACACGTCCACATTGTTTTTAAATTTCAGTGTAATTTAACAATGACAGTGAATGAACATTAGAGCAAAAATTTTATAAAAAGATTGCATGTAAATTCTGCATGGCATGATTTTCAAATCTTAAAGTTTTGCTGTTGTTGTTCTTTTTGATTAATTCTCATGAATATAATAACAAAAAACTTGCAAAAATTAATAATTCTTCACTTATTGAGAGAATGAGAGGTTAGAAGATCAAGCGCTATGAGGCAGTTATGTGAAGTTAGTCGATCAGTTGTCTGTTATACTTGAATACTTTCAGAAATAGTTGTACTGGAGTACTTTTAAAACGACTAATTTTTTACTTTTAGGCAAGTACTTCTTTTGGTCAATAGGCTACTTTGTACTTTACTTGAAGAAGTTTTTTCGTCAGTAACGAAACTTTTGCTTGATTACAATTTTCAAGTACTTTTTACACCACTATATAGGGGTAGTTCTTTGCCTTATTGCTTTTGGAACATACTGCTCAATGCGTTCTTGAAGCCTTTGAGTTGTGCGATCTACGTACTGACTATCACAGTGGCACACGTATTCATAAATAACCATACTTCTTTGATTGGCAAGTAGCACATCCTTTTTAGAGCCTGGTAGAATGAATTGGCTTGAGAAAATCAAGCGTAGTGATACTGCTCCGTAGCAATTTTGAACTGCACTTCTAATTTGATGTTCTAATTGCTGAGAAGCTGAGCCTATCCACGGGCTCTAACTAGGGATGTAGTCATGACCCTGATGGTCGAGACCGAGACCAAGACCGAGACTTGGTAAAAATTCGAGTCCAAGACCCGAGACCAAGACTTGAAAAAATTTTCGAGACCGAGATCGAGACTCGGTGAGTTTGTTCGAGACCGAGACGAGACTTCGAGACCCATGATTTTAGAAGCAAAACTTATTCGTATTGACTATTGACAACCCTTTTTATAGTTTTTCCTTTAACAAACGGCTAATCGCAATACAGTAGAACGACCATAAACCAAAAAACGAGCTTGGGCCACGTGCTATTCACAAGCACATGAAGAGGTGACGGCGTAGCTCAACTGTCAATTGCAAAACTTGCATTTCGCAGAATGTTTTTTTTATTTCCTGCTTTTTCATCGTCGTACTCTTTATGATGACTATGCCCAAATTTTATTATGGCCGAATTGCGAGACATAATGCAAAGTGTTTCAACGTCAATATCGAAATGATACTTTATAACAAATTAACTCAAACTAAACACAACTGTCACACGTATTACAAAGAAATTCTTACAATATGTATTACAAAGATATTCATATAAAATGCTTCTTAAATTTGCTTAAGTTTCATTACCAAACTGCTCGTGGACCAATCTAGAGGAATTCGATTTCGAAGCGAGTTGCTAAATCAAATTAAAATAAAAGCTTTTATAAACTCGCGGCTTAGTACATGGGCATTGAGCAACACTGCACCAAAGAAACATCGCAGCGGGGCGAGACGTTACCGACACTGCGTCCGATTTTGACCGGACCAAGAATCGAAACGCAGACCTTACGCTCCGATGGCGGTGTCTTTAATTACTAGCGCTGACCGGTCGTTTAAATCTAAAATAAAGCGGGCTTGCTTAAGCAGTTGCATTCAGATAGTTATTTTAATGACAAGAAGGCTGTGGTGGAATGTGCGATTGTGTTTTCATAAACAATACATCAAGATGAATGAATGATTCAGTAACCTAGTGGTCCTAGTATACGGCAAACACCGTAATGTATAACAAATACCTGAGTTACGGTATTATTTCTTATGGAGACTTTATTTCTCCGATATCGCCCTGAAAATCTTTTGGGGTCACGCGTCTTCCCCATTCGGTGGCCCATGTTTATACCTCAGGTTTATACCTCAAGCTATTTTAATCTTCACTGGACCTAATTGTTACTCCTAATGTTTGATATTTACAAAAAAGCAGTGGCAAGGTAGACTTTAAGTTCATCATTCTAAGTCTTTAATCTTAACTGTATCATACTACGAAAGGTCTGTTCAACAGAATGAGATTAAAAACAATCACTATGAGATCTGAGCTGTTCTGATTAACCTTCCTTGACCAAACCTCATCGCACTGCCATGCTACCACCTCAAACTCGGTCCACGTGCAAGGAACCTGAACGAGAAAAAGCATAGGTGGGCACAAGTCCGTTAATCGTTAATCCGTTAATAACGAAGCTAACTTTTTCATTAACTCGTTAATCCGTTAAAAACTTTTTTCATGTTAACGGACTAAATTAACTTCCATTAAGTGCTGTCAACGCACTAAAGTAACTTCCGTTAAGTTCTGTTAACTTCCGTTAAGGTTTTTATCGTTAATATCTTGCAGCTTCGTTCTGCATTTGAACTTGTTTTTATCTTGAAATTAGATTAGACTGTAAAATGTAATTTTCAAAACGCAAAAAGACCACCACAGCAATAAATATTTTCTTACAATCAGCTCAACAGCGTCAATACGTGTTCTAGAAGCGAGTGAATAAAAAGAAATGTAAATTACATGCAAAATGTTAACGGATTAACGGACTTTATTAACTTCCGTTAATTAAAGCTAAAAATAACGGATTAACGTTAACGGAGGTGTGAAGTTTGTTAACGGACTAGTGGTTAACGAAGCTAACGTTTTGCATTAACTTGCCCACCTATGAGAAAAAGGTTTAGAACATTTACTACCAGAGAGCAAAAATGTAGACAGCGGCAATTAGCACCTTCAACAAAGATCAACATCAAATAATGCCGCTGAAGCGGCTTCTTCCCCTCCAGACTGTTTTACATCACACCTTTCATAAGTAAATAACAAAGATAATAATGAATAACAGGTCGAGCAGTTTTCTCTCATGGCTCTACCTGAGTTTTTTCGAACCTCAAGTATCTCCTACTGAGTAGCCAATTATCAAAAATTGAGGTTTTATTGCAAAACTTTGTTTCTCACGATCTCAGCTTAAAAACATTGACGGAAATAAATGAAAATTGACCGAAATGAATAAATAAAGGAGATTGTAGGAAAGCAATTAAAAAGGTGTTAAGACCTAGAAAGTCAATCGAATCTTTGTTTGCGTTGCTTGCATTTAATAATTAAATTCAAAATTTTACTCTAACGCCTAACCAAGATTTTGAATCTCGAGACTTCTCATATTTCGAGACCATGACTTTTCGATACCAAGAATCGAGATCGAGACTTGAAGTTTAAGTCCGAGGTTAGACCGAGACAAGACTTTCAAAAATGTGTCAGTCTTGAGACCCGAGACCGGTCTCGAGAACTCCATCACTAGCTCTAACACTGGACACTTTACTGGTCCAAAGGGCTGGGCTGTAGAAAATTGCACAATTTTCTTGAATATGTGCGTAAGCACTATATCTTCAAGATACCCGTTGTCAAGCAAGATCTTTTTGATAAAATCAATTTCTTGCTTAAGCTTGTTTTTCGTACATATCAAACAGTAAGTGCTCTGCGTACCAATGTGGCAATTAGGTTCGTTTTTCGTTTTCGCGGGCTGAAGGATTCCCAGCGGACGTATTGACCAGAAAAAGTGGGCTTTCGCTATACACTGCGTGGTCTCAAAACCAAGTTCAGTTTTTTCCACTAGAATAACATGTTTATTCTCAATCAAAGCGCATAAATCTACATTTATTCTTTGTGGGCAATAGAGAACAGTTCGCACACTGATGTCATGCATTTCTTAGCGAGAAGGAAATTTTTCAAAGTCTTCTTTTCTGAGAGGGAGAACACAGCTAAAACAGCTCTTTTAACACTATTACGAGCAGTACTGATCAGAGTACAGTGTAATAAATTGACAGTTCTCTGAGACAGCGCAGCTGCATTTTTTAGTCATTTTTTCTGAGTTTTATCGATGAAAAAGATTGATTTGACAGTCAAAGGATATCAAAAAAACAGTTCTTACAAAAACATCAATTCGATATCAAAAAACAAAAAAACAAAAAGAAAAATTATTTTTTGTTAAACTTTACAAGTCTTAAATCTATGATGATAAGTTTGATGTCATTTGGATGGAGATTTTGGTAGAAATATTTGTCATTTTTTCTTTCCTGGAAAAATATGACTCCGACTGATTTTTTCTGTTGAAAAAAACAAAAAATATTGAACAATAATTTTAAGGTGAACTAAAAAGTACTGTACAAGCAGGGGTGCCGATTTATGTTGAGCATTGGGGGGGATAATTTGCAATTTTACCCCAATTCTGCCCTTTTTTTGAACATTGGGGGGGATAAAACCCGACCACTATTTTTTCACGTGAATCAAATATGACGTTCAACATGCTTTTGAGCAAATCAAGTGAAGACCAAAAAAAAGTCCAAGATTCATCATCCAGCGCTCAAATGCAGATTATGGGGGGAATGCAGTCAAATTATTGGGGAGATATAACCCTAATACCCCCCCCCCCCCCCCCGGGTTTCGGCACCCCTTTGTACAAGGATCAATTCCATGATTAGTCAAACTGCAACAACAGAGTTTTCAAATTTATTGCCACAAGGTGAGAAGCGCATATACTACTTTATTGTAGCTCAAAACGATAAAGAATAGAGTTGGGATGTGTTATGGTAATTGTGTTTACTGTTTATTTGCCAAGTTGCCTTAGCTAAGAGACAACGTAGAGACCTTGTGGTCTTTGGCCAAGAGACAGCGTAGAGACCTTGTGGTCTTCGTGTCAAGTGCTGCCGTCTGTCCACCTGCCTGGGGCACACAGTGGAGGCTTCATTCGATCTCTCTAAATTGCTGAACGCAGGGGCGTATTTAGCCCCCCCCCTTTGGGTCTCCAGGATAGTATAATTAGCATAGAAGCAAATTTGCTGCACGCCCCTCCCCCCCCCCTTGTAACTTGGGCAGAAAGTTTGAGCTCACAAACGGATAGAATCTGGCTGAAGACTTTTTTTTGGTCTTCACCTACTTTTGGGCAGGAAAACGGGCTGATTCTGAGTGGAAAAATTTTTCTTTTGGTCTTCATTATTCTCAAATTTCCTGGTCCCACCCGTTCGAAAATCTTGCGTAGACTACCGGCTGAACGGCAACCGAAAATCGAATCACAGTCTACCGTTTTAGTAGCAGCAGACGCTCTATCCACGCGATAACTGATTGGTTAAATTGTTACAAGCTGAAGTATCCCAATATCTTGGAAGTGGGAACCACTTGTATGAGCTCACTTGACCCTCGACTTTGCAAAACCAGCTTGAACCTCGACTAAAAATTAAAAAGTCCCTTCCGCTTTCCTGATTGCTTTACGATTTTTAAGAGAACAGTAACAATGTACTTGACATTAGTGAATTTGTTAAGCCAAATAATTGCTCAAACACAAATTCTGGTTGTTTTGGGTTTTAATAACGCATTATATATTTCTGTTTTCTGAATTTGTACACAACTTCATTTATGAGTTTGCATTTTGAGATTCAGAATTAAATTTATTTTTAAATCAAAAACAGTAATTAGTCTTACTCAAAGGATTTTGAAAAAAATATTACTTTTGCAAGAAGGTTCCAAATGATCCGGTGACTTGTCCTTCTTTGCTTCCAAAAAGGTCAAAAGTCGCAATCTGCAACGTAAACGAATGGAATCAAATTTAGCTGATTAATGATTATGCATTACATTTTTGATTATAATTGAATTATATAACACGCATTCTGCATGTATTTCACGTTCACTATTGCACCTTGAAAGCGATAAATTGAGATTCAAACATCAATTGAGTCGAACCAAAAACTTCGAATTTTGAGTTAGATTACTTGCTATTCAGAGCTTCCGCTACTTGCCTAGTAGAAGAACAATATTAGATTCCTTTTCAATTATATTGAGAATAATTTAGTATAAAAACCATTTACCACCTCGCAATTTTAAACATCCTAATTATTATCCCAAATGAAAGCTATTTGGACTGTAAAAATGTTCTATTAGCAATTACTATTAGTCCTAAAAGATAAAACGTTCATCATTCGCTGTACCGGTACACAGTGAAGAAGCAAAAGAAGTGCCACGGAAAAACTTGTATATAGTATACCAGTCAGCTTAAAACTAAGAAATTTTTGTTCAATAACATTGTTTTCGATTTACTCCTTTTTGTTTGAGAAAGGACATACTGTAATATAAAAAGTTAAAAACCTTACTTTAAGCGCATGCAGCGCTTGGAGTCAGTCAAGAGCTACAATTATTCAATCGGCAGTATTCAAAATGCAAAAATTACCTGCAAAAATTACATGCATTACCTGCTTCGTCTTTTAGCAGATGGGGAAATTTTTTTCTTCTTGTGCGACTTATTATTATTATTTTGATTGCAGGTGACGTCACTTGTTAATGTCTTTAACTTGAAAAACAAAACAATGCTTGACTACAGTTATTGTTATTATTGGGACTTCGCGTGAGCGCGTAGTACCTTTGTTTTTGTTCGAGAATTTCGGCAGATGAGGATTGATTTGCTCATAACTAGCAAACCCCAAAACCTAGAAAGTTGAAATTTAGACTCAACATGGGAATTAATGAAAGCGTTATGTGAGCCAATTTTCAGGATCCTAGCTCCTAGGTCACGTGATTGTGAATAAAGACACAAAAAAACATTCAAACAATGCGATTTTTGGCTTCAAAATTTATTAATTCGCCTATAACTCAAAAACCAGTTGGCGTGCACAGCTGAAATTTGTACACAAGGTGGGTGATTATAAATGGCTTAGGCAAATCAAGTTTGGAAGCGCCCGGTCACGTGACCAAAATGTTACAGACCGAAAATGGGCAGAATAGCCGCAGCCACGCAGTCAACAAACATATAACCTCGAACAATCATTTTTCAAATCTTAGTGTATAGTATACGCGCACTATATCTGATCAAATGCCATCGTTCGGCTTCACAAGAGCTCTTGGGTGAAAACTTTTATTATTGATCTATTTATTAAAAAGAAAGGGACAACAAATTTGTAGCATTAGAAAATTCATCCAAGCTTAGTGGGATGCAGCAATAACGTTACCTTTCATTTTGGCCATGCTAAGCCTAACTGATGAGCCTTAAAATTAGGCGAAACAGCTGTCTAAAGCATGCAGCTGGTAATTTTTTTGTCTGCTTTTAGTAGTGTTTAATGTGAATTTTGATGTTTGCTCGATTGCTTTCGTAATGTACCTTTTAAACGGCGTTCCCTTTTCAATTATTGCTTTGATCTATTTATATTATTAAATATGTTTTGTACTATAATATTAATTGCACCAGAATCAAATACAACCCACAATTACCTTACCATTTTAGTGAGGTGTTGATTTAAGTTATACATGAAGTGTCTCACAACGTTTGATTTATTGTTTTTCTCTAATAAAATAAATAAGTTATATAGCGTACTTAACAAAAAGTTGGTCGAGCGGTAACACTTTCGTCTCTGGAGCGGGAGGTCTTGCCCAGAGTTGTAAACGGGCCGACTAGTTCACGCCCGAACCCGACCCGAACCCGAAAACATAAGCCCGAACCCGGCCCGAGCCCGAAAACTAATTTAAAGCCCAAATCATGCCCGAAAAAACCCAAAAGTTAAGTTAGGTCTGAAAAATTTAGCAATGTCGCCAAGTTATTTTGACTTTATTTTTGGTTCACTTAAGACAAAAAGTACGCGTCAGGCCCGAATTAAGCCCGAAATTTTTGTCAACTTTAGGCCTGAACCTGACCCGAAAAGCCCGGCCCGACTTACAACTCTGATCTAGCCTATGGTTTAAATCTCGGGCAGGTCAAATCGGACAAATTTTTTGCTGACGGCTCGCCACCGCTGCAACATTTCTTCGAAAAGAGCTGTGTTGCTACATTTCTTTGAAAGGAGCTGTGTTGCCCGCCGGCGTAATAATGCAGCGATGGGCCCGCCAACTCGCTACACGCTTTGGCGTAGTTCAACGAATGTAAAGATCAATTTAGTATTTGACTTACTATAAAGTTGGAATTTAAACACTTCAAGTCAATTTGACGGTGTTCAAGGTTAACATGATGTGCTGTGGTTTGCGAAACACCAGGGAGTAGTGGGATCCTGTATCCCTGCGGAATCAAATGTGGAATTAATGCGGATTGCTCGCATATCATCAGCTCAAATTCATTTGATGATGCCTGAACCATATAAATTTGCTAGTGGTAATATGACGCAGAAAAAAGAAGTTATACGTATTTTCTTATTTAAAGTACACAAGTGTAGTTTGTTTCTCTAAAAAACATATTTTACTGATGTTGAGTTATGTTTCGTATGTTGTACACATTTAGAGTCAATTTTAGTACATTGCTCAAAAACTGTGGAGTAGAAGTGCATATTATTTGTTATTTGCAGTTGAAAACTTTTACTTAAAAGCATGCAAATTGAAAATATGCATTAATTATTATAAGGGGAGTAACTAAGTATTGTTACCCTAATTTGGAAAATATTCAATGGTTAACACACAAATGCAGCCACACTCATTAAAATTTTGTGCTCCAAGTCTAATCTAATTATTTCATCTATGTATCAATACAACGATACGAATCAATAAGATTAACGGTCAGTTGTCGAGCGGTAACGCGTTTGCGTCTGGAGCGGGAAGTCTGAGGTTCAAATTTTGGGCAAGTCCAACCAAACATATTATTGCCAACGGCTCGTCACCGCTGCGATATTTCTTTAAAAGACTCTGTGTTATTCGGGCGCAATGACGCAAATATGAGCCTTGCAAACTCGTTACACGCTTCGGCGTAATACTGCGAGGATAATGAAAGGTTTGATTTGATTAATAAGACTAGATTACACTTACTGGCTGAGTGGGAATAAGATTTTGGTAAGAATGAAAAAGGAATTGAGGAGGAGGAATGGCATTTTGAATGATTGGTTTAACTGATGATGTGGCTAAGTCAGTCATTGCGTGATGTGGAGAAAACGTAAGGTTAATGGGACAAATTGTCGGAATCCACAACTGTGTAGCAAACTACAAATATAAAATAATTGATAAAACAATCGATTAAGAAACTAATTTTGTGATATTATATTTTTCAACTCCAGAAAGTGAAGAATGCAAAATCATTTATCTAATTACAGTAAAACCTTAATCATAATGTTATTTGGTTTAAGGTTTTTTCAAAAAAAGTTGCAGTTCTCTCTGTACGTAGAAATTAAATCTAAATGTTGTAATGTACTACTGCAACTTTTTTTGATAATCCGAAACTGGTGAAATCTTCTGCTTCAAAACATTTCATCACATTGTAATAGTAATTACGTTTGTTCATTTATCAAGTTTTTTGACCATGAGACAGGAAGAGACCTTTCTCTGATTAAGGCAAGCAGCCATACGTTTGTTATCACAAACGGTGATTTCACACTTTAATTCTTTTTCATTGCCAACTATCAAGCGGAAGAGCTGGAAATAAGAAATTTATTTAGTATTTGGTTTGACCCATCTTGGAATCAAACCCGATTCTCCCGTTTTAGTAGAAGACGGCTCAATCCACTAGGTTGCTGATCAAATGCTTCTACTGCACAGTACTGTAACAAACGGTACTCCCTATTAAATGAGATTTGAGAAATTGGCGTTCTACCAGCTATTACAATTATATTTAATAGCATAAAACAAATTACTCCTATTAATGATTTCGCGCAAAACCGCTGCTTTAAGTAATCAAAACGAAACTAAAGTAACCAATTTTCAGCAAAACTAAAGAAATCATAGATGTATCTAAAAGTAATTACCTTTTTTAAAACCCTGTAAAGTAGCAACAATGAATTGTCGAACTTAATTGTGTTTTTTCTGTCCATCTCTTTTCATCTAGTCCAAGAAACAAAGATGGGACCTTGCGGTCTCAATATCAAGCCAAGCTTCCACCTGCCTAACTGTTTACCACTAACGGTAGAGGCTTTACATGATCCTTTTGTTGCTGAACATCAACAAGGGAAGCTTTGAACTCCAATTTAGGAAATTTGACTAGGTATCTAACCAGAAGGTACAGAAGCAGATTATCTATCCCATGATTGAATGAAGATCTTTTTATGATATCGGAAACAACTTCTGACATGACAAAATAATATTAATATAAAAATTTACGTTCGAAAAATTGCTTTCACCTTACTTACTGCGATATAGTCTCAAGCATGCAACATATGATGCAAATCTCTCACAATAATTTTCTTCAAAGAAAATTCATTAAAAAGTTGTGGAGCATCACATTTCCAGCACGTGATAGTTTACTAACATTACAGTATTTGTCAAGGTCATTTTTTCCAGAGCCGGGCACACGCTACCTGAAAAGTATAGCCGCTGCCGCTGTTTGGCAGAAAAACAAGCGGCGCTACCGCTTGTCGTTATACCGCTACTTCAAAACCGTGCAGTGGTGTAAAGTAATAAAATACTTTTACTTCAGTAGATTACTCAAACAGCTTTTTCCAGTAACGAATACTTTTTGAGTAGTTTTTTGTGGCTACTTTTACTTGATTAGTTTTAGAGTGAAGTAGCGCTACTTAAGTAGTAGTTTGATTCAGAAAAGAACAAAGTACCGTAATTTTAAATTTGAACCACTAATTCGTCAGAACGTTTTTGTTTTTTTTAGTATGTCTGATTTTATTGGAAATTTTATACACTCACAAAACTTGCAAATAAAAACAATTCAATCATTAAGTTCACAGCTTCACGTTTAGAAATGGTTTTTGGGGGTGGGGGTTGTACTTTAATAGGTAATGGGTTTACATCATCAAAGTTATTTTAAATGTGCTATTCGTGCAAGGGGAAAGTCAATAGGATAGCTGTTGTTGCGATTTGCGATGAACCAGTCAAAGCTCGATGTCAATCAACTTGATTTTGATCTTGTTCTTCATTGAGATGGAGTGAATGCTGTTGTAGTACAGAAGAGGATGAGGAGCAAGTATAAAACCTTCGAACTTCGCTGACCCCAATCCATTCGGAAATGTCAGTGATGATAAGAATTCCTCAATGCGTGATAAAATTGACTGAAAAGTTGTAAATTTCACAAGCCAATTGATGCTTCGAGCAGACACAGTGTAGCGCATTGGAGAAGCACGACCACTGCTGAACTTTACGGTTTCAAGCCATATGCAAGTAATTCCGTGCTACAAGGATCCAGTTGCAGATTGCAGAAATTAGAAGTCATCCTGTTGGGTTATTGAAAACAGAGATATATTTTTGGGGCTTCTTTTGCTGTTTTTTCATGCTGTTGAATAGGAAATTGCATTTGGCATTTGACTCGTTGCCAAGGGCTTTCGAACTACTTCTCAGATAGTTTGCAAATTGACTAATTTTTTTGACAAAAAAAAAGACTGGTCAATAAAATTTAACGTCTCGTCACGTCACTTTAAGTACCATAGTGTAAAAAGAAAAAATTTAGTACTTATTTTGCTTCGTTTTAGTTTATTTGTCAAAATTTTAACCAGACTTATCATTAAAGCAGAGTTGCAAGGCGGGCCGGGCTTTTCGATTTGGGTTCGAGCCGGGTTCTGGCCTAAAGTTGACAAAAGTTTTGAGCTTAATTCGGGCCTGAGACGTGCTTTTTGTCTAAGGTGCACGAAAATATAGTCAAAATAACTTGGCGACATTGCAAAATTTTTCATACCTGAGTTTTCTTTCGTTTTTTTTCGGGCATGAGTTGGGCTTCAAATTAGTTTTCGGGTTCGGGCCGGATTTTGGCTGATATTTTTGGGTTCGGGCCTAAACTAGTCGGCCCGTTTACAACTCTGCATTAAAATACAAGAGAGATAAATATCAAAACCATAAGACAAAAGCAATCTACAAACGCTAAGATCCAGACAATTTTCATGCAAGGAAACTTCAGCATAATAACTAATGACGTAATGTTTATTGGGCTTCTGCCTGTCTTTACATGTTGTGAAATAAATTAAATTTAAAAAATCCAAAAGTAATTTTGATCACTTAATCCAAAAAAGGTAATCGCAGAATATAGCCTACTAAAATAACTATGATGCGAACTTTGGCCCACCTTGTTGATACAGTAGACTTTGGCCCACCTTGTTGATACACTGATAAGACACGTTCCCAGTGTTTTTTAAATTTTAGCATATTCGATGACAGTGAATGAGTATTTGAGCAAAGATTTTATGAAATGATTCCATGTAAATTCTGCCCGGCATGATTTTCAAATCTCAAAGTTTTGCTGTTGTTGCACGGTTGTTGTTTTTTTTTGATTAATTGTCATGAGTATAATAACAAAGAACTTGTAAAAATGAATTATTCATGACCTTTTGAGAGAACAAGGATTTAGAAGCTCAAGCGCTATGTGGCAGTCATGTGACCGTAGTCAACCAGTTGTCATATGTCGATTGAATAGTTTGTTGGTTTTGCTTGAATACTTTCAGAAATAGTTGTACTTGAATACTTTTAAAACGACTACTTTTTTACTTTTACTCAAGTTCTTTTTTTGGTCAGTAAACTACCTTGTACTTTACTTGAAGTAATTTTTTCGTCAGTGACGAAACTTTTACTTGATTGCAATTTTTAAGTACTTTTTACACCATTGTTCAAAACAAAAATAAAGAATAAAAGCACGATGACATTCAAATACTTAATGGTGAAGTTTCAACTCTATTTACGAAAACTTATAATTCAAGTATCTAAAATGTCGGTACAGAAAAAACAAGCATTTCAAAATGCTCGTGGGTCAAACCAGCGCGCTTGGATTTCAGCACGTCTTTTCCGATTGAAAAAAGTGGTTTAACAGCCGCGCTTGAAGGTATCGCTGTATTGCATTAAATGAACAAGTTCCTCAATATTTTGTTTTTGAAATGTCCCGGAGAAGGTCGCTTGTAATGTGGCGCAGTTTTTCATTCAAAAATACTTCAATCATAATATGCTTCAAGAATTAAATTGCCCAGGCCCTTCAAGCCTCCCCACCCTTACTCACAGATCAAGCCCAAAGCATGTTTAAACGCTTGCCATTTAGGGTTAAAGTGTGTAGGTGACTTTGCTAAAAAAGGGAGCTGAAGCCCAAAGTTGGTTAATGACGATTCCAAGTTTAGTTTTTGAAAAGATTTTTTCGGCTGACCTTCAGTTTCTAAATCCTTTGATCATTTTTGTCGCATATGCGTAGCCAGGATTTTTGCTTGGGTGAGGGGGTTAAACTGCAACTAGCATGTGATGATGCCATCAGAATTTTCGAAAAGAAGGACTTTTTATGGAACAAGATATCGGAAGATCAGAAGCCAGTGTCTGGGTTGGAACGCAACCAGGATTTTGCTAAAACGCGAGGACTTGGACCAAAAGTTGAAAAGTTTTCTAAAAATGTCTAAATTGGTAGATGCGGGAGCAAACTAGTGCAACATCATACGTTAAATTTTTATTCAAAAAAAAATTGCACCACTAGCAATGAAACTAGGCTATTATAAAAACGACTAAACAACTCAAAGGTGGCATTGTTTGTTCTATTAAAACAACGTGGTCAGAAGAGCGGAGTGAAAAAAAAACGAAGAATTTAAGAATGTATTACACTTATGTTTTTGTCATTGTTTGCTCTACTAAAATAACTTGGCCGTAAGAGCGGAGTGAAAAAAAAAGAAGAATAAAGAGTGTGATACAGTAGTCTTTTTTTATAAGAATCAGGAGGCAGTAGGTTTTGAGTTAAGGCTAGCAGTTTTTGATTTCTTGCCAATTTTTAGCCTCTTTTGTTCTTGAAATTTAAAAGTATCGATGTCAATTATGGCGACCATATTGTAAAACTGATTTATTTCCAATGCTCTGCCTGCTTGATTAAACGCTTTTTTGCTGTTTGTGCCAGAGGTGGTGTCGAGGACACAACATTATAGGCCAACAACTCAAAAAAAAAAAAATCCAAGGCCAAGGACCGACTTTACGAGGACAGAATCGTTTGAGGTCAAGGACAGGAATGTTTGAGGCCAAGAGCAAGCACACTAATTTCCCTTTATTTTGAAGCGTGCGTTTGTCTAAGATATTGCATTTTGTTAACTTTTTGATGGCAAATTTTTCGCCAGGTTTCAGGTGTTCTCAAAAAAAGATCATCGTGCAAGGAAACGCATATTTTCCACGAGATCTCAGGCGTTCTCCAAAAAAGAGAGGTCGTGACCATGGCCCACTGGATTAGGGGCTTTCAAACAATGCCACTTGCTATTAGCTTTGCCACAACTTTTTGGCTATCGCATTGTATTGCTTTTCGAAAAGTGATATCATCGAGCCGAGGACAGAGCATTTTCGAGAACTTGCAGGTTTCAAGACTACAAAATGTGTCTTCGAGGCCAAGACGTTCTCGGTGACTCCACCTCTGGTTTGTTCAGCATCGTGAAATTGCGAAAACGAAAAACGGAGCATTTCATTTGAATGAGAGCCAAAAAATTTTTCAGTTGCCTGCGCATTGAGCAACAGCACTCTATAATCTCAGAATTACTGCAATTTTGCTTGAAAATGCCAGAAAATTACTCAAATTTTATCGTTTTGATCAGAACAGAATTTATAGTTTCATTTTTTATTCGAAAAAAAGTTTTTTCGGTGTTGCCTAGGCTGGCATTGTTCTTAATTTATTCTTAATTTTGAGCAAAAATGAGCCTTGTGTTCTTATAAACTCGTTTTTACAAAAAAAGTGTAATTGAAAAGAGTTCGATGGAGTTTAATTATTATTTGCAGCAGCGGCAAAATATTAGCTTAAAATAGGACGCTGAAGCGCTGCCCCTTTTTCGGCTAAAAAAGCAACAGCGCCGCCGTTACCGCTTCTAAAACAGTAGCGGCGCTAGTAGCGCCGCTGTGCCCATCACTGCATTTTTCTCAATGATTTTTTAATAATAAGTTACCATCACGGTAATATTACAAAATACTATTTGATGCTACTTTTGCCTTGATTTTTTGCGCGACTCAATGGAGGAGCGAAGGTTATTTTGTGTGTTGCTAAATATCTAATATATATAAGTACAATGCAGTAATATAAATGTTACTGCATTGTACTAACTAATCTTCGTGCTCACCTGCTGCAGCTGTACTTCCATTTTACATCTGTTTTCGATTTTCTTTTTCGGAATGTGTTTTTACAGGTTATAACAGAGCAGTTTTGTATAGCATATTATACAGTATCATATATTGTTCAATCTTTTCTGGAATGAATTAAACGCAATGCTTCAAAGAAAATGCTAATCATAATTAAGTACAAAAATTGTTACGACTTAACATAACCTATTATGCAGTGGGACCCCCGTTTCCTTACCACCCCCGGACTGCAATCAAGCGGTCGGACTTTGTTGGTGGTTACGTGAGCAGATTTTGCTTGGGAGCATCATGTTGAGTATCAGCTAGAGTCGACTGTCACCCTCAAATTGAATACAAAATATGGTTTTTATTTCATAAGAGTAACACACCGATATGCAGACATTTAACTGCTTTAGAAAAAAGTTGGAAATAAATGATTGTCGTAATGGATCTGTTGATGTCTTACATACCGGTAGTCTTTTTTCAATTTTGTAGAGAGTTATCAGAAGACGGGCTGCGTCTTTTTCCAACAGACAAGATTTTATCTCTTCAACACATTTTAATGTTGCTGCAACTGATGTCAACGTAGATTTGCGGCGTTTCGCAGTGGAAGAACTTGATTAGTAGAAGATACGAATAGTAAAAGAATATAAATTAATATTTTTAGAACTGGTTGATTTTTGCAGGCAAACCAAAGTCGCTATTAACTGCATATTATAGTACTGCACCTCAAAAGTTCGCTGCGCAAGTGCGCATTGAACAGAAAAAAAAAAAAAAAAAAAAGGAAAGGAGCTGTTTCATCAATCTTTTATTTTATGACTAATCGATGGTTTCAGCTGGAACAAAGCAACATTTTTATGTTAGTTTGAAATGATCGCAATTTTGTCGAAATAAATAGCGAAGTCGAAGACAGTTAGAACTTTTCAAACACACTCTTTTTTTATAAGATCCAGCAAATTTTGAAAACACACTCTTTTTTTTATAAGATCCGGCAAATTTTGACTTGAGGCTGGCTGTTCTTAAATTTACACAATGTTTTCGCCTCATCTGCATTCGTAATGTATTCGTAGCACGTTCGTTTTTCTGAAATTGGGAATTTGTGAAAAAATTCGCCGATTGTCAAAGGCTTTAATAACAAAACAGTGCAGTTTATGATCACCATAGAACTTGGTTGTTTCCTTATACGGTATACCATACAACAAAAACCTTTTTTAAATTAGACTCTTGTTCTTAATTATACTGTTCATACCGAGGCCGCTATCGTTCGTAATTTGTTCTAAAACGCCTATATTCACCAAGTATCCTTGGCCAGGAGACAGCGAAGGGATCTTTCGGTCTTCGAGTCAAGCTGCCACCTGCCCACTTGTCTGCAAACACACGGTGGAGGCTTCACACTGTCACTTTAATTGCTGAACATCAACCACGAAAGCTGTGAATACCAATTTCATAGTCATTGGTTTGACCCGACCGGGAATCGAACCCGCGTCTGCCGATACGCAAATATTCTTCGATCTAACAAGCCTGCTGAATTTATCTTTGCTAAAAATTTTTGACACTTTTTGTTGCCTACAGTTGCTGATTCAATTTTGCAATTTTTTTTTCTTTTTTGCTTCTACTATTGGAGAATTATTGAAACAAAAAGATTTTTTTGCAAAATGTCAGAATCTCTTAAATGCAGATTTGTCTGTTTGGGTAAAAACGCTGTACAGCTTTCACTTCGCAAACCCATTCGTTAATTTAGTCAGTTTTGCCACTGAGATTAATGAATTTTCAAGGACTGTTCAGTTTTTGTTAGTTATTGATTGCAACGAAAGGGATTAACTGATCGATTTGTAAACCATCTGTCAGTTTTGCGACTCTCAAGCTTCATATCTATTTCAAAGCCATAGCCATAGAAACAATAATTATTGCGTGCCATATTTGTCTATTTTTGCGAAACCGATATACAGCATAGCTTTTGCAGCACGGGGTTTTTATTAGTGAAACTGTATGACCGAAAATTCATTCTTGCTCGTTATTAAATCTAGCGGTACAGCTCGAAATTCCAAAATCACATAAATAGTTACGTCTCCTGCTGTGCAAGGATTAGCTAACAAAAGCTTGTAAGCATTTAAACTTGGTCCATAATGAAGCTTTAGAACTCAATATCCAAGAATCACAGCAGGCGATTCAAAATTACGAAATTTTTTCGCATATTTTTCGCATCAGAGGTTACGGTAAGACTTCGTATGAAATCGCTTCTACACACAAAAATTGATTTTTTTTAACAAAAAAATCTTTTTGGAAATGCTGCATTGCTAGGCTATATATCTGTAAGATTGTTTCAAGCTTCTTTTCTCTATCTTTCTTTTAAGCGAAAAACTCTTGCTGTTGTTATTGTTCAGGGCAAAGTTGTGAAGGGGCCAAGTAGTTCAGCCCCGAGCCCGAAAATATAAGCCCGAACCCGGCCCGAATCCGAAAATTAATTTGAAGACCAAATTATGCCCGAAAAAAAGCAAAAGTTAAGTTAGGTCTGAAAAATTTAGCAATGTTGCCAAGCTATTTTGATATTTTTGTGCACCTAAGACAAAAAGAACGTCTCTGGCCCAAATTAGGCCCGAAATTTTTGTCAACTTCAAGTTCGAACCCGGCCCGAATCCGACCCGAAAAGCCTAGCCCTACTTACAACTCTGATTCAGGGCCTAGAACACATAACACCGGCACTGTAAAATGCGTATTGCGCATATCAAACGATGTTTGCTTCTGTGAAGAACAAATTTGTGGCTTTCCTAAGGCCCTAATACCGTAGGTGGGCAAGTTAATGCAAAACGTTAGCTTCATTAACCACTAGTCCGTTAACAAACTTCACACCTCCGTTAACGTTAATCCGTTATTTTTAGCTTTAATTAACGGAAGTTAATAAAGTCCGTTAATCCGTTAACATTTTGCGTGTAATTTACATTTCTTTATATTCACTCGCTTCTAGAACACGTATTGACGCTGTTGAGCTGATTGTAAAGAAATATTTATTGCTATGGTGGTCTTTATGTGTTTTGAAAGTCACATTTTACAGTCTAATCTAATTTCAAGATAGAAACAAGTTCAAATGCACAACGAAGCTGCAACATATTAACGATAAAAACTTTAACGGAAGTTAACAGAACTTAACGGAAGTTACTTTAGTCCGTTAACAGCACTTAACGGAAGTTAATTTAGTCCGTTAACATGAAAAAACTTTTTAACGGATTAACGAGTTAGTGAAAAAGTTAGCTTCGTTATTAACGGATTAACGATTAACGGACTTGTGCCCACCTATGCCTAATACTGAAAATAATATCTAGTGCGATAGCCATTAGGATTTATTTAACGCAAAACAATCGACCAAATTGAAATAATATAAAATAAAAAGAAATCAATTTTGACATCGCGAAGGCCATCTGTAACTTTTGGGTGGATTGCGGATAGCTTGGTCGAGACGTTTTGTTTTTTGGCCAATTTTAGATTTATTTTCTTTTTTAGACAGAAAATATCCCTTTTCGGTGCCAAAATCGATGTATTTTTGTTTCATATTATCCTAAGTTTGACCGATTAATTGTTGTACGTTAAATACATTTATTTTGAATCTGAAGTGAATGCCAACAATCGCCTGCGTAACTTCACATCAAGGAGAGATTCTCCGAAGAACTTAAGACTTCAATATGAAATCAAGATTGTTAAAAAGCTACCAACATTGAAGCGTTTTTTTTTGAAGTTGACCGTGATTAGGCAAATATATAAATTTAGCGCAAAACATTAAACACGACCAATTCTCAAAAAAAAAAATTTAGGCAAGGTATATGATAACTGATAGCCGCTCAATAGATCACACCCTAACTTTGACACATGCCACTAAACAACAGTAACAAAATAATGTTCATAAAATTATAATGGTACATTTAAAACAAATCCAGTGAATAAACTTCAATAATAAATATTGTTGTTTAAGCAATTGTATCCAACTGCATAAAAATGGGCGTCGGTAATTATTATGGGTGTGTGAAACACAAAAAATAAACATTGAATTGTAAATAATGTATGTGTTCATCAAAATCAGAGGTGGAGTCAAGGACAAAAGGTTCAAGGCCAAGGACACAAAAAATTCCGAGGCCATGCCCAAGAGCAAACCTTCCGAGGACAAACCCTCTCGAGGCGAAGGATAGGAATGCTCGAGGCCAAGACCAACGACACAACGAGGAAATGAGGAAATGTTCACCAAAAAAAAAAGGTCTTCGCTCAAAAAATTCGCAAATTTTCAGCAAAATGCAGGCGATCTCAAAAACAAAGCCTTCGCTCAAAAATTTGCAAGTTCTCTGGCGTGCTCCAATCAAAACAACGTTGCTCATGACCTTGGCCCAGTTTCAACAAGTCAAAAAATAGTGCTGTCCTCGAGCGGAGGACTGGGCATTTTCGAAGACTTGCAAGCTTCCAGGCCAAGGCCAAGCAGTTGACCTTCGAGGCCAAGGCCAAGGACGTCCTCGAGGACTGCTACCACCTCTGATCAAAATGTCGTCTAAAGTAGAATAACTTTACTTACTTTAACAAGATATGAAAGAAACTAAATTTTTTTAGTCCAAAGGTATTTCAACTCACTTCAATATCGAACTACGTTTAATTGTGTATTTTTTATTAGCTTGAGAAAATAGAAGTTTAGTGCCATTTTGTTTATAGAAAGAGAGGTTAGAGCCATTTTTTGCTGCTTCTGAAATTTGCATTTTTTTCTTGTTATGTTTTTGTTTTGACTGACTCGATTAAATCTACGTTTTTTCCTTGTTGATATGTTTGTTTTTAGTGATTGTGTTCTATCTACGTTTTTTGCTTGTTTTTTTTTTCTGCTTTTTTTATTTTTACGACGCAACATAGATTCTTGTTTTAGTTTTTAAGACTTTTTCTGAACTCCCCCCTTACTGTTGATAAACCTTTTTCTGAAATACTTACAGTAGCGAAACTGGCGAAACTGCTCAACAAATATCTTTCTTGACAGGAGTATATTTAAGGATTTTAATAAGTATGTTGAAACTTCTTCACAGCTTATGATGCGCTTTGTAAGCCACGATATTTTTTTTTTGAGTACTACCACTTAGTAATTGCTGGTGCGTGTGCCCTTTCAAAACGTATTCAAGATGAGAAATTCCAGTTGCTCGTTGTCAGTTTTTTGTTTCTTACTCACTAGGTTTTTCAAGCTACTAAAAAGTTTTGTTTTTCATTATTGGCAACGCCTTTTGCTTTAAATGTATTAGTTACATACCATTTATATTTTATTCCTTCCTGGTTGCCTACTATGGACCTAGGGTTAATATTAATGAATGCTGATTAATCAAATCAAATCTTTCATTAAACTTGCTGTATTACGCCGTAGCGTGTAACGAGTTGGCGGGCTCATCCCCCGTCATTGCGCCTGTAAGCAACACATCACCTTTCGAAGAAATATCGCACCGTTGACAACACTGAGTTCGATTTGACCGGCCAGGCATTTAAACCTTAGACCTCCTGCTCCTGCTACAAACGCGTTACCGCTCGACCACTCTGAATAATACTGTAGTTATTTTTCGCCTTGCTCTGTGTAAAGTGTCACAACAGTCAATAAGTAGCAACACACTACACTTCCAATCTCTGGCGACTTGAGTCTTCACGCAAATTCTGCCGAACTGAATGGTTTGTACAGACTCAACTATTTTCTTACAAGCCATTGTTGTTTCAAAAGTTTTACGTGCGCACTGATAGTGATGAAGAATGTAATTTTCTTTTAGGTTAGGACTTCCGATTAAGGAACAGTTTCAAACTACGCGGTCAGACTCAGAACAATTAGGCACTGCCGCTGTTTGCGCTTTGACTTTGAACGATTTAGCTCCAGAGTTTGTGGCTTCGTAAAATCAAACGTGGAAATTTTTGCGGTAGTCATACCCCCTAACCATATTACCCAAACCGTGGTCGAGTGAATAGAGCGGCTGTAACTAAAACTGCTGACTTGGGTTTAATTCCCGGTCGGGTCAAACCAAAGACTATAAAAATTGGCATTCACTGCTTTCCTGTTTGACGTTCAGCATCAAAAGGGACATCATGAAGCCTCCGCCGTATGTGGTACTCAGGTGGGCAAGTGGCAGCTTGACTCAAAGACTAAAAGGTCTCTTCGTTGTCTCTGGCCAAGGCAGCTTGGTAAATAAAGATGTACTGCAAGTATAAAGACAATTACTTTTTTGATTTGACCGAATCTGTTTACAAGCCTTATTAAATGAAACATACGGTAAAGGGGAGTTTCAATGTTGTACAGATTGCATGATGTATAAACGCAAACCTAAACCGCTATAAAATGTCTGAGTTGTTATAAAGAAACATCTATGACTGATCGAAATCTCTGGTTTCATCGACAAAATACTCTGGTCCGATTGGTCCTGGTTTGTAAGTGAAATAGACCAACTTCATCTGGTTCATCGCTGGGATGACGATTTCCATGTATCCGTCATGGTCAAAATCGTCCACGGCCACCTTACCAACTGGTCCTCTGGTGCGGTAAATCTAAAATAGTGATCAAGACAAGAAATATTATTATGCTCTTCAGTTGAAAATGTTAATAGGACTAGTCACAAACAACATTAACTATTGTGGTCAATGTAACTCAAAAAATTACGAGCAATTTATATCTTTCTAATAATTGCATCAACGCAAAGTAGATGTTTTGAGCATAATGGCATAAATTATTGAGTTGGTGTGAGGGAAAATAAAAAAATCATTAAATCGCTAAAAATGGCTGGCCAATTGTAGAGCGGTAGCGCGCTCGTTTCTGGAGCGGGAGGTATGAGGTTCAAATTTTGGGCCGGTCAAGTCGGACACAGCGTTGCCAACGTCCTGCGACTGCTGTAACATTTCTTTGAAAGGAGCTGTGTTTCCAGGCCGCAATGATGTGGAAAAGACCCCGCAAAATTGTTACACGGCGTAATATAGCGAGGATAATTCAACGAATCGATTTTGACTCGAAAAAAAAACGATGCAGAAATTATTGCAATTAAATATCAATACGTTTTTTCACTAATGGAAGGAAAACTCAATTGTTCGGTTTCTCAATCAAAATATTACACATCACCAGTCGTTACACCATTAGCTGAACAACAGCAGACGCAACGCAGCCGTAGGGAATCGGACTCAAACTCGCAAGCGTAACGGTCCGATTCCCTGCCGTTGCAGGCTCCATGAGTGCGTGTGGGTGCTTGCGTTTCAAAATTATCGTGTGTTACTTATGAATTAGCGTTTGTCCTGTTTTTTGTAAAAAAAAAAAAAAAGGAAAAAACATCAAAAAAGCAGATGGCACTTTAAACTCAAACTCGCAAGGGCAAAAGTTCGGTTTTCTGCCTTTGCAAACTCCGCAAGTGTGTGTAAATACCAGTTTTCAAAAAAATTACTGTCTTGTGTTTTTTCGAATTTATGTTCGACCCGTTGCAAAAAAATTAGACCAGTAGATGTATAGCGCCATCTTGGGGAAATTATTTTTGAGTAATGCTCGTTTATGAAAATATTGAAAGTTTATAGAGTCACAAAATTAACGAACATTATGAGTCGTGTATTCCCAGTTGTTAGTTTTCCTTGAATTGGGAATGAGAACGTCGACTTTCCCATCGTTGTCTCCGGACACAAGAATGAAGGGTTTTCGTTTTCTGAAAAGAAAGCGTATGTATTTGAATTGGGCGTAAATCTCCAAATTGAAATACGTTCAAATGTTGGTTTTCACAATAAATTGCAAATTGCAACCAAAAAGGTGCTCTATGTTATTATTGTAAAGCAAACGCAAGGTAAGCAAAAACAATTAATAAAGTACACCATATGCAAATCAAAATCCGATATTATGATATACAGCACATATTCGAAACTTCAAAATTACGATTCTCCCAAAATGTTTTATAGAAGACGAGTAAATCAAGTCCAATGACCAAATACTTTAGCAACATAACAAAAGAAAAGAAAAAAAAACAAGAAAAACAGAATGTTTATTGCAAACATCTACCACTGCAATTGCAGTAGTATTTCGATATGAACCGTACTGTTGGTCGAGCGGTAATGCGCTCGTCTCTGGAGCAGGAGGTCTAAGGTTCAAATCTTGGTCAGGTCAAATCGGACGCAGTGTTGCCAACAACTTGCCACAGCTGTGACATTTTTTCGAAAGGAGCTGTGTGGCCCGGCGCAATGGCGCGGAGATAAGCCCCTTCAACTCGCTTCACGTTTCGGCGTAATACCGCGAGTATAATAAAAGATTTGATTTGTAAAGCTACCTCGAAATTTGAGAATTTCGGGGTTGGGGATAGAACACCGTGATTAAACCTCCGGATCCAACATCAGGAGATGTAAGATCTGATGTTCCATCTATTAAAGTGTGCCTGGTCCACTTCCCATGAATGAAATCACACGGAATTTCGTACACAAACACAGATCCTTGTTGATAGTCTTTGCTGCAAAATGTATTCACTAAAAAGTCAGCTGACGTCTAAATAGTAGTTAGATCGAGGGCTAACTAATAGGTACTAAATCGGTGGACCAAGATTTAATGAATTTGTAACGTTACACTCCAGCATAGACAGAAGTGGAAATGAATTCAGAAACATAGGTTCTTAAAGCTAACCGAGAAATGCTTGTTCACCGAGCCTGTCAAAGGCATTGAGACACGACTTTTTGATCCGAATGTTACAATCTGCGATGGGTCAACCAAAGATATGAAATCGGTATTATCAACTTTCCTTCTTGACGTTCAGAAGTAAGGATAGTTTATTAAAGCTCCCAACATTTTTGCAAAGAAACCCCGATATGCATTACAGTATTATACAACCTCAAGAAGATTCACCAAGAAATAGATTGAAACGATAAGCACAGCTTTACAGGTCGTTTTTTCACTTTTTGTGATTTCTTTTACCTCCATGTTGAAGCTATAATATCGTCTCTTCCGTCAGCATTTACGTCCGCAGCCTCTAATTTGTAAAACCAGCCGTGATTGTCGATCACTTGTTCGTTGATTGCATCCAAGTTTGTCCAATCCTCTCTGGGATCTGCAGAACAGTAACATCATTGATCTTAATCAGGCGCGTAAGAAGGAAAAGGTCTAACAGGCTAAAGCCCTTCCTCTCTTTTCCTCTTTAGCCTTGTTCCGTAGAAAATTTAACTCAAACCTTTCAGACATGCTTTTGATTAGATTAAAATGTGGCATAATAAAGGGTCAAAACTTTTTTATTAGCGGTTTACAGTAATTGTTCGGAATTAATCACCTTAAAATTGTTGTGAATTTTTTTTAATGTTGGCTATTTTTCGAAAAACAAAAACAATTGCCTAAGGTTTGGGGTCTTTGTCTTTATACCTCCACCTGCAATCTATGTTAGATTCCTAAATTATTTACTCAAAAAAAATGCAGTTTTTGGACTATTTTTAGTAAGTACTATAGCAATTCTAACATTATGTTCAGTCCCTCCCTTAACGCAATCCTGACAGTGCGCCAGATATTAGCAACCCATCAATTTCAAAACAGGAGTGATTATTTTACCGAAAATTTTAAGTTTAAGAAAATAAAACAAAAATGAGGAATTACTCATCAGCACATTTTCTATTTACTCTTTTAAAGGTTAAGATTAGAGTTCGAGTGGGTTTGGGTTAGAATTAAGTTTGGCGATAGTTTTAGAGTAAAAATTTGAGTTTGAGTAAGATTTCGGTCCGAATCAATAAAAAAAGTTGTTGAAAATTTTTGATGAAATAGTCTATTCCTTTCAAAAACTCTCAGATTTTCACAAAGATCAGCATTCAATAGCAACGGCGAAGCATGATCTTTAAATTATCCGATCAGGTGATGATAACGTCATTGTGATACTCGGTAAAGAGGAGCCACGCCATTTCAGAGTAGTGCAAAAATGTAATTCTAGAAGCAAACACTTTATTGCTATTATGATTGATTCATTGAGGAAGCTTTTCAATAGAATATTTGCTGCAAAGTAATAGGCTATTGCAAGATTGCTTTAAGGTAATTTGAAAACAATTGAGTTGTCATCCAATGCGGACATATTTTGTGTAGGTAGCGAAAAATGACAGCCTTGTAAAAGTACTCTATTAATAGTCTATTCATAAGTAATTACATAAATCATTATACTATACAAGCATCAACGCTTTTCGCCCTTGCAATATGTTATTCTGGTTTTTTTTTTTTAATGCTTGGAAACTATATAGTATAAAACAATCTTCTTGAAAATGAACAAGCATTGTGGGTTGAGACGTAGCTCACCGTATCAACATTTTGGTTTGCATAAAACCGTCATTTTTATGATTACCCCGATTATGATCGGGGTTCAACTTGTACCTTTTTTTAAGTTCTGGGTTCTTGGATAAGACGCTTTACGGGATTTTAATGCTTGGTGACTTTAAACGAGCAGCAAATTTATTGGAAAGAGATTAAAAATTAACCCCAAAACAAGAAAAATGGTCCACTCTTTAAGAAAACACGCATACATCCGAAAGACAGCACCTCCGTCACTTTTTCACGATGACAGAATAAAAATGCTGCAATTAATATAAAGTAAACAGCTGTAAATTTTAAGCATAAACAACGCTCAACAAATTTCAACCCTATAGATATTCTTCGCTTGCACCGTACCTTCCGTCCATACTGCGTACAACTTATTGTCCCAATATCCAGCACCAACAATAACCAGGCGGCTTTCCCCAGAAGCGAGAGGTATCCTTATTATCTTAAAAGCAAAATCTGGACCGTGTGTAATTGGATGTAGCGCCCAACTGAACAACAACAAAGAGGGTTTCAAATGAGCCGGAAATTAGTTAAAACTTAATAAAGAGCAAAATTGCTTCTCGTAAACAAAAGGCTATTATGTCTACAAGATTGTATACATTACGTTCTTAAAAAAGTGTTTTACGACAGTCATAAAAACAATTTTGAATAATTTTCGACCTAATGCCACAAGCGTAGCCAGGATTTTTGATTTGGGGGAGGGGGGCAAACCGTAAATCACATGCAATAACGTTATCAGAAATTTTTGAAAGAGGAAATTTTTGTGGGACAAAGATATTGTACATTGGAAAATCAAAAGACGTGGCCTGTTTCGGCACATAACCAGGATTTTGCTATAGGGACAGGGCTTAAACAAGACCAAAAGTAAGTAGTGTAAATGCGTAATTTGGGAGACGTATTAAGCAAACTAATGTAACTCAAACATATCACAGACCGGGGTTTGGAGGCTCCGCCCCCAGCCGCTGGACGATTTTTTGCAATGTTTTGTTAAAACTAGCTATTTTAATGCCGTTGGATCACAGTTCGCTCGTGTTTAGAGCCACTTGAAAGCCAATTGAAAAATTGAATTGTTCAATCCTCCTTTTACTGACAATTTAAGTGCAAAATACGTTTAAAATCTTGCATTTCGGGGTTAAATTTGTAATTGATTTGGCCCAGGTAGGGGAAAGCAAGGTACATTGCCTCGTGCAATATTTTAATGGTAAATAATAATCCACTCAAAGATTTTTCTCAAAGATTTTTGTTTTGCATTAAAAATAACCAGTTGTAGGAGCACATGTAGGACCAGGGGGCCCAGGCCCCCTCAATTCAATTTTAATAATTTCTTCAATAAGCATTCCCCTAGCTACTTTTTTTTTTCAAAAGTATTTTGTCCCGTAAAAACAGGCGAAGTGGAGGTGGAATGTTATTTGAAAATAGTACAATAGATGGTTACGCTTACTAACCATGTTATTGCTCGGTCCGAATTTCATTGCGGGAAGCCCTTGGCTCTTTAGAGATTTTCGCAACATCTTTCTGCCAAATATAGGTGAAGAACAAAAAAAAGTCTCACCACTTGAGCGCGGGGCCCCTAGCTGGTACTGTGCCATGGTAAATCTGGCTCTAGTTATTGCATTACGTTCTTTAAAAGGTTTGATGATGACCTGAGATAGCAAGTTTTAGGACAAATACTCGCAATTTTTCCCGGGTTATACCTATAAATTCGTTGGCAAAAATTGAATTGAGAGGGGGCCAGGGCCCTTGGTCGTCAATATTGTTGTTACTTACTGTTCTAAGCAAAAATGCTAAAAGAAACTAAAGAAACAATAAGCTTTTTTGTCATCGGTGACATTTCAATACGGGGGGAGCCCCTGCCCCCCCTGGCTACGCCTATGCCTAATGCCATCACTGCAAAATCTTCTGTAGTTGTTTTGAATTAGTCGACAATAGATTCTAAGAAAATTGATGATGACTTTCTTCTATAAAGCTAATACGCATTATGCAGTAATCATTATTGTACCAGGAGGGTGAGTCATATACAGCTATCGTTTGAAAGTGTTTTAAGATTTGTTTTTTATTGGTGGTATATACTTCATTTCAAGTCATATTTCAGTTCCTAGTACTTAGCATGTAATGTGAAGTGCTTTGGAATGTGCTGCTAAGAACGTAAAAAGAAATTTAAACAATTTAGATTGTGATTGCTGTATACCTACTTTTGGCCTACCCTATCGAAAGCAGAATTTTTATGATGTACAGACACAATAAATTACTTCTGCCGATTATTCCATATCATAAAGCGATATCCAGGATTTTCGAGCCACACTAGCTCAGAATATTGAATTGATTCTGGTTGCCCTCTTGACCTTGACGTCACAATGTCAGGCCAGCCATCTTGGTTCATATCAACCCAGTCCACGGTCGAATAAAACCATTCGGATCTGCCTTCATCTGAAGTGATTGTTATTGGTGCACGATTGAGCTGGTCAGTTTTGGTTTCAACCGGTACGAGTGAGATTTTTCCGTCCACCCGCTGCGGGGTGTAGAAATTCGTGGCAACCCACCAATAGGTGTGTTCACCATCGGTGATGAGATCCACTGCAAGAAAAAAAATTTGACTGGACTACTTAAACTTTAAACAAAATGCGAGTAAAAAATGCATTACAAGTAATTATTAACCCTAGTGTATAAGGGGGATTTGTGATAAATCCCATCAGAAAAAAGATCTTTACTTCATATCAACTTGACTTTGAGTCAAGTTTATTCACAAATAGCCCCTGAAATTGGTGTTCCCAAGAGTTGTAATGTGCAGGATTACGTAAATCATTAGCGAGAAGAGAAGAATTCAATTCACTTGATATGGATGAACTGAACTCTTACGACCTTTTTCATTGTTCGCATCTGATTATGACCCTAGGTTTGACCATAGACTCTTTATTAGTAGACTGGAAACTGACAGTTTTCTCTTTTTTTTTCTTCTCGGTTCATTTTTCTAGAATATGCCGATTCGTCCAGTCAGCGCGAGTTTTTTCTTCTCGGTTGTCTTGCGCGAAGAATATGTCCAATCAAATCGGTCGAATACACGTGACCGCAAAAAAACTTCGCAGCAAGAGCAAACTTTTTTTCTTCAATCCTCTTTTCTTTTTTTCCGTGAGTCTGTTTCTAGTGTACTAAATAAAGAGTCTATGGTTTGACCCTAGCTTTCTGCTGTTCAATATGCCAATTTGCTGACTCCGCAATAATAAATTCCAAAAAAGCTACCGGCAATCACTTAGCAATTGAGTGGCATGATATACCGCCTTACTAAGGTTGCTATCGGTCAAGGGCATGCAGCCTCCCAGAAATTTCCGTTAATAATTGGTCCCTGAACAACGTCATGAACAACCTTTATATTGACCAAATAGACTACTGTAAATGCTCGATTGTATTTGATTTTCAGTTTATTTTTTTACACCACCAATAATATTTTGATTTTTCCGTAATAGTTGTCACAACGTTGAACATAAGCATGGCAGCACCAGAAAAAAAGTTTTTACAGCTTCGCAATTAATTTTTGTCTCTGAATAAATTTAAAACGTCAAAAAACTGTAATACTGCGTAACGAAAAAACACCTTCTTAATACTTGTGTACAAAGTACGGATTAGTGATATAAACAATAAATGAAGCAAAGAAAAAACTTCAATGAAATGCTTCAACTTGAACTTCGATTGATTGATAATAACATCAAGTCAATTGCATTGTGATTATGTTTTTATTTACCAAGTTGCCAGAGACAGAAAACAGAGACGAGACCTTTCATCTTCAGGTCAAGCTACTACCTGCCATCTGTCCACAACACACGGTGGAGGCTTCACACTGCCTCTTCTAATGCTGTGCGTCAAGCAGAAAAGCTGTAAATACCGATTTTAATGATCTTCAGTTTGACTCGACCAAGAATCAAATCCGAATCAACCGTTTCGGTAGCAAACGCATTATCCTCTCGACACTTGTCGGTCTATTGCATATAAATGAAAGATCGTTACAGATTTGCTATTAGTAATACTGATATTTTAGTGTACTTAAACGGTTTTACCAAAATTGGATTTTTTATTGCAGATCGATTCGCAAATATTGCCGGTTACGAAGCCAAACGCTTCAAAACGTCGTTTTATGTATGATCTGAGTTCAACTCATGTCGTGGTAACGTTGCTGCAGTCACAGAAGACACTTGACCCTGCGGCCCTGCGGGATCTTAGCTTATAGGCTTCGAACAAACGTCAAATTTATTTGGAAAAAACAGAAATTCAACATGGTGGTTGGTCAACGACTCAACTCCTGAGCGGGTGAGAATTTTGCAATGGAATAAATAGCACCATCAACGCTTCATCGTGACAAGAGAATAAACACGCAATCAATTGATTGTCATCTGAAAAAACAAGCTCATTAAGCTTACTTTCAACTTCCCCAACTCCGTTAATTTCTCCCAACCTCTCACCAACGGTTTCTATGCTGTATTCGCTGTCGTATTCTAGCCAGTTGGTTAGGTTGCGAATCCTACGCAGAGTCATTCTTTCGCTAGTCGGATTCAAACAGTTCACAGCAATGTCAAGTTTTCCATCGTTAGACATGATAGTCTGAAAAAGTTGATTGCTGTTATAGTACTCGTATATATTTTTTAATTATCTCAAACCGAATCAATCGCAAACTAAAGGATATAATTTTCAGCCGTTATTACTGGTAAATTACAAACTTTTAAAAGTATTTGAGAGCTCCACAATATCGGCGGAATAACTATAAGAAATAAAATCCATAGTGAATCACTAAAATTGGTATTGAAATTTTTCATGCCTTCCTCCTCGAATGAAATTAACATCATGAAAAGATTTACTTGTAACTGCAGAATTTTGCAAGTCACCTTGCTCAATATTCAAGTTCATGGCTTTATATTTTGCAAAATTTACTGGTCTTGTATAATATTTAATGTTACAATACATGGTTACATCCTGTTGTTCGGTTAAACATTAAAATACATCATAGCATAATCTCTTAATATTTCTTTAAGATATTTGCACAGTTTTCGATTAATTGTGAACTTGATCTTCACCTCAGAACAAGTTACTGTTTGCTATGTTTGGGCACATCTTAAAATCTCACGAAAATGACTGAACAATGGACAGTCAGCCATCAACGCTGATTTTATATTGCGTACTTGTGCAGTCAGGAGTTGGTTGACACGAAAATTGAAAAGTCCCTTCCAGACTCCTGGTCGCAAAGTGTGTATAGTTTATTACCTGTTTTTGAATGTAAACAAGTATTCTTGAATTTGCGCACTTTTGTGGCAAAATAAAATGTATCTGTCTGTGTGCTAATCAATTTTTGGTATGATTTTTTGAGTGGGGCAAAAATCGAACGCCTTGACATGACTGAAAAACAAACAATTTTTGGAAACAAACTGGATTTGAAGACAAATTTGTTAAATTTGTGGCAAATATTCACTAAAAACTTAAAGCTGTGTAAAAAAAACACAAGTTTCTCAATTTTGAATTTTAATCAAAAATTGATATACAGAAATATTAAAGCAACGTCATTGAGCATTATTAGGTTGATATCGTCAAACAATGGTTATGATCGTTTTAAGTATATCCCTGATTGTATAATTATCATTTTCAACCCAAAAAGATTGAAGCGCAAAATTTCTGTGGAATTATTATAGAATATACTGTGTTATTATAGAATATACTGTGGCTGATATTATAGAATACACTGTGGCTGATATCTAGAATACACTAAATTATTATAGAATATACTGTGGCTGATATTATGGAATACACTGTGGCTGATATCTAGAATACACTGTGGCTGATATCTAGAATACACTATATAATAATAAAATATACTGTGGCTGATATTATAGAATACACTGTGGCTGATATGTAGAATACACTATATTATTATAGAATATACTGTGGCTGATATCTCAAAAATTTTTTGCTAGAAATGAAAAACATTGAAGAGAATGTCAAAGTGATTTCGTCATAAATTACCGATCCAGTTTTCTCACAAATTTACTCGAAACGAAAGCAAACAACGTGTAAAACTTGTCTTTATCTTTACACTCTTTTTTTTCATAATAACAATTTTATAAAAAATACGAGGCTCAATTTTGCTCAAAATTTAAGAACAATGCCAGCCTCAGCAATAACCTAAACTTAAGAACAAAAGAAAAAGATTAAATTTCACATCTAAAAAGCAATTAAATTCTGTACCGATTCGGAACGATAAAATTTTAGTAATATGCCAATATTTGCAAGCAAAACTGCATCAATTCCAAGATTAAAGAGTGCTGTTGCGCATTGCGCAGGCAAAATTGAGAAAAAATTTTGGCTGTTGTTCAAATTGAAAAAAACTCGTCTTTATGCGTTTGCAATTTTACGATGCCGCAAAAGCAGCAAAACAAAGCTTTTACTCAAGCTGACAGAGCATTCGAAACCAAACAGTTTTACAAACATGGTTGCTAAAATTGACATTGATGCCCTCAAATTTACGAACAAATGAGGCTGAAAATTGGCAAAAAATTAAAAGACGCCGGCCTCAACTCAAAATTTACTGGTTCTTATAAAAAAGTTTATTTACAATTTAATTTTAAAAAGATGATTTGCCTCCGTACGGTTATAATTGTTTGTTAACTGCCTGCATGCCTTGAAGGTCTTTTAATTCATTTTATTTGGACTTAATGTATTTTACATGAAGGACAAAAATGCCCACCTTTCAGTTTTTTTTCGTAACAAATCCCTTCAAAACTGAGCTTTTTTGCTTCAAATCAACTGGACTGTGAGGTCAAATTTATCCACAAATAACCTCTAAAAATTTGAATTTGCCAAAGCAACGAAAAAGTTCTCTAATTTTGAGGTGTTTCAAAGTCACTTTCCAAAATCTAAGCATTTATTGTCCATAATTGCGTTAAATGACACCATAAGACGTTTTTGTGACGTAAACACTTTGACTTAGGCATTTTATGATTCAGTTCCAAAAAACACTTATGTGCATAATTTGAGCCGCTTATGACGTCATTGAAAAAATAACGTCATTTTTCCAAAATATGGCCGTAACGTCATTACGGTGATGTCATCAACTTAAAAACAAGTTTTTCTCAAAAATTTTGGTGAACCCCAACCCACATGTCAAACTTGGTGATCCCATGACCTTCGGTTAAGGAGTTAGGTGGGGGAGATAATTTTGCTCCCTCCTCCTTTGTAAAAATTCTTCGGTAAAACAACCCGTGTTAAATGGTATTAAAGGTGCTAATGATGTAGCTACTGCAGATTATTCGGTTTGATTAGAAATACCACCGATTCAAAATAATTACTTGCACAAACGTTGGCTGTTCATTGAGAAACAGTTCTTTAATTCTTCGTGGTCTGACTTGCTGGTCTCGCATTCGTTGCCACGACAACATCCACCTCTGCTGGACATGGTTCACCAAAGAGTTGATGAAACCAGAAGTTGGAATAACGTTGCAAAAGCAGAATAAAACTACAAAAAATGCTACAATGCTTGAATTCATTTTTGATTTACGCAAGACTTTTCTCCCTAAAAACAACATTGTGTAGGCGTATAAATAAATCAACAAATAGAAAGCGAGAATAGCACAACATAGAAAAAGAACTGCACAAAAAGCGAGGCTAATGGCCGTCTAGAATGGGCCTGCTCGTTGGAGCTCGACCACCCTACGAATTATTAAAACCCCTCCATTTAAGTCGTTATGTTAAATAATTGCTTTATTCTATTCACATATTGTTTTCTCGTGCTGCTGTTTAGACTTTGGCTCGACCAATTTGCACAGGAACGTGGTAGACCTGGTTTTGAAGAACTATTCAAAAGCCTAAGACTCCATGCAAGCTTTTGCTTTATCTCTAAAATTATATCTTGTCCTCTGCTTATAAATTATGGTGTCAAAAAATGACGTCAAAATCATCAAAACTAGAATTAGATTTTAAAACTGTACAGGTTTTGACTCTATAGCACTGTTTCTGTATTGAGTAGTAGTAGCACGTAACTAAATTAAAAACAAACTTACACGTAAAACTAAAAAAAATTGAGGAGGAAATAAATTTAACTGAAGGACATAGGCGTAGCCAGAAAGGCCAGGGGACCCGGGCCCCCTCTAACTAAAATGTTGCCAATGATAAAAATATCACAAAAAAGACTATTGTTTCTTTAGTTTCAGTTTTTTTTTTAGCATCTTCGTACACAACAGTACATGCGTACAGCAGTAATTAACAACAATATTGATCCAGGGGAGCCCGTGCCCCCTCAATTTAATTTTTACCAACCAATTTAAATGGTCCCCTTGCAATAATATTTAAATGACCCCCAAGTTAAATGGGCTCGCAACAAAAATATTAATTCAGGGAGCCCGGGCCCCCTCAATTAAATTTTTGCCAACCAATTTAAATGGGTCCCCTACAATATTATTTAAATGGCCCCCAATTTAAATGGGCCCCCGATAATAATATTGATCCAGGGGGCCCTGGCCCCCTTAATATAATATTTGCCAACCAATTTAAACGTATAACCGAGTGAAAGTAAGGATTTATATCCTAAAAGTGGCTAACTGAGGATCTCAATCACCTCATCTAACCTTTTTATGAACGTAATGCAATAACCAGGGACGGATTTAACAAATGGCACAGTGCCAGGGGCTCCGCACTCAGATAAGACTTTTTTTGGTCTTCACCTGTATTTGGCAGGAAAATTCTGCAAAAATCCTGAAGCGCCAGGGGCCCAACTCAATGTAAATCCGGCCCGGGCAATATCATGGTTTGTAGGCGTAACTTTCTATTGTATATTTTTCAATAAGAATTCACTTCCACCTTGCCAGTTTTTATGCAACAAAATACCTTTTGAAAATAATTAGCTACGGTAAGGGGAATGTTCATTGAACAAATTTTTTAATTGAGAGGGCCTGGGCCCCCTGGTCGTATATGTACTCCTATAACTGGTTGTTTTCATGACAAAAGAATAATCTCTCAGGACAATATTGAACTGGATTGTTATTTACTGCTAAAATATTGCAGGAGGCATTGTACTTTATTTCCCCCTGCCTAGGCCAAATCAATTACAAAACTTAACCCCAAAATGCAAGATTTTAAACGTGGTTTGGACTTAAATTGTCAGCAAAAAGAGGACTGAACAACTTTATTTTTTCAATTGGCTTTCAACAGTTAAAAATCTAGTACTTTCAAATGGCTCTGAATACGTTCGAAATGTGATCTGATGGTATTAAAACAGCTTTTTTTTCCAAAAAATTACGAAAAATCGCCCAGCCAGACCCCTATAGATTCCGGTGGCTGGGGGCTCCCCCAGACCCCCATCTGTGACACGTTTGAATTACAGTACACTTCTTTACTCAAACACATCTCCCAATTTAGACATTTTTGCATTTTAACTGTTGGTTTAAGCCTTCTCCTGGAACGAGTTCCTAGTTACGTGCCAACACCAGGCCACGGCATCTGATCTTTCATTCTATGATATCTTTGCGCAACAAAAAATTCCTCTTTCGAAATTTCTGATGACGTCATTGCATGTGATTTGTGGTTTGGGCTCCCCCCCAATCAAAAATCCTGGTATGCCTTTGTTGAAGGACATTCTACTTTTACAATAATTTTTGAAAAACGTATTTTTGGCATTTAAAGTTGGCATTTAAAGGAACGGTGTGAAGCTTCTATCGTGTGCAATCGGCAGGAGAGAGCTTAATGATCCGAAGACTGAAAGGTCTTTATGTTGTCTCCTGACCACGGCTTGATGAATAAAGATGTAATTACAAAACTGCGCATACTTTTTCAAGTTTTAGCCGTTTAAGACAATTAAAGACATTTTTGAAAATACGTTTTTCAAAAAAGTTTTTCAAAAATGTCTTTAATTGTCTTTAAAATACGTTTTCAAAAATGTCTTTAAAATACGTTTTTCAAAAATGTCTTTAATTGTCTTGAACGGCTAAAAGTTGAAAAAGTATGCCCAGTTTTGTAATTACATCTTTATTCATCAAGCCGTGGTCAGAAGACAACATAAAAACCTTTCGGTCTTCGGATCATTAAGCTCTCTCCTGCCGATTGCACACGATAGAAGCTTCACACCGTTCCTTTAAATGCCAACGTCAAGCAGGAAAGCTATAAATACTAATTCTTATAGTACTAGTAGTCATAGGCGTAGCCAGGGGGAGGCCCAGGGGGCCCGGGCCCCCCCAATTAAAATACCACCAATGATAAAAAATTATGACAACAAAGCCTAGCAATGTTTAGTTGCAGTTTTTTTTCAGTAATTACGCACATAACAGTAATTAACAAAAATGTTAATGAAAACGAGGGAGCCCCGGGGCCTTTAAATAACAACCAGGGGGCCCGGAACCCCTAACTAAAAACCAGGGGGCCCCAGGGCTCCTAACCAAGAACCAGGAGGGCCCGGGGCCCCTAACTGATGAACAGGGAAACCCTGAGCTTCCAACTGACAACCAGGGGGCCCCATGGCCCCTAACTAGCAACCAGGGGGCCCCAGGGCCCCTAACCGACAGCCAGGGGGCCCCCAACTGACAACCAGGGGGCCCTAATTGACGATGAGTGGGCCCCAGGGCCTCTACCTAACGACCAGGGGGCCTCGGGGCCCCCCTAACCAACAACTAGGAAGCCCTGGGGCCCCTAACTGACAAACAGGGGGCCTGGGGCCCCTAACTGATCACCAGAGGCCCCCAGAGTCCCTAACAACAACCAGTGGGCCCCCAAATGACGATCAGGGGGCCCCAAGGTCTCTAACAAACGACCAGGGGTCCTCGGCGATCCTAACCAACAACAGTGGGCCCCAGGGCCCCTAAAAGACAACCAGGGGGCCCCAGGGCCCCTAACTGACGACCAAGGGCCCCAAGACTACTAGTCAACAACCAGGAGGCCATACCGACAACCAGGGGGCCCCGGGGCTCCTAAGTGACAACTAGGGGGCTTCAGGACCCTTGACTGACGACCAAGGGTCCCGGGCCAAGGCCCCCTTAATTCAAATTTTTAACAATTTATACGCAAAACCTGTGAAAAATCTAAGAGTTTTGTCCTAAAAGTTGCAATCCCAGGCCCTCGTTTAACGTTATTATGAACTTAATGCTATAACACAGGTGGTAATGCAAACCCCCCCATTTGAAATACTACCAATGATAAATATAAAGAGAGCATAACCAGTATGTTGCCTTGTCCGGAATTGCAGTTTCTTTAGTTTAGGATTTACGCGTACAAAAGTAAGTAATAATTATGACGACCACGTGCCCACGTTATAATAATGTCATGCAATCCTTGGAGGTTTCAAAAAAACTGTCAAGTGACTTGACTCGAGTCCTCCACGTTTTGGAAAAAAGGTATTTTAATTTTGTTTTAAATGTTTGTTTTTTCATGAAAGAACTTTAAGGCGCGATCTTATTTCAAAATCATAGGCGTAGCCAGGAGGATGGCCCAGGAGGCCCGGGCCCCCTCAATTGAAATGCCACCAATGACAACAGTTTGACAAAAAAGCCTTGTTTCTTCATTTTCAGTTTCTTTAAGCATTTTTGCGTACAACAGTACACGCGTACCACAGTAACTAACAACAAACAATATTGACGACCAGGGGGCCCGGCGCACCCCTTTAACTCAATTTTTTCCAACCAATTTAAACGTATAACCAGGGTGAAATCAAGAGTTTTTGTCCTAAAAATTGCTACCTCAGGCCCTCATCTAAACTTTTTATGAATGTAATGCAATATCTGATGCCGTATTTGCCATATGGCACTGTGCCAGGGCTCCGCGCTCAGATGGTAGGATTTTATTGGTCTTCACTTATATTTGGCAGGAAAATATTGCAAAAATCCCTAAAGTGCCAGGGGCCCTGCGCGATGTAAATCCGGCCCGGGAATAACATGTTTAGTAAACGCAACCATCTATTGTACCATTTTTCAATAACGATTCACCTCCACCTCGCCAGTTTTTATGCACAAAATACTTTTGAAAAAAAATTAGCCATGGAAAATGCTCATTGAAAAAATTATTGAATTTCAATTGAGGGGGCCTGGGCCCTCTGGCCGTACATGTACTCCTATAACTGGTTAACTTCATGACTAAACAATAATCTCTCAGTAAAATCTTTGAGTGGATTATTATTTACAGCTAAAATATTGCAGGAGGCAATGTGACTTACTTCCCCCTACATGGACCAAATCATTTACAATTAAATTTTTACCCCTAATGCAACATTTTGAACGTGTTTTGGACTTTAATTGCTAGTAAAAAGAGGATTGAACAATTAAATTTTTTCGATTGGCTTTCAAATGTTCAAAATCTAGTTCTTTCAAATGGCTGTGAACACGTGCGAAATGTGATCCAATGGCATTAAAATAGCTTTTTTTCCGAAAACTTACCAAAATCGCCCAGCAGCTGGGGGCTTTGCCCCAAGACCCCCATAGCCACCGGTGGCTGGGGGCCACGCCCCCAGACCCCCGTCTGTGATACGTTTGAGTACACTAGGTTTCTCAACACGTCTCCTAATTTAGACATTTGCACTTTCTAACTATTAGTTATCGCCCTCTCCTTTACCAAAATCCTGGTTAAGTGCCAACAGGCTACGGCTTCAAATCTTCCAATCTGAGATATATTTGCCCCACAAATAGTTCTTTTTTTGAAAATTTTTGATCACGTCATTGCATGTGATTTGTGGTTTGCCCCCCCCCCCCAATCAAAAATCCTGGCTACGCCTATGCTAGTAGTAGTAACATTCTATTGCCGAGCAAAAACAAATACATTGCGTAGGCAAATACAAGCAAAAACAAATACACTGCGAATTCAGCAAACATTTAAAAGGACTCAATTTAGTAAGACAAGAAGGAGCAAAATACCAATGTAAAAACGTCGCTTAATCAAGCGACACGGTCATCGAACTTGCTCCTCCTCTTAGAAATAGAACAAAGTTTAGCTGTAGGATTTCCACCTGAAACGGAGAAATTTTGTTTTGTTTTTGATAATTAAAAAAAAAAATTAAATCACAAAAATTATTAAAACAAAAGAAATAGGAAAAAAAAGAAGAGAAAAAACACTCACACAGTTAGGCCTACACTTTAATATCCACTCAAGTAATGGTTTCGCTTATAAACAGGTACGGGATTGCAAAAAGTAAAGCTTTTGATGGTGTTTTGTCGTTGAAAGTTAAAACTTTATCTTCGATCCGTCTTGGTAAACTATTCCAAATTTTAACCCTAGAAATTTTAAACAATTGATTAGTTTTTGCCAACGTTGTTCTTTGTACATAAAAGTTTCTGGAAGAAGCACTTCGGGTCGAGTACATAAGGATAGACGACAATGTTCTGAAAACTGTTAATTAATGGCCTCGAAATGCTGGCAATTAATTTAATTGACTTCGGCCATAAATTTGGCAACTTCTAATTCGTAAATTTTGTCCATATTTAGGACTTGAAGGTTTTCATAAAGTGGTTTTAGTCTAGTTTTCGTACCAAATTTATTGCATAATATTTTACGACACGATTTTGTTTGGGTTACAGCTTGCATTTAATGGTTTTGGAAGAATTTCCCCAGCAAATAATTGCATATTGGAGATGAGAATATACTAAACTATAATAAACTGACATTAAAGCTCTTTGAGGTATTTACTTGCGTAATTTATAGACGGCACCAGAAGTAGTAGATAGTTTGGTTTCAATATATTTAATGTGCTTGTTCCAAGTAAATTTGTCATCAAGATATACTCCTAGTTTTTTACACAATTGGCTTGTGTTATTTTACTATCATTTATAGATTTATTTCTGGAAAGATTCTTTCTTTGCTTTTAGCAAAAAGGAAAAAATTCTTAGTGGCAATTGATTTGATTGGAGCCAAACACTGATTTTTGGTAAATCACAGTTCAACACAGTTTGCAAACAATTTACATTTGTATGAGACAATGTCAAGACACTGTCATTTGCCTACAATGCTGTTTTGAATAAGGAACAACTAGATACGTTATTGATATAAATGAGGAAAAGAATTGGGCCTGATACAGTACACCGCCTTGGGGCAATATAGGCTTTGGACTGACCCGAACTAAAATCCAACCCGAGTCAACCGTTTCATTAACAGACGCTCTATCCGCTCGACCACGGATTGGTTGAAAGCCTCTTCTTGGCTTTGATGTTTTGTTCGTCTTTGTGTCTTTGACTTCACGTTTGCCTAACCAATCTAGGAAAGTTGGTGTCGCCCTTTATGGTAAATTTGACTAGCGATCCTGCTCTGAGTTGACTGAAATCTTATCCGAAAAGTTTGACGTCCTTCGTGGTCGACTCCTGGGAAATCATAACGACTTCCACAGGCAGTTAGGACGCCAGATCAACCACCAACTCTGCAGCTACGAAGCAGCTCGAGTCATAATATGCACAGAGCTGGACAGCTCGAAACAGCGCTGTCCAGCTCTGTGCATATTATGAAATCTTATCAGTAGGGCAAGTTTTTATTGACTTAAAAATTCAAAAAAAATTGGCTTTAATGACCTAACAAAATTTGGACCGAGTAAAAGCTATTTCTTGAGACTTTTTCAAGATTTTATACTAAAACAAACATTTAATGAACGAAAGCACACAAATTCTCAACAAAATTTGCTAAACAAGTCTACGTGCTATTGCGAAATACGTCTTTAAGTATTGTGATAACAACAACACAGCAAGCTAATCACCAGGTGGATGAAGTAAAGTGCAAAATCGTGATAGCAATGTTGTACTTTGATTTTGAGAAGCTACTTGCTTAACCAGGGGTTTAAACTAACTTTAGCTTGAATTACGAAAACACCAGCCCCTTCAAAACGTTTCACCATCGCTATCGCTTCAGGTTAATCCTTTTTGCATGTAAAGCAGCATTTAACCAGCTTCCACGATACCCATCTTTGGAGGGTAACTTATAGAAGTAAATTTAGCTTTACTGGTTTTGTTTTTATTTTTACTAATTTGACCTCTGAAATTAGCTGATTAATTAACATCTTCGAAATGAGATCTGACTGTCATAGTACAATTGCGTAATATAAACAACGCATGCCACGTGAAACATGGCATAGCACAATTGCGCAATAATCTCTGTATCCTAAGTTTTCGGTATTAGTGTACCTGCAGGCACCAAATACTTTACAGCATCAGACAATAACTGATAGAGAGTTTCTACTAGTTTCAAGAGTACTATCAGGCTATGGCCACCCCACATAGGCGTAGCCAGGTGGGCCACGGCCCCCCAACCCAATTGAAATGTCACCAATGACAAAAATGTGACAAAAAATCCTATTGTTTGTTCAGTTTTAGTTTCTTTTAGCAGTTTATGCTAACAGCAGTAATTAACAACAATATTGACGACCAGGAACCCGGGGTCCCCTGAATTCGATTTTTGCCACCCAAATTAAATTTAAACCTGGGAGAAATTGAGAGTTTTTGTCCTAAAATTTGCTATCTCAGGCCCACATCTAAGTTTTTATGAACGTAATGAAATAACCAGGGCCGGATTAGCCATAATATGGAACAGTACCAACTAGGGGCTCCGCACTCAGATGGTAAGACTTTTTTGGTCTTCACCTATATTTGGCAGAGAGATGTTGCGAAAAACTCCAAAGTGCCAATGGCCCCGCGCAATGTAAATCCGGCACGGGCAATAACGTGGTGAGTAAGCGTAACCATCTAATGTACCATCGCTAAATAACAATCCACCTCTATCTTGCCAGTTTTTACGGGACAAAATACTTTTGAAAAAAAAATTAGCTACAGGAAATGCTCATTGAGCAAATTATTGAATTTGATTTGAGGGGGCCTGAGCCCCTGGTCCTACATGTACTCCTACAACTGGCTATTTTTATGACAGAACAAAAATCTTTGAGGAAAATCCTAAACTGGATTATTATTTACTGCTAAAATATTGCACGAGGCAATGTATCTTGCTTTCCCTACCTGGGCCAAATCACTAACAAAATTTTACCCAAAATACAAGATTTTGAACGTGTTTTGGACTTACATTGTGCTTTCACAATAAGCTTTTCGGACAGAACTCTTCAGTTGCGATCTCTGTCTGGTTTGGTATGTGGTGAGCAGAATCTTTTAAAGACCAAATGCAGTAAGGAGAAATGCATTTCCAGGAGATGCACTATAGTAAAGAGAAACGCAATCTATCGAATGACAGCAGACTTTGATCTTATCGAAACAGTTGTAGAGTGAATACGAACTGCTTTGCCTGCACAAATCTGTTTTCTTCCGTAAACTATAAAGCGCTTCCAACAGGCTCAAGTGAAACTGAGAGCGAGCTATGGTTAGGATCATAGGTGGGCAAGTTAATGCAAAACGTTAGCTTCTTTAACCATTAGTCCGTTAACAAACTTCACACCTCCGTTAACGTTAATCCGTTATTTTCAGCTTTAATTAACGGAAGTTAATAAAGTCCGTTAATCCGTTAACATTTTGCGTGTAATTTATATTTCGTTTTATTCACTCGCTTCTGGAACACGTATTGACGCTGTTGAGCTGATTGTAAGGAAATATTATTGCTATGGTGGTCTTTTTGTGTTTTGAAAGATACATTTTACAGTCCAATCTAATTTCAAGATAAAAACAAGTTCAAATGCACAACGAAGCTGCAAGATACTAACGATAAAAATCTTAACGGAAGTTAAGAGAACTTAACGGAAGTTAATTTAGTCCGTTAACAGCACTTAACGGAAGTTAATTTAGTCCGTTAACATGAAAAAACTTTTTAACGGATTAACGAGTTAGTGAAAAAGTTAGCTTCGTTATTAACGGATTAACGATTAACGGACTTGTGCCCACCTATGGTTAGGATTTTAAACCGCGATTCAGATTAGCTGCATGCGCACTGATTGGATTCCAACAAATGTTGGCCAATCGCTGAATCGCTCTCTGGTTCGAACTGAGTCTTACTTTTTGCTTTGCATTTTCTATTTGGCTGGGTTCTGTTTGGTTGAGATCGGTGGGTTCCCTGCAGGGGCGTATTTAGGGGGGGCCATTGGGCCATGCCCCCCCCTTTGGGTCGCCAGGATAGTATATTTAGTGTAGAATAGAATGCAAAATTTGCGGCATGGCCCCCCTTTTGTAACTTGGGCACAAGGTTTCAGCACACAAACGGTGGGCGAAGACCTTTTTTTTGGTCTTCACCTAATTTTGGGCCAAAAAGCGGACTAAGCTTGACTGAAGACCTTTTTTTTGTTTTTGGTCTTCACCTAATTTTGGGCAGGAAAACGGACTGATTTTGGGTGGAAAAATTTTTACAAATTTTCTGATTTTTCCAGCCCCCCCCCCCCTTTCGAAAATCCTGCGTACGCTACTGGTTCCCTGTTCCTGAGTAAAAGTGTTTTTTGCCTTATTGCTTTTGGAACATGTAGCTTGATGCGTTCCTGAAGCCTTTGAATAGTTCGACCTACGTACCAACTATCACAGTGGCACACGTATTCATAAATTGAATGACACAATGTACAAACAAACGGACGGAGTAGCGATGGGCTCACCACTGGGCCCAGTATTTGCGAACACCTTTGTTGGATACCACGAGTTCAAACTATTTTCCTGTGTTCAAAAACCGACAATTTATTTTCGATATGTTGGCGACACTTTTGCGATCTTTAAACAAGAAGGTCACGTTGACGATTTCCTGGTCACGCTTAATCGTCTACATCCTGCTCTCAAGTACACGTTTGAAAAAGAACATGATGGCAAAGTTCCAGTTCTAGACATTCTAGTGGAAAGAACTGAATTTGGTTTCGAGACCAGTGTATACCGAAAGCCCACTTTTTCTGGTCAATACATCCGCCGGGAATCCTTCAGCCCACGCAAACTGAAAGCGAACCTAATCGCCACGCTGGTACACAGAGCACTTATGATATGTACGAAAAAAAGCTTAAGGAAGAGATTGATTTTATCAAAAAGATCTTGCTTGACAACGGGTACCCTGAAGATATAGCCCTCAGTAGCGTAGTTTTTGGTGCTTTTGAGGCCGATTTTTGGTGAAAAATTGAAAACAGCCCCCCCAAAGGAAATTGGGTGCCGAAGTTGTGAAGTGCATGTCGTGATACGGCCTGAAAAAGCGTTTGATTTCCGATTTTAGCCGAAAAATCAGTCTCAATTTCGGTGAAGACCTTTTTTTTTCGGAGATCACCTGTTTTTGGGCTGAAAAAAAGTTTGAATTTTCCAACTTTCCGAGAAATTCCGTCTCAAGGTTCGGACAAACCGTGTGATTCTGTTTCAAGAACAATAAAAATTCGGGTCAAGGTCGTTTGCACTTTTTTCACTCTTTCAAAAAAGCCCCCCCTTTTTTCCAAATCCTGGCTACGCGATTGATAGTACTCAAGCACATATCCAAGAAAATTGCGCGATTTTCTACAGCCAAACCCTTTGGACCAGAAAAGTGTCCAGTGTACCTGAGAGCCCCGTGGATAGACTCAGCTTCTCAGCAATTAGAACATCAAATTAAAAGTGCTGTGCAAAATTACAACGGAGCAGTGTCACCACGCTTGGTTTTCTTAAGCCAATTCATGCTACCTGCTGCCAAAAAGGATGTGCTACTTGCCAATCAAAGACGTAAGGTTATTTATGAATACGTGTGCCGCTGTGATAGTCGGTACGTAAGTCGAACTACTCAAAGGCTTCAGGAACGCATCAAGCTACATGTTCCAAAAGCAATCAGGCAAAAAAACACTTTTACTCAGGAATAGGAAACCCACCCATCTCAACCAACCAGAACCCAGCCAAATAGAAAATGCAAAGCAAAAAGTAAGACTCAGTTCGAACCAAAGAGCGATTCAGCGATTGGCCAACATTTGTTGGAATCCAATCAGTGCGCATGCAGCTATTCTGAATCGCGGTTTAAAATCCTAACCATAGCTCGCTCTCAGTTTCACTTGAGCCTGTTGGAAGCGCTTTATAGTTTACGGAAGAAAACAGATTAGTGCAGGCAAAGCAGTTCGTATTCACTCTACAACTGTTTCGGTAAGATCAAAGCCTGCTGTCAATCGGTAGATTGCGTTTCTCTTTACTATAGTGTATCTCCTGGAAATGCATTTCTCCTTACTGCATTTGGTCTTTAAAAGATTCTGCTCACCACATACCAAACCAGACAGAGATCGCAACTGAAGAGTTCTGTCCGAAAAGCTTATTGTGAAAACAAAATGAAATCGACTTTATTGAAAGTCATATTCAAACTTCCATTGTAAGTAAAAGGAGGATTGAACAATTTAATTTTTTCAAGCAGCTTTCAAATGTTAAAAATCTAGTTTTTTCAAATTGCTCTAAACACGTGTTAATTATGATCCAATGGCATTGAAATAGCTAGTTTTCCAAAAAAAAAATTTTTTTAATCGCCCTGCGGCTGGGGGCTTCGCCCCAAGACCCCAATCTGTGATTCGTTTGAGTTGCACTAGTTTGCTCAAACGTATCCCAGTTTACACATTTTACTTCGGGTTAAAGCCCTCTCCCTATACTGAAATCCTGCGTCAAAACCGGCTACGGCTTTTGATCTTCTAATCTACAATATCTTTGTCCCACAAAAAGTTTATGTTCTAAAAATTTTTAATGCCATCATTGCGTGTGATTTGTGGTTTGCCCCCCCCCCCAATCAAAAATCCTGGCTACGACTATGCCCCCCCCCCCCCATTGGCCTGTCGACCAAACTGGGCAATAAAAAAATTATCACGTATTTTGCACTTCTGAAATAGTCTTTTGAAGTGATATAGACTTTAAAGTGGTTTAAAACTACTTTTAAAACCTTATGTAGGGGGTAGAGCTAATATTTGTCTAAAATAAAGCTCATAAATCAATAAAACTTTAAAAATGGCTAAAAATAAGGAAGCAAATTTGATTACTTGATGCAAAATGCGAACCGTAGGCTTCACCAAACATATTGTGGATGTGGAGGGGGTCTAATTAATTTATTAATTACTAATTACTTTTCTCAAATCTCTTGTCCTAAATTACTTGCCCAAGTTTGCCCAAAATTCCCTTAGGCCCTTACCCCAAATTCCATTTCTTCATAAAACGCACACGAATTAAGTTAATACTTGTGATTTTTTTCGATCTGTAGGATTTAATGATATTACTGGCTTGTTATAAAAAATCTGAAAATTTACAATTAAGTTAGCCCAGCCCACTTTGTCTATATTCACGCACCCAGTTTAATCATGTTTTTGCAGCCAATGCTAATTTCTATGCCACATTTTAAAAACAAAAATTACAAAAAATTGATTTTATTGTCCAATAAAAAGAATATCGACCTAAGGGTAAGAAATTGACTTTTTATTAACCAATCAAATTAAGAATATGAAACTGACTCTTTCTATCCAGAGTTCTTGTAAAAAATCACATCGTTCCAACTTACTACTAAAAATTGACGTTATTGAAAAAACTTGCGCTACTAATCAGGGTCTACTAATCAGGGTCTATTGGGGCGCCGTGCGTTACTGAAATTTATCAGAATTATTTCGAAGTTTCCTACCGCAAATAAAGAGTAATCTTAGAGCAAAAAGAGCAATTAGCCGCCAAAACCTATCAGAGCTGCTGCTTGCAGGAGCCAACATAAATGAGGCCAGTTCATTTGTTATTATTCTTCATTTTTAATTATTATGCAACAATCAGCTAATTGTGATTTCATAGTTATCAAACAATGAAAAATTTATCAGCTGATTAGTTCTTTACCTAGCCTATTAGATTTCGGAGGCTAATCGCACATTTACACTAGGCATACTCTTTCTTTTTGCGCAGAAACCAAATAATTTTGCCGCAAATACCAGTAATGCACCACGCTACAATAAACAACCTTGAAAACCTTCATTTTTTCTTTGCAGCGATTTGAAATATCCACAGCATCGAAAACCAAATGCAAATCATTTGAAAATTTCACAGAGTACGTCATAGAGTAGATAATTTTCGCGTCTTTCCTTCAATAAAATAGAAAGCTTGTTTTTGTTTGTAGACATACAATAGAATATTTTTGTTATTTTTTTATATAAAATTTGGCTACACCGGAGTTCGGCTTTAAAGTGCATGAAGCATTAAGAAAAGGCGTAGCCCGGGGGGGGGGCCAATTGAAATACCACCAATGATAAAAAAAAACTATGACAACATAGCCTAGCGATGTTTAGTTGCAGTTACGGACGACGAGGAAGCCCGGGGTCCCTAACTAACAACCAGGGGGCTGGCCCTAACCGACAACCAGGGGGCTGGCCCCTAACCGACAACCAGGGGGCCCCAGGGCCCCTAATTAACGACCAGCGGGCCATAACCGACCGCAGGGGGTCCCGGGCCCCTAACCAACAACCAGGGGGCCTCAGGGTCCCTAACTAAAAGCCAGGGGGCCCCGGGGCTCCTAACCGACAAGCAGGGCGGCCCGGGACCCCTAACTGACAAACAAGAGGCCTTGGGGCCCTTAATTAACGACCAAGGGGCCCCCAGGGCCCCTAACTAACAACCAGGGGGCCCTGGGCCTCTCACTGACAAACAGGAGGCCCTGGGGCCCCTAATTGACAACCATCGGCTTCCAGGGCTCCTAACTAACAACCAGGGGGCCTCGGGGCCCCTAACTGACAACCAGGGGCCCTGGTGCTCCTAACTGATAACCAAGGGTTCCGGGCCAGGAGCCCCGCAATTCAAATTTTTACAATATAAACGCAAAACCTGTGAGAAATCTAAAAGTTTCGTGCTAAAAGTTGCAATCTCAGGCCCTCGTTTAACTTTACTATGAACTTAATGCTATAACACAGGCGGTAATGTAAACCCCCTACTGAAATACTACCAATGATAAAAATAATGAAAGCATAACCAGTATGTTGTCCTTGTCCGGAATTGCAGTTTGTTTAATTTAGAATTTACGCGTACAAACGCAAGTAATAATAATGGCGACCACCTTTCCACGTCAAAATTATGTCATGCAATTCCTAAAAGTTTCAAAAAACTGTCAAGTGACTTGACTCGAGTCCTCCACGTTTTGGAAAAAAAGTTTCTTTAATGTTGCTTTAAATGGTTTTTGTTTATGAAAGAACTTAAGGGTGCGATCATATCTCAAAATCATAGGCGTAGCCAGGGGGCTAGGGCCCCCTCAATTGAATTACAAAAATTTGACAAAAAATCCTTGTTTCTTCATTTTCAATTTCTTTTAGCATCTTTGCGTACAACAGTACACGCGTACGACAGCATTTAAAAACAAATAATACTGCAACAGCAATTAACAATAAATAATTGACGACCAGGGGGCCCGGCACACCACCTTAATTTAATTTTTTCCAACCAATTTAAACGTATAACCAGGGTGAAATCAAGGGTTTTTGTCCTAAAAATTGCTACCTCAGGTCCTCATCTAAACTTTTTATGAGCGTAATGCAATAACCAGCGCCGTATTTGCCATATGGCACAGCGCCAGGGCCCAGCGCTCTATTGTTTGGCCCAGGGCCCAGCGCCCAGATGGTAGGACTTTTTTTGGTCTTCACTTATATTTGACTCGAAGATGTTGCAAAAATCCCCTAAGTGCCGGGGGCCCCGCGCAATGTAAATCCGGCCCAGGAATAACTTGTTTAGTAAACGTAATTGTCTATTGTAGCATTTTTCAGTAACGATTCAACTCTATCTCGCCAGTTTTTACGCCAAAAAAACTCAAAAAAAATAGCTAAAGAAAATGCTTATTGAACAAATTATTGAATTTCTTTGTTCTTAATATATTGAATTTCAATTTAGGGGGCCTGGGCCCTCTGGCCGTACATGTACTCCTATAACTGGTTAACTTTATGACAAAACAAAAATCTCTATGGAAAATCTTCAAGTGGATCACTATTTACTGCTAAAATATTACAGGAGGCAATGTGCTTTACTTCCCCCTACCTGGACCAAACCACTTACAATTAAAATTTTACTCCATAATGCAAGATTTTAAACGTGTTTTGGACTTTAATTACAAGTAAATAGAAGATTGAACAGTTAAGTTTTTTCGATTGGCTTTCAAATGTAAAAAACCTAGTTCTTTCAAATGGCTGTGAACACGTGCGAAATGTGATCCAATGGGATCAAAATAGCTGTTTTTTCCAAAAACTTACAAAAATCGCCCAGCGGCTGGGGGCTTTGCTCCCAGACCCCCATAGCCACCGGCGGCTGGGGGCTCCGCCCCCAGATTCCCGTCTGTGATACGTTTGAGTAACACTAGGTTTCTCAGAACGTATCCTAAGTTAGACATTTGCATTTTTTAACGATTAGTTTTCACCCTCTCCCTTTACCAAAATCCTGGTTAAGTGCCAACATACTACAGCTTCAGATCTTTCATTCTACGTTATCTTTGCCCCACAAAAAGTTACTTTTTTGAAAATTTCTGATCACGTCATTGCATGTGATTTGTGGTTTGGGCCCCCCCCCCCAATCAAAAATCCTGGCTACGCTTATGGCATTGAGTATATTTTTCTCACTTTGCAGCAATATCAAATGCAGGAATATCAACCACAGTCTTGACACTTTTTTTGTTCGGTACAGCAAATCTTGAGTTATTGAGGTTTAGATTAATTTCTACTCTTACCGATAACTTACAAGATCAAGTTAATCTTAAAAACGATGTAATAGTTACTGAAAAAAGGCGCTTAAATAAAAGTTTTTGAAATGTTCAAGCTTGTCAGCTTTATTTAAAAGCTAAGAACTTTGCATCAATAAAATTATTTCCGATATTACTCAAAATTTTCTCACTCGACATCAATACAGTGAAATTATTTATAAATAGCTCGACCTAAAGTTACCTGTGACAAATACATCTATCCAAAAGTAACCTTTGCTGGTAGTGTCAGCCCATTTTTTAGAAAATTCATAGCGGATGCTGAATGGCCGATACCGGGACCATGAAGATGAAAAAGTCAATTTTAGGTGGACTCTTTGGCACTGACTGCACAGCAGTATCATTTAATTTGATTAAAAATAGTAAAGCCTTGTTTAAAGCAAAAAACGTTACGTTTCGGACTCAGCTACGTCCATCTTCAGCAAAAAAATGACAAAATTTATTCATAATAAAATTCATAAAATAAAAAAAATTCCTGTTTGAAAAATGTTTTGTTTTTCACTGTTTATGTTCGTAGCTGAGTTCGAAACGTTTAAAAGTTTTGCTATTTTAAATTAGATGACCCATTCTCATCATAAGGCTTCATCCTGCACTCTATGCAAGTCACTGAGGTCATCAGTGGCCATGTTGTTGCGTTCTGGTGTTTAAGTTGATTAAAATGCTTCACGTCAGTTACTTGATTAATGGCTTTGAAAAGAAAAAAAATTATTGTAACTTCATACCCCCCGCACAGTCAAGCTTTTCGTTCAATTTTTAGGCAAAAGTTGTGCATCTTTTTGACATACGAACATCATTTCTCGACACGATGGTAACTAAATACAGAAATTAGCGAAACCAATGATAAAACCTCCAATGGGCCAGCAAGGCTGCTGCGGATAGAATTTTTTTAATCAAATCTTTCATTATAAGCGCTGTATTACGTCGAAGAGTGTAACATGTTTGCAAAAGCATGTTATTCGCGTCATTGCGCCCGGGCAACACAGCTCCTTTTAGAATAATGTTGCAGTGCTAGTGTGTCCGATTTGACCGACGTGAAATTCGAACCTCAGACCTACGGTTACAGAGACAAATGCGTTGCGGCTCGAATAATTGGCCTTATACTAACCACAATTTTTACATTACCTTTTTTGTTTAGTAAGTCATTAAATCTTAATTACGGATAGACTTTTTTACCTGATTGTGCCTATGCTTGCCTATTATGCCTGTGGTGGTGGTAGAGGTACTACCCGACCCTTTCCGAGGGATGGGGGCGCGAAGGAACTCTGCGGAGACCCAACAGCTGGGAAACACCCAGTAGCGTACGCAGGATTTTTGAAAGGGGGGGCATGAAATTCAGAAAATTTGAGAATAATAAAGACCAGGATGAAAATTTTCCAGGCCAAAACCAAGTCCGTTTTCCTACCCAAAATTGGGTGAAGACCAAAAAAAAAAGGTCTTCCTCAAATTTAGACCGGTTTTTGGCTCAAGATTAGGTGAAGGCCAAAAAAAGGTCTTCACCCACTGTTTCTGTGCTCAAACCCTCAGCCCAAGTTACAAAGGGGGGGCAATGCCGCAATTTTGCGTACTATTCTATGCTAATTATACTATCCTGGCGACCCAAAGGGGGGAGCCATGGCCCAATGCCCCCCCCTAAATAGGCCCCTGGCCACACCCCAAGGTCTGGACCATAGGTCAAGAATAGAGAGAGAGGAGCCAAAGATAGATTTATGAAGGGGTTTAGAGATAGGGCAGTCGAGGAGGAGATGATTGAGGTTCTGTAGAGTGTGTCCACAGGCACTACAAGCAGAATTCTCCTTCCGACTGATCCTGTGAAGATAAAAGAAGACTGTGGCCATGGCAGCAAAGACGAGAAAGCTCACTGCGAATAGGGCAAGAAAGGAGCAATTCCTCCGAAGAGACTTTGGAAACTTGGTAGTTTAGATAGGAGTGGGAGATGTGACGTCTCCAATTGCGGTATTGGGAATAACGGGTTTTGGCAATAACTGGGGGGAGAGGGCATGGGATCGCGTCAGTGGGAAGAGAGGCACCAGCTTTGGCAGGTAAATCTGCATTTTCATTACTAGGGAGACCAGCGTGTCCGGGTACCCATTGGAAGCTCAAAGTGGTATTGTTGGAGAGGGAGGAGGCAAGGGAGCAAACATTCCAGAGGGACTCAGGCAGGAGATAAGAGGGGTCTGATGAAAGGATTGAAAGGGCCAATTAGGAGTCAGTTAGGAAAAGGACTGACTGGAATTTGCAGATCATCAAATGGTTAGTAAACCAATCGAGACCTTGCTTGAGGGCAAAGGTTTCAGCTATGAAGCTGGAGGCAATTGGACCAGAGGAAAAGGACAAGGAATTGGATGTGTTGCATTTGGAGCATGTGACATACACTCCAGCACCACCAGGACCAAAAAGGGAGAGGACGGAACCATCAGTCCATACTTGGATATCAGAAGGGGGGAGGGAGGATAGTCTGCTTGAAGCAGACTGGACTCGGGCTGTACTGTTGCCTGTGCAGTCGGGAATGAAGGGGGAAACAGTGAAGTGGGTTGCAGTCCATGGAGGGAAAGGGGGGCACGTGATCAGAGTCTCACGTGGGGATGGGAGTGGTTGTGTGGCCGAAGAACAGAATGATCTCAAGGAGGGTTTCTTCTTTAGTCGACAGGGCACGTTTCTTGTTGCCAGGGCATTGAGGCTGGAGAAGTCTGGGGGGAGACGCAGAGCACGTTCGAAGGAGGAAAGGGCCTGATGTTCTAAAGTTAGCTATAGAGGAGGGAGTTGGGCCTCAAGAAGAAGTAGGGAGGAGGGGGTGGAAGAGAGGCACCCAGTAATGATCCTGCATGCAGCTCTGTGTAGGACTTCCAGGTGATCGGTTGCGGTGTCGCAGAGGAATGGGAACCATCCAGGAGAGGCATATGTGAGCACGGGACGGACAAAGGCTTTGTAGAGTAAGGAGAGAGATTCTTTTGTGGGACCCCAAGAGGCAGTGGCTATTGAGCAAAGGGCTTTGTGGCATGGATAGAATTTGGAACACAGGGATTGGACATGGGCCCCAAAGGATCGAGTCCGATCGAAGGTTACACCAAGGAATTTAGGGGTGGGATTGAACAAGAGAGGGAAACTCTAGAGGTTCAGCTGGGGTTGGAAAGTGGCTTGATGGGGATCTGTAGAGAAAAAGGAGGACTCACACTTCTTTGGGTTGAGTGGAAGTCTCCATAAGTTGGACCATGTTTGTAGGACATTGAGGAAGGATTGGACAACAGAAGATGCTTTGAGCGGGTCTGGGGAGGAGGACCAGATGGCCAGATCGTCAGTATACAGGGAGGCACGGGCACCCCGAGGTAAATCCTTGGTGATGTCATCAACAAACAGGATGAAGAGGACTGGACCAAGTACCGAGCCATGGGGTACCCCTCGTTCGATGCGGAAGGAAGGGCTGCGGGAACCACCAACCTGTACTTTATTAGCTCTACGGTCAGAAAGGAAGGAGCGTACCCAAAGAACGAAGCAAGGTGGGAGTTTGAGCGAGAGAAGTTTATGAACAGAGGTGGAGTCCTCGAGAACGTCCTTGTCCTCGAGGACACATTTTCAAGTCCTTGGCCTTGGCCTCGAAGCCTTAGGTCCTCGAAAATTGCCCAGTCCTCGGCTCGAGGACAGCAATGTTTTTTTAACCGTTGAAATTTTGTTGGAAAAGAACAGAAACCTCGCGGAAAATTTGCGAACACCTTTTTTGCTTTTCTCAATTGGAGCGTTGGCGTAGCCAGGGGGAGGGAGGGGCCCGGGCCCCTCCCCAATCGAAATTTTGCCAATGGCAAAAATGTGACTAAAAAGCCATTGTTTCTTCAGTTTCAGTTTCTTTTTAGTATTTTTCGCTTACAATAGTAACTAACAACAATATCGAAGACCAAGGGTCCCCCTCAATTCAATTTTTGCCAACTAATCTAAATGTATAGCCCGGGTAAAATTACGGTTTTTTCTTTTAAAAGTTGCTACCTAGGCCCTCATGTAACCTTTTTATGAACGTAATGCAACAACCAGGGCCGGATTTATTTTATGGCACAGTGCCAGGGCCCAACGCTCAGATGGAAAGACTTTTTTTGATCTTTTCCTATATTTGGCAGGAAGATCTTACGAAAATCCCCAAAGCGCCAGGGGCACAACACGATGTAAATCCGGCCCGGCAATAACATGGTTAGTAGGCGTAACCTTCTATTGTACCATTTTTCAATAACAATTTAGTAATTCACCTCCACCTCGCCAGTTTTTACGCACAAAATACTTTTAAAAAATAAGCCATGGAAAATGCGGATTGAGCAAATCATTGAATTTCAATTGAGGGGACCTGGGCCCCCTGGCCAAACATATACTGCTATACGTAACTGGTTATTTTCATGACAAAACAAAAATCTCTTAAGGAAAATCTTTGCGTGGATTATTATTTACCGCTAAACTTTAGCAAGAAACAATGCACCTTACTTCCTCCTACCTGGACCAAATCACTTACAATTAAAATTTAACACAAGAATGCAAGATGTTAAACGTATTTTAGGCTTAAATTGCAAGTAAAAAGAGCATCAAACTTTTCCATCTTTTCAATTGGCTTTCAAATTTCAAAAATTTGTTGCTTTCAAATGGCTCTGAACACGTGCGAAATGTGATTCAATGGTATTAAAATAGCTGTTTTTTCCAAAAAAATTAAAAAAAAAAATCGCCCAACGACTGGGAGCTTCGCCCCCAGACCCTAAAAGCCTCCGGCGGCTGGGGGCTCCGCCTCCATACACCCATCTGTGATAGGTTTGAGTTACACTAGCTTTCTCAACACGTCTTCAAAGTTAGACATTTGCACTTTTAACTATTACTTTAAGCCCTCTCCCTTTGCAAAATCCTGGTTAAGTACCAACAGGTAACGATTTTAGATCTTCCATCCTACGATATCTTTGTACCACAAAAAGTTCCTCTTTTAAAAATTTTTGTTGATGTCTTGCACGTGATTTGTGGTTTGGGCCTCCCTACCAATCAAAAATTCTGGCTACGCCTATAAATTGGAGATTGCCTGAAAAACTTTTTTAAAGACCTTTTTTTTTTGGAGAACACTTGCGCCTGTGTCCTAGGCCTTGGCCTCGAGCATTCTTGTCCTTGGCCTTGAGAGGGTCTGTCCTCGGAAAGACTGTCCTTGGTCTCGGATTTTTTTTTGTGTCTTTGGCCTTGGCCTCGAGCCTTGTGTGCTCGACTCCACCTCTGTTTATGAAACAGAGCAGAGTGCCAGACCGAGTCGAAAGCCTTGGAGAAGTCAACAGATGCTAAAATGGTTCGGTCTGGGATTTTTTCTTTTGAAAGCCATCCCAGATTGATTGAGACAGTGTAAGAATTTGTCAAGGGGCGACCTACCAGGACGAAAGCCGGCCTGGCAAGTGGAAAGGAGATGATTCGATTCAAGGTGAAAAGTTAGGCGAGAAAGAATTAAGCGCTCAAAAAGCTTGGAGATGCAGGAGGTGAGGGAAATGGGGCGGAAGGAGAACGGAGAGGAAGTGGGTTTTCCAGGTTTGTGAATGGGGATGATGATGGTAGGTTTCCAACAAGAGGGAAAAGTATGAGAGGACCAGGACTTGTTGAAAAGAGAAAGAAGGAGAAGTTGCGCTGGCTCAGGCAGGTGCTTTAGTAAAGGATAGGCAATCTGGTCAGGGCCGGACGCAGTGGAAGAGGAGAGTTTGCAAATGGCAGTGGAGAGTTCAGTCAAGGAGAAGGGGGAGCAGAATGAATTGTGGAGGGAAGAAGCATCCTCACAGCTAGCTTTCCGAAGTTCATTCATGAACTGTCGTTCGGCTCTGCGCGAGGAACGGGGTGTCGCTTGAAATAGATGTGAGCAAAGATAAGAGACATAGTGATTGGCAATGTTAAGAGGGGAAGTGCAATCGGGAAAAGAAGGGTCTTGGAGGTGTTCTTTTTGCCCGAGATGGCATTGAGGAGCCTGAAGACAACACGAGGATCAGAACGAGGGGACAGGTTAAAACAGGTGGCTTCCAGGTTGCAGATTTGGCGCTAGAAATGACTGAGGACGCCCTACGAGAAGCATCTATGTAACTGAGGCGGTGAGCATCAGATCGGTGTGCCACGGAGTGGGCTCTCTGTCGTTCCCGCACTGCAGATTCCGTTTCCTGGGACCACCAGGCCTTGGGGGAACGACCAAGGCCGCCATAGGGGATAGAGGCCTTGGCAGCTTCGACTAAAAAGAAGGAAAGGAACGGGCAGCCTGGTGGATGTTGACTGCGTCAACATCAGGAGAGGGGAGATGATCAGCAATATATGATTGGTAAACTTCCCAACGGGCCTTTTTGTAGTTAAATTTGGGGGACGAGTGTTGGGATGACAAACTGGAGAGAGGGGGAGGACAATCTCTCTGGGGAGATGGTCAGAGCCAAGTCCAAGGGAGTGCTCCACTCACAGTGGGGAGCGAGAGAAGCAGGAGCTAACGAAATATCGGGGGATGAACGACTCCCAGTGGAATGATGGAGGAGTGTGGAAGAGGCGGGGTCGTTCAGGATCGTAGACCGGAGGAAATGATCCAGCGAAACAGGTCATTTCCGGGTGGGTCAGGAGAGATGAGTCTGTCCCAGGTTGGGTGGTGAGCATTGAAGTCTCCAAGGATACAGGTGTCAGGGGAGTTTGGAAGGAATGTCAGGAGAGAAGGTCCTGGTTCGAGAATCAGAAGAAGTGCTTCTGATAGGAGGGGAGTATAGGCTAAGGAATTGTAAGGGAGAGTGGTTGGAAAAAAGAACTTTAACACAGATGTAGGCTGAGTAGGGGTCCTGGGAAGAAAGAAAGGAGACAGAAACAGGAGAGAAGGCCAGGTCAGAGTGGATAAGAGTGAGGACACCACCATCGGTGTTATGACCTCCGGAGGAAACAGGGCCCTGTCTGGCAAATGTTCGATCCGTATGAAGAGTAGAATATCCAGGGGTTTGAAACTTCTTGGTTGCCGAAAGGTTTTCTTGGAGGAGAATAAGATCATACTGATTGTTGGAAAAAAAAGCGATTAGTTCAGCACGGCGTGAGGGAGAAAGACCGCCAGCATTCCATTGTAGAATTCTAAGGTTTTGAGGGGGACGTGGAGTTCGTTGAGGGAGTGGTGGCGAGTTGCTGATTGGTTGTGTGCTTGTGGGCGGTGGTGGGGTGGAAAATTGAGTGAAAGCAGAAAGAGGGTAAGTGTTAAAGAGGGGAGGGCGTGAAGGGAAAAGTAGAGATGAATCCACTACATTTGAACATGTTGGTGGGGGGGTGCAGGAGGGGGTGGAGCTGCAGAGACGGGGCGGGGGTACGCTTGCTGGTGGGTGGGAGATGCAAGGTCCCCATTGTGACAAGCAGGGCATTTCCAACCCATGGTGGAGCCAGCCGCGCAGATTTTGCGAAAGTTAGCCCGGGTCAGGGAAGAGCAGGAGAAGTGTACCCACTTGCAACATGTGGAGCACTTTAGTGAGTCCTTACCTACCTCATGAGAGCACAAGGTGCAGGGGTAACGTGGGGAGCCCTGAGGAGGACGCGGTTGACAAAGGCCAGGTGTTAGTGGGGGGAACCCTGGGGGAGGGAGTGGAGGGGACGCAGGCGTCGTAACGAGGGAATTAATCTGAGAAGGGGGGGCAGTTTGATTTTGGGGGCAGAACGCCGGACAACGCCAACCCACTGCAGTGCCAGTTGCACAGATTGTGCGAAAGTCAGCTCGGGTGAGGGAGGAGCAGAAAAAGTGTACCCACTTGAGGCAAGTAGTACACAGAAGGGAGTCTCTGCCCACATCAAGGCGACAGATGGAGCAGGGGTACCTGGGGCGAGGATTGTTACGGATGGGGCCCGGGTTTGGATGGACATTGCCACTAATTAGGAGCAAAGCCAGGATTAGGAGACGTTGAAAGGGAGTCCGGTCAATTAAAAGAGGAGTCGCCCAGTTGTGACCGGTCAACGGGCAGCACAGCGAAAAAACAGTCCAAGACAATGGGGGCGACCTTTTCGTCGAGCCCCTCGGGAAATCTGTCCTGCCATTTCGACCCATCTCCATTGGGGAGGGAACTGCACCACCACGATGAGGCGGCAGGAGGCTGGTAGAGTATTGTGCCTCTCGCTCACTAGCTTATTTAGAGGGAAATTGTGCTATGCCCAGTACTTGAATTGTAAAATTTTGCATGGGGGGAAGCTTTTGCAGCCTTGACCAACTTTACAAAAAGTTAAATGGAAATGATGTATTTCGGTCGCCGAAATTGAATGAAGACAAAAAGCAAGAAAAAGGTCTTCGCCGGAAATTGAAGTTATTTTTTCCCAAAATCAGGTGAAGACCAAAAACAAATGTCTTTGCCGCAATTTGCGACCATTTTAGGTAGGAAATTTGCAGGATCTTTTAGTCTTGGCTGGCTATTTTTCCTCTGGTCATCCAGCGCTCAACTCTCGATGGGAGGACGCCTAACTCTCGATGGAGGGATGCTAAATTTCAATGGGGGGACGCTATTTCTCGATGGGGAGACGCGTACCCCTGCGTCCCCCCTACAATTTAAGTACCGGCTATGCCCCCAATTGCATTTTGGTAAAATGCAAAGAAAGCATCGAACAGGTTAAAGTCAGCATGATTAGAGTAGAGTGTAACTCGTAAGTTAGTGTATTTTAAAAGCACTTAAATCACCCTTGAGGGTATAGGGGTGATACAGATTTCAATATTTTTAGCTGCCTTGAAACTTTTTTTTCACAAACAAACTCACAAACCTTACCGTCTGTATATAAAGAAAGCGTAGCTTTGGAAAACCTAAAAACTTTCCAAAACCACACAACGTTTTCGAGTTGCGCAGAGGCATTTTCAAGAAGCTTTAGTGGGACGCGCAAATGAAAATAATGAAATAATCTAACACCAATAGCTTCCCGAAACTATATAGCCAGCATAAGTTTATTTCCTTTTTTGGTCTTTTTCTATACGTACAGAAGCACATGAAGAAACGGATAAGCGTATATTTTGCCCTCAAATTGTTTTTATGCTTATTTTGCGATGCTAAAAACATGTTTTTTTTTAAACCAAAATTGAACAAAAATGGTCTTAAAATTGAGTTATTTAGCAAAAAAAACTAAAAATTTTCCAGCGCTGGGGCTCTGCTTCCATATTCCCTTATCTCTGGCGGGAAGCCCTTTTAACGATAATTAATTGCTACAATTTTTTCAAAGTCGTTTCGTAAAAACTGTTCAGGTTCACTCGAATGAAACTAGAAGGGTCAAAATGTGTAACTACTTAATTTTTTATTATGAGAAAGAAAATCGGTTTACCAAAACCCCTTGACTTTCCCAAGGAACCGAAATGTGGAACAAAATGACGAGGAATTCAGGAATAGAAATTTTAGCATTTTCAACAAACGATTCAAACCGATTTTGCTTGAACAGTCCGAAAACTAAATTTGCTACGTGAAATTACGAAAACATGTTTAAACTTCTAAAATATAGCGTCTAACCTCTAGCGGAAGGATTACCAAAAATTAACCAACTCTTTAGTTCTTGTTTAGGGAACTTAAGAATCAATCTTTGATTAAATGTCAAAACATTGTTTCAAGTAGTTACTGAAATTAAATCGTGCTTTTCTGTTGATCATATTTTAGCAAAAATTTTCGGCCTTTTTGAACTGCGAAGTGTTCAAAAGAGGAGGACCTTGACTCAAAACACCGAAAGGTTTTTTCAGTGCCCCAGACCTTGTAAATATTTATTTACTTTGCATGTGATTTATATACGTGACGTGCATTGGCGAATAAACCACAACCGGTACTACTAAACTTCCGTACTGTGACATAGTTTTGATCCCTTTCCTTAATATCTTGTCTACGCCACTGCTCTTCTCAATGCACATATTCAAAACATTTTGCAAAAATCGTGAACCTTATAGAAAGAAAGGCCATTAAGGTCAAAAGTATTTTTGTTCTTTTTTTTTCACAAAAAATATTAACAGATCTGAAGACTAACTTCACCAGATCTGAGCTTTGTACAACCTTCCGTTGCCGAAGTATAACAGCTGAGATTTTCCCTTAAAAAAGCTTTCTTCCCTTAGAAATTTTGCCAGGGTTGCTAACTAGAGACATTTCAAAAAGTTACTGCATGTTTCTAATATGTAATAAGTGTTTTGCGGCAGAGTTGTTGTCAAGACAAAGTAAAGAGTCTGCATACTAATCAACGAATTTTCAAGTAAATAAAGCCAGCTTTCCAAAAGTTAATCGTCTCTCACAAAACTGACAAAATGGCAATACTGAATTAAGAAGAAAGTTGTTAATTTTGAACTACTACATCTAGAAAACAGAAAAATGTAAAAAGCTCCAATTTGGTGAGAATGCATTTTAGGCTTTTCTCAAGATTTTGTTCAATAACGAAAAACTTGACTTGAATGCTCTTTTTAGCGAAATCGTAGACCCTGAAGCATTGTGAAAATATCCACGTTACAGGAAACAAAATGGCAATACTGCAGGGCATTAAAACTTGCTATTGCATTAAAATTATTAGTTCCGATCCTAAGAAAGTAATTAGATTACCGGAGGGAAGAGGGGGTATGTGGTATTTAGAATCTATGCACTATTTGTATAAGTACCATTGCAGGACGGTATTGTTACACAAATATTCTTTAATTCTCATAACCTCTTTATAGATCCCTAAAAGGCTGGATAGCTTTAAATTGGTAAAATACTACATTGTTTATTGTGGTAGTAACCTACCAAAGGTTTTCTTTGCCGAGCGCTTAGAAGCGAACCAGATTAACTGTTTCTACGGCAAAAAATTTTTACAAGTAAAAGAACAATTTTGAAGAGTTTGTAGAGGGAGGGATAAATAGAGGGAAAAACTATAAAATAGAGGAAAAAACTAATTCACCGAAAACTTCAAGTTAAAAAAAGTAAAACGAGAATGAGGAGATAACATCTGCAATAATTTCATTTGCTTTTAATAAGAGTCAAGATTGGGGTTTGTTTTAGGTTAGGGTCAGAATTGAGCCTTCCTAATTGAGAGTCAGAATTGAGCCTTCCTAATTTTATTTAAGGCAGTGGCTGCTGTTACGTTACGTAACACTTTACTCGTAGAATCATATTACGTAATTTGTAACATTTCAGCGGTGAGATGCTGTTTTCAAGTGAATTTCGCCACTTAGCTCTTGCGATGTTTATTGAAACGAGAAGACTGCAAGTGCAAGAATACTTCTTGTTAGGACGCATTAGGAGTGTAGAACGCATAAGGACCCATCATAACTAACCAATACTTTTTTTCAGATGCTGTACTTGTTTGGGACGGAGGTGTTTTAGGATGAATTTCATAAGAATTTGGGTTGCATTCGGTTCGTTGGCAGGTTTAGAATAATTGGTCATTTATTAGTGATGTAGTCAAGACCCTGATAGTCGAGACCGACCAAGACTTGAAAAAATTTTCGAGACCGAGACTCGGTGAGTTTGTTCGAGACCGAGACTTCGAGACCCGAGATTTTAGAAGCAAAACTTATTCGTATTGACTATTGACAACCCTGTTCATGGTTTTTCCTTGAACAAACGGCCAATCGCAATACAGTAGAATGACCATAAACCAAAAAACGAACTTGGGCCTCGTGCTATTCACAAGCACATGAAGAGGTGACGCGTAGCTCAACTGTCAATTGCAGTTCGATGCCAACTGAAACTGGGCAATGCGTTCCTGTGTTCAAACTATCGCAAACACCGCAACACGGCAAACACCGTAATGTATAACAAATACCTGAGTTACGGTATTATTTCTTATCAAGACTTTATTTCTCCGACACCGCCCTGAAATCTTTTGGGGTCACGCGTCTTCTCCATTCGGTGGCCCATGTCTATACCTCAGGTTTATAAACCTCAAGCTATTTTAATCTTCACTGCACCTATTATTGTTACTCCTAATGTTTGATATTTACAAAAAAGCAGTGGTAAAGTAGACTTATAAGTTCATCATTCTGAGTCTTTAATCTTAATTGTATCATACTATGAAAGATTTGTTCAACAGAATGAAAGTGAAAACAATCACTTTGAGGTCTGAGCTGACCAAACTTCATAGCACTGCCATGCTACCACCTAAAACTCGGTCCACGTGCAAGGAACCTGAACGAGAAAAAGGTTTAGAGCATTTACTACCAGAAACCAAAAATGTAGGCAGCGGCAATTAGTACCTTCAACAAAGATCAACATCAAATAATACCCCTTAAGCGGCTTCTTCCCTCCAGACTGTTGTACATCACACCTATCATAAGTAAATAACAAAGATAATAATGAATAAGAGGTCGAGCAGTTTTCTCCCACGGCTCTACCTAAGTTTTTTCGAACCTCAAGTATCTCCCACTGAGTAACCAATTGCCAAAAATTGAGGTTTCATTGCAAAACTTTGTTCTCACGATCTCCGTTTAAAAACATTGACGGAAATAAATGAAAATTAACCGAAATGAATAAATAAAGGAGATTGTTGGAAAGCAATCAAAAAGGTGTTAAGAGCTAGAAAGTCAATCGAATCTTTGTTTGCGTTGCTTGCATTAAATAATTAAATTCAAAATTTTACTCCTACGACTAACCAAGATTTTGAGTCTCGATACTTCTCATATTTCGAGACCATGACTTTTCGAGACCAAGACTCAAGATCGAGACTTGAAGTTCAAGTCCGAGGCGAGATCAAAACGAGACTTTCAAGTGTGTCTCAAGACCCGAGACCGGTCTCGAGAACTCCATCACTATCATTTGTCTTCAATCTTCGCATCCCTTTAAATTAATGATTTTAATGAAACAAACCAGATTTCGAATGATTTTGATCATAGTTACTAAATATTTAGTGACTATGTTTTGATAGGGTCTTTAAAAAAGTTTGAAACTTTTTTACGACTTAAATACAGCACATTGACGCGATTAACGCAATTCCCCGATAATGTAACGAGAGGGGCGTGCATCTGCTAATTCTCGCGTTTGGGTTGGAATCGTGCTGAACGCTGAGGCCCGTCTCGGAATGAGAAAGATTCTTGGTGCGTTTTTTTTTTTTCTTTTCGTCAGAACCTTGCCTTAGAGTTAGGGTTCGGGCAGCGATGTCAACCTGAAAGATAGTAAATCCAAGTGCATAAAGAAAGATTTTGATGGTCTTTAAACGCCTTTAATTTATTAAATCTTTTTAGAACGCAGGTGTTTCAGTATGCACCCCTACTATATTTATTACCGCATGAATTCGCATGTAATTTTTTAGTAAAAACTAGCTAGATTTTAGTTGATTTTAATTAAATTCCAATTGAACATTTAATTAATAAACTAGATTTGAGTTAATTTTTGATAGCGTCCTAAAAAAGGACCGGTTTGTTATGACCGGTCCTAAAGTAGGCTATTAATTTAATAATTACTCTTACGACTTTTACCTTCTACAAAGCAACACGCTCTTGCACTTGCAGTCTTGTTGCTTCAATATACATCGCAGCAGCCAAGTGGCGAAATTTACGTAAAAATATCTCACAGCTAAAATGTTACAAATTACGTAATACTGTCCTACGAGTGAAGTGTTACGTAACGTAACAGCAGCCTCTGCCTTTATTTAATGCATGGTCAAAATTTATAACCAGAAGCTGGCTACTGCTTATGCAACTGCAACTTACAGTATTTCTATAGATCTTTATCGAAACTGCATTTTTACGAAGCGATTCTGATTAAATTTCTAACTTGCTTTCACTTTGATTGTTACACAAACAACTTGAAGTTTTGCAACGCAATAAAGCGTTTACGCACTTTGACCCTTGGCTTTCTAAGTTTACTCGAACAAATTCTAACCTGTTCTAGTCTTCTTGCTAGTGTTTATTACCGAAGGCCAAACGGAAATGACCAACCTGGTATTTGGTTTACCTCAAGACTGCCAAATGGGTTTGATGCGAGAATTATAAATGTAATTCGCTGATTTCGCCAAAAGTAAAGTTTGGTCTCAGCGGATATCTCTTGACTCGACAGTGAAATGCAGTTTTGTGATTGCAAAATTACCGTCCGGATATTGCGAACAGAATAAAACCCAAAACTTTGGATAATGGCAACATTTTGACTGTTTAAAACGGGCACTTAACCAAAGACGGTTTTAGACATTTTATATAATAATAATAATTAGAAGCCGATCCAGTGCAAAAGCACCACAGCGAGGCTAATACCCTGTTGTCAGATGTGAACTTACTTCCAAACATGAAACATAGGTATCACGTCATCACCTTCACAAAATATTTTTTGTCTTTTTAAACCGTTAAATTTTGACCCAGCGCCGTACTAGTTCATGGGACGATCGCCTCGTAGTCCTACAAAACGGCGACGGGTTTTTTGCTTTACATTATTGTACAACAAAATGTACGACTACAAAAGAGCAAGCAAATGTTTTTACCACCGCAAACTACACGGAATCCTTATCTAGTAATCTATCTGAATTTTCGGGTATTCTCGACTAGACTATTCACCTACTTCAGAGCGTGTAATATCACGAGATTTCTATATATAGCTACAGTGCTGGCAAAAAAAAACAACAAAAAACAAACAAACTCTACAACGACAAAAAGTATATTCATTTTAAAAGCGAAGTTGCCTCTCTTGAAATTTTAATATCTTTGGCAAAATGTATATTAATCTCTCGTTTTTGACCAAGCTAAGGTCCAAGAATTTGACCCTCATTAGCTATAAATGTGTTACAAAACCTCGAAATTGTATAAAATAAGAAAACGATAGTCTCACACCATTTTTGATAACACTTTTTAGTTTAAAAAAAACTGCCTCAAGATCCTGAAGCCATTATTTTGTTTGAAAAAAGTATTTCACGAACGCGACTACACATGAAAGAAAATTATTAGACCTTAACTTGGATAGAAAACAGAAAGTCTATGATTGACATAGCTCAAGATATTGAAATTTCAAAGGGCAACATTTCTTTAAAAATGAATGTCTTTTGTCGTTGTAATTTTGTTTGCATCACTGTATTGTCGAAATGCTTTCAACTATCTCTGTTTAACATTGAACTTCATAGCCTTTACTTCTCTTTTAAATTTTCTGTATACCTTAACGTACCTCTACCAATCTACAAACTTTACGTTATTCAGAAAATTGCAATTTGATATTTTTCATCAAACAATTCAAATTAAAGCTATAATTTTGGTACAGGTACTGAAAACTTAAATAAAAAAATAGCATGAACGCAAAGCTATTCTAAAGTCCCAGACATTTTATGTTCCATGCCGACAAATAAGTACCAATTCACTGCAAGAAGACAAATTAAATTACACAATATACAGTAATACAACTTAAATTTGACGTCATGAACTACCAAGTCGAAAGCAATAGCCGGCAAAAAAGAAACGCTTAGCACCATTTCACGATGGTTCCCGTGTATTTGATAAAATGATTAGAAAAAACGAAGTTTTTGTTCCGATACTGTTGAAAACATCAGCTTTTGTGGCCAGCTTCATCAACTTGATGTCCACCTTTCAGGCAAATATTGCATTGACATTTCGTAAGTATAAAATGTGATACAACATGCGGGGACAACGCGTATTAAATTGGCTCCCAGTCCTTTATAAAAACCTCTCCATCCTTCGTTTCTAAACAAACAAAACTAAAAATAAGAACAATAATTTTAATATAAATTGTAAAACATGGGAGGCTTGCAAGAAGTTTGAAAGCAGCGAGATGGACCAGTGCCCACCAGAAAACGTGCTTCAACAGTCCAGACAAATTGAACTCAGAAAATCGCTTTCAAAAACTGTTCAAATCTGTTTACAAATTTTTCAACTCCAACTACTCATTCAAAATTTTCGTTGCATGACACCATTTTTCTACTACTACAATTCTGTATGCACAGATAGCCATAATACAATACAGTTAACTATCATTATATCCGTTTTTTTTTCGTCTACGGAGTTGGCCAGATTTCGTGTGGTCATAGTCTTCCTTAACTATATCTTAATAAAATCAATTGTTTGATATGCCAACAATTTTTAAAAATCGCAGAAATGCCAGTACCTCCCGTCAAATTAAGCAAAGATCTTGCGGCCAAGCTTAAATACCAACAAGCGCCTGCGCCCTTTCATTCGTGTTTGAATAATCACCACACCTGTTCAGTGCGCAACTGGGTAAAGCAGGCGCATAACCAGAAATTCGCATTGGGGAGCTGTTTTGAAGGGTCTGGGGGCGTAGAGCCCCCAGCCGCCGGAGGCCAATGGGGGTCTCGGGTCGAAGCCCCCAGCGCTCGAAAAATTTGCATTTTTTTGCAGAAGTAACTTCATTTTAGGGTAATTTTGATTAAAAAATAAATGCTTTCAAAACGTGGCTTAGAAATTGGCAGTGCAAACATGATTAAACTGGTGGCATAAATGGGCTATTTGGGAGGTGGCTAATGGTAAAATGTTAGTTCTCTTGTTCATATGTTGGTAAATTATAAAATCGAATAGTTCAATATAACTCACACGGAGCAATCTATTTGGTATACAGTTAATGGAGAAAAATAATTGGTGGGGGGGGCTAATGAAAAGAGATTTGAGAGAAATGATAGGTCATTAACTAATACTGCATAGCCCCCCCCCCCCCCCCCCCCTATTCCTTAGCTTATAGTATATTTGTTGATGACACCTACGTCTAGCATTTTTACACTTGCGATCAAACTTGATTGCTTATTTCTTACCATTTTTCAAAGTTTTTATTTATTTGTCAGTTTTATTTTTGACAAATTAGCCCCCTCCCCCCTGAATATATGTTTCAAAAGATGTTTTAAATCACTATTTAGTCCACTCTAATGCATAAAACAATCTCAAAAGTGCTAAAAACATGGTGTTTTTTCTATTCTGCATTTTGGTCGACATGCCAATGGGTGGGCTATAGCCCCCCCATCGCTACGCTACTGGTGCAAAGTGAAAGAAAGTAAACGCTCAACTGAATTTAACAGATATAACGGTAAAAACCAAGTATCTAAAACCTACTCCTACAGTTGCAATTTTTATCAATCTCAATTATAATGTTTTATCGTTTGCGTGCTGTCTGGCCTGAAGGCTACGAGAGCGGAAGCCTAGGGAAGAGCTTCCAGAACGGCGACTACGTAAAACAATCAATGCGAAAAAGTTATCCTCCCACAGGATTCGAACTTGCAGCCTTTGGATTACCGGTCCATTGCTCCACCACTTGAGCGAGAGAAAATGTCTATTTATTAGCGAGAGAGGATGTCTATGGAGAGGAGGTCCATTGCTCCACCACTTGAGCGAGAGAGGATGTCTGGAAATTCTGAACGACCCCGAATCTCCCACGCTCCTTCATCATTCCACCGGGAGCCGTTCATCCCCTGATATCTCGTTAGCTCCTGCGTCTCTCGCTCTCCACTGTGAGTGGAGCACTCTCCCTGGACTTGGCTCTGACCATCTCCCCATTGAAATAGTCCTCCCCCTCTCTCCAGTTCGTCACCCAAACACTCGTCCCCCCAAATTCAACTACAATAAGGCTAGTTGGGATGCCTACCAATCATATATTGCTGAGCACCTTCCCTCTCTTGATGTTGATGCACTCAACATTCACCAGGCTGCCCGTTCCTTTTCCCTCTTCTTACTCAAAGCTGCCAAGGCCTCTATCCCCTATGGCTACCTTGTTCGTTCCCCCAAGGCCTGGTGGTCCCAGGAAACGGAATCTGCAGTGCGGGAACGACAGAGGGCCCGCTCCGTGGCACACCGATCTGAGTCGCACCGCCTCAGATACATAGATGCTTCTCGTAGGGCGTCCTCAGTCATTTCTAGCGCCAAATCTGCAACCTGGAAGCCACCTGTTTTAACCTGTCCCCTCGTTCTGATCCTCGTGCTGTCTTCAGGCTTCTCAATGCCATCTCGGGCAAAAAGAACACCTCCCAAGACCCTTCTTTTCCCGATTGCACTTCCCCTCTTGACACTGCCAATCACTATGCCTCCTATATTCGCTCACTCTATTTCAAGCGACACCCCGTTCCTCGCGCAGAGCCGAACGACAGTTCATGAATGAACTTCGGAAAGCTAGCTGTGAGGATGCTTCTTCCCTCCACAATTCATTCTGCTCCCCCTTCTCCTTGACTGAACTCTCCACTGCCATCTGCAAACTCTCCTCTTCCGCTGCGTCTGGCCCTGACCAGATTGCCTATCCTTTACTAAAGCACCTGCCTGAGCCAGCACAACTCCTCCTTCTTTCTCTTTTCAACAAGTCCTGGTCCTCTCATACTTTTCCCTCTTGTTGGAAACCTACCACTATCATCCCCATTCACAAACCTGGAAAACCCACTTCCTCTCTGTCCTCTTTCCGCCCCATTTCCCTCACCTCCTGCATCTCCAAGCTTTTTGAGCGCTTAATTCTTTCTCGCCTAACTTTTCACCTTGAATCGAATCATCTCCTTTCCACTTGCCAGGCCGGCTTTCGTCCTGATAGGTCGCCCCTTGACAAATTCTTACACTGTCTCAATCAATCTGGGATGGCTTTCAAAAGAAAAAACCTCCAGACCGAACCATTTTAGCATCTGTTGACTTCTCCAAGGCTTTCGACTCGGTCTGGCACTCTGCTCTGTTTCACAAACTCCTCTCCCTCAAACTCCCACCTTGCTTTGTTCTTTGGGTACGCTCTTTCCTTTCTGATCGTAGAGCTTAAGTCCAGGTTGGTGGTTCCCACAGCCCTTCCTTCCGCATCGGACTAGGGGTACCCCAGGGCTCGGTACTTGGTCCAGTCCTCTTCATTCTGTTTGTTAATGACATCACTAAGGATTTACCTCGGGGTGCCCATGCCTCCCTGTATGCTGACGATCTGGCCATCTGGTCCTTCTTTCCAGACCCGCTCAAAGCATCTTCTGTTGTCCAATCCTTCCTCACTGTCCTACAAACATGGTCCAACTTATGGAGACTTCCACTCAACCCAAAGAAGTGTGAGTCCTCCTTTTTCTCTACAGATCCCCATCAAGCCACTTTCCAACCCCAGCTGAACCTCTAGAGTTTCCCTCTCTTGTTCAATCCCACCCCTAAATTCCTTGGTGTAACCTTCGATCGGACTCGATCCTTTGGGGCCCATGTCCAATCCCTGTGTTCCAAATTCTATCCATGCCACAAAGCCCTTTGCTCAATAGCCACTGCCTCTTGGGGTCCCACAAAAGAATCTCTCTCCCTACTCTACAAAGCCTTTGTCCGTCCCGTGCTCACATATGCCTCTCCTGGATGGTTCCCATTCCTTTGCAACACTGCAACCAATCACCTGGAAGTCCTACACAGAGCTGCATGCAGGATCATTACTGGGTGCCTCTCTTCCACCCCCTCCTCCCTACTTCTTCTCGAGGCCCAACTCCCTCCTCTAAAGCTGACTCTAGAACATCAGGCCCTTTCCTCCTTCGAACGTGCTCTGCGTCTCCCCCCAGACTTCTCCAGCCTCAATGCCCTGGCAACAAGAAACGTGCCCTGTCGACTAAAGAAGAAACCCTCCTTGAGATCATTCTGTTCTTCGGCCACACAACCACTCCCATCCCCACGTGAGACTCTGATCACGTGCCCCCCTTTCCCTCCATGGTCTACAACCCACTTCACTGTTTCCCCCTTCATTCCCGACTGCACAGGCAACAGTACAGTCCGAGTCCAGTCTGCTTCAAGCAGACTATCCTCCCTCCCCCCTTCTGATATCCAAGTTTGGACTGACGGATCAGTCCCCTCCCTTTTTGGTCCTGGTGGTGCTGGAGTGTATGTCACATGCTCCAAATGCAACACATCCGATTCTCTGTCCTTTTCCTCTGGTCCAATTGCCTCCAGCTTCATAGCTGAAACCTTTGCCCTCAAGCAAGGTCTCGATTGGTTTACTAACCATTTGATGATCTGCAAATTCCAGTCAGTCCTTTTCCTAACCGACTCCCAATCAGCCCTTTCAATCCTTTCATCAGCCTCCTCTTATCTCCTGCCAGAGTCCCTCTGGAATGTTTGCTCCCTTGCCTCCTCCCTCTCCAACAATACCACTTTGAGCTTCCAATGGGTACCCGGACACGCAGGTCTCCCCGGAAATTAAAAAGCAGATTTACCTGCCAAAGCTGGTGCCTCTCTTCCCACTGATGCGATCCCATGCCCTCTCTCCCCAGTCATCACCAAAGTCCGTTATTCCCAATACCGCAATTGGAGACGTCACATCTCCCACTTCCCATCTGAACTTCCAAGTCCCCAAAGTCTCTTCGGAGGAACTTCTTCTTTCTCGCTACATTCGCAGTGAGCTTTTCCCGCCTTTCTGCGCCCTTATGTCCTGCGACCTTTTGTCTTCGCCCTTATGTGTAGATCGGTCCAGCTCTGTGCTTAATTAACTCGAGCTGCTTGCAGGATTGGTGGTTGCCAGGGGTCCTGCGACCTTTTGTCTTCGCCCTTATGTCGTAGATCGGTCGAGCTCTGTGCATAAATAACTCGAGCCGCTTGCAGGATTGGTGGTTGCCAGGGGAAGTAATTATGACTTCCCGGGAGTCAAACACGATTGACGTCAAACTTTTTTACAGTTAAATCACAGCTAAAATGTAAATGACCGTATACCTCCACGTCGAGATGATCGCGTGAAACACTCCATTGTATGTACGATGTTGTTCTTGCAATCGCGCACGAACAACTTGATAAGGATACGTGGACGATGCTGCAACCAACTTGGATAAAGCAGACATCGCAATTACATCACGAGCTTTCTGGAAAAAACGTCTCAGATTTGCAAGTATGCTTTATTTACTATGGAATAGATCCAAAATAATGTAACTTAGTATGGGACGAATTATTACAGCGCAAACGATCTACGTTTATAATATAACACGTAAAAATATTTTGTCAAAATCTGGTTTGCACAAATGCATCATAATGCTATGTTTGATTCGTACAGATAATGCAAGTAATTTTGTGCACAGAAAATGCATTCTGATTTAATATACGCTGGTATACACCAGCTTAACTAGAACCCAGACCGCGAGAGAATTAACCATGAAAAACAGGTACTCGACAACTGACTGCCAACTTACCTTAACTATACTGTTGGCAGTCGGTTGGTTTTGAAGCGTTCAGTTTGACTTGTTCCGTGAAAAAAGTTCTTACCATTTTATCCGCGACATTTACACCTTTTCTTTTGGCATTCCATAGTTTCAATTTTTCATAAACAAGAAACTGAACAGCACCGTGACTTGTTCCAAATAAACCCGGAATAAAACCCTAAAAACATATAACGTTGATAATGCAACATTAACGAGGTACACGACAACTAACTGCCACAAACTGATAGCGAACCGACTGACCGCCAAAGGTTAGTTGGTCGGGAGGTCAGTTTGTTCTGTGGTTAGTTGACTTGGCCATATAATAACATTCTAACGTAGACACTAAGGTAGCTGACAGAACTGACAAGCAAAGCCACAAAATGCCTCTGGGACACCATATTTGGGACAAGTGGGCCACGTACGGAAAACTATTTTTGTAATAACGGTGATTAAAGCTATTTGGCCTCTACTTCCTCAAATTTTTTTTGTAGTTCAACCAGCATTTGCTATTAATTGTTTTTTCAAGAGGACTCTATTTCAAATAAAAATTGGATATCATTTTCTCCCATCTTGGCAACGTTTTTGTGGAAAATTTAATTCACTAAAGTGCACCAAACAATGCTTCGTTCTGTCTTTGAAAAAGATATTTTAAGCTTACTTCCATTGTGGCCAAGCACTGGCTAGCAGTCTACCTATTGCGGTAGTCCAACACTCCAACGACCAAGCCTGACAAAAGACTTAAAACAAAATCCAAAAGAGTGGTCTGCGTTAGCGGGGTTCGACAGACGCAGAGTGACTCGGTTCATACACATGCACGAACCTTTTTATTTTCCAGCCAACCCGATTTTGAGTCATAAGATTCCTGGTTGTTGAAAAAGTTTATTACTTTTTATCTTTCAAATTGAGTCTTTAAATTGAACATACGGCAATACATTTAGTTTTCTTGTAGTTTAAGTTTATTGTAGTTTAAGTTTATTGTAAATTTCACTTGTAGTTTAAGTTTATGCTTCAATTAAAATGAAACCAAAAAAATCTCCTGAAGGTATTTGTTTACACAGCATAGTTTTGGAAAATTTAGAATGAATAAGTTGTTATAACAATCCTCACATTGGCATTACAATTGATTACCAATATTTACTTTATACAAGCCTCTAATACCATGAGTTCGATAAACATCAGAAATCGCATGAAACATTCCACGATATGCAGCACTTTGATTTTCGTATTGCAGACACAGCCGCGTTTTTGCGATCCACACAGGATTGGTTATCAATAAAGTGCTGGAACCTGAAATGTTCAAAATACACTTAATAGGTTTTTTTTTTTAATGAAAACAGTTTTTTAAGAACAAGAGTCACATTTTTACTCAATTTTTAAAACAAATTAAAAAAAATACCAACTTCAGCATGAAAAATATATTTAAGAACAATTTGTAAGCAATCAGCAGAGTTTTGTGGGCCTTTTCTGTACTGATTTCAGTGCCTTTGTAGATTTGTCCAACAGTAATCATGATCTATGCCAAACGACAACTTTTAACCAAACAAGAACAAATTTGTGTCACTCTATTCTTCAATAAAGTTAAGAGTAAATCAGGATCAATTGAGTCTGAAAATTCGTGAAAATAAAAGAACAGTCAGCCTCAACCCAAACTTTACTGGTTCTCATAAAAAAAGTGCAGTCAAGAAATCCACTATCTGAAAACTTATCTGACCCGTAAAATTAATACAAGAAACACTGGAAATTCGCAGCAATCAGTGGTATAATGAATAAGACACCTGCTACCGAGCAGACTTTCGACTATAAACATTGGTATTTGCAGCTTCCCTGCTTGATGTATAGTAATCAAAAAGGTAGTAAAGCCGACTCTGGACAGCGTGTTTCGAAATTAGGGCCCGCTCCACAGCTTACATAGAAATTAATCAAGTTTTCTATAATAGTCTAGTTTGAAGTTCATTAACGAAAGTTTCAACTGAGCTATTTTTCATTTTATTGTATATGCATATCAGGGTGTTGCAGCCGCCCCATAAATTTGAAAATTTTGTCGTGGCAACTTCTACCTTTGCTCAAGTTGGAGGCTTCGCACAAAAACCCTTTTGGTCAAGTTTTGTAAAAATTTGTCTATGTTTTGGGATCGCACAGTGACATCAAAATTTTGGCAATTTCAAAAAAAAAGTTTTTTTTGATTTTGAATGTTTTTGGATTATAAGTCGAACCTATGATCCCGTTTGATCACTTCTACTGTTTTTGGGAGTCGTTCTTTATTTTTGGGAGTACATACCCAACAAGAGAACTTCTTAAATCAAAGTTATCAAAAGTTGCATTATAGACCTACTGCCACAAGCCTGACTAATACCAAATTATTGCATATTTTTCTAATTTAATAATAATTAATTTCCCATCTGGCTCTGATATGGCAAAGATCGTTTTGCATGCTTTGTCGATCTCGAAAATGTATAATATGATTGCCTTTCTATCTTTGGAGGGTTCTGAAGAGAATGGCGTTGATGGTCAGTTGTTATATGCCATTAAGGCATTCTACGATGCCGACAGGAGTTTTGTGGATAAGTAATGGCTAGCAATCACAGCTTTTCATATAGGCATTGAACTACGGCAAGAATGCAATTTGTTTCTTCTCTTCTTCTTGTTCACATAAATTGGATCGACAAATGCAACCCAGCTGATGAGCTTGCCACCATAGGAAATTGAAAAATCAGTTGCCTGCTACGTGCTGATGATTTGATTCTGCTTCTACAGGATCTGGCTTTCAGTGCACATTAAATAGGTTTGCAGCTGCTTATGACACTGCAGGAATGAAAATAAGCACGGTCAAAACTGATAAGCTTCATGCTTCAAGAAACACTAATCAGCGCTTGTTGCATGTGAATGGAGCGACACAGAAACAAGTACACAAGTTCAAGTATCTTGGGGTTGCATTTATGAGTGATGGAAGGCAAAACAAAGAACTGGGTATCCCAATCGGCAAGGCAATTGCAATAATGAAAGCTTTCCACTATTCAGTAGTTGTGAGACGAAAATTGTCAAAAATGAAGCAAAGCTCTCAATTTTCGAAACAGTCTGTGTCCCGCCTTACCTACTCTATCTCTGTATGGTCATGAAAATTCGGTAATAATTGAAAGAGTGCAATTGCAAGTGTAAGCATTTAAAATGAGGTTTCTCCAAAAAATCAAACGAGTTACATCATTGACAAGATGCACATCTCTTACAATTCGACTATCTCTAGAGTCGCTACTTCTTCAAATTAAAAAATCTCAGCTTAGATGGTTTGGCCATGTAAGCAGAAAGCAACAAGTTTTACTTTCCAAAGCAAATGGAAAAAAAAAACAGTTGGACGACCTAAAACTACTGTAGATGAATCAATATTACATTGAGATCTTGGGTGGAATTGTTTGGGACTTCACCCAAGCGAAATGATGGGGGTGATGGAAAACTGTGAAGTGGGTAGCTTAAGCTCGAGCTGATGCTTCCGCAACCCTCACAGCAAATAGGGCAATTAGGAGAGCGAGATTTTTCCCTTAGGTTTTCAATGGTTTTGTTTAATTTTCTACTGTTTGTTCAGTTAAAGCTGCATATGTCCAAATTTTCTTTTCATCTACCAGCTTCTTTACTTCCACAATTATTTTTAATTAACAAATTGTAGGAATTCCAGCTTCGTGGTGGGAAAACATGAGCTTTTGATAGTATTGTCATCATAAGCAGAGAAATAGTTCCTGGCAGCCAACTGCGAGAATTTACAGATCTAGTAATGGTATATTGCTAGTAGATTTACTAACATTCATGTTTTATAGAGCTTATTCTAAGTAGATTGCACTAAACTCCGTATGTTACACAGCAAAACATAACTCATATGGTTTTGGTAAGCTGCTACTGTAACTATAGTTAAGACAGTTGTTTAATAGATTTCAATTACTGGGCCTAAAGCATAGTCTGAATCGTTGTTCTTTAAGAAAGTAACAATGTAGGCTATGTTTCACTCTGTTTTACATAGCTAGCCAAAATAGTAGGTCTAACTCAAAATAGAGTTTCTGCTGCAGTTTCCTTGCACATAAACCTGATCAATTTTGACCACTATTAATTCTAAAAAAAAATAAATGTCAGCAGTTTTAGACGTTGTGTTGAAGTTTTTTTGAATGAATAAGATCAAAAGTGAATGTTCAATTTTGCAATGACTCATTAGTAACAAAAATTTCACATAGCACCATCTACCAGCACAAAATAAAACGAATACCAAATCCTGGGTAAAAAAGGTCTCTGTGCGACCGCCTAAACCTCAATTTTTTTTTCTCAAACTTTGTATTCTTGGTTTTTTTTTGGCAACCTCCTATTTTGAAGAAGGCAGAAAAACATCGGGTCGGGGCGGAGGTGTCTACTAGAGTAGATAGATTTTTTTACTTTTCTTCGACTTTTGAATGATGTAATCTTGCAGTGGTTGCATTTTGGTGCAAAATGAACTCCTGCAAACTTTGAGTGCTCTGCATTAAAAAATCGCTTGCGGATTTTAGTTTAAGTTTTTTTTTTATTCAAACGCACAGAGACTTTTTTTACCCAGGATTAGGTATTTGTTTTATTTTGTGCCGCTAGATGGTGCTATGTGAAATCTTTCTTACCAATGAGTCATTGCAAAATTGAACATTCACTTTTGGTCTTAAACATTCAAAAAAACTTCAGTACAACTTCTAAAACTGTCTACATTTATGTTTTTTGTTTGTTTTTTTCAGAATTAATAATGGTCAAAATTGATCACATTTATGTGCGGAGAAACTACAACAGAAACTCTATTTGTGTTAGACGTACAGTATCTATTTTGGCTGGTTGGAAAAACAGAGTGAAACATAGCCTACAATGTTACTTTCTTAAAGAATGACGGTGCAAACTATGCTTTAGGCCTAGTCATTGAAATCTATTAAACTGCTGTTCTAACTTAAATATGGTTACAGCAGCAGCTTACTAAAACCGTATTTGTTATATTTTGCTGTGTAAGATATGAAGTTTAGGGCAATCTACTTGGTATAAGCTCCATAAAACATAAACATTAGTAAATGTACTAGCAACATGTTATTACTAGATCCGCAAATTCTCGCAGTTGGCTGCCAGGAACTATTTCCAGACTTGATGACAATACTTTTGACAGTGCTGGGCACCGCAAGTTTTTTTCAACATCCGTAGTCCGCAAATCTGCTTTTGGACGTTTAAAAGCTTCGTCTGCAACTGCAAGTTTGCAATGACGTTTCAGGATTCTTGAATTCGCAACCTCAAGTCCGCAACTTCGTAATTTTTGAAGTCCGCAACCGCAAGCCCACTATTGGACGTTTAAAAGCTTCGTCCGCAATCGCAAGTTTGCAATGACGTTTCAGGATTCTTGAATCCGCAACCGCAAGTCCACAACTTTGTAATATTTGAAGTCCGCACCGCAAGTCCGCAACTTTTTGTGAACCGAATAGAAAAGTTTTGCAATCAACCACGTCCCGAAGTGATCTGATCAGAGTTGATTAGCAAAAATATGTCAAAAGTTGTGACTAGTGGAAAGTATAGCAAGCGTATGGTAATTACATTCCACGCACTAGAAGGAATTACTCACAATCGTTGATTGTAGTAAATGTACCCCGGCATGACTTGCTATTGAACTGCTTTTTCGGATGGCACACTTAAGAACTGCCCAGCCCCTCTTACTTTCAGGTCCAACTCAAAACAGATTCAAATGCTTGTAATTGTGTTTAAAGTTTTTAAGTGACTTGACTAAGGGTTTGTAGCCCCCAGCCATCCTGGTTGCGCTTTTGCTTATACAGAAGGTGCCTAGACTGCATGAAAGCACAGTGCACAACCACCAACGAAACCTTAACAATGCTACAATGAAGCTAGGGATTTGGAGATTAAAAGCCATTGGATTACAATGAGAAGCCATCAAATAGCAAAGCACAATCCGCATTTCCGCTTGCTACAATATATTATAAGAAAACAATTTTTTTGCGGCAGAAAAAGGCAAAGGTAGTAGAAGGCAAAAAAAGCATTCATATCACTAATCGTATTACTAAATTTTTAGTCCTTAGTTTCAATAAATACTCTGTGAACAAGATAACCATACGCTACCAGCAGTGCCATCGCAGATTAAATGAAGTGAGAGGGCCCTAGCCGAAAATGGGGGGCACTATAAACTGGACTGAACTTTTGCACAAAAAAACTGATACTTTAAAGCTACAATTTTGTAGTCATCTTTGAAAAAAGATACATATAAGCCCGGCAGCGTTTATTAGCTCGTTTCGCATGCGGCCGGTATAATTGATTGAAAAATATGTCTGCAGGAGTGAATGCAACCAGAAACACAACCAGGGTTTTGCTAAGAGAGAGGGGGCTTGAACCAAAAGTAAATGTTTTTTGCACAAAAATTGTCTAATTTAGCTCCCGTGCTGAACAAACCATTGCTACTCAAGCGTGTTACTGAGGGGGCATAGCCCCTAGCTGCTGGTGATTTTTGCAATTTTGCAGCAAAAATAGCGATTTTAACGCCATTTAAATCCCATTTCACACGTTTCAAAACCATATCAATAATTACAGTAAATTGCTAAAATTCAGAAGTCATTGAAAGATTTAAATTGTCTAGCCTCTTGAGCCCCCACATACTTCAGGTCAAGTCCAAAACACGTTTAAATGCTTATTCTTTTTTTGGTTATATAACTTGGCTAAAGGGGGCTGATGACCCCTTAGCCCCTAACCCCTGGTTGCGCCACTGACTGCGAACTACAATAAATCTTGAGTGTGCTTTTAAAAAAATAGCTGGTCTTTCAAAGAAATGTTTTCACGTACTGTTTCAGGTCATTATCACTAACGAAATACTGGTAACGCTTCTGTTGGCATACATCCCTATTCCGCGACACATCCGTAAAGGCGTGTTAATAAAATGGATTACGGGGTCACATTTATGTACCGCAGTTGGTGGCCAGCAATTTTGCTAACAATCGAGAAAACTTCAAACGAGAATCATGTTTGAAAATTATTATTCCTTTTTCCATTATTGCCTGTTGTATTGTCGTTACGTGATGCCCCAAAAAAGCATTCTGAATGAACCAAAATGGGGGGGGCACAAACAGTTGTTAGGGGGGGACAGCACCCCTGGCCCCACCGTAGTGACGGCACCCCTGGCCTCACCATAGCGACGGCACTGGCTACCAGTACAAAAAATGATACTCCGATGGCTAATTTTGTGAACTCACGGTAAAAAACAACAAAGCCATACTTTGAACCGGGGCTGCAAATTCGAACTTAAAACTCAAAAAAAGTCAGTTGTTTTGCCGAACTCAAAAACACAGTGTTGACTCCAATTTGAATCGAGTTAGACCCGCTTCTAATAGCCTGTCTCGTTGCGCGCCATATCCTTCATATTTCTGCTGTCATACCACACCTTGGATATAAATATAACAATGTTATTTCTCACAGAACACCAAAAATTTGATTCATCCAAAAAAGCACGACAAAACAAGAAGTCAATTATCAGCTAGCCAAATCAATATCAATTAATTAAAATTTACTAGACCAAAATTTACGCTATTGATTGTACTAACACTATGCTAGTCTTTACTAGACTATACTATTAAAAAACTGCTTCGAGGTCGCACACATCAGTACGTCAACATTTTACATAACCAACTTACTACTCAGCTAACTTCATACACTAAACTACGAAAATTTGAGACACCATATCACTCGTACTATCAAAGACCACCATATCTAATTGGAGCACTAATTGGAGACTTAACAATTATGAGATTAAAGGTCTAAAGACAATACAGTTAAAATTACCACAAAGACAGTTCTAGAAAATTCTTAAATCAAGCACAAAAGGGGCTTCTAAAATGTTCTAAAAATTTAACCAACTATTTGCATAAAGGATGAAAACATGGGTGGTATGTATTCGTTTCTCACGTTACCAAACAGTATGTCAACAAAAAGAAAGCGATTAAGTCGAAAAGCAGACTTAGTATTTATGTCAGCCTGAACTCGAAAAACTTGATATTTTTGCCGCACTTGAACTCGAAAAAATTTAATTGATTTCTCATGTTTGACTGGGTAAAAACATGAATATTTTACGAAAATAGAAAGGAATTTCAATATTTGTATAAAACTTGCAAAATTGCAGACAAAAATTAAAAATAGCCGCAACCACAAGTCCGCAATTCAAACAGCTAAAGTCCGCAACTTTTTTCGTTAGTCTGCAATTGTGGATTTGCGGCCTTGCCCAGCTCTGACTATTGAAAGCACATGTTTTCCCACCACAAAGCTGGAATTCCTACAATCTGTCAATTAAAAATAATTGAGGAAGTTAAGAAGCTGGTAGATGAAATGAAAAATCTGTTCAAATGCAACTTGAACAGAACAAATAGTAGTAAATCAAACAAAACCATTGAAAACTCAAGGGAAAAATCTCGCTCTCCTAAATGCCCTATTTCCTGTGAGGATTGTTGGGGCAGCAGCTCGAGATTAAGTTACCACAATTTACGGTTTTCCATCACCCCCATCATTTCGCTTGGGTGAAGCCCCAAGAAATTTCACCCAAGATCCTCAATGTAATATTGATTCATCTACAGTAGTTCTGGGTCGTTTTACTGTTTTTTTTTCCCATTTGCCGTGGCAAATCAAGTTTGTTTGGGTTTTTCCTGACGCATTCTGCTGACTTTGCCAAACCATCTAAGCTGAGATCTTTTAATTTGAAGAAGTAGCGACTCTAGAGATTTTTGATTCTTAAGAGATGTGCATCTTGTCAATGATGTAACTCGTTAGATTTTTTGGAGAAACCTCATTTTAGACGCTTGCACTTGCTATCCACCCTTTCAATCATTGCCGAATTTTCATGACCATACAGAGATAGAGTAGGTAAGGCGGGACACAGACTGTTACGAAAATTGAGAGCTTTGCTTCATTTTTGACAATTTTCATCTCACAACTGCTGAATCGTCCCATAACCAGTACTTAAATTGTAGGGGGGATGCATCACCCAATCGAGAGTTAGCGTTCCCCAATCGAGATTTAGGTGCCCTTCCATCGAGAGTTGAGTGCAGGATGATCAGACAAAAAATAGCCAGCAAGGACTAAAAGATCCTACGAATTTCCTGCCAAAAATGGTCGCAAATTGCGGAAGACCATTTTTTTTGGTCTTCACCTGATTTTGCGGAGAAAACACTACATTTTCGAGAAAGATCGTTTTCTTGTTTTTGGTCTTCATTCAATTTCAGCGACGAAAATACATCATTTTCGCAAAAGTTGCTCAAGGCTGCAAAAGCGTTCCCCCATGCAAAATTTTACAATTTAAGTACTGCTCACAACTGCTGAATAGTGGAAAGCTTTCATTATTGCAATTGCCTTGCCGATTGGGATACCCAGTTCTTTGTTTTGCCTTCCATCACTCATAAATGCAACCCCAAGATACTTGAACTTGTGTACTTGTTTCTGTGTCGCTCTATTCACATGCAACAAGCGCTGATTAGTGTTTCTTGAAGCATGAAGCATATCAGTTTTGACCGTGCTTATTTTCATTCCTGCAGTGTCATAAGCAGCTGCAAACCTATTTAATGTGCACTGAAAGCCAGATTCTGTAGAAGCAGAATCAAATCATCAGCACGTAGCAGGCAACTGATTTTTCAATTTCCTATGGTGGCAAGCTCATCAGCTGGGTTGCATTTGTCGATCCAATTTATGTGAACAAGAAGAAGAGAAGAAACAAATTGCATTCTTGCCGTAGTTCAATGCCTATATGAAAAGCTGTGATTGCTTGCCATTTACTTATCCACAAAACTCCTGTCGGCATCGTAGAATGCCTTAATGGCATATAACAACTGACCATCAACGCCATTCTCTTCAGAACCCTCCAAAGATAGAAAGGCAATCATATTATACATTTTCGAGATCAACAAAGCATGAAAACGATCTTTGCCATATTTCCAAGACTTCTCAAACATTGAAAAAAAATTGAACGCAAAATGAAATCTTGGTCATCAAACCAATGCCTTAACATGATTGAAAAGTGAAGAAAAAACATTTTTGCATAGCACGATGTCTACCGGTAATTAAAAAACCAGCATCTAGAATATGGGAAAAACTTTGGCTGTTAAAGAAAAGAAACGGAAATTATAACAGCTTATTATTAAGATGCTTATTGTTAACACAGCTGTCTAGAATATAAAAAAAGACTGACATTGGATAGATAATAATAATGAGCACTTTTCAGATTAAAATCAGAGCCAGATGGGAAATTAATTATTATTAAATTACAAAAATATGCAATAATTTGATATTAATCAGGCTTGTGGCAGTAGGTCTATATTGCAACTTTTGATAACTTTGATTTAAGAAGTTCTCTTGTTGGCTATGTACTAAAGAACAACTCCCAAAAACAGTAGAAATGATCAAAAGGCATCATATGTTTGCCTTATAATCCAAAAACATTCAAAATGAAAAAAAAACTTTTTTTTTGAAATTGCCAAAATTTTGATGTCACTGTGCGACCCCTAAACACTGACCAATTTTTACAAAACTTGACCAAAAGGGTTTTTGTGCGAAGCCTCCAACTTGAGCAAAGGTAGAAGTTGCCACGACAAAATTTTCAAACTTATGGGGCGGCTGAAACACCCTAATATATATATATATATATATACCGTACATAATGATTTAATGACAATATGACAGTAAATGGATTTGAGCCGTCGCAGCGCGTTTCGTCCTTGCTCAAGGGACTCTTTAGGCGACAATGTCAATTTTGTTTTATTAGCCAAAAAAAACTTTTTTAATTAGAATCCGCCCCCCCTTACCTTTCTAGGCTATATCTATCTTCCGGTGTAATATTGGCTACTCCAAAACTTTGCGCCTACAACTTACCCACCTCTACTACCCAGTAGGTTACTAACTCGCTATTAGAAACCTTCAAAATTTACCACTAATAAAATCTATCTACTACCGGTACCTGCTACTGAAATTTACAAGCTAAGCCTACTTAATGCTAACAGTGCAATTTTGGTCTGCATAGAGTTAAGTTTGGAATCAATCATAGAAATTAATATCAAATAATAGCCCATTATTGTCAAAAAATACAAAATATCACAAAACATTACGTACCAAGCATTACGCAATGGAAAATTTTAACAAGAGACCCCAACGTTATTCTAATTAAAATTTTCTATCCACATAGCACTATCTCATAGAGTGCTCAAACTAAAAAAAGTGAGCGAATTCAAATTTTGAGTACGACAAGGGTCATAGTCAAGAGATTCCTAAACCGAGAGTGCTCAAACCACTAACACGGTGAGCGTAAATCAAATTCAGTTAAGGGGTTCAGGACAAGAGCACTTGGGACATTGTTTCACAAAATGAATAATGATTTAATGACAATATGACAGTAAATATGACAATAATGACAGTAAATATGACAATAATGACAATATCCATTTACTGTCATATTATCATTAAATCATTATTCATTTTGTGAAACAATGTCCTAAGTGCTCTTGTCCTGAACCCCTTAACTGAATTTGATTTACGCTCACCGTGTTAGTGGTTTGAGCACTCTCGGTTTAGAAATCTCTTGGCTATGACCCTTGTCGCAGCCTTTCTCAAAATTTTTATACATAATTTTTTTTTTTTTTCATGTCAAACAACTGAATTAGACTAGATGGGAGCTAGTTGAGAAACAAGCCAATTGAACGACCAACACATGTTAAATAATGAGACTCTCAAAACTTTTCGCTTTCCCACTGAGAGAGCAATTAAAAGTATTTCATCTGGGCCACTAAGCAGGGTTGGGGGGTTCCTGGGGGGGTACCCCCAAACGATGTCAAAATCTTTGTCTCTTAATTATCTACTGACACTAAAAAAAAACAAGCGCCTTAACTTAAGCAACTAATTAATCTCAAACTGCTGTCCAAATTTCATGTAGCTAGACCTAACCGTTCTTGAGTTATAAGCAAAAGTTTGAAACTTCACACTCATTAGTTTGAAAATGGCCGAGTAGAAACAAAGGAACTAGAGTGGAGCGGAGTGGCTAATTTTTACAATCCAGCTCCACTACAATATTTTTTGAACCAACTCCAACTCCAATCCAGCTCCAAAACTTTACAACAACACTAAGCTCCGAAATACTCCAAGACAAAAATACACTTCAATAAAAAAAAATCAAACCAATTGCCATATTGCTCAACCTTTTTTTACGTGGTATATCTTTTTTAATTTAGCAAGAATTTTGTACACATTTTAAGTAGCAATATGTTCACGCTGTCTGTGGATATGCAGTCTGCAGATGTAACTTCATATTACTTCTAAAGAAGTTACATAGCAGACTTTCAGCATCAATTCTTCTGCAACTGTGAGATAGCACTTCATTCACTTATCTGCTTTTTCATTAGGCTAATGTTTCATCAGCATCTGAATTCATACATAGCCTATCCTGACAGCCCACCCGAACCTTCAAACTACACACAATGGCAATTTCTGTCCTTGCCATAGTACCCTCTTCTAAGATTACTCTTATCAAACTCTGACAACAATGTCACCAGAATGAGGGTTCTCGATCAGTATTACACTGGCACTGCACTTAGTTCAACTGTTTTGCGCTAGCACAGTGCCATCGCCAGAGCATACAAAGTGAGGAGGCACTAAAATAAACTGAAATTGCACATTAAAACTGATCTTGTACAGCTAAAAATTATGCGCAATTTAAAAATTTCTGTATTCATGTTTAAAAAAAAACCTAAGGGCGGCAGCGTTTCTTAGCTCGTTTCATCTGCGGCCCAAAATCCCTTGAAAAATCTATCTGCAACAGTAAATGTGGCCAGACGCGGAACCAGGATGTCGCTACGAGAGGTGAGCTAAATTTTTTTTTTGGCTCATAAGTTGTCTTACTTAGGCCTCGTGCTAACCAAACTGATGCAACTCCAGAGTGTCACAGGAGGTGGGGGGGGGGGCGATTTTTCGGAACAAACTACCAATTTTAACGCCATTTTAATCACATTTCTCACGTTTTTGAAGCAATATGAATAACTAAATTTCTAAAATTCAGAAGCCATTTGAAAGAATTAAATTGCCTAGCCCCTTCAGCCACACCGCCCCATACTTCAGGTCAAATTCAAAACAAGTTCAAATGCTCAAAATTTTGAGGTTAAATTTTTTAAGGGATTCAGCATAGGGGGGCTTTAGCCCCTTCCGCCAAGTTGCACAACTGACTGCAACCTAAACATCTTTAGTGCGCTTTAAAAATCAAAAACAGCTGGTCGTTAAAAAAATGTTTTCTTGTATTGTTTTAGGCATAATCACTAACGAAATACCAGTAACATTCTGTAGGCTAATATCTCTCTTCCGCAACACATCCGCAGGGCTGGACTAAGGCGGGGGCTGATGGGGCTGCAGTCCCAAGCCCACCACTATCCAACAACTAAGCCTTTATCAGATACACGTTGGAGGTGCAATATGATGAGCTACATGCACACTAAAAAAAGGTTACCAAGCAGTTTTTCGAGTCTCGAAGGCAATGTTTGATGACAATGATGAAAAATATCTAATTACAAAAACAGCCAGGGGTTTTGTTTCATCAATGGAAAAACAAAAACTTGAAACTGGTATTTTACTCAAGGTATGGTGGTGCATAATGAAATGGTTTCATAAGACCAGTCAGGCTCCGCAGAACAGCAAAATGACTTTGAATAAGATGACAAATTTGCTTCAGGGCCTACATAACTTTATTCAACTTCTCAGAGCCCAATTTCAAAATTTTGAAGAAAGAAGTCAAATATTAAGTGGCTTTTATCATTACATTGAAGAAATTTCAAGAAAGAAAAGAAGAAAAGTAGGGTTGGATAGCGAAGGTGAATCTGAAGAGACATCACTTGATCCATCGAGCAGATTCGAAGTAGACTCATATTTGACTATCATTGACCAAATTCTTTCGTCTATGAAAACCCGACTAAAAGCTTACGACCGTCTTCAAACAAATTTTTCTTTTCTCACGGAATTGAACACCATGTCTCACTGCGAAATTGAAGCAAGTGCGAAATCATTACTTCAATATTATTTAGATGATCTGGAGGAGGAGTCATTGCCTGAGGAAATGATTCACTTCTCTATACTGATAAAACAACACCATTTCAACAGCGAATGCAAAGAAATTCAATTGTTGTTCATAAATGAAAATGAATTAATGCATGCATTTCCTAACAAATCAGTTATTTTTCACAATGTACCTTTGTCTGACGATTTTTAACTGCTCTGGCGAGCGCTCATTTTCAGCGCTAAAAAGAGTAAAGAATCATTTGTGTTTGTCTATGGGCCAGAAAATGTTGAATTCCTTTACCTCTACTCTGCATTGAAAACGAACTTTTAAAGAAATAGACATCAATGACATTTTTAAGCTGTAAGAGCTTTGCATTCTTTCAATCCAAAAAATGTGTCATTTCAATGTGTACATACAAAGTAAATACTTTGTTTACGTATTTGTTTTTCGGTTCAATTGGGGTTAGTTTTTAGTACAACAAATAATGAAAAATAGGCTTATGACTATCACAGAGCCCCAGGCCCATAAAAACTTAATCAGACCCTGCACATCTGTAAAGGAGTGTTAATAAGACATATCATTGCGTTACATTTATGTACAGCAGTAGGTTGCCAGCAATTTTGCAAAGAATCGAGAAAATGTCAAACGAAACGAGAATTATGTTTGAACGTTATTATTCCTTTTTCCATCAATGTCGGTTGTCTTGTCGTTATGTGATGTTCTAAAAACAGTATTTCAAGAAAACTAAAATGGGGGGCACAAGCATCCGTTAGGGGGAGCAAGGCCCCCCTGGCCCCCCATAGTGAAGGCACTGTGCTAGCATCATTAAGCAGTTCTACTTCTAAGGAGTTTTAAAACCAACGTTTTTCACCGAATACCAATACGTCATTAACCTATGACGAATCATCGCTTTTTGTGATGAGCAACTACGCAACCATAGCATTTGTATAAGTAGTTAGCTTAGCAAAACGTACAATTTCGAAGTTTGCACATTGGTTTTGCACTGCACACTAGTGTCAATCAATTTGCCATGAAAAATATGATAAACAATACGTAAAAACAATTTTTTTGCAATCATATTTAATTGAGTCAAAGAAGGTGCCCAAATCAAAGCGATATACCCTTTGTATACCATTTCTCGGTTGTATACCTTGATTTTGATTTCATATACACTTGGGTATATAGTAAACCCCGTTAAGAAGCACCGGCCTAACGGATAAGCCTAGCCTAATTGCATATTCTGATATTTTATTTCATGAGATCAAAAATAGTCGCTAATTCTGATACCAACTACCACTACGGCTTAAAAGACTACTTTAAAGTCAGACTCCAGCTCTACTTCAGCTCCTAATTTTTTTGAAGTTGGCACTACAAATCTGGCATAAAAATTCGAAATACGGCTCCAACTCTGCTCCAAGCTGCACTACAAAAGGAACACGCGATGCAAACATCGGTGGTTCCAATAAACTCACATGGTAAGTGATTCAGGGAAAATTAGATGGATTGGCAAACCTAGACTTAGCCGAAAATGCCGGTGCATTCTAAGCACTTCTGACCTAAATCTTTATAAAAAACTGTGTAGTCATCCAAGAGGGTCGTTTTGAAAGGCGTACAGGAAACTGCAATAGTTTACATGGACCTGCGGCGATTTGTAGCGGAAATGCTAGGTAAAAGAGTTTGATTTTCCACCTTTTTTGTAATTTTTAAAAATTATACCATTTGGAAACGCAGGCTATGGGGCAAACAGGTGAAGGCCCCACAAAATATCACTAATTTGGTGAAAAACTGCCAAGTCTCTTTGCTGTCGAATGGCCAACGCAAATTAACTAAGCACACATTCATAAGTAAAGATGTAAAATAAATACAATTTATTGTCTAGTAAACTGAAAAAATTCTTCAAAAATTTTTTTTCCGAAATCTTATGCAGCCTTGCTCTTTTCATCAAGCTCGTAACATACCAGTATCTTGCTTGGGTGCAAAATAGAATTATGTGTCAACTGACAAGATGCTTTCCAGTAAAAAATCAAAACACAATTAGAAATATTAATCAGTGAAACAACCAGGGGGTACGGGGTCGAACCCCTCTTTTGGAATTCAAAAAATAACATAATTTTGTTGATATAACGCATTTATAACACTTTGCTACATTTGATTTTTACCAAATAATTACATAAGTGCTTGTTAATCCCTTAAAATGTTGTTTTAGCAAGGGAATTTGATCCACACAATATTTACTCAGCAATTAAAATTGCTGCATATTATTTTATCTACAATATTGCAGACAGAACCGTTTGTAACTGTGCGCATTTGATTTATGCATGGATAGTGGATAAATGTATTATACATTATCATAAACTTCAGAGCAGAACAGAACTTGATACTTGAGACAGGTGGCCATTTAGTGAAAAAAGTTGCTCTGGTGTAAAAAAAAAAAACAACTATCAAGTTAAATGCGATTTTGGAAAAAAAGCAAACAAATCGCTGTTTGAAGATGCAAGCCACAACAAAATTATATTTAAACGTCAAAAGTTTTACTCTGCAAATGTATTCAAGATTTTCAAATTTTTATGAAGTAAGAGTAATGACAAACCATTTAAAATCTACTCTTCAAAGGGCGTAGTATCGCAAGCATACGAGAATATCCTTTGTTTATTTAACCAACTATAGCTCTTATGCTGCTTTGTCGCCAATCCAGGCGTACCAAAGTTTCGGTACAATAAACAACAGATACGCTCAAGGCACACGATTTTACACCAAATGAAGATCAGGCGTAAACGATGTTCAACTATGATTTTGTGGAGTTACATAAAAAGATGAAGCTTTGTACTCGTAGTAGTTAAAACACATTTTGTGGTCAACTAATTTTAATAAGTTTGTTCAGCAACTGCAATCGGCAATTGAACTACAGCTGGTTTAGACTCTTGCACTTTAATGTTACTCGCAACAATATTTTCTTTACAGCAAGTTAAACATTTTGCTTAATAATAATGAGCATTTATGAAAAAATAGAATATGCTTCATAATCAGTGACCTAACTAGGGGAGGCTGAATTGGCTTAAGCTCCCTCCTTAACCAAGTGACTTAAAAAATCGAAGTCAAATATGCGAGCTTTTAAGCGTATTCTAAACAAGACCAGTACCAGTAAGTGTGCGGGGTTTGATTGGACCGAGTAATCAAATTTTTCAAATGGCTTCCAAATCTTAGTAATTTAGCTCTTTTTAATTGCTCTAAAAATGTGAAAAACGTCGTTCAAATGACAATTAAGTGGCTATTTTTTTCCCGAAAAAGTGCAAGAATTGCCCAGCGCAGACCCTCATAATGGCGACTTGTTCTCTCGTACACCATTTTCACAATAAAGAATTTTCAAAATCGTTTTTCAACGTTTCTGATTAAACAATATTGTAATGAAATGCATCAATACAGTGAATCAGGGGTGCCCACAGGTGGGACTTGTCCCTCCTAGAAATTACGATGTCAAGTAATCTTTAGGTTCAAATTTGCAAAATATGTCTAAATATATCTATCTAAACTAAGAAAACAACCCTTTGTGGAGCTTTTTTACCTTTTTTGCGTTGCTGCAGAGAACGGGAGGAACAGGATTGCCCATTTTACATTGCATTATCATACACCATTTTACGTGAATTATCATACACTATTTTGGCAACCTCCCGCCCGGCAAGGAATTTTATCCGGTCTGTGACCTTTCGTATCCCCTTAAATCTGGAGAGCCGGATTTTACGTGGTTTCTGGAAATCGGAAATCTAAGACCGACTCAAATTATGGCGTAGACCTTTTGTTTTTGATTGATATTCACCAATAACTCCACCGAAATGTACCTCATTTTCCGGTGGAGTTTTTTTTTTGGTCCTCGACATTAATTCGGTCAAAAAATGGCCAATTTTAGAGTTGACCTTGTTTCAAAGATGGTGGCGGCCCACTGGAACCTTGTTTGGTCTAGATGTGACCGACGAGGATGAAAAGATCGCCGACTCCTGCCTTTGGATTAAACATTAAATTGTGTGATTGAATAACCATGAAGCAGGACGTCCTGACGCGACCGACCTGACGCAAGACTTTTCACCTGGGAATTCTGACGCCATGGACATCCTGACATTAGGGTTAGGGCTAGGGTTAGGGAGAGTGTTAGGGTTAGAGTTAGGGCGTCAGGATGTCCCTGGCCTCAAGAATACCGGAGTGAATTTTCTTGCGTCAGGTCGGTTGCGTCAGGACGTTGCGGACTCAAATAACCAATAGCAAACGTTGCAGCATCTGTCAGTTAGCCCTTACCAGGATCTAAATACATTAAGAATAATAATTACTCCACCATTAAATTAATTTTGCTCAGAAACCGAAATCAAAACCAAACTTGTAATCAATAGCGAAGCCAGAGGGACTGCGCCCCCCTGCATTGGCCTGCAGACCAAAGTGCACGACAAGGAAAATGCCACAATTTTTGCCCCTCTAATAGGAGAGGGGAGGCTATTCAACATTTAATTTATTTAATTACAATGAGTTTTGGACTTGACCAGTGAGTAATGTGGGGGTTTGAAGTGGCTGAGCCACTTAATTCTTTTAAATCGCCTTTTCAAATTGTATCAATTTAGTTTTTTAAATGGCTCTAAAAAGATGCGAAATTTGATTCAAATAGATTTAAAAAGGCAATTTTTTTTTCTGAAATATTACAAAAATTGTCCAGTAGTTAGAGTTTTTCACCCAGACCTCGGTCTGTGATATGCTTTTATTGCACCAGTTTGCAAGGCACGCTGCCCAATCGCGGCATTTTTCAAGCAAAAATTCTATTTTCAGGTTAATTATGCCCCCTCCCCATAACAAAATTTAGGTTGCAGTCAGTGGCGCAACTAAGAAGGCTAAGGGAGCTTAGTCTCCCTTCTCCTTATCCAAGTCACTTGGAAAACTTAACACACATATGCGAGCATTTAAATGCGGTTTAAATCTGATCTGCAATTAAAGAGGGCTGAAAGGGCTGGGTAATTTAAGAATTTCAAGTAGAATCCTAATTTCAGCAACTTTGTTCTTTCCAATGGCCTTAAAAAAGTTTGAAATGTGATCCATGACGATAAAATGTTTATTTTTATCAAGAAATTGCAAAAATTGCCCAGCGATTGGGGGCTTTGCCCCCAGATCTCCTCCCATATTACACTTGAAATGCATCAGTTTGCTCAACATGCCGTCCAATTGCAGCATTTTTTGAACAGGATCATTTTAACTTTTGGTTCAAGCCCCCTAGCAAAATCCTGGTTAGAGCTGTAAGGTTTTATTTGATCCAGTAGATAATGGATATGTCGCTTGCCACCCCCCCTGAAAAAATTTCTGCTGGCGCCTTGGCCATAAATCCCTGTTTTACTGTGATAGCGTACGCATTCATTATTGGTCAAACTACAGTTTAGATTGACCTTAAGTAAGTGCGGGTTACTTTATAAAAAATTGAAATTTCCCCCTAATTAGAAATTTCTGGATGTGCCCTTGGTGCTAACACAAAGTACCAGCAAATATTGAACAATAGATACACAGTTTAGGTAAGTTGAAAGTATCAGCATGACAACCAAGGTAATAGTCTTTTCAAATTTTCCAACTATGAAAAATCAAAACTAGTCAGAAAGCAACTTAAATAAGTTCTGGCTTTGATAATAACAAAAAATGACAAACCAGATTGCAAGCTAGAAAATAATAAATACGCTATGTGCACAGCATAGCAGATAAAAAGTATATACAACTGCTCAATGTCCACAAAAGTCCTACCTACACACATAAAAAATTATTGTATCTTAAAAGAGGAAAAGATAGAAACGTCAAATTTTAGCCAGTGTATTACTTTACACCACCATAAAATTACCAACTTTTATAGTTTATTTTGCTTCTAAACTAAGCTAGAATTAGCAATTTTTGATTAGAAAATAAACTTGCTAATACTCACAGTACTGCCAATATAAAGTACGTCTAGAAAACTGATTTTGTGAATATCTGTACCTGATGCAACTCCACAAAATAAGTACTGTCCGACAGTTAATGATTGAGAAGGGTTTCCTCCATTTAAATATGATTTGATTGAATTATAACTGCAATTAACAATTATTCAATTGAGTGAGAAACCAGCATTGACTAAGCAATTAAACCATCAGCAAAAAGAAATTTTACCAAACTGCAAAGCAGGGATGTGGAAGCGCCAGATTGTGAATCGCTTCCACTTCCACACTCATTACTTCTTCTTCCACCACTTGATGATGTAATTTTTGCTTGAAATTTTCAGGCAAAATTTTTTTCCAGATATGTCGAAATTAAATCGTTTTATGTTAGTATCATCTTAAAAACATATGGAACCACAATATGTAATTGGTTTGTCATTGCAAGGATCTGAGCATACGATTGGAAGCATAGGCATAGCCAGGAATTCGAATTGGAAGAAGGCCAAAAGCGAAATGTCCAATCACATGGCTTGTCACTGTAAAGATCTGAGCATAGGCGTGGCTGCGAATTTGGACTGGGAGCGATCCAAAAGTGAAACATCCAATCACATAATCAATGTTTTAGCAGACTAATTTTTCAAACCGTTTAGCCAGAAATTTGAAATAGGGGCGATTACTTGCTGGGAATAAGGGAAAAAAGGTCTAGGGGGGAATTTCCAAGCTATCGAGATAGTAATGTTTTAACCAAATCTGCTGTGAAGTGTATATCTTTACTTGGCTATAATTAAGTACCTGAAACAAGCCCAAACAATCGCAGAATTTTCTAAAGTAAAGTTTATTTTTAAGACTGCAGAACAACAAACATTGCAAAAATTTTGTGGTAATAGATATTACATTAGAAAACAATTCTTATTAATATAGCAACCATACTCTGCAATAAGAAGACAAGTATTATAGCATCTTGTTTAAAAGTTGTAGGTAGGCCCAGTGTTCCCTCTAACTTTTAGGCTAATCGGCGAGTGCCCAAATTTTCTTGAAACAATTGCGCCCAATGCTCTAAAAGGATGTTTATGTGCCCTAAATTTTGTACCAATTCATTATTAAAGTATACCTAATGTCATATTTCCACAAATTTGTCGAATTTTCTAAAGCTATGGTTAGTATATTGCCAAAAATTATTTTCCCTTCTTCCAACAAATTACTGATTTGCTGAAAAAAATCGGCTTAATGGAAACACTGCAGGGGAGCATCCAGAAATTTTTAAAGGGGGGGGGGTTGAATTTTTCAAAAAGTAACCAGTATTGTAGTTAATTTAGTTATAGTCAAACAGGGTTTCGAGGTAATAGTAGCATCGTTGCAACATTTGTTTATTTGAAAACCTTGCAATAACGATTTGGAAAGTTGTTGGTTGTGAAGATTGTGGGCAAGATAACAATTTACCTTTATGAGGGCCACTGGGCAATTCTTGCAAGTTTTCAAAACAAAGAAGCCATTTCAACGTCGTTTAGATGACGTTTTGCACGTTTTTAGAGCAATTACAAAAAGCTAAATTACCAAGATGGGGGCTTGACAGGCGAAGCCCCCACCCGCTGAGCAATTCTTGCAATTTTTCAGAAAAAAAGTAGCCATTTTAATGCCATTTGGATGACGTTTTGAACGTTTTTAGAGCAATTACAAAAAGCTAAATTATTAAGATGGGGGCCAAGGCAATTCTTGCAATTTTTCAGAAAAAAATAACCATTTTAACGTCATTGGAATGACGTTTTGCACGTTTTTAGAGCAATCAGAAAAAGCTAAATTACAAAGATTTGGAAGCGTTTGAAAGAACTTATTTTGCTCAGGGCAAACAACTCCCATTAACTTACCGGTCAAGTCCAAAATATGTTCAAATGCTGAAAGATAGCAAATTAGGCTTAAATTTTTTAAATCAATACGTGTTTGAATTCAAAAAGCTTGCTAAATTCAAAAAGCATAGAATTTCAAAATAGCTTTCATTAGCGTTGGAGCTATAATTTCCACTCTTTGAGTAATGGGTAGTTTTGAAAAAGGCTGTTTTAGATTGAACGTTTTCATTCAACTCTCATCATGAATCTACACTGAAATGAAGGAAAACCAAAACGCGATGGTATATACAGAGGTTGATTACACTCAAATAGACAATGGGTTGTTATTATGACATATGATGCTGCAAAAACATCTAAAATATTATAAGGTTAATGCAAAAATATAGAAAAAATCATTTGGAAATGATAGCTCTGACGCTATTAAAAGCTACTTTTAAATTCCTAAATACACTTGCAGAATAAAAATCTTGACGTTTGAATGTAATTTTGCTGTGCTTTTCGTCTTCAAACTGCGGATTTGTTTGCTTTTGGGGGGGAGAAAAGTGCATTTGGCTTGGTAGGTTTTTTTACATAAGGACAACTTTTTTCACCCAATAGCGTCTGTCTCTTTTTAGTGTCAAGCTCTGTTTTGCTCAGAAGTTTATGATTGGGTATAATATCATCCATTATTCAATGGATATAAGAAATACACATAGTTACACAATATATCCCTCTCTTGTTGAAACACTGTAGAAGCAATTGTAATTGAAACAAATGCAAAAATCTCAATTGCTAGGTATATAAATATCTTACGGGATCAAGTTACAGCCCTAAAACAACATCTTATCTTGCAGGATCAAATTACAGCCCTAAAACAACATCATAAGTGATTAACAACAACAACTTAAATGATTATTTAGTGAAAAGTAAATATGGCAAAGTGTTACAAACTGTTTATATCAACAAAATTATGTTGTTTTTTGAGTAACAAAAGAGGGAGGTTTGACCCCCTAACCCCCCCCCCCCTTGGGTGCGCCACTGGAACACTGGGTAGGCCTATAACTTTGTTTGAAAGAAGTTACAGTATGATGTTTTCCCCTGTTTAATTTTTTAAGAATATTATATTGTCGAAGTGAGAAAAATTAACAGTTGGAACTGGTAACTTTGTTTATGTTAGTGAATGCTGTGCTATATCAATATATTATGATCCTATAGATTTTTTTACAAATTGGGCAAAGCCCCTCAAATTTTTGAGAAATTCTTCAGACTAAAACAGCATATTCATGGCATACTTAATTAACATGGCCGCACAGTCTGCCTTTTCGAGAGAAAATCAACTGTGTCATTTTTGCTAACGCGTGTGACAGCAGTTAGCCCTACTTTCTATTGTGTTTAATTACCTTTGCCATTAGTGTCAGTTGTCCTCTCACAGGTGTGAGCAGGCAGATCAATATAAAGCAGGGCTGTTTTTCACTGCAAATCAGTTGCAAGAAAACTTTTATTTTTTAATGATTTAATTTGATAATTTAGTTTGTTAAGAATTAAGCTTTATGAGGTCTGTTCAAAAAGTTTGTAGACGGTTTGAACTGCGCAGCTCTCATTTGTTCCAGGTGCATTCGCTTGGTGTCGCTAGGTTCACAGAGATCAGCTGATTATGACACCATTTTCTGATTGCAGATATCTTTATTTTAGTGCTGGTTATGTTCAGTTAAGTTAAGGATAGTTTTTTAGTTCGTCGGATTTTACGTTTAACAAATTTTTTTCAAAATGAATAACTTAAAAGAGCAACGATTTGCTGTGAAATTTTGTGTCAAGCTGGGAAAATCTACTACAGAAACGTTTGCCATGCTTAACACGGCTTACGATGATGTTGCCATGAAGCGAGAAACATGTTTCAGGAGGCATAAACGTTTCAAGAATGGTTGGCTGTCTGTTGAAGATGATGAGCATTCTGGACGTCCTTCCACATCAACTGATGATCCACACATTGAAATCACCACTCTGGTGCGAGCCAATCGACATCTGACTGTAAGAGAGCTTGCTGAAGAATGTGGGATCTCGATAGGCTCTTATTGCCACATTTTGATGGAAGAATTAAAGATGTATCGTGTTGCTGCAAAACTTGTGCCACGTCTGATGACAAGTGATCAACAAGCTAATCGTGTTCAAGTCTGTCAGGATTTGCTTAGTCACTCAGAAAATGATAAAGAATTCTTGTCAAAGATCATAACAGGTGATGAGTCATGGGTTTATGGTTATGACGTGGAAACAAAGGTCCAATCTTCACGGTGGACGAGCAAAACATCCCCCAGACCCAAAAAAGCTTGCCAAGTTCGATCCAAAATCAAGGTGCTGCTCACAGTTTTTTTTGATGCTAGTAGAGTTGTCCACCACGAGTACCCTCCTGAAGGCTCCACAGTGAACCAGACCTACTACATTGAAGTTTTTGAAACGTCTGAGGGATGCCATCCGACGAAAAAGGCCAGAATTGTGGAGGAGTGGTGACTGGTTTTTCCATCATGACAATGCTCCAGCCCATTCAGCCTTCAGAACTTGTGAGTTTTGGGCGAAACATTCCATCACTGTTCTTCCCAACCCCCCTTACTCACCTGACCTTGCTCCATGTGATTTCTTTTTGTTCCCTATGCTCAAAAGACCTTTGAAAGGAAGAAGATTTGAGACCATTCCAGAGACTAATGCAAATGCGATGACGGAGCTCAAGGACATTAAAAAAGAAGCGTACCTAGACTGCTTTCGCAAGTGGAAACACCGCTGGGATAAGTGTGTGCATTGGGAAGGAGAGTACTTTGAAGGAGACCCTGACCTGTAACTGCTGTAGGAAAGTACATTTTGTGTAGTGACTTCAGTCTACAAACTTTTTGAACAGATCTCCTATCTCAAGAAAATTAGTTAATATTGCAAATATCTGAATCACTTTTTGAAAAAACGAATGTTGATGCAGGTACAGTTTGAACTACTAACAGCAGCAATCGCAAGAATAGTAATTGAAAGAAGACTAATGTTCAAAAACGGAAAAGTTTTTGTTGTCGAAACTGACTTGTGATGACCTTGTAGAAACGCTGCGATGCATTGCTTCTTTAGTAGAAGATTTGCTTAGCAAAGACTACAAGTGCGTTTTAACGGCACGATTCCTAACTGATCTTTTAGAACTGAGATGTTCAAAGAAGCACTAAATAAGAGGCAAAAGTTTTTGGTCAGTTCTTGCAAGGTAGCAACATCCAAACGAGTTTTAACCACAAAAAATCTTCTCAAAGAGTCAATTTCAGTACTGAACAAAGATGTTTGTCCAGATCAAACCAAAGCCATTGCGCTGCATTAGTTCAAAAAGCAGCTTAACAAAATAGCAGGCGACCTTGAATACTGCAGTTTGAAAAGTAATGCCAAGAAAGTAGCAACTGTTGTTGCTGGATAAATTGCTAGAAAACTGATAAACAGATCTCGATGATTTGAATGTCAAAACTCATTGACAACCACTGGCTCACAACCAGGCGCATAGTTAGAAATCTGTAATGGGGGCAGCGCTCAAAAATTTTGTATTTTTTTGGCAAAAATAATTTAATTTTGGGCCTATTTTGATAAAAATTAATGCTATTAAAATGTGGCATAAAAATTAGCAGTGCAACAACACGACTACACTAGTGGCAAAAATGGGCTGTGTGTGGGAGGTAGCTATTGCTAGAATTTCAGTTCTCTTACATCCAAGCTGAAATCATAAAATCCTATACCCGCAGTTCAATAAAACACTCAAGGTTCAATCTATTTTGGCTATATTATATAAACATATAATTAGGGAGGCTAATGGAAGGAAGCTTGAGAGAAGTGACTGCTAATCAACTAATAATAAATAGCCCCTTCCCTTAATCCTGAGCCTATATGATTTTTGATCAAACTTATGTTAAGCATTTTTCAATAAGTGATCAAATTTGATTTCCAATTTTTGACCATTTTCCAAGTTTTTTGTTATTTATTGATTTTATTTTTGACAAATTAGTTCCCTACCCCTAAATAAACGTTTCAAAATATGCTTTACATCAGTTTTGATGCCATATCTTTTATTATGGCTTTCCAGAGTGGCTGCAGACTCGAAGACCTCGCGGTCCCTTTGCCGTCACTTAGGCGCTGCTTTCTTCATTAATAATAACACTATTCGTTCTCTGTTTTATCTGTTTTGTTTTTTTGTTTATTTAGTGGAGTCAATAAACAAACTTGAACTTGAGGCTATTCCATAGCAACAAACAGTCTCAGAAGTGCTAAAAATGTGGTATTTTTGTTATTCTGCATGTTTGTCAGCAGGCTAATGGGGGGGATATAGCCCCCGCGCTACGTTACTGCCCACAACAAAGCTCAAGCAAAGGATTACCATTTGAAATTATCCTGAGTTGGTCTCATTTTTCCTTCTGTGGACCTGGTGAATTATGTGTCGAAATCTTTTGCAAAGCTAGACACAGCTAACAATATTTTTTTGAGATCAACTTTACTTGAGATAGATGCGGGTGAGAGTGTTCTCACCATGAACACTTGTGCAATCTGCACAGTCATTCCTGTGTGAACAACATACGACCTACATCACGTTCATCAATATTGAATTATATGCAATGTGTACCCGTATTTTGATACTGTGCAAAAAATGAGTGAATGAAGAGTGCAAAGATGCTGTGCAGCAGTTTAAGAGCAGACAAAACCAAAAACTGGCCAACAAATAAACTGAAGTCCTTTAAACACGAAATATCGATAGCATAATTAATGTAAGAAAATCAAACTTTTGGTTTAAAGTGTTGCAAATTGCATTTCAACATTGTTGGTATGATTGACTTTATATTAATCTACTTACCGCAGAAAAGGTATAATTAGTAATTCCATGTATATTAGTCAAAACTGCATGTGTTGATGAAATCTATTCTTCTTTATAGCTTGATTACTATTTTACCATAATCCAGCTTTAAATAGAAGATATTTCGCGTAATTGGCCACGGTAAAATGCATGGCCCGCAATACAAAGCTCTATGCATTTGTTTACAGACAACCGCATCACAAGAGGAGATTAGCAAAAAGTGACCCTGTTAAATTTCTCTTGAAAAGGCAGGCTGTATGGCCATGTAAATTAAGTTGGCCGTGGTATATTTTAACCACTTTTTGATTTAAAAAATGAGGTGTGCTGAATGGTTTATCTTTGAATTGACAAGGGTTGGGCCTGATCCTGGATCTAATGAATCACAAACCTTTAAAAAGGTTTCTCCGCAAATGCTGGTTTATCGAACAATAACTTCTGGTCACATATTTCATAAAAAAATGCAACACATTTAAATTTTCAAAGTTTGATATAAATGGTAAAGTGGAAACGGTACCCTTTTACTGCTTCCAGCTTCAGCAAAAATTTACCGTTTCCAGCTTCCATTTCCCTGCTGTGACGTTGCATCATCATAAGCTCAAATTTTTCTACAAATTATATTTTAAAAGCATTGCTTTTGTGTGATGGCGCTGACATATACTGGTATCATTAAATGACTAAACTTCGAACAACAAGAACTAAATTCGGACAGCTTCCCTAGTGGTTGGTTTTGAGTTTTGGTATTTTATATTTTTGGAGGGTTTTTCGGAATTTGTTGAACCTGTTCATCAATTAAAAAAGTATCAGAAAACTTAAAACCAGCCACTAGTGTGTGTCTTAAGACTGGTCCTTTTACGGTATCTACTAGGATGATCTTTCCGCAGCTTTATAGTAGGCAAGATCATAAACCAAGCCATGTTGTAGGTCATCAAAGTATGACAACAAATGACATAACCAACTACCTTTAATTCTGCTATTCTGCATTACAAACTTACAAGTAAAAATATAGGCCCCAACTTAGGCCATTTCCAATTATATTCGGTACTACTCCTGCATAAAGACCTTTAACACCATTTTTCTTCCCAACACTTTTGGTAAGGTTCCACATTGAAGAATATTTTGGCCTCGATTCAAGTCCATCATTCACTGAAAAATTAATCACCATAATTATTATAATAGGATACCATCAATCTTTATTGCTACGGAAACAGTGCTTGCTTTGCTTGTATATATATGCTAATACAAATACAGTAGAATTCAATTAATACATCCACCATGGGCAAACCAATTTTGGATTTAACAAGCGGCGCATTTAATAACTGAATTTTCTATAATGCAATCTAAACCACTCCCTGGGGGATAAAATGCACTCAATTTAACGATTTTCATTATTTATTGACACATAAAAGGGTGCTGTAGGAATCAAGCAACTCAAGCTTTTCAGCTGTTGTTTTATCTCACCTCAATTTCTTCATTCTATCCTGGATCTATACAAAAACATACTTTTAACTGCTTTGGTTTTAACAAAATGGTTTAAAATTCTAATGATTTCTATTCCAGATTAGGTTTGTCTAAAAGACAATTGAACTACCGGTATTGTTTTTCAACAATTCACAATTGCTGTTTATATGCAGTTTTTTTACGCACGTTTTAATGACACATTACCAACATTTGTAATAAAAACTGGATTTATTAACCAAAGTTTTTGAATGGAAAAGGAGCAGGCAAATTCTGTTCCAAGCAATTTGGATGCAAAAAGCAGCTGGATTGATTTCGTGTGGATATATTAAAAAGGCATTCAAGTCAAGTTTTTCACTCTAGGCCAAAATGTTGGGATGTGCCAAAAATGCATTCTCATCAAATTTGGAGTTTTTACACCTTCCCTTTTTCAAGATATTGCAGCTCAAAATTAGCCGTTTTCCACTCATCTTAGTGTTGCCATTTTATTAGAATTGTAACAGAAGACTAACTTTGGGAAAGTTGGCTTACATTTATTGAAAAGCAGATAATTTTAGTTCTAAATCTGTACTTTATTTTACAACAACTCTGCTGCAAAATATTCATGGAGAATCAAGAACATGCAGTCAATTTTTGAAATATTGTTTCTAATTGGCAGCCCTGGCAAAATTTTGAAGGGGAAAAAGCCCTCCTAAGAGGAAATATAATCTGTTATATCACAAGAATGGAAGGTCATAGAAAGCTCAAATTCGGTGAAGTTGGTCTTCCAATCTGTGAAAATTTTTTGAGAAAAATTGAGCAAAAAAATTTCCGACCTGAATGCCCTTTCAAGCGGATTCTACTGTAGTAAAGTAATATGCCACATTCAGCTTCATCAGTGCCGTCGCCAGAGCAAACAAAAAGAGGGGGCTCTAGCCAAAAGTGGGATGGGCACTAAAATAGACCGTACTTTTGCACATAATAACTGATACTTTATGGCTACAAATTATGCGCTATTTACAACATTTTGTGTTCATGTTTGAAAAACGAGATGTACAAGGTCGGCAGCATTCATTACCTTGTTTCATATGCCATATAATCGCTTGAAAACTTTGTCTGCAGCAATGAATACGACCAAAATCACAACCAACATTTTGCTAAGAGGGAGGGGCTTGAACCAAAAGTACATAGTTTTTGCACAAAATTGTCTAATTTAGGCCCCAAGCTGAACAAACTGATGCAACTCAAGCACATCACAGGGAGGGCGTGGGAGCAGAGCCCACAGCTGCTGGGTGATTTTTGTAATTTTGCAGCAAAAATAGAAATTTTAACACCATTTCAATCACATTTCTGAAGCCATATCAGGGCTCAAAATTAACGCTTGCCCAAGGCAAGCTGAAATCGCCTCGGGCAAATTATTTTTCAACTTAACTTGCCTGACGGGCAACCTAACAAAATAAAGCTTATTCAATAACAGCACACAAGATTATTTAGGGATGCAATTTAGGTTCCGTTTGCTTTTGTTGGAATAAAATAAAAATATGTAAGTACAGAAAGTTGTTGCTTGCTTCATTTTAGTTAAGCACTTTGTAATTACCACATTAACACTTTGCTTTATCATATGCACATTATTAATTGCAATCAACACTTCTTAATCGCATGCAGATTTTTTAATACTCAGATGCATTTAGCAAAATGCTGATACTTTTTTTTCAAAGAAAAATTTTCCCACGCTTGTCGCATTAACCGCTGTTTCAGATATCACAAGTGCTACCCTGTGCTGCATGAACACTACATCAAGAATTTTGCACTTTTTTTTTTATGATTCTTTGGAAGATTTTCTAGCTTCTATAACTTTTGCAAAAAAATTCTGCTTTCTAGCTGGAGCACTTTCCAAAATATTCGTGATGAAAAATGCGCTTGCAAAAAACTGCAATGTTTTGTTGCAACAATTAAATAATCAGTTTTTGCATAATGCTTGATTGGAAAAAGTTACTTGTTTCCCTATGTCACATTAACATCTGACATAACATTGCACACAAAAACTTGATTCTTGAAATAGGATATGCAACTACGCTCATTTTGCAAATTAAGTGCTTTTTACCAAAAAGTACATTTCATGAATTTTTTTCCGAAATTAACCTCAAAACTTATTTTACCAATTTTTTTTAGTTGAAATTTTGTCAGTCAAGTAGACATTTGATATCATTCGCTTGATGGGCAAGTTGTTAAAAAAAGTTCATTTCGACCCTTGCAGACAAATAATTACAGTAAATTGCAAAAATTCAGAAGTCACTGAAAGAATTAAATTGCCTAGCCCATTAAGCGAGCCATGTCAACTGACCGCGAACAAACTGACCGCAAGCCACGGTTTTGTCACAATGATTTCGTCACAGTGATTTTCTCACAAAGTGAGGGTTTGGGCAAGATGGCTCTGAGAATAGTAAAATATGCTTATAATCGCTATTCTCACCTAAACGGCGGGTCATTCCATGACAACTGATCCAGAATTTTAGAGAAATGTCACCCACTCTCTTTGATTTTCATATAAATTTGTAGGTTTGTAGAACTTTTAATGCTGATTCCAAAAAACTAATTTTTTTTTTGAAATCGATCAACTGTAGCAAAAGATACGGATGTTTAAAATTTGGAATTTTGTGATCACTTAAACGAAAAAAAAGTCAAAATTTAGGCATACAATTTGAATTGACTGTATTTTTGTCAAATGCAAGTGGTTAGGGGTGATTTTTTCAAGATTTGTTTTCCACATTCTGCTGAAGACATTCACAGGTCGTTTGACCTTTGTAACATTTTGAGTTGACCTTTGACCTCTTGTTTAATATTGTCAATCTTGAAAATCAATCAAGCGTGACAAAATTTTGATTGCTTATATCTCATTGTTGACAGGGAGCATCACCAAGTGTAAGGTATCATATGAAAGGTCTTGACAACGGCTTTCAAACAAAACAATAAAATTTTTGGGTTATTGTTTCTAACATGTGATAAAATGGTTAAAAATCGAAAACTAGAAAAACTCATAATTGGAGAAAAATTTTGCCTCGGGTCACTAATTAAGAAGTAGGTAATGATGGTATCATAGGTATTAAAATTTAGTTCATCAGTGTTTAATGATTGTTTAAAATATAAATAGATAAGTATGTATATATTGTAAAGTTTTTTTGTAAACTCGTAGGTTATTAGTTATCACAGCATGAAGTACAGGCATCAGACCAGTGCTGACAGCATCATCAAGCGTAAAGTGTCATATGAAAGGTCTTGACAAGGGAGTTCAAACAAAGCAATAAAAGTTTTGGGTAATTGTGTCTAACATGTAATGAAATTGCAAAAAAATCAAATCATAACAAATCCTATGCTAGTATGAAAACTGTAAAATTGCTGTTTGTATTCAGTTGTTTTTTCATGCCCTACTTGGGCTACAAATGCTGTGAGGTAAAATTGATTATGACTTGCTTGATTTTTTTTTTGAAAATCTACATCTTGATCAAGTTTGGAAAAATTCACACAAAAATGATGATCATCAGTAATGCTTAATAACAATTTGATTTGGTGCAAACTAGACAGAGCATCAACTGGACGTAAACTGAAAAAAGTCTTAAAGTTTTGGTAATTTTTGTATTCTTCATATCAAAACTGAAACGCGATACGGTACAATGATATGAATTTTCTTCCTGGTCAGTTAAACGTGTCTATTAACATCTCTGTATCTTCTGCAAGCAGCGTAGTCAAGCAAAATTAATTACTCATTGGTTGAAAATTTACAAGCATTTGGGCATAATTTATGTTTGACATATATATACAGTATTTGCTGGTGGCAGAAGATAGAAGAGCTATAACTTTTTGTAAACTAAGTGTTAGTTTACAGAAATACACAGCTTTATTCAGTTGATAGTGTCTGCTATCATATTGCTCTATGTATAAGTAATCTTATCCATGCTCGATTCTGCCAATAATCAAAGTATGTGTAAATTAAAACTTATCAACCTTTATGAATTTTTTGAATTGAATTCATTGCAATTACTGCAGTTTCATTTTCACCAAGTAGCCTTGGTCAGGAGACAACAGGGAGCCTTTCGGTCTTTCAGTCAAGCTGCCACCTGCCTATTTAAATTGGTTGAATGACCATTCTTAAAAGGGCATTCAACTTCAAGTCAAGTTTCTCAAGCCTAAAATCGATTTTCACCAAATTTGAACTATGTCTTGCTGATTTCAAGATATTGCAGTACAAAGTTAACAATTTTCGACTTACTTCAGTGTTGCTATTTTAGCAGTATTGTGACAGCAAAGTTTTAGGAAAGTTGGTTTGAATTTAGTTGAAAAATAATTCTGACTGTTTACTTCGATTTGACAAAAACACTTATTCAGAGTTGAAAATAATAAGCATGCTGTAACTTTTTGAAACTTTGTTTGTAGTTGGCATTTCTGGCGAAATTTCGAAGGGGAAATCCATACTCTGTATTGTCATATCTTGGGAGCAGGAGGCAGTAGAAAGCTCAAATTTGCTGAAATTAAGTCCTCACTCCTCAGATTTGTCAACAATTTTTGAGAGATAAACAAGCAAAAATTTTTCCGACCTAAATGCCTTTTCAAATGCTGATTGTTTTGCCACTGTCAACAGTCAGCACTCGTCTGATACCTGTACTTGACACTGTGATACCCAATAACTTATGAGGGCAAACAATCGTTCTGTGGAATTGGAAAAACTCTTTACGATATATACATATTGAATTACTTATATCTTAAACAATCATTAAACACTGATGAACTAAATTTTAATACCTATGATACCATTATTACCTACTTTTTTACTAGTGCCCCAAGGCAAAATTTTTCTCCAGTTGTGAGTTTTTCTAGTTTTCGATTTTTAACCATTTTATCACATGTTAGAAACAATAACCCAAAAATTTTATTGTTTTGTTTGAAAGCCGTTGTCAAGACCTTTCATATGATACCTTACACTTGATGATGCTCCCTGTCAACAATGAGATATAAGCAATCAAAATTTTGTCACGCTTGATTGATTTTCAAGATTGACAATATTAAACAAGAGGTCAAAGGTCAACTCAAAATGTTACAAAGGTCAAACGACCTGTGAATGTCTTCAGCAGAATGTGGAAAACAAATCTTGAAAAAATCACCCCTAACCACTTGCATTTGACAAAAATACAGTCAATTCAAATTGTATGCCTAAATTTTGGCTGTTTTTTTCCGTTTGAGTGATCACAAAATTCCAAATTTTAAACATCCGTATCTTTTGCTACAGTTGATCGATTTCAAAAAAAAAATTAGTTTTTTGGAATCAGCATCAAAAGTTCTACAAACCTACAAATTTATGTGAAAATCAAAGAGGGTGAGTTACTTGGCCTGGATCAGTTGACATGGAATGGCCCCGGCATCATTTGGTTTGCGGTCAGTTTGTTTGCGGTCAGTTTGTTCGCGGTCAGTTGTCATGGACCTCCCATTCAGCCCCTCTTATCCTCAGGCCAAGTCTGAAAAACATTTAAACGCTTGTTTTTTTGGATTATATTTTATAAACAGGTTAGCTAAAATGGGCTGAAGGCCCCGTAGTCCCTTCCCTCTAGTTGCACAACAGACTGCAACTTAAAAAAAGTCTCAAGTGTGCTCTAAAAAAACAAAAACAGCTGGTCTTTTAAAAAAATGTTTTCACATAATATTTCAAGTCATAATCACTAACAAAGTACCAGCAACGATTGTGTAAGCGTATATCCCTGTTCTGCGACACATCCGTAAAGGAGTGTTAGTAAGGCAGATTATTGCATCACATTTATGTACAGCAGTAGTGGCCAGCAATTTCACCAAGGAATCGCGAAAACTTCAAACGAGAATTATCGTTGAATATTTTATTCCTTTTTCCATTATTGCCAGCTATCTTGTCGTTACATGATACTCCAAAAAAGTATTCCTAGTAAACTGAAATGGGGAGGCATAAGCAGTCGTTAGGGAAGCATGCCCCCCCTGCCTCCATAGCAATGGCACTGAGCTTTATCAGTATTAATGAATGCCTTTTAGAAATGTGAATGGCATATAGAATTTAAACACAGCATTATACCAGTAACAAAATCAAGAACACAGCATGTTTACAGTATACGTACTTGACAGGCTGACAATGCCGACATTTTGCAATAACAATTTTTAGATTAGCATCTGACATAACTACATCAATCATTATTCATTGAGATGTAAAACTAGAACTGATAAAGAGATTCACTTAACAAATCTGAAATACTGCAGCCTACAGACTACCCACACCAACGTAATATTAATACTGGTAACCTACCTGAATATCGTATTTTAATGAGATCAAGAGGATGAAGTATTGAAGTTGAAACAGTTCCTCCTAAAACTCCAGACACAAAATGCTTGTAATTGTACGAACCAGACATGTTATAACCCTAAAAACTCCATTCTAGCTAGGCTACCGCAATACAAAAAGCGCAAACTTACTATCCAAAAGTACATCAACTCTAAATAACAATATAAAAAAATTAAAAGGAAGTGCTAGGCCATATCACTTTGGGAAGATTCCGAATTCAACACCGGTTACGAATTCAGAATCGGCTGTTTTACGAATACGCAACAGTTTACGAATCAATAAAATCAAGGGATGGGAAAAATGAATGGGATTTTAGCCTATCTCGCTCTTCCTCGTGTTGCAAAAATACTAGACATTTGGGCATGTTCTGACTATTATGTTCCGCTTGGGTGGTAAACTCCGCTTCGATAAAAAAAAAAAGAAAAAATTTTACCTTGGACTTTTCGAGATTTTTCCGTTTGAAAATTGGCGATTTTTGCGGTTTTGGGGGATTTGGGGTACTCGTCTTTCAATCACTCCAGCAAACAAAGTTCATGCAAGAAAACGTTTTGAATATTATATTCCGATTCTGCAGGAAGTTCTGCTTCCATCAATACCAAAACTGTAAAATTTTACCCACAACTTTTTGAGATATCGTTGTTTGAACATCGTCAATTTTTTACGAGTGGTTCTTTTTCACACGCAAAACATCGCGGAACTTAAAATTTTCTTATTCCAATAAATTTTATAACTAAACTGGGCAAGGAGGCACGATTTGATGATGATTTTGTCATTCTGCAAAAAATTCCGCTTCGATCAATACCAAAACCGTCAAATTTCACCGTAAACTTTTTGAGATATCGTTGTTTGAAAAAGTACAAATTTTTACAATTTGCAAATACCGGTACGAAAAAATCATCGTCTTTTTGTTTTCAGATTTGATGTGCAAAAACGGCACTATTTGGAGGCTTAGCGTTTCACAAGTGAAGCGGCGTTGAGCTTCAGATCTACTACGTAAGACGTGGATGCTGTGAAAGCTGGAAACAGAAGTATTTTCATGGATCATCATCATCATCATCATATTTATTTATTTACCAAGTGACGTCATATCACAAGAAAAAAACTGCAACTTTCTCTAGGTCTATCACCAAAGCATCAAAATATGCAATTTCTTTAAAACCATACACACAAACTTGCAGAGTCAAAGCGATATTTAGTCACTTGGTGAGGAGACAGCGAAAGACCGAAAGGTCATCTAAGTCTGCTGCCACCTCACCAAGTTAAGGTTAGAAAAAACAGCTTCTAGATTTTCTCGATCTGCTACTTTCTATGATAAAAAATTTTACGCAAAATTAAAACAAAGTGTTGCAAAGATATGTACATTTTGTACAGTGTATACACAAAACTCACAGTCACCATGTAAAGAAAATGCAAGACAACATTAGAATTGTTCTGACTCTAAGCATACTGAAAAATAAAAATGCTGTAACTACAGATTGGATGGAAACAAAATTAATAAAGTTCATAATGCTTATTTATGTTTGATAGAATTGAAAGTGGGCAATTGGAGTGAAAAAAAAACTTCTTGCTTTGTTTTGTATTGTTTGCCAATATGTCATTAGTACTGGTACACTTTCCAATACCAGTATATATCAGAGGTGGGCAAAGCGCAATTAGAAGCGCAAAGCGCAACTTTCGCAACCTCCGCAATTGCGTAAGTTGCGTTGCGCTTTAATCTTTTATTTTGAAACATTGCGGAAGTTGCGTTGCGGAATAAAGCGTTTAAAATGGAAGCAGAAGCGCAATGATTGCAAATCTACCGCTTCGACTTTTGTTGGATTGGGGTTACGAACTTTCCGAAAGTTGCATTTCAAATTATCCTAAGCAAACTTTGTTACTCTTCATCAACGTTTATAAAGTTTCTAGTCAATCAGAGTTAATTTTACTCTAATGACAGTATAAGTTTTTGTTTTATAAAAAGTACTGTAGTATTAAGAGCAAGTTAGTAAAGTTAGTTGATTTTCACGCAATCAGATCGCTTCTTCAGAAGTATTTCTCTACCCCTCTCATTTTCTGCAGTTTGTGTTTAGCTTCATTGTGCGCATTATATCCGTCTTCATAGGTGGGCACAAGTCCGTTAATCGTTAATCCCTTAATAACGAAGCTAACTTTTTCACCAACTGGTTAATCCGTTAAAAAGTTTTTTCATGTTAACGGACTAAATTAACTTCCGTTAAGTGCTGTTAACGGACTAAATTAACTTCCGTACTTAAGTTCTGTTAACTTCCGTTAAGGTTTTTACCGTTAATATCTTGCAGCTTTGTTGTGCATTTGAACTTGTTTTTATCTTGAAATTAGATTAGACTGTAAAATGTAAAGTTTCAAAACACAAAAAGACCACCATAGCAATAAATATTTCCTTACAACCAGCTCAACAGCGTCAATACGTGTTTTAGAAGCGAGTGAATAAGAAGAAATGTAAATTACAGGCAAAATGTTAACGGATTAACGGACTTTATTAAGTTCCGTTAATTAAAGCTGAAAATAACGGATTAACGTTAACGGAGGTGTGAAGTTTGTTAACGGACTAGTGGTTAACGAAGCTAACGTTTTGCATTAACTTGCCCACCTATGTCCGTCTTTGCTAAAATTAGTACAAACTTGGAGGTGAAAGCAAGTAGAATGTAACTGGAAGCGGTCAAAGTGCAATCGTTTCAGCATCCTTGTAACCAGTACTTGGCCTCAATTGTAAAATTTTGCATTGAGGGACGCTTTTGCAGCCTTGACCAAACGCATTTAGCATGCGATAGTACTTTAGTGAAGATTATGTAATTCCGTCGCCGAAATTGAATGAACACCAAAAAAAAAGGTCTTCGCCGGAAACTTAAGCGTTTTTTCGCCAAAATTAGGTGAAGACCAAAATAAAAAAAAAAAGTCTTCGCCGGAATTGAAATGGCTGTTCGCCAAAATTAGGTCTTTTTCGTCCGATCATCCAGCGCTCAAATCTCGATGGGGGGACACCTCAATCTCAATGGGAGGACGCTAAATCTCGACGGGGGGACGCTAACTCTCGATGGGGGGACGCGTCCCCCCTACAATTTAAGTACTGCATGTAACTATGCGAATTCAAAGTTCGGTTAGGTTTGTAGGATGTTTTGAACCAATGATTAACTAACTTCGATCGAGGTTCAAAACTGCAGACTTTTCTTCGTCCTTCTGAGATATCCCCACAAATACACATTGTAGAATAGCAGTAAAACTCCAACAATGCGACCGTACGGCACCACAGGCAACCAACATATTGGTCGCAGGTCACATACTGGAGTTGGACAACGTTATTAAACTTAAAAATTTTTTGCGATGATGAATTTTCTTTTTTTCCTTTCCAAATCTTGTGATGTAGCCCTCTGTTTTCTTCCAAGTTTGTTTTTTCTGCAGTGAAGTTTTCAGTATTACAAATTTGGTATGTCTAGACATGCCATTAAGTACAGACACCGACATGAAGACTGAAGCCGCTGCGGAAGTTCAACGACGTGTTTTAAATCAAATCTTTCATTATACTCGCTGTATTATGCTGAAGCGTGTAACGAGTTTGCAGGGCCATCTCCACATTATTGCACCCGGGCAACACATCTTTTTTCGAAGAAATGTCGCAACGGAGGCAAGCTTGGCAACACTGTGTCCGATTTGACCGGCCCGAGATTTGAACCTCTGACCTTCCGCTCTAGAGATGAACGAGTTACCGCTCGACCTACTGGCCGGTTTCAATGATGTGTTTAAACCACAGAATTTGATGGAGGACTCAAAAAGCTTGTTCTCATGGTATCCAACAAATATATTGGCTAAAGCAACTCTTTGTGGACTATCCATTACAGCTGAATGCACCGATTTAGTGGCAGTGTTCATTAATTCCACAAAGATTTCTTTGGGGTAGTCTTGAGGTATGAGCTCCCCGCCTATTTAAATATCCTGGAACATGTTCACATCGCTTTTATCACCCAATATCAGTGAATCAAATTGGATGCAAGTACATTTGCTCAGACTTAAACTTTTCTGCAACATGTGATTTTTTACCAGCAGTATACCAAAAGGTTAAAAGCATGGATTTTGTGGCGTTTCGAAATCATATCTTCGAACCAGAGGCGTATTTAGGGGGGGCCATTGTGCTATGGCCTCCCCCCCTTTGGGTCGCCGGGATTGCAAAATTTCAGAGACAAGTAAGCAAACTTGAGGTATGCCCCCCCCCCCCCCCCCCTTGCACGTTGGGCGTAACGTTTGAATACACAAAGGGTATGTTCTGTGCTAATCTTTTCGGCTTTGGGCTTAAAATCGGAGGAAATTTTGAGTGAAAACCTTTTTTTTTTGCTCTTCACCTAATTTTGGGCAAAAATTCGGACTAAATTTGAGTGAAAACTTTTTTTTTGCTCTTCACCTCCTGTTTGGGTGAAAACTCGGACTAAATTTGAGTGGAACAATTTCTGATTCAGAGCTTTGTTCTTCTTAAATTTTCTGAAGTTCCTGGCCCCCCCTTTTCAAAATCCTGCGTACACTACTGCTTCGAACTGTTATTTATTTGCAGTGAGTACAGCTATAGCTGTACAAAATTGTTTGAGGGTTTGAAACGTGTTTGTTATTTGAGGATGTAAGTTTATTACTTTAGTGAAGATTGATTACTGCACGTCATTCCAATAAAAAAAAAACACTTTTGCTGTTTTTGCAGCATTGGAAAATGAGAATCTCCAATCCATGCTATAGGGATGTCGTATAGGGTGACATCACAATGACGTCACCTCTCGGTAGCGGCGACGACTCCCCACTTTCACCAAATGGCCTATGCTTTCAGTCTGGTGGCCGTCCGGTGCCTAACAACCTCGATTAGAACAGATATAAAATACCACGTGGTGTTACTTTTATTAACGGCCGAGCTGCAGAGCTGCTCGCCACAATATTACAAACGGAGAAAAAAAGCTTAATAGTTCGGTTTAGTGTTTCCAGTTATGTTTATCCATTTGCTGTCATCGAAGTTGGTGTAATTGTAATTACATTTTACTAACCAAGTTGCCTAGGCCAGGAGACAGCGAAGGGACCTTTCGGTCTTCGAGTCAAACTGCCACCTGCCCACCACACTCGGCGGAGGCTTCACACTGTCCCTTTTAATGCTGAACGTCAAGCAGGAAAGTTGTGAATACCAATTTTTATAGTCTTTGGTTTGACCCGACCGGGAATCGAATCCGAGTCTACCGCTACAGTAGCAGACGCTCTATCCACTCGACCACTGATCGTTGGGTTCCAGGAAAAGAGTTAGTGACATTGGCTAGGTGAGAAATCAGGCGATGTCCAGGCGTAAGAGTCTCGTGTGTGTGGGGCAAACCGCCAAAGGGGGTAAGACCACCACAATGCATTTATCATTTGATTTGTTTGTATGAACCAGACACTCTGCATCTGTCTAACCACACCAACGCAGAGCACCCTTTTTTGGGTCTTTGTTACAAGTGTTTCGTCAAGCTGGGCTACCACAAAGGGTAGACTGCTCGGCCCCAATGGTAAATTAGCGTAAAATATCTTTCCCAAGAACACAACGACGCATTGCCAGGTCGAAAATTGAACCAGGGGTGCGCAACCTTTCGATCTCTAGCTCAACGCTTTACCACTGAGCTATCGCCGCTGACATTTGTGATGAGAAAGTCTCAAGTGAGAATAGCGACTTTTGGTCGATAGCATAATGATAGTATCTGATGGACTTTTGACCTTCAAAACGGCGGTTTATTTTGCTGAAGTCTTGACCTACATGCGCTCGATTCTTGTTTTGAAATTGCTGCCGATGTTTTCTTTAATCTCAATAAAATGTCATCAAAGACATATAGGCCTATCAGTCACGTAATCTCTTAAATCAGTTACGATAAAAGTAATCGGAACCAAATAGTCAAGCTGATATGTCAGCATTTTTGCAAAACTTAAAAGCACTCGAAGTACTGTAACTACAGTAGGCTACAGAGTCCAAAACCCAATCAAATTGAAAGGCAAAATAAGTAGTTTCCATAAAAAATTGCGATATTTTGTATAGAGATATAAAGACGGTATGTGTTCAAAATAGCAGTTTAGTCCTTGTTTGGTACGAGCATGCCCTTTGTAAAAAATATACCGGTAATTGTAATTCTTTTTAAAAATAAAGGTTTATTTTAAAATAATCACATACACTTTTTTATTTAAAAAAAGGTTCAATTCTCTGAAGAAAAAATATAATTGCAATTTTTTGCGGTTGCTATGTGATACTGACGAAACATTGCATTCTCAAAACTATTAAATAAATTCTACGACATTTTATTAACAATTATTGCGCTTCTGCTTCCATGAAAATACTTCTGTTTCCAGCTTTCACAGCATCCACGTCTTACGTAGTAGATCTGAAGCTCAACGCCGCTTCACTTGTGAAACGCTAAGCCTCCAAATAGTGCCGTTTTTGCACATCAAATCTGAAAACAAAAAGACGATGATTTTTTCGTACCGGTATTTGCAAATTGTAAAAATTTGTACTTTTTCAAACAACGATATCTCAAAAAGTTTACGGTGAAATTTGACGGTTTTGGTATTGATCGAAGCGGAATTTTTTGCAGAATGACAAAATCATCATCAAATCGTGCCTCCTTGCCCAGTTTAGTTATAAAATTTATTGGAATAAGAAAATTTTAAGTTCCGCGATGTTTTGCGTGTGAAAAAGAACCACTCGTAAAAAATTGACGATGTTCAAACAACGATATCTCAAAAAGTTGTGGGTAAAATTTTACAGTTTTGGTATTGATGGAAGCAGAACTTCCTGCAGAATCGGAATATAATATTCAAAACGTTTTCTTGCATGAACTTTGTTTGCTGGAGTGATTGAAAGACGAGTACCCCAAATCCCCCAAAACCGCAAAAATCGCCAATTTTCAAACGGAAAAATCTCGAAAAGTCCAAGGTAAAATTTTTTCTTTTTTTTTTTATCGAAGCGGAGTTTACCACCCAAGCGGAACATAATAGTCAGAACATGCCCAAATGTCTAGTATTTTTGCAACACGAGGAAGAGCGAGATAGGCTAAAATCCCATTCATTTTTCCCATCCCTTGATTTTATTGATTCGTAAACTGTTGCGTATTCGTAAAACAGCCGATTCTGAATTCGTAACCGGTGTTGAATTCGGAATCTTCCCAAAGTGATATAGCAAGCTATATACAGCAACATTCTGCATGAAGCTTGAAGGTAAAGATTGACCAGCGCCATTGCCCCACAGCCCAACTCCAGCTAGGGCCTGCAATTGTCCCTTCAGTCCAGCCCTGACAACGGCAATCTCTAATTATTGGTATAGTTGAGGCCGGTAAATATTGATTTTATCACAAACTGATGAAATACGCACTGCTGCTTTATTCTTTGACTAGTCCTGTACTGTAAGTGTAATTGCACTAAAAGAACATTTAGGTCAACCGGGTCAAACCAAAGACTATAAAAATTGGTATTCACAAGCTTCCCTGCTTGACGTTCAGCAATTAAAGGGACAGTATGAAGCCTCCGCCATGTGAGGTAGACATGTGGCAGCTTGACTCAAAGACTGAAAGGTCCCTTCGCTGTCTCCTACCCAAGGCAACTTGGTGAATAAAATGTAATTACAATTTACAATTACAATTTAATTTGCCCTAAATTTTGTACCAATTTGGCATTCAAGCATACCAAATGTCATATCTACACAACTTTGTCAAATTTTCTAAAGTTACGATAGGCTATGTACGATATACTTCCGAACATTATTTGCCCTTGTTCCAACAAATCGCTGATTCGCTGAAAAAAATCAGCTAAGAGGGAACACTGGTGCTAGCTATCAATTCATCACTGTCATGAAGAAAGAGCAAACAATTACCTAAACACTGAACAATTACAATTGAATGCAAAAGTATGTAATACCGGTACGTGAAATCAATTTATAATATTCAGCAACTCGTCAACTTGCCGGTACTCAGTACTGTGACGTAACCACTTTGTGGTAATATCACTAGCACTGGAAACGAGTTGTACAGTTATAAACAGGGATGTGGAAGCAGTCAATTTTTCATTGCTTACGCTTACAATTCCTCTAGAGGTGTTAAGCTTCCAAGTTTACTTAGCTGCTTCCTTGCTCTTAAAATTATCGCTTCCAGCTCCAAGTAAATTTAATACTGTAGCTTCCAAGTCTGCTTGGTTACCAGTGATCTCGTCACAAGGTGATTTTGTCACAGTGATTTTGCCATAAAGTAAGGGTTAGGGCAAAACAGCTCTGGGAATAGTGGAATAGTTGACTGCTGTTCTTAGTCATTAAGTCTACATATGCTTTAATTTTAATGCAATGGTAGTACAATACAGTGAGCAGATAGGCCTATTCTGTCTTTTCTGTGTTCAAAATGCCGTCTGTTATGTGATCACTTTGTGACAAAATCACTGGCAACCGTCAACTTCCAGCTCATTTTGTCAAAATGCTTCTGCTTCAAGACAAATTTTACTGCTTCCAGCTTCTGCTTCCATACTTGACAAAATTGCAGTATATGCTTTTTTCGCAATCAACTTTCAACTTCATTAAATTTTTTTGCCCTACCACATGATATGAACACTTTTTCTTCCTTATATCATTTTTTTTCCAAATTTGAAACCTTGAAAGCATTTGAAATTAAAAATCTCACAAGATGCAATAATTACTTCAGTAAAGTCAATACCTACTGCATAGCGATAGGTCTAATGAAACACCGGTAGCGTACTGTTGACTCAGGGACTAGTACTTAGAAGTCTGGTACAGTAGGCCTACTTCAGACTTTAGCTTTTTGACGTGTAGCCTAGTAAAGTCGAGGCTTTGGTTGAGTTTGCTGCATATAGTGTATCACAGATCCTAGGCTAGTGGTTATTTCTAAAAACTGAAAGGTCTATTACAATGAAAATTGAAGTAAATCATTGAAGCATTACTGGTAGCCTACTGAGAGCACGACAAAATTTTATTGACTGCTTGAGTCTACAGTAACCTACCAAAGTACTGTAGTCTGAACAGTGAGTTAGGTATTTCAGATTCATAGTTTGAAAATCTCTCTTATGTCAGATGTGATTGCAGATTGTACAGTTAATATCACCATCAGTCACCCAAACCTACACGCCAACTTATTCCTGTACTGTACAGTGCTAAGTAACCTGAGAGTTCTACTGTTTAAGAGGAGCCTTATTTCAGGTTTAGATGTCAGTGTATATTTTTCTCTTCATTTCAAATCAACCATAGACATACCGGTAGATACCATAGTTAGTAGTTGTATTGTTGGTTCAAATTCATCATGTCAATGCTCATTCACTGATGGTGCAATAGCACAAAGTCTGAAGTGCTTTACCTTAAACCACCTTTTTCATTTATACTGTAATTATTAGGCAGTGGCTATTTTGCCACTAGAGGCAAAATAGCTCCATGTTAATGTGCCATTTGGAGGCAAAATAGTCCTAACTGCTATTTTGCCGCTAGTGACAAAATACCCCAAAACTTAATCCTAACCCAAACTCTAACCCTAATCCTAACCCTAATCCCAAACCTAGCCCAAACCCTAACCCAAACAGAGGAAAGACACTGCTGTGTGATACTGTACTAGTAACAAAAAATGAGATATAATGATAAAACTACTTTAGCAAACGAAAAGTTTCAAGCATTTTGTTTCAAGTTTAAATTTGTCCCAAGTATAATAATAATCTGTTTTATTTCAAACAACTACGGTCCATAACTTTAAAGAAACAAAATAAGCAAAAACAAACTAAGACAAGAGGCACAGATGTACAAGTGACTCACTTATTTACAGATTACACCAGAAGAGTACGATTGTAGTACTCGTAATACTTGGACGAACTGAAACTGTTCGAATTCATAAGAGACTTTATCCAATTATTAGGAGACTTCAAGCATCTTTGCACAAATCCATAAACGTTTCTGCGAATTAGAGCTTGAAATGTTGGGATCTCTGCAGCTACGAGACCTTCATTGGCACTCATAAAACGAGGTATGCAATGCAAAATTCCATTGCGTGTAATTGTGCCATAAATGGGGTATAGGGGAGTACAGTAAGAACGAAATAACGTATTTTTTATGGTACTTGAACATTTTATAAATCTCGATCGCAATTTATTTGCTGCAGAATATAGCATTCTCACTTGCCGTTTTATGCCGTCATCATCCAGCAAGTATTGGTTTATGAGAATTCCCAAATATCTTACTTTATCAGAAAATTTAATTTTAGTGCCCGAAAGAAAAATAGAAGGGGTCGAATACACTTTAATTTCTTTAGAAGGAAAAACAACACCAACAGTCTTCTTAACATTAAATGAGATTTCATGAGTAGTTGCGTAATCACTACAGATATCAATAAGTTCTTGCAGACCTTCAATACTAGGGCTAAAGCAACAGATGTCATCTGCATAAATTAAATGATTAAGGCAATCATCTCCCACACAACAAGCAGTTGCAATTTGATTAAGACTGCATGACAGTTGACCAATAGATACAGAAACTAGATGGGAGTTTGCCAGCAAACCCAGTGAACGACCGACGCATAGCTAATGCTGTGACGCTCAAAAGTACTTTTTGTCTACTGTAAAATCAGCAATTATTCAAAAATATCTGATTATGGAACCTCCAGAAAAGTAGAGTCAAAATATTTGTCATTTAAATATCTCCTGATATCATGAAACACTCGCACCCTAGCTTGAGCCGTTTAAAAATTGATTTTTGGGGGTCTATTTGGTGGGGTCCCTGGGGGGGTGGCACCCCCAAACTATGTCAAAATATTTTTCTGTTAAATATCTGCTGATATCAAAACAAACTGGCACCCAAGTTGAGCCATTCAAAAAATTGATTTTTGGGGGTCCATTTGGGGGGTCCCCGGGGGAGGTGGCACCCCCAAACTATGTCAAAATATTTGTCTGTTAAATATCTACTGATATCAAAAAAAAGTAGAACTCTACTTTGAGCCATTCAAAAAATTGATTTTTGGGGGGTCCATTTAGGGGGTCTCCGAGAAGGTGGCACCCCCAAACTATGTCAAAATAATTGTCTGTTAAATATCTGCTGATATCAAAAAAAAGTAGAACTCTATTTTGAGCCATTCAAAAAAATGATTTTTGGGGGGTCCATTTGGGGGGGTCCCTGGAGGAGTGGCACCCCCAAACTATGTCAAAATAATTGTGTGTTGAATATCTACTGATATCATAAAACACTCTAAGTTGAGCCATTCAAAAAATTGATTTTTGGGGTACATTTGGGGGGTCCCCGGGGGAGGTGGCACCCCCAAACTATGTCAAAATATTTGTCTGTTAAATATCTACTGATATCAAAAAAAAGTAGAACTCTAGCTTGAGTCGTTCAAAAACATTGATATTTGGGGGGTCCATTTGGGGGGGTCCCCAAGGGAGGTGGCACCCTCAAACTTTGTCAAAATATTTGTCTGTTGAATATCTACTGATATCAAAAACAACTGGCACCCTAGCTTGAGCAGTTCAAAAAATGTTTTTTGGGGCCCCATTTTGGGGGGTTCCCGGTGGAGTTGCCCCAAAACACTTCGGGAGAAAAAATTGCATTTGCAGCTCAACAACTTTACACAAAAATTAGATTTCCATGTGTTGTGGTTTAGGAAAAGAAGAGCGTACAAAATTTAGGAAGAAAAAAAAGGAAAAAAAAAAGGAAAAAAAAGAAAAAAAAGGAAAAAAACGGAAAAAAACGGAAAAAAAACAGAAATAAACCTCATAGCGGCCAAAACTGGGTTGGTTGGGATGAAAGGGTATCTTGAGACATACAAGCATATGAAATATTTTTTGCTGTACGTAAGCCGTTTTTGACTGAGACAGCTTTTTACGCCAAACTTGCTGGGCGGTTTTCGGGTTCTAAAACCGAATTCACGTGACCTATTGCCTCGAAATTGTGTACAAACATACAACTCATTAATCTCAAACTGCTGTCCAAATTTCATGTAGCTAGACCCAACCGTTCTCGAGTTATAAGCAAAAGTCTGAAATTTCGCACTCGTTAGTTGAAAAATGGCCGAGTAAAAACAGAGGAACATGCGACCCGAGCGTCGGTTGTTCTAAATAGTAAAGGACTTAGGACACTACCTTGTCTTACTCCATTAGTTACATTGAAGGATCTGGATACTTCTGCTCCCCATCTTACCCTCATTGTTTGATTTTTATACCAAAAATATAAAAGACGAACAAAGCACAATGGAACATTTCGGTTAATTAACTTCTTAAATAATAAAGAATGACTGACATTATCGAAGGCCTTTGAAGCATCAAGAAATACGCTAAATATAGGGCTGCCTTTGTAAATGTAGGAAGACACACATTGTTTTAGCAAAAAAACACACATATCTGTGCTATGCTGTGCTTTAAACCCAAATTGATTATGAGTTGTATGAAGAAAAGGTTTCAATGCGACTCAAAATAAAATGCTCAAGCAACTTAGAGATAACACTAGTTAGTGCGATTAGCCTGTAGTTACTACTGTCTTGCAAATTACCGTACCGTTCGCATTTTTGACAATTGGCACAATAATAGTATCTAGACAACCAAAAGGAACAAAATTATGATAAGACACATATTGAGAAATATACTAAAGTACAGACAAATACTCGGGTCACAATAACAAAGATGTTCAGCAGTTATAGTATCAGCCTCAGGAGAGAAGTCAAGTGGCAGCTTATACAGCAAAATATGTTCTAAGTCAACAGTGCATAGCAAATTGGGAATATTATGAAAACTGGAGCTATTGCCAATAGCACTTTGTACAAACAGATTATCAGTTAAGCCTGCTTGGGCACTAGAATTTAATATAGACTCATAGTGCGATTGCCAATGATCTGCAACATCTATAGCAGAGGTGGAGTCGAGGACACAAGGCTCGAGGCCAAGGCCAAGGCCAAGAACACAAAAAAAATCCGAGGCCAAGGCCAAGGCCAAGGACAGCCTTTCCGAGGACAGACACTCTCGAGGCCAAGGACAGGAATGCTCGAGGCCAAGGCCAAGGACCAAGGACACAAGCGGCAAGTGCTCTCCAAAAAAAAAAAAAAAAAGGTCTTCACAAAAATTTTTCAAGCGATCTCCACAAAAAACGTTTTCTAAGAAATTTTTCAAGCGCTCCGCAAAATTTTAACAATTCAAAAAATACTGCTGTCCTCGAGCCGAGGACAGGCCAATTTTCGAGGACTTGAGGTCTCGAGGCCAAGGCCAAGGACTTGACCTTCGAGGCCAAGGCCAAGGACTTCAAAATGTGTCCTCGAGGACGTCCTCGAGGCCAAGGACGTCCTCGAGGACTCCACCTCTGATCTATAGTCCCAGTTGCATTGTCGACTGAAATAGGAAGAGGGCTAGACTTTTTAGTACGTTTGACTTTTTGCCAAAATAACTTACCGGTAGTTCATTTGTCAGTTGTTAGTGCAGTTGCTAAGGCATCGGCTCTACGCTACTCAGACATGCTTTTGCATGCTCGAAGTTTTGACTTAAAAATCTTTCTGGAAATACTTAGCATGTTCTTGCAAGTATAATTAGACCTATTGCCGTTATAACATGCTTACCAAGAACTTCAAATTCAAAGGCATTTTTCTTGAAAACTCCTTTTTTACTTGGTCCACTCTACGTTTAGGTGTCCCATGTAAAGGACAAATTTGCGTGCTCTGTAACTTATCAAGCATGACCATTGACCAAGACTTACTCTGGTAAGCCTAGTAATGATGTCAGATGCGACTGTGCTTTTATTACTACTGTTTGCATGAATACAGAATGCAGCCAGCAAACTTTGGCAGTTGGAACTTCTAAAGTGGAATTGCTGATATACCGGTAGTCAGTGGTGGGCAAGTTACTTTCTAAAAGTAACTAGTTACTAGTTACAGTTACTTGGCAAAAAAAGTAACTAAGTTACAGTTACAGTTACAAATTTGAAAAAGTAACTAGTTACAAGTTACAGTTACTTTAGTGATTAAAACTTTGGACTAAAAACAGGCCTGACGGCTTTAACTTAAACTTTAACCAGCAACCACATGTATAGTCCAGAGAACACAGTGAAGAAAATATGGGTAAAAGGTTATGGTTGATCAGACATGCGACTGTGCGTCCTATGTTGCCATTGTAATGCAATGATTTTGAATGGAATTCATAAAAATCTGTAATTTGCTTCAAAGCATGTGTTACGCTCGATTGAGATTTGTGACGTATTTACATCGTACTGTGGTTACCACAGTTACGGAGTTCATGACCGAACATTGCTTCACGTGTTTTTGCTTTTGTTTGCCGATCCCAGTGCTTGTGTGGTCGGTTGCAGTTGGCTGCGTTGAGAAGTTGAGACAAGGCTCCCTGCTGTAGTTGTATATGCTTAATTTCTTAGAAGTAATGTGTGTTAGGGATTTAGGAGAGTAATGCCTGTTCAAGTGTTGTACTACAGTATAGTGTGCAGTTATTGCTCAGATGCAGCTTATGTAATAGCCTAGTTGGTTGTATCTTACGGTAAGTGATGGGCTGTTGGTTTGCCCCATGCTGTTTTATATTTTTTTTGTTTTGCATGCTAGTTTGGTACTGAGCATCCTGGTTGCTCAGTGGTTACTGATATGATAATTTTGGTTCGATTCTGTGCTTGGTTCAGTCGCCATGTTTCTTTGGCTCGGTGGTGGTTCTTCGAGTTAATTCAAACTAATATTAATGCTCACCATAGTATATATATTCAGATGTTGGATATATCATGCCAGTACTCACTTGTGTATAGGACTGATGCCTGTTTATTTGCTCAGCGGCCTAATTAAAACTGTTTGACTAGTGATTTTAGATAACGTACCGTACCGGTACTCCCCCCTTTTCCTGCATTGCGGTTTTTTCACTGGCTGATTAATGTTGACTGCTGCACTGTCTGTATTCATGACTGCTTACCGTTTTGTGCTATTCTTTTCCGAGGTCCCGGACTCTGTATAGTGTATAATTACCGTCCAGTACTTGTTAGTGTTTATACCTGGCTGATCTTTGGTGATTGATTTACGTAATGCATGCTACATGCTGATCTTGCTGCATGTAGGTTACGTATAAGTTCTTGTAACGTTTTTGTAGTGAGATTAGGCCTTAAGTAGGGTTTTAGTTAGGGTCTGTAACTATGATTAACTGATGCATCGTCGTGTAGTCATTAAATTCTGGGCATAGCTATTTGGTGAGACACACTGCGTCAGGCGTCGACAAATGCGTGAGAGCCTTATTTGAGTAGGATCCTGGCGATGGTTATTTCTCGTCTAGTTGTTCTTCCGCTTCATTCCTGAAGCGTGTGACTGTTACAGCATGTATTACAAAAAGTAATTGTAACTGTAACTTTTTTTAGGGCTCTAAACTGGTAACTAGTTACAAATATCGTTACATCTGAAAAAAGTAACGAAGTTACAGTTACAGTTACTAAAAAAGTAACTAGTTACAGTAACTAGTTACAATTGTAACTAGTTACTGCCCACCACTGCCGGTAGTTCAGTATTCCAAACATAATGTCCATGGTTTGATTCATGATTAGGATAGTTTACTATTATTTAAAATTGAACTGAGACCTATCATCAAGGATTGGGATAATGGGCTTGTGTAGTTAAAGGCAGTGAATCATCCAGCCAATTCCAGTGGTTTACAATAGCTAAAATTGAACTATAATTTTTGATGTTTTTTGTTTTAATTTTGGGACTGCGGTTGCAAAGATATTCAACAAATACAAAAAGATGTCCCCCGAAAAAAGTTTTTGGAAACTCTGAGGTTTGTTTTTCCCACCAAAACCACAGTAGGTGTAAAGGTTTAGAGAACTGTGGTAGGCCTAATGGTATAGTGATAGTTTATTTCTAAATAGTTTATTTCTAAAATAGTTTAGGCCTAAGTAGGCCTAACTATCTCTAAACTATTAGGCCTAATAGTTTAGAGATAGTTGGGCCTAATAGTTTAATAAGATTACAGTAGGCCTAATACTTTAGAGAACTGTGGTTTTGGCGGGAAGATCAAACCTCAGAGTTTCCAAAAACTTTTTTTGGGGGGACATCTTTTTGTATTTGTTGAATATCTTTGCAAACGCAGCCCCAAAATCAAAACAAAAAATATCAAAAATTATAGTTCAATTTTAGCTATTGTAAACCACCGAAATTGGGTGGATAATTCACCGCCTTTAAGCAGCAATTTAGACCAAGTCATTTCTAAAGCTATTGTTTGACTAGCATCAGGAGGACCATGGGGTGCCAATCTGTTTTGGTTTGTAATTTTGTATGCAGTAAGATACAGTATTGGTGTTAAACAATTACGTTAACTATTATCATAGATGGGCACAAGTCCGTTAATCCGTTAATAACGAAGCTAACTTTTTCATTAACTCGTTAATCCGTTAAAAAGTTTTTTCATGTTAACGGATTTAATTAACTTCCGTTAAGTGCTGTTAACGGACTAATGTAACTTCCGTTAAGTTCGGTTAACTTCCGTTAAGGTTTTTATCGTTAATATCTTGCAGCTTCGTTGTGCATTTGAACTTGTTTTTATCTTGAAATTAGGTTAGACTGTAAAATGTAACTTTCAAAACACATAAAGACCACCATAGCAATAAATATTTCCTTACAATCAGCTCAACAGCGTCAATACGTGTTCTAGAAGCGAGTGAATAAAACGAAATGTAAATTACACGCAAAATGTTAACGGACTTTATTAAGTTCCGTTAATTAAAGCTGAAAATAACGGATTAACGTTAACGGAGGTGTGAAGTTTGTTAACGGACTAGTGGTTAACGAAGCTAACGTTTTGCATTAACTTGCCCATCTATGACTATTATACATATTTTGACTTGCGATAGTATTAGCGGTGCGGTGTAGAGATGGTGCGGATAACAAAATATGCATCCGCATGCTGCGGTGCGTCCGCAAACTTTGTCTGCATGCTGCATCGCACCGCATTCAAACACAACTAAGTTCACGCTGCACCGCGCCGCACCGCAAGTTAACCCTATTTGTACCGGGGGGGGCAAATTTGCCCCCCTCTTAGATATTTTAATATAGCTCCTAAACTAATCAAAATTTTTGCTTTGATGCACCCTGACTTTGAATCAAATTTAATAACACACATTTTCAGAAAGTTTGGGGTCAGCGGGACAACCGGAAGTGACGTCATTTTTGTTTTTGTTAGAGATACCCTAGGAGTTTTATGCAGTTTTGAGCCCAATGCATGCTTATCAGTGTGCTTATTCTATTCATTGTACTGCGTATTCGTTATCAATGCTAATCTTTAGTTGGAATATAATATTTTATTTACAGATAAATGCATTGCATCATCATTACGTCATTGATGACGTCATAATTCAAAAATATTGATTTTTCTGCTTTTTCTCGAAATAAAATATATTTGCATAAAAAAATATTCATTTTCATCAGCTGTTGAATGATATAATGAAAATAATACTGCAGTATTCCAAAATTTTGTGAATTATGCAATATCTCAATTACAAAAAAATGCAAATAATCAGAGGTGGAGTCCTCGAGGACACATTTTGAAGTCCTTGGCCTTGGCCTCGAGGCCTCAAGTCCTCGAAAATTGGCCTGTCCTCGGCTCGAGGACAGCACTATTTTGTGGAATGTTAAAATTTTGTGGAGTGCTTGAAAAATTTTTTGGAAAACGTTTTTTAGTGGAGATCGCTTGAAAAATTTTTGTGAAGGCCTTTTTTTTTTTTTTTTTTGGAGATCACTTGAAAAATTTTTGTGAAGACCTTTTTTTTTTTTGGAGATCGCCTGAAAAATTTTTGTGAAGACCTTTTTTTTTTTTTTTTTGGAGAGCACTTGCGCTTTGTGTTCTTGGTCCTTGGCCTTGGCCTCGAGAGTGTCTGTCCTCGGAAAGGCTGTCCTTGGCCTTGGCCTCGGATTTTTTTTGTGTCCTTGGCCTCGATGCATGATGAGGTCATCATGTATGTGACGTCATCATCTGCGGTGGATTTAATAGAAATGACTTTGAAACAACAAAAGTGATAGCTGAAAATAATATTTTGCTACATTTAGACGAATTTGCACGCTGTCATAAGGATTTACTGGTTTTGATGACGTCATCATTGTTTGCGTGACGTCAGAACCTCAAATTTTTATTTTTAAAAATTTTACAAAAAATAGCTTCAACATGCAAAAAATCTTACTTCTATCACTTACCAATCGGTTTTTAGATTGGGGGGCAAATTTGCCCTACCCCAGTACAAATAGGGTGTAAAAATAGCCCGGTATATATAGGGTTAAATAACTTTTAAATTTCCACTAACATCAGAAAAAAATTAGCTCTCTAGCTTACGACATATAAAAAAATTGATTTTTGGGGTATTATTTTGGAGAGTTTTCAAAAGAGTCGCTCTCTCAAACCATGTCAAAATATTGGTTTTTTAAACATCTGCCGGTATAAAAAAAAGTAATGCCCTAGCTTGAGCCGTTCAAAAAACTAACTTCTGGAAAGTTTATTTCGGGGCCCCTGGGGGGGGGGGTACCTCCATACTATGTCAAACTATTTGTTGCTTAAATATCTACCAATAAAAACAAAAAACTATCAACCTAGCTTGAGCAATTAAAAAAATTAGTTTCTTAGAGCCCCATTTTGGTGGTAGGTTTATTTATCGAAACTGGCCGACACTGAACGAAACTGAATGAAACTGACATGAAATAATTTGAAATAAAATAATATTCAAGTTGTAATGCATGTTGCTAGTAATGAATAGTAATTTTTTAATCGTTGATTCGAATTTTTTCCTTCATTTTTGCAAAAATTGGCCAGTTTCGATAAATAAACTTTTTGCGAGATTTATCGAAACTTATCGAAACTGACCAAAACTGACTGAAACTGGTCAAAACTGATGCAAACTAGGTCAAACTCGTATGCCATTTATGTTTTTATGTATTTGTTGATTGTAAGTAATAACTTTTCAATCTTTAGTTCGAGTTTTTTCCGTTTAATTCAACAGCGGTAGGCCAGTTTCGATAAATAAACTTTTTGCGACATTTATCGAAACTGGTCAAACTGACCCAAAATACTTCAAACTCGTATGTTATTGATGTTTTGTTGTGTTTGTTGATTATGAGCAATAACTTTTCCATGTTTAGTTTGAGTTTTTTCCGATTAATTCAGCAAATGTAGGCCAGTTTCGATAAATAAACTTTTTGCGACATTTATCGAAACTGGCCAAACTGACCCGAAATACTTCAAACTCGTATGTTATTTGTGTTTTGTTGTGATTGTTGATTATAAGTAATTACGTTTCAATCTTTAGTTCGAGTTTTTTCGATTAATTCAACAATTGTAGGCCAGTTTTGATAAATAAACTTTTTGCGACATTTATCGAAACTGGTCAATACTGAATAAACTTGGATGTTATTTATGTTTTGTTGTGTTTGGTTATTATAAATAACAATTTTCAATCTTTGATTTTTTTTTTTCGATTAATTTAGCAAAACGTAAGCTAAATAAGCTAGTTTCGATGAAAAAAATTTTGCAACAATTATCAAAACTGAAAAAAAAAAAAGTTTAAACTCGGATGGTATTTTATTTTTATTTTATAAATAGTAACTTTTCAATCATTACTTTTATATTTTCCTAGTAATGTGACTAAATAATTTAGGCCACTTTTGGTAAATAAACTTTTCGCGAGATTTATCGAAACGGCTGGTCAATACTAATTCAAAAGCAAATTACAATAGTTTGAAGAGATACTGCTTGAGATCGGTTTTATTGAAGAAATGGGAACAACTTAATCACTACTAGAGATATTAAAGAGGTGCTCCAAACCTTCTCTCACTCTATTCCTCTTATCCGCAAAAATAAATTTAATCCATTTGACTTCGCACCATTGGCAACCCTGCGTTTTCAAAGTTCCGTGACATCAAAAAGGATGACTGAGTAGTGTATCTCTGGTAACATTATGATTACTTAATATTTTCTGTCAAAAAAAGTAAATTTTTTAATATTTCGTTGCGATCTTATCACGGCATTTGATTAATTAGCGTTTCTTTAATTGCCCTTCTACGCTTATGTTTGAGAAATAGGAGACGAAAGTCGATCCCGAAACAATATCTCTTAGGCTGTTAATCAAATCAAATCTTTTATTATATTTGCTATATTACGCCGAAGCATGTAACGAGTTTGAAGAGCCCATCTCCGCATCATTGCGCCCAGGGCAAAACTGCTTCTTTTGAACAAATGTCACAGTGGTGGCGAACCGTTGGCAACACTGTGTTTAATTTGATCGGCCAAAGATTTGAATCGCAGACCTCCCGCTCCAGCGATGAACGCGTTACCACCCAACCAACTGGCTGGTCTAGGCTGTTATTCTTAGGTTTAATTGTGCCTCTAAGACCCTGGATACTGTTTGTAGCTTATTGTTTCTTTTTCAGTACGTAGATCGTTCTTAATAAATCACTATTGAAATACAAAAACTATCAGTATTTTACGGGAGCGTCGGTTTCCGACCTCCGAAGTCAGGCAAAAATTGCTACTTTCTAGAGTTACTACTATTATCGAAACTGGCCGAAAATGAGCGAGTCTATATAACACGGTTACACTGCTTGGCCTAATTATGGGAAATAACGTAAGTGTAAAATGTCTTTCGTTTGCATATCGTGGTCTGGCTTGAGGTAGCAAAAAAAAATACGACAATTGTGAAGTTGCTTTTATATCATGATGATGACGACGTATACCGTATCAACAGGTCCGGCGCTTCAAATGAAAATCACAACTTTTGTGAAAAGATTGTTTAATGTAGTACGACAAGTGACAGAAGCAAAGCTTCGGGAAAATCAGCTCTTCCTCATCCCTGATATGGGTAGAGGAACAGCACGTAATTTTATTTTCAGTGGGGCTGGAAGGCTAGCCGCTTATCCATTGCCTACAAGGTCAAATAAAACCTCGCAACTGCAACCATGTGAGCAACCAGAATTTTGCAAAGCGGAGAGAGGGGGCTTGAACCAAAAGTTAAAATGTTCCTGTTCGAAAAAGGTCGTAATTGGGCAGCATGTTGAGCAAACTGCTGCAATTCAAGCGTATTGGGTAGACGGGGGTTTGGGGGCTGAGCCAACAGTCGTTGAGCAATTTTTTGAAAATATAGCCATTTTAACGTCATTTTGGATTATATTTTGATCGTTTTTAAAACCATTTAAAAGAACAAAGTTGCTGGGATCTGGAATCCAATTAAAAAGGCTATATTGCCTAGCCCTTTCAACCCTTCTTTATTGGCGGATCAAGTCCTAAACACGTTTAAAAGCTTGCATAGTATATGGCAGAGGTAGCATCGAGGACACAAGGCTAGAGGCCAACAAGAACACAAAAAAATCCAAGGCCAAGGACACACCTTCCGAGGACAGATCCTTTTGAGACCAAGGACACAGCGCGGAAGTGTTCTTCAAAAAAAAAGTCTACGCTCAAAATTTTTGCAAGTTTTCCGCAAACTTCAAGCGATCTCCAAAAAACAAAAAAAAAGGTCTTCACCTACAAATTCGCAAATTTGCTACAAAATTCGTGCGTCAAAATTTTTTTTCGCAAGTTCTCCGGCGTGCTCCAAGACGTAACAACATTGCTCATGACATTAGCACATTTTGAACAGGTCAAAACATAGTGCTGTCCTCGAGCCGGGGATAGAGCATTTTCGAGGACTTGCAGGGTTCGAGGCCAAGGCCAAGAACTTCACCTTCGAGGCCAAGGACGTTCTCGAGGACTCCACCTCTGCATTTTTCTACGCAACTTGTTTATTTTTCAGGTTTTGCAGTTTATGGTATGTTATTTCGTACGTATGAAATGCAGGTAGCTCTATGAAATGGTATTTATTTTCTAAACAACAAAAACTAAAATCCAATTTTGGTATGCAAGGATGGCAGTACGGTACGTTGGTACGGTACGGTACGCCTCAATTTTTGCTAAGAAGTACGGTACGCCTTTTTTGTAATGGTACGGGTACGGTACGTTGGTAGGCTGTTTGAATTAAAAATTCCTGACTTTTTGCACATTGCACCGGACTTTTGTATGCAAAGGCAAAAGACAGCTGAAGCCGACGCTAAATGTGTGAATTGAGATCGCTGATTTATAGACCAGCGATTTCAAAGTCAGTAAAAGTTGCGAGTACTTGAAAGCAAGAATGGCAGTACGGTACATTGATACGGTACGCCTCAATTTTTGCTAAGAAGTACGGTACGCTGCTACGGTTCGCCTTTTTTGGAATGGTACGGGTATGGTACGTTGGTACGGTACGCTTCAAAAATTGAACTGAAGTACGGTACGCGGGTACGGTGCGGTTGAAGGTGGGAGGTACGTAGTACGCAAATTCTGAACGTACCGTACTGCCATCATTGTTGGTATGAATCGAAATCATATGTTCGAGCAACCAGTAGAAGTCACAGAAAAACAGTTAAAGCGTCTAAGGTGAGCGTTTTTGTCGCCTTCAGTGCCATGCATGGCTTATTACAAACTTGGATTTTTATTTTTTGCTATTTGGTAAACATTATTTCATCTAGCAAGCTGCATTTCATAAAAGCAATAGCATACGATTAAGTAAGTTACCAAACCTCAAAAAATGAACAGGTTATGCTAAAAAAATACTCATGCTATGAAAAAGCAAACCCGGTCCTATTTATTTGAAACAGCCTGTACATAATAACGAAATAAGCAAGATTTTTTTGGATTAACGAAATAAGCAAGATTTTTTGGCTTTTTACGGACTTTTTTAAACTGGTGGAAGTAAAACTACAACAGTTATAAGCTATAAATAGTTACAAGCACAGCTAAAATGCAAAAAAATACTTAAATTTGGCTGATTTTTTTTTTTTTACTTTTTTGACATCAATATGTCTACCTTTTTACAAAAGGTTTTGCAATGGTATTCATGAAAATTTTTAGCAAAATTTTGTAATAAATATTGGTCATTGCATTATTATCAGGAATAGTATCTTCTTTAATAAAGTCCTTATAAAAATCGTGATATTATCTTTTCCGACAAAATAGTGTTGGTTTTTTTATGTACACCAATGCAAAGCCTCATATAAAGAGGCTGTGTGACAAGACTTAGTGCTTTGGCGAATGAATCAACTACGGAAATCAAACGCAGATTCAGGGCCGTAACAGCAGAGGAGGCAAAAAAATGGCCTCATAAAGCATCACTATACAAACGATTTCAAAGAAAGCTAGACCATAGCGTAAAGTCATAATACAAAAAAAAAGATCTTTAGCTAATTTTCTACAAAAATTAGTTCCGAAAATGAGTATATTCAGAAAAAAAACAAAAAACTTTCGTCAGCAATATTTGCGCAAAATTATTTTGAAAATCAAATTATTGTAAGTTAGTGAAAAAATTGTGTGCTTTGGATTTAAATTTTAGGAATTGGTCCCGAACTTTCACAAATGATATAAAAGCGCATCGTTATTTATTGTACAATATTATCTATAGGACGGTTCATTTTTTAACTTTTTTCAATTGTTTTTGGGAAAAATAAACGCAGAATTTGAGCGTTTGAAACTGCTATCCGTAGCCAAAACAAGTGGTAAATTCGCGCTTAAAGGCGGTGAATCTTCCAGCTTATTCCGGTGGTTTACAATAGCGAAAATTGACCTCTAATTTTTGATATTTTTTGTTTTGATTTTGGGGCTGCGGTTGCAAAGATATTCAACAAATACAAAAAGATGTCCCCCCGAAAAAAGTTTTTGGAAGCTCTGAGTAATGTTCTTCCCACCAAAACCACAGTTCTCTAAAGTATTAGGCCTACTGTAATCTTATTAAACTATTAGGCCCAACTATCTCTAAACTATTAGGCCTAATAGTTTAGAGATAGTTAGGCCTACTTAGGCCTAAACTATTTTAGAAATAAACTATTTAGAAATAAACTATCACTATACCATTAGGCCTACCACAGTTCTCTAAACCATTACACCTACTGTGGTTTTGGTGGGAAAAACAAACCTCAGAGTTTCCAAAAACTTTTTTCGGGGGATATCTTTTTTTATTTGTTGAATATCTTTGCAACCGCAGCCCCAAAATCAAAACAAAAAACATCGCAAATTATATTTCAATTTTAGCTATTGTAAACCACTGGAATTGGCTGAATGATTCACCGCCGTTAAGTCTCTTCTTAAGTTTTTTTTTTTTTTTTGGAATTGATTAAAGAATAATCAAATTGGCGATATACACATATAGAGGGAATAGAGGGACGATATATAGAAGGAATACGATAAACTAAAACAAAAACAAATGAAAAATTTTTTCAGGCTTCTCAGAGGTTTCCAAGTTTATTGTATTGTGCAGTAGTGCACGTTCGAAATTTTTGTTTAAGCGGCCTTCAGTTTTCAAAACCTTAAAGATCCCCAACTTAAGCCACTTGACGATGAGACCTTAAAACACTCAAATTTTGCATGACAAAGTTTTTCTTAGTTGACCGACTTTTTATCACTATCTGACGGGAAAAAAATTGACAAAAGAAGAGTTGAAAAATGGGCCAACCTGTGCTAGACAACCGTATCCGTATTACTGCAGTACATGGTTCAAACAAAGTCAACATTGAGAAGTTTTTGAGTAACTTGTCGTTTTTGCAGTTCGGTGGCCTTTTTTTTGGCACGGTTTTCTTCCACCATGTTTAGGTGTTATAGCATGTTTAGCTCCATTTGTTGAGCTAGTTAGCAGAAGATTAAGCATTGCTGGTGTTGTAAGAAATTTATTTAATAATTGCTGTCGCTTTGAAGCAGATTTTTTTATCCACTTTTCTGGAACTATAAAAAATTTCTGGAATTCTGTAGTTAGAACAAAGACACCAAATCCAACTAAAGATCGTTTTACTTTATTATACTGAGCTTGTACAACCTCGTGTAATTTTACTACGAGCGTAGGCAAGTCGCACTTTTTCCAGTCAATTTTTTGCTTGAGAACGTGATTCATCGATTCACAGTTATTATTGGTCCAATTCATGGTTATGCTGAAGTTACTTGATTGAAAAGCTGCTTTAAAGTTCTCTTCCTGCATGGTTTCCAATTTCAAGGAGTATGAAAGCAATTCTTTGTTGTTTATGGATAAGATAGATTCTTTAGCCTTTTTTATTCGATAACGACACGTAATTTCATCATCAGCATGGACTGCTCCGTCAGTACCGAAAAACTGATTCACTATTATTTTTCGCTTTTGGCTATTCAAGCCAACTTTATCTTGCAAATATCTCTTGAGATTGTTTTTTAGATGTCTTGTACAATTGACTCGTTTTGACTCAGAAAACGCTTTTAGAATAGCCAATCGCATGCTTTTTTCGTCATCCGAGCCCACTATAGGCTGTTGGTAAGCACCAACAGTTTTAAGTTCTCCCGCTAGATGATGAAAAAATGCAAAGAAAGTGCTGAAGTCTGAATTTCCATGTAACAAAATTGGCCCTAAAAATATTGGATGTTCCTTGGTGTGTTTGGTCTCCAAGGATAAATTTTTAAACACTGTAATTGTGGCATGAAGGTCAGCCAAATTAAAAGTTTTGTCGACCCCAAGTACAGTAGATGTTGTTGCAGGACCAGAGCAGCAAAATCTCTTTAAGTCAAAAATTTGTTCTTTGGTAAAAAGTATGATGCAAGGCGATTTTCCTGCTGCACGGACCACCAATTAAATAAACTGTGAAAGACTAGAACTCTGCAATTCCTCAACTGTAACCAATTGATCCACAAAGTAGCTCTTTTTGATATTTATTGTTGAGCCTGTTTTCTTCTGGCGATGTCTCGCATTCTTGATCTTAAAAAGTTTTGCATCGCATCAGATTGCTAAGCAGAGATGCGATCTCTAAAATGACTAAACTTTTATAGTAAGGCCCGGCTCGCATTGGGCGCAAAATCGTGCGTGTATTTCCTGTACATCAGCGGTCGGTACGCCAGGCGTTGCAAGCTACAAGCTCTTAGTTAATTAAAATAAACAAAACCACGTTTGTACGCTGAACGACTTTACGCCGAATGTAGACCGAGTCTCAAGATACTTTGAAATTTTTTAAATAATTCACGAACAGCAGGACGGGTCATTGAATACTTTATCAACAAACCTTAATGATTATTCAGTAGCAGGCAGGTGACAAAAAGCCCAAATCCAAAACTGTATAAGCGTAATTTCAGTGGTGTAAAAATACTCGAAAATTGTAATCAAGTAAAAGTTTCGTTACGTACAAAAAAACTACTTGAATTAAAAGTACAAACTACTGACCAAAAAAGGGACTTGAGTAAAAAAAGCATTCATTGTAAAAGTTCTCAAGTACTAGTATTTCTGAAAGAAGTCATGAATTATTAGTTGCTCCAAGTTTTTTGATATTATATTTAAGACAATTAATTAAAAAGAACAACAACAGCAAGACTTCGAGATTCAGAAATCAAGCCGAACAGAATTTACATGGAATCATTTCATAACATCTTTGCTCTAATACTCATTTGCTGTCATTGTTAAATTAATATGCTAAAAAGAAAAAACACTGTTGACCTGTTTTATCAGTGTATAATCTATATGTACAGGGTGGGGCAAAAACTCACGTACCATAGGTAATTCAATATATTTTGTGATAAAATTTTTTTTTTGATTAATCAATGAAAAATATTGCGAATTTTCTTACATTGAATTTATAGTCGGCAGCGAGGCCGAATGGGTAAAAACGTCGTTTTTACGACGACCCTGATCGCATGATCTGGGTTCAACCTCCACCTTGGTTACGTTGTTGCGTCTTTGGATAAGACGCTTTGCGATGATTACTTCTGCTTGGTGGCTTCGAACAAGCAGCAAATTCATTGGACGAAAATTTGAAGAAATCTACAGGAACGTTGAATCTATGGAAATTCCTAAGCAGGTACGGATTCCTCCGACCACGAAGTAGTCATTGCAATGAAAAGTGCACGGATCGTCCAATATTTAGCGTCCGACGCTGCCGGTAACCGACGATAAATGTGCGCAACAACAACAACAAAAATTTCACATGTGAAGGTATGCAGAAGCCTGAAAAACATTACGCTACGAAAACACCAAAATTATTGTTGATAGCCCATTTTGATACTGCTGGGTCTTTGATAGATGAAATTGATCAAATGATTATCATATTGAAAACATTTTGGAATATATTGCACAATAACTATACAGTACCGTACAATAATGCCAATCGCATAATTATGTGGTGTGTGATTTTTGGCTCACTCTGTAGAATTTGCCTTCAGAAACGTTTACTAACCATAGACAAAGTTTTGGCTAATTTATGTTTCTCTGCTTCCTTCTTTCATGATTTACCTACGATACAATAAACATCTATGCCAGTATGCGGCCGCGGCGAAGGGCAAACACCAAGCAACGTGAAACTACATCAAACGATCTTGAACTGCCATTCGCCAGAATGAACAAAATACGTCGTCGCACGCGTAGAAAAAGGCATTGCGACAGTCGCTGTGGCGGTCTGATCTTTGACGCTAGAGTGACCAGCCGAAAAAGGAGCTGAAGACAACTAACTTTATTGAATTGTGAAATTGTCGGTAGAAAAGTCGACCGTTGTGACGACTTTTTGGTTTAAATTTACAATTACAGTGCTTTGTACTTTTGTGAATCAAAATACTACTTAAGTAGCGTTACTTCACGCTAAAAGTAAGCAAGTAAAAGTAGTCCCCCAAAAAACTAGTCGTTACCGTAAAAAAGTACTTGAGTAATCTACTTGAATAAAGGTATTTTGTTACTTTACACCACTGCCTGATTTCTATCGTACTGTATATTTTTAACATATTTTGATTGCACTCTTGATAAAGTATGAAATAACGTCAACATAAGTCCAAATACAATTGAGAAAAGCAAAATTTTTTGACTGTCGCGAATTCTCAAGAGTCTCGACCCCCTGATACCTTGGTGAGGCTGAGCTTGGCTCTGCTTAGGTTGAACTTTTTGCGCCACGAGATCATACGTGAAGCCATGCTGAGGCTCATTCCTGGTTAAGAAAAAATTACTACAATATATGGCTTGCGATAGTAAGCGATGAGATTGTCATATTTTGGCTGCAAAGCAATTATACAGCATAAAAGTTGAAATATTTTGCATTACAAAAAATGCTTGATAAAAAAAAAACAAATCAATAATTACCTGTTGTATGTTTCTAGGACCATTTATCAAATCTTCTTCATTGTAAATTTCCGAAACTTTTTTTGAGCTTTCTTTGACTTTTTGCACCATAGTAGGGTTTAATCGAATGTAAGGGTTTGTCACTTGCTTCGATTTCCATGACGAGTTTCAAAAGGATATTTTCCGCGATATTCAAAACATGCAGTCTCTGGCTCATTAGGTTCAATTCATGACACACGTTTTTCGTATTCGTTCGAAGAGTGCTTAAAATAGTAACGAAAGAGAGTAACAATGTCTTGAGTTTCCGGCTGCGGATCAAACGGAATATAACGAAGAATATAATTTTGTTGCTGTTGCTTGCAGTACTTTCCTTGTTTCAAATATACCTTCTGTAACCCTTTACCAGAAGTTTTGAGATAATATGATTTATTAGTAGGACCATTTGTATTCCACACACCGCAGTCATCCCAAAATTCGCTGTGTTTGTGCACTGACCTTCGCAGTAAGTTTGTCTTAATGTTGCAATAAAATAAACGTTTTGCTTTGTTCCACGTGGAATTTCATCCAAAATATCATTGTTTTGATGTGGCACTTCCTTCAAGTCGTCTACATTCAAAAACCTAGCTTAGAGATGAGGTCCTAGCGGGAGCGGGTGCCCACCAGCACTGGAAAAGTGGTCTTCATGAGTGCGTGATTGTTGTTCATCCAAATTTACAGAGTCAGATATCATATTACTCGATGATTTCGTTTCGTCATAGTCTGTAGAAAGCTCCAGATTATTTGACGTAAATGAATTTGTCGCAGCATTTTCTGAAGCTTGGCATTTATGAGACTTACTGGTTTTCTCAATGACCGGAAGAGAATCGTTCAACCAACTGTTGTTATTGTCTAGAAGCAATGTAACGTCATTAGTTTGATCTGCAGTATCATTCACAATTAATTTCCTTTTCTTTTGTGGAGGAAGAACTTCTTCTTCATCAAAACTATTATTAATTCCAGAATTCTCAGAATGTGTAAGGGTAGATCTATCTTCGGGTATTACAGTTTCTTCATCAGTTGAATCTCTAATGTTATTCAAAGGTGGAGATGGGCTTAAAACTGCAGAATTCGTAGAATGTGTAGGGGTAGATCTATCTTCGGGTATTACAATTTCTTCATCAGTTGAATCTTTAATGCTAATCAAAGGTGGAGATGGGCTTAAAATTGTAGAATTCTCCGAATGTGTAGGGGTAGATGCATTTTCGGGCATTGCAATTTCTTCATTAGTTGAATCTCTAATGTTAATCAAAGGTGGAGATGAGCTTAAACTTGCAGAATTCTCCGAATGTGTAGGGGTAGATGCATTTTCGGGCATTGCAATTTCTTCATCAGTAGAATCGCTAAGGTTAATTAGAGGTGGAGATAGGCTTGAAACTGCAGAATTCGTAGAATGTGTAGGGGTAGATCTATCTTCGGGTATTACAATTTCTTCATCAGTTGAATCGCTAAGGTTAATCAAAGGTGGAGATGAACTTAAAATTTCTTTATTTTCCAGTAAAACAAAGTGATCAGGCGCATAATTTGAAGGATTTTTTGGTACTTTTAACATGGACCACATTAAAGTTAGCGAAGATTTTGAGCTTCTAGAGGAAACATTTCGTCCATGCACAACTTTTGTGAGTGGATCGGACAATAACGATTAAATAATTGTCGATGGGCAAAAAGTTGTGATAACCACGTTTAAAGCAGAACTAGCGGCTACAACATTGAGCATTTCGGCCCATTCTCCCGGTGTACTAGTTTCCCATAACAGTTGATTAAACTCGCAGTGGACAATCAGTGGATCTTTAAGTATGTCGATATAGCTTTTATCCGAGGAGCTGTAATAATTGGGGTTTAAACCAATTTCAATGCTTGTAAGCAATCTGATGTGGAGATGATAATCTTTTGTCCCAAAGAGTCCATTTGAAATAGCTCTATAAAAGCAATTGCAATCTCCACGTATTGCGATTGGATGGTACTTGTATGACATTAGCGGTTGAAACATCTTCAAAATTTTAATTACTGTTTTATCTGCTTTTGGTTTGTCACATGAATTATTGATAGAAGGCAGAGTAACTCCATGACATTCAAGTAGCAGCATTTCATTCTTGACTACTCGTTGAATTTCTGTTTTGGACTTTTTGCTGACACCCGCGATCCTACCACAAAACAATTAGTCAATTGCGATGCTGCAATCCAACCCTGATACTCTTGAAAATCCTGGTATCATCAATTTTGGTTCCCATAAAATGCTTGAAATCACAGGTACTGTGGTGGAGTGGATAGAACGTCTGCAACTGAAACGATAGACTAAGGTTCGATTCCCTGTCTGGTCAAACCAAAGACTAAAAAAATTGGTATTTACAGCTTTCCTGCTTGACGTTAGCAATATTAAACTGGAGAGAGCGAAGCTTCCTACGTGAGTGGTAGACAGGTGGCAGCTTGACTCGAAGACTAAAAGGTCCCTTCGTTGTTCACTGGCCAAGTCAACGTGTTAAATAAAATATGCAATTACAATTACAAATATTTCAGCACTGCTTTTGACAACTTGATGACGTAAATTATGCTATCAATTTTGGTCCTTAAAGTGCTTGACAACACAGGTGCAAATCTTTTGGACTGTTTTTGTCGTTTTAACGGTTTGCCGATATAACATTGATATAAATTATATCGTAAATTTTAGTCATTAAAGTGTTTGAAAATGCACGCGCAGTCGTGCTCATTTGTAAATCTTTTTATTTTCTTAATGGAACTCCATAGATTCATACCTCGATAAAGCTGCCTTGAAATCATACGAATCAAAGCTGGAGTTGTTTTCGAAACAACAAGTCTTGCACAAAAATTTTAGGTATTGGTTGCTCCATGTGGATAATTTCTTCCGACTCATTTTGATGCACTGCCTATAAAATTAAATTATGAAGGAATATTCTCGCATGCAATAAAGTTGCCTTTGACAGATACGAGCAGAAGTGGTCAGTAACGAAGTACTGTAGTTTTCCTCAAGTACACTACGTTTAAGTACTATTTTTAGTAAAGAGCTGCTTATTTAAACGAAAACTGGGGGTAAAATCAGTGGAAATGTAGTTAAATTTAGAGCAATCGTACTAGATCAGATCGGCGTTGACTCCATCCTTTTTGACCCAGCCGTTCCAGAGATACTTTACTTCAAACAAGACGTAGGGGCCTCCCTAATCCTAATTTTTTTATTGGCAACCCTAAAGTTTCAATGCAGTGGCGAAGCCCTTAGAGGCATAACCTAAATATAAGTGACAAAAAGGCCTCTGTGACTTAGTCTAATTGCAGTGTTGCCATACGATAGAACTAAATTGGCGTTGCCGATGTTATGTCAGGGCTGCCAATAAACATTACAATTAAAGAAGCTCCTACGTCGTGTTTGAACTAGAATATCTTCGAAACGGCTGGGTCAAGATTGATGGAGTCAACGCCAATCTAATCTAATAACTCCAGTTGATTTTGCCATCAATGCTTGTTTAAGTTTTATTTAATTTTGCTACTTCTTTTTACATCAAATAATATTTTCTCTTAACTGTGTACAGTACTTGCTGATTTGTATTAACTTTTATTTAAGTAGAAGTGGATACCTAGCCAAGCTTATTTGATAATTTTACCACCATTTGACTCAAGGGCGTAGCCAGGATTTTGGATTGGGGGGGGGGCCAAACCACAAATCACATAGGTAAAGACCAAAAGACAAAAAACGTCTTCACAATCCGATTTAGGATTTTTGATTGGACAGGGCCCGAAATTTGGTTGGAGATCAATTTAGGATTGGTGGGGCCAAAACCACACCTGGAAATGTAAAGTCCGACATCAAAAAACGGCAAAAATAAGGTCTTCACCGGCTGAAGAACTGAAGTTGTCCCGAAAATCACGTAAAGACCAAAAAAAAGGGTCTTCACGGTCTGAAGTCTAATTGAGAACTAACCAAGGTCACTAAATCAACGTTGCTGACTTTGCCATTGGGGGGAGCTCCCTGGATACGCCTATGATTTGCCACAAAAATTTCACCTCAGCCATTCATGATTGTAATCAAATAGAAATCAGCAGCCATTTCAGTTTACTCTGATAGTGACATCATACAGCAAAAAGTAAATCATAAAAACTTTAAAAGAAAGCGAAAGATGTTTTAAAAGGTGCCGAGGCCCCTGGCCTTCTTGGTAGTGGCTCTTGGAAAGACTCTGTGTACAGAACCCTCTAGACTCCGGAGACATTGCTTGGTGGCAGCGTGATTTTTGATCAAAATAACGGCCGTTGTAAGCTGCAACGCTCAAACATAAATTTTTAAAAAATTGATTTTATTTTTGTACATACCGGTACTCATACATCACCAGAAACTTGAGAAACAAAATCAGCTTCAAGAACTACAGCTTGAGCATAAGGTAGGGGAAATTTTTGCCTTTATTCCAAAACTGGTTACTGGTAGCACAAAAACGAAAAAACGCTTCAAGCAAAATCCCTACATCGACCTTCTGTGATATTACACTGACCTATGAAACCATTTTCTGCAACTGGAACATTCAATGCAGTCTTGAAGGCAAATGGTGTGGCAATTGCCACATGGATACTTTTTAACCATTTTTGAGATAATCGTTAAAAGATAGTCGTTAAAAGTTCAATACGTATATGAATAGGTGTGGCTCTACATAAATGACTTTTACATTCATTAACTTGCGTCTTGTTTGTTCTGTTGTACAGCGTACCCCTACAGAATAATATTATAACTTTGCTTCAGATTGTACGTAATAATGCTTTTTGCAACAGAAACCATTTATCATGAAGAAATTAAGTCATTTTTTCGACGCTGAAGTTTAATTAGTTCAATAAAAAGTGAAGGTAAAATAAATGGAGGTATCTAAAGTTAGGAAAAATGCTTATTAGGTTGGATTGGCGTTGACTCCACCATTCTTGAGCCAACCGTTCCAGAGATATTTAACTTCATACACGACGCAGGGGCCTCTCTAATTATAATTTTGGTAGGAAACCCTGACGTTGATAACATCAGTGACGCCATCTTAGTTCTATCTTACGGCATTGTCGCAGTTAGAAGAAGACACGGAGATTTTTTTGACCTATATATACGTTAATATTGGCCACTGAGGGCTAAATTAAAACGTCAGAGTTGCCAATAAAAATTGTAATTTGGAAACCCCTACGTCGTGTTTTAAGTAGATTATCTTTTGAACTGCTGACTCAAGAAGGATGGAGTCAACCGAAATCTAATTTAATCAGGCACGTACCCAAACCGACATTTATGGGTTAGGCAGGAGCAAAACTTGGGGGCAGGCGCAAAACTTTGGGGGCAAGCGCAAAACTTAGGGGGCCAAATTTGCTTCTCTTGTGCTGATCTCAGAAGAAAATAAGATCATCAGCTCGAGAGGCTACCCATTTCTGGAAATTAAAAACTGCTGTTCAAAAAAAAGTCTTTAGTAAGCAAAGCCATCAGTTTGTACGAGTTTTGGGGTGTTCCCCCCAAAAAAAAGGTTTTCGGGCCGGAACACCACACTTCTTAAGGTTACATTTTAGTCAGTGGAATTACACAACACACTTTTTCTTTCCATCTTAAAACTTAGGCGTTTAAGTGAAATTTACTTTGGGGGAAAACCTAAATTTTGGGGAAATTGCCCCCCTCCCTGCTCCCCCCTGGCTACATACGTGATTTTAATACAACTTCCCTACTATAGATAGCCTACTGTCATTCATTTTGCTTTCCGTCCTCGTTTTAATCTTTTATTACTTTAGCAATGATCTCGGTAGTAATAGTAAATGAAATGTTTGGTGTATCCCTTATTTCGATTCATGCGACATTTAGTCTGATAGCGCGGTTTTTAATGACACGTTGTCATTTCTCATTTGAGATTCTCCTGACAAACTGCATAATATCAGCTTCTAGTTCCTAAAAAGTATGATGATCCTCCTCATCCATCTGTTACGGGAAAATGACAGTATAGTTATTCTTTATACTGTATAAGTCCGCACTCACTTGAGAGTTAAACATTCTTCTAAATTTCTTGTTTAACTTTTTGACTTTTCCCCACGTGATATTCCTGCCTTTTCAAACACTCTAAGCAGAGATAATCAGGGCCTGCGAAAGGGGGGGTTCAAAGGGTACATCGTACCCGGGCCCTGGCTAGGGGCGCCCGGGCTCAAGGGGCCCGGAAGAGTTCAAGTTTCCGCGTTAAGTTTTGGTATCGCACCATAACACCGTAATCAAACTTGCCTACAGCAAAAATATCAGTCAGCTTATTCACTACCGGTAATTGGTCGCTATTTTTGCTACACAGCCTTTAGGGCATCCAATAGTGGCCGATTTGATAAAAAAAAAGAGGAAAATGTATCGAGTCATACAATTGCACCAAAATTAACATTTTAGTACATTTCTCTGACTTGAGAACCCTAATTCTACGGTATAAGCAATGCACAAGGGCCCACATTTCCAGAAATCCAAAAGCATTTCAACCTCAGAGAGCGGAATCAAAGTTGACATACTATACTACTATCATTAGTAACTCACTCTATCTGTATGGGTTTAATAGGTATTTGGGTTTGTGAAGTCTATGATTGCAAATGACTTCTTAAAACCTTTATCAGTAAAATATTTGGTTTTGCAGTATTAAAGTCATTATATTGTATGATATTGTGTCAATGTCATCATCCCCACTTCACATACTTTCTTTCATGTATATTACGTTTACTGCTTGTCAATTTAAGCAAGTTTGGTGCTGGGATGTTGATCAAATGCTGTATTTTACCCTCGAGAAACATAAAAAGCGCTAAAGCTTCCGGGGCTTAGCCCCAGACCCTGCTGGGGGAACTCACAGCGCTCCCCCAGACCCCCTCGCTGAATTTAAACCAATTTTATGTCTAGTTGTGTTTTTGATTGGTCCTAACTGTATGCGAATATCGTTATCCTCTCACGTTTGAATGAAGATCTACACTCATCCGACAAAAAGTGATTAAATGGCATGGGCCCCCGATAAGGCTTGGATGACCCAATAAGATTTGGGGCCCCGGTATCAACCTTCGCACATCCTGGAAAATTTTCTCTCTGAGGCCCTGGAGATAACTATCGTAACTAAAGCGTCTTATCCAAGCGAACAAGCAGCAAATTTACGTAAGAAGAAGTCACAAACCAGAAAACTTGCAATAATGGTTAAAGGCGGTGAATCATGCGGCCAATTCGATTGGTTTCTAATAGCTAAAATTGAAATTTAATTTTGGATACGTTTTGCTTTAATTTTGGGGCTGCGGTCGCAAAGATATTCTGAAAATACAAAAAGATATCTCCCGAAAAAGGTTGATGGAAACTCTTTTGTTCCTATTTTGTTTTTCCCGGCAAAACCACGATGTTCTCTTTACTGTGGTTTAGGCGGGAAAAACAAAAGTCAGAGTATCCAAAAACTTTTTTGGGGATATCTTTTTTTGTATTTGTTAAGTACCTTTGCAACCGCAGCCCCAAAATTAAACCATAAAATATCAAAAATTATACTTTAATTTTCCATATTGTAAACCACCGGAATTGGCTAGATGATTTACACCAACCACCTTTAACTCCTAAGCGAGTGTAAATTACTTCTTTCAAAAGATAGCGTTACCGTCGCTTTCTCGTGACAGGTGGATAAAGAGGATCATCAAACTCTTTGGAATTACTGTATAAGTTGAGATTACGCAGTTTATTAGGCGAAACCCAACTGAAATAAGCCAACGTGTCAATAAAAACCGCGCTTCAGTCTAAATGTCGCTGTGACTCTCTCTTCATTGCCGCCTATTCAGAGAGATTTGCGGGGTAACAGCTTAAGATTTAGCCGCCATACTTTACGGTCTTCCACCACCTCTATCATTTAGCTCATTGACAATATATTAGTTTATTGACATTAAGATCCGCAATATCATTGACCCCTTTAGTTAGTTCTGAGTCGTCTAATTGGCCTCAGAGTAGTAAGTCGGGCCGGGCTTTTCGGGTCGGGTTCGGGCCTGAAGTTGACAAAAATTTCGGGCTTAATTCGGGCCTGAGACGTACTTTTTGTATTAGGTGCACAAAAATATAATTAACATAACTTGGCAACATTGCTAAATTTTTCATACCAAACTTAACTTTCGGGTTTTTTCGGGCATGATTTGGGCTTCAAATTAGTTTTCGGGTTCGGGCTTAAATTTTCGGGTTCGGGCCGGGTTCGGGCTTGAACTAGTCGGCCCGTTTACAACTCTGATTGGTCTTTTCCTAAGCGCTTAGGCAAGTAAACCTTGTTTGGGAAGTATATTCTTCGGCATTCTGCTCTGCTTACATTACCGAACCGTCTAAGCTACGACTTTTCAATTGGAGAAGTAGCGGCTCCGTGTTTACAGATTTTCGAACCTCAAAACTAAGCACTCTGTCCAACAACCTAACTTTTGTGATTCTTCGTAAAAAAAGAGTCATTTCGGACACTTGCATTGAAATTATGGATAATACTCAACTTTTTTTTTCAGATAGCACTAAGTAGTGCTTTGGAAATCATATATTTTTAAATAAAAGAGGCTGGAATAAAGCTTATCTTCAAAAAACTAATTAAAAAATCAACGATTTTTATTCCACTCGAAGTAGAAAAAGTTACAAAAAGGTTATCTCCAAAAAAAAGGTTTTCAATTTGAATTGAAGTATAGCAGCATGACATAACATTAATTACGATTACCAGCATGGTCACCCGATCTTGAATGAACTCTCGCCCTATCGTTAGACTTTTATGTTCTTGGATTATTCACTATAACGTCAACTATTTCTGCTGAGCAGGGTGTACCAATTTGGGTGAATGCCACCGATTTTCATAAAGTCTTCCAAAAAAATTGCCAATTCATCCAACTAAGGCTCGAGAGAAGTTTTAAAGTCATCGGACATCGTTCGACCGTTGTTCCTACCCAATTATGGGGTTGTCGCTTACGCGCAGGGGTTTCCCCCTTTATGTTTTATGTCCTTATCTGTTGGTGGTACTATGTTGTGCTTCAGCATAAAATTTGCGCAAAGGCCACGTATATAACTTGTTAGTCTGAATACATTAATAGGGTCAAAAAGCTTTACTTTTTGAGATATGTCAAAAAAAGCGAAAAATCGTACAAGAGCCCTGTACAATATGGAATGATGGTAAAGATCAGCAGAGTTTTTTAAAATTAAGATATAAAAATTAAAAGGCTTTATTATTATAACGCGTAAGACGTCATATTACTAATCATTGCAGTTTTGCTCTGTTTAATGCGCTATTGAATACTTCGTAACTTCGGTATTGTATGGTAATCCTTATCTATAAGCTCAGATATGAGTTGGTCTCGTTTTCCTTTCTCTTCCTGGTATTTCACTGAGAATTTTTATACCAACTGGTGTACGAGTTGGCCACTTCGGCATTATTAATTCCATTGTTGCCGCACAAAGCAGCAATCATTGCCGCAAAATTTCAAGTTTCAATCATGCGGAACAAACCACACGTATGGCACTGTAAGAGTTTAATCAGTGTCTCAGTGAAAACATTTTTTTTGCTTGGCACCAAGGGTGGCAGTTCGGCACGGTACGGTACGGTACGCCTCAATTTTTGCTAAGAAGTAGAGATGGCGCGGATAACAAAATACGCATCCGCATGCTGCGCTGTGTACGCAAACTTTGTCCGCATGCTGCACCGCACCGCATTCAAACACAACTAAGTTCACGCTGCACCGCGCCGCACCGCAAGTTAAACATCCTTTAATATTCCACTAACATCAGAAAAAAATTAGCTCTCTAGCTTATGACATATAAAAAATTGATTATAGGGGTATTATTTTGGAGAGTTTTCAAAAGAGTCGCTCTCTCAAACCATGTCAAAATATTGGTTTTTTAAACATCTGTCGGTATAAAAAAAAGTAATGCCCTAGCTTGAGCCGTTCAAAAAACTAACTTCTGGAAAGTCCATTTCGGGGCCCCAGGGTGGGTGGTACCTTCATACTATGTCAAACTATTTGTTGCTTAAATATCTACCAATAAAAACAAAAAACTATCACCCTAGCTTGAGCAATTAAAAAAATTAGTTTTTTAGGGCCCCATTTTGGGGGGGTTTTGGGGAGAAGCCTCAAAAAAATTTAGGAGACAAAATTGCATTTGCAGCCCCACAAATTTACACAAAAATTAGATATTGATGTTGTGTGGTTTAGAAGAAGAGTGCACAAAATTTAGAAAGCAAAAAATCAAAAAAGAAAAAAAACTCAATGCGGCTAAAAGTATAGGAAGAGATGACAGAGTATCTTACGACATATAACCATGTGAAATATTTTTGCCGTACTTAAGTCGTTTTTGAATAAGACCGCTTTTTACGCCAAACTTTTGAAGTAGTTTTCGGGTCCAAAACTTGAAGTTCCGGGAATCTTTGCCTTGAAATTTGGCACACTCAAATAACTTATAAAGCTCAAACTGTTTTCAAAATTTCATGTAGCTAGACCAAACCATTATCGAGTTATAAGTAAAAGTCTGAAACTTCGCACTTGCTAACTTTAAAAATGGCCGAGTAAAAACTAAAAACATGCGACGTGAGATCAGTCGTTTCAATTATAGGCCTTCAGGTTTAATCTGCCTTGTGTGTGCTTGCTATCAGTTTTTCTGCACCATGTTTTGGCAATCCAAAGCAATCTACCAGTCTACCTGAAGATTCCATGCAACTACTGTACTAATCCTGAACCAGTAGCTCAAATAATGAAACATAAGGTATCACGTGCTCTGCATGCTGTCACAAGCTAGTACACTTGTATGAAACTACCCTATGTATTATACCTATGCCGTTTACATGTGTGTTGGATTGTGGAATAAATTTTGCTACTACGTAGGCTATTCTGTCATAGGAAATTTGTGTAGCCTGGTCTTCGAACTCTAAGCGTACTACATACAGACATAGGTCTACCAGATCTGAGATAGGCTCCAGACATAGGACCGAGAGCCTAATTCTTGATGCCATGACCTGTTGACGAATAGGCTACACTAAACTAACTCTGTCACTCTGAAATGCAAGCGCATGTGTAGTAGAAACTGTTGTCTAGCCTTGGGCTTGTACCAATACCATAGGCTTACTCATAGGTGGGCACAAGTCCGTTAATCGTTAATCCCTTAATAACGAAGCTAACTTTTCCATTAACTCGTTAATCCCTTAAAAAGTTTTTTCATGTTAACGGACTAAATTAACTTCCGTTAAGTGCTGTTAACAGACTAAAGTAACTTCCGTTAAGTTCTGTTAACTTCCGTTAAGGTTTTTATCGTTAATATCTTGCAGCTTCGTTGTGCATTTGAACTTGTTTTTATCTTAAAATTAGATTAGACTATAAAATGTAACTTCCAAAACACAAAAAAACCACCATAGCAATAAATATTTCCTTACAATCAGCTCAACAGCATCAATACGTGTTTTAGAAGCGAGTGAATAAAACGAAATGTAAATTACACGCAAAATGTTAACGGATTAACCTTAACGGAGGTGTGAAGTTTGTTAACGGACTAGTGGTTAACGAAGCTAACGTTTTGCATTAACTTGCCCACCTATGCCAAAAACATTAAAATAATGAAACAATAACATTTATATAATATTGAAAAATTATGTCACTAACCAGAGGTGGAGTCAAGGACACAAGGCTCGAGGCCAAGGCCAAGGACTCAAAAAAAATCCGAGGCCAAGGCCAAGGACAGCCTTTCCGAGGACAGACACTCTCGAGGCCAAGGACAGGAATGCTCGAGGCCAAGGCCAAGGACCAAGAACACAAGCGCAAGTGCTCTCCAAAAAAAGAAAAAAAGGTCTTCACAAAAATTTTTCAGGCGATTTCCAAAACAAAAAAAAGGTCTTCACAAAAATTTTTCAAGCGATCTCCACTAAAAAACGTTTTCCAAAAATTTTTCAAGCGCTCCACAAAATTTTAACATTTCAAAAAATAGTGCTGTCCTCGAGCCGAGGACGGGCCAATTTTCGAGGACTTCAGGCCGCGAGGCCAAGGCCAAGGACTTGATCTTCGAGGCCAAGGCCAAGGACTTCAAAATGTGTCCTCGAGGACGTCCTCGAGGCCAAGGACGTCCTGGAGGACTCCACCTCTGTCACCAACAGCGTGAAAAGAGGAATACTAAAAAATTATGTCACAACCAGCGTGAAAAAAATTAATATTACGAGTATTCATAACAACTAGGCTGCTTCACTAACAGTTTGAGAAAGTATGAAAAGGATTTATTGCAAAACATTATGTACTGGAAAAGGTTTTTAGCTCCACAGAGATTTATGTTCGGACGGAACAATTAATATAAATCTCTGTGAAGCTAAAAAACCTTTTCCAGTACATAATGTTTTGCAATAGATCCTTTTCATACTTTCTCAAACTGTTAGTGAAGCAGCTAGTTGTTACGCATATTATTAACTTTTTTCAAGCTGTTAGTGACATAATTTTTCAGTTTTCCTTTTTTCACGCTGTTAGTGACATAATTTTTCAATATTAAACAATGTTATTGTTTCATCATTTTAATGTTTTTGGGCATAATAGTACAAGTATTGTGATGTTCATATGTTTTTACTGTTACCTATCTTTTGCTGTTATTTTTTCTCATTTATCTTTTTGTAACTGCAAAGGCAGCACTGCCGAAAATAGTTCTGAAGAAGCTTCCCGGTTTGGGAAGCGAAACGTCAAACCAATAAATAAACTCATCGGTAGTACGAAGTGGTTATGAATAACTATCCCGATGAACGCAGCGCGTCCGTTATTTTCATTGAAAACACTAAACTGTTACGACGTTGGCTAGAAAACATTCAAAATATAATGTGCCCCAGCAGTTTGTAGAAATGCTGCTACTTCAGAACTAGCCATGGCTAGTTAGATATAAAAAAATATGAACTATGTCTTTCTTCCCCAGTGTTGAGTGTGGTAAATTCAAAGTTGAAACAAGCTTTTCAAAGCGGCAAGATTTTAGCTTGCGCTAAAAAATCTGAAATTTGCGCCACTTGTACTCTTAAGCTGATTAAAATGATGCTAAAATGCCAGGTAGCAAAAGCCTCTTCATCATACATGCTTTATTAGAATCTGATTACGCGATTTTAACGTATATTTTGCACTTTTTTGCTTTGTGCCGTGGCCAAAGTTGGGAGGCATGGCACAATACTCCCACCCTAAATACGTCCCTGGATGTGCATGTCTTAATAGTCACAGCATATTAGTCACAGCTTGAAACCATTCAACAAGTGTTTTCAAAGGGTGTGGTTTGTTAATACTGTTTTTTTTATGAAAAGTTTTTATGAAAAGTTTAATTTATGATAAAATATATCAGTATATTTCGGTTGGTACTTAAATGTCTTTTAGTTGCCAGAAAGGAGAATTCGACCGGTTTTTCAACCGGCTTGACCGGCCGGTCGAAGAATCTCGACCCGACTGGCAACCTGATCGGTGCCGGTTGACTCGACCGGTTTCCATCTCTGGTCTGCAGCAGTGACATCGACCTAAGCAATCTTGAGTAGGCACTAAAAAAAAGCTGGTCTTTTAACAAGAAAGATTTTACCAAAGAGAGAAGGCTTGAACCAAAAGTTAAAAAATTTGTGGCAATCTGAACAAACGGGTGCAACTTAATCGTATTTTAGGCGGGATTCTGGGGAAGTAGCCCCCAGTCGCTTGGCGATTTTTGTAAGTCTTTTGCAAGAAATAGACTTTTCAACACCATTTTGATTAAATTTCGATCATTTTCGGAGCTTTTTGAAAGAAATAAGTTGCTGAAACTCATTATCATTCAAAAGAATCATAAATTTTCCTTCCCCTTCAGCCCCTTTACCTACAGATCAAGTCCAAAACATATTGAAACGCTAGTATTTTTGGACCAATTACCCCCCGTGGTTGGCCACTGTTCACGTATTATTTATTTCATTTCATGTCATGATCACTAACCAAGAAACAATACTGCAGGCCTACATCTCTATTTCGCGACATATCCGTAAACGCTTTGCAACCCAGATGTGCGCGCGACCCATGGTTTGAGAAACACTCATGGCGTACTATAATACAGGCCAAGTCATCGTGCGCACTCGAGTCGAAACTGGAGGCGAACATTTTAACGCGGCTCTTAATGGAATGAACGCTTTAAAGCAACCAATCTTCGTATGTTTTACAAAATTTGCACATAGTTCCGAATCTCGGTATCGTTGTGATGTTGTTAATGGTTAAGAATTCAACGATGGCGTAATACGATATCTTCTTTTGTTGTTTTAACATGATGCATAGTAATCCAAAGCCATACTACTTTGTTATTGTTTACGCAATTTAGCTTCAAAAAAACGTCTTACTCTGTATACAAATATTAGCGTTTTCAGATAGTCTCGAATATTATGACTTTAATATTGATAAAAACGAATTTGATACCGTAATAATGGCATCTTTGATTAATATTTGAGCTTAGCATCTCATGCAATGCAAGAATTGCAAGCTTTGAATCGCAGTTACGGAGATAAAGAAAAAGCCGCAAAGCTAGATAAAGTGTTAAATATGCTTAACATAATTAACATATAAAAGGTATAATATGCCAACGAAAACAACTGTAATTTATTGCAACTTGGCAGTTGGCTGGGAACTACACTAAATTCGCTTCTGATTGTAGCTTCAGACTTCTACTAGAAACACCAAAAATTGCATTTACCTCAAAATTGTTGTTGTTGATCTTTATTGGCTGCTGCTGCTTAGCTTCAAAATTTTCTGACGAGGTTCTTTAGTAGATTTTGGCGAATAGAGGGAGCAGTAGTTATTGAAAAAAATATTGGAAAGTCTTAAAAGGTAGGTGTTTTTGATATTCAATTCATACAGGTCGGAAATAGTTTGCAGCACTTTTACATAATGACTTTCTGCAGCAATGATTGGCTACTTCATGAAACATAACATAACTGTAAATGACCCATTGGCAAACAGAGTCTCCAGGAACATGCAAACCACCTCTATTCAAATATTCCGTAAAGGAGCCATACTTGTCGTAGTAAAAGTGGCTGTCTTCGGTGTCACAGTCACTTTTATCTTTGGCAGTGACATATCCAGCAATGTACACCAGTCCCATCATTGAATCTTTTGAAATAGATGCCTGCCATCGGGCTCTTTCGTCTTCGTCAGCAGGCAATCGAAATACTTTTTCTTTTGATTTGCTATCATAATTTCCGTTGCAGTTTGTCACGCAACATTTTCTACCCATGATCAATTAAACTGTTTGCACTAACGCTAGCTATACTGTTCAGAAACGGGAGTAACAAATAAAGCAAACTACAGTATTGTAAACTATTCACAACTCAAAAAAATTATTACTTAGCCATTTACTTTCAAAAAAATTTTAATATTGACCTTCCTTAAGTTTTTATTTTTATAGCTCCTTAGATCAAATCGAAAACTACTCAAATAATCTATTTCGCTCTGATTTTGCTAAACAACGATAGAAGATTATAAGTTAATAGTGTCGCTAACTTATAAATAATTAGAGCACGGTATTTGCTACAAGTTAAATACATGCATATCGTGAAACGTAAGAGTGGACAGTGAAAACAAGTCGCAAAATTATCGCACTCGAAAGGCATAATATTAATCGCTATTAGAAACCTTAGCTCTAGCAAACTCAAAAATGGTGCACTGCGACTCCGCTCTCTATCTATCCTCTAAAATATGGTGTAACTTGGGTTTCATTTCTATTCTTCTTCATCTGTGTTAATCATACCTCTTAAATATTCTCTCTAAGTATTCGTAATTTATCGATCAGTGTAACGTTTACAGATTTTAAATTCTCAACTTCAAAACTTAGATTGTCAACGAAAGTGAATAAATTTCTTCAATATATTTTAGTTTCAATTAAAGTTTACTGATGTTCAGATGTTCAGTGTCACTTAACTTAAAACTGTCTTTCGTTTAACAAAAACTATTGAACAAGTTGTGGCGTGACTGCTGCCGACTATAGAACGGACTAAATTCTAACTCGTCATTCGAACAATTGTTATTAATGAATTTTCCGCTTATTTTATCATGACGCGAGTTAACGGTTCAATTGCTTTCATCAATTTGTCTCAGAGGCGAAAACATGAGCGAAAATTTCTTCGCCTCCAGTTTTTGTCGACGCTTGCACGATGAAATGGCCTGTATTATAGTACGCCATGGAAACACTCAATGAATATCGAATAAGCAAAAACGAAAACCTGGGCAGTAGTGTGCACCGTGCTAATAAGAAAAGATTGAGAAAACGTCAGACGAGAATTATGTTTGAACGTTATTATTCCTTTTTACATCACTGTCTACTGTCTTGAGGCTACGTGATGCTTCAAAAGAAGTACTTTGAGCAGAGGTGGAGTCGAAGACTCAAGGCTCGAAGCCAAGGCCAAGAACACAAAAAAATCCGAGGCCAAGGCCACAAAAAAAATCCGAAGCCAAGGACAGCCTTTCCGAGGACAGACCCTCTCGAGGCCAAGGACAGGAATGCTCGAGGCCAAAGCTTAGGACCAAGGACACAAGCGCAAGTGTTCTCCGAAAAAAAAGGTCTTCAAAATAATTTTTCAGGCATTCTCCAGTAAAAAACGTCTTCTAAAATCTTTTTTCAGGCGATCTACAAAAGTTCAACTATTCAAAAAAAAGTGCTGTCCTCGAGCCGAGGACAGGCCAATTTTCGGGAACTTGAGGCCTGGAGGCCAAGGCCAAGAACTTGACCTTCGAGGCCGAGGCCAAGGACTTCAAAGTGTGTCTTCGAGGCCAAGGACGTCCTATCCACCTCTGATTTTGAGTATACCAAAATGGGGGGGGCACAAGCAGTCGCAAGGGGCACGGCCAGGAAACTTCCGTTCGTAGCGCCCACCAGGTGGAACTTTACTTTGCGAATAACCAAGACGGTATTTAAGCACCGAATGCAATTAATTGAGTTTTTTGAAAGCATTTTGAACAATTCTGACTGCTGGGATAGTGAAACATTACTAAAATTGGAAGGATTTTTTTAGATTTTTGCACAAGTTTGAAACAATCTGGCTTCTCGAAGTTTTCTCCAAGTTATTTACATACACGGATGTTTTGTACAACGTATTGCAAAGCAAAATGTACGACGTTCTGTACTGTGCTAGTAAAATTGAAGAGTTTCTTCGCGATTTGCAATACGAACGAGGTCATCGATTAGATGAAATATGGTCTTCAGCTGTCGAGTGTGGAGATAATGCACTAGTAAGTGCGAACGCCAATGGCGAAATAGCAATGAAAGCGACACGAAAACTTATCGCTCTACCATATTTTCTGCCATTAAATGCCAGAGTAGATCAAAACTAGGCATGCATCTCTTTCAATACTTGAGTCTTTCCAACTACCTTGGCCAACCAAATATGGTGAATATAAAGCAAAATTTCCTAAAGATTTGTTAAACAAACTACAAACAATTTACGGACCTTTGTTAACCGCTTAGAAAACGAACTTTATGTGCCTTACGGCTCCTATAATTTTGTCGCAAAACTTGCACAAAAGCTAATCACTTTAATAAAATCTATGAACCTCCAACCTGGATTTTCAGAAGAGTACAAGCTTAGTTAATTGATATGTAATATTCTGAGTAACACAGCTTCTGCTGAAAAAACATTTTCCGCTTTGAAGCGAACAAACTTATGCTTTCGGTGTAGCCAACATCAAGAACGTCTTAGTGGACTAAGTGTAATTGCGTTTGAAGAAAGCGTTGCGTTTGAGAACTTGCTAAACAAATTTTTGTCGCACGAACTTTGTGGAAAATTTGTGAATTTGTGGGCGAAAACCTGTTTTGTTTTTTTTTTGAGATTGCCTGAAGTTTGCGGAAAACTTGCGAACATTTTGAGCGTAGACCTTTTTTTTTGGACAACACTTCCGCGCTGTGTCCTTGGCCTTGGCCTCGAGCAATCCTGTCCTTGGCCTCGAGAGAATCTGTCCTTGGAAGGTGTATCCTAGGTCTTGGATTTTTTGTGTCCTTGATCTTGGCCTCGAGCCTTGTGTCTTGGACTTCACCTCTGCCATATGTATTATGCAAGATTTGAAACGTGTTTAGGACTTGATCCGCCAATAAAGAGGAGCTGAAAGGGCTAGGCAATTTAGCTTTTTTGACTTGATTCCAGATCCTAGCAACTTTGTTCGTTTAAATGGTTTTAAAAACATTTGAAATATGATCCAAATGACGTTAAAATGGTTATTTTTTCAAAAAATTACAAAAATTGCCCAACGACTGTTGGATTAGCCCGCAAACTCCCGTCTACCCTATTTGCTTGAATTGCACCAGTGTGCTCAACATGCTGCCCAATTGCGACCTTTTTCAAACAGGAACGTTCTAACTTTTGTTTCAAGCCCCCTCCCTCCCCTTTGCAAAATCCTGGTTGCGCACACGGTTGCAGCTGCAAAGTTTTATTTGACCCTGTTGGCAACGGATAAGCGGCTTGCCACTCCAGCAGTGATGGAATCGAGTGCTCAACTTCCGAGTATGAGTACCGCAAAAAACTTCGAGTACGAGTACTGATATTGAAAAATGTACTCGAGTACGAGTACCGTAAAAAAATTCGAGTACGAGTACGAGTACTTTTACAAGTTTAGAAAAAGAAATTTTTAAGTTGTAACAGCTCAAAATTTGTCGCAAAAACATAAACAAATAAGTTTTTTTTCTGTGAGTGGGATGTTAAGAAGGCGCACAACTGCAGGCGACAATTTTCTGCTTAGTTACACGCAAAATTACAGTTATATTTTAAGCAAATTAGGTACCTTGACGTTCAAAGCAAGTGCACGTTTTTTTGCGCGTCGGAAAAAACTTTGGCTTGCAGAAGCAGCAAATTGCTCATTGTTGCAAGAAGTTCTGTTGCAGCCGCAGAAAAATGTTTAACTCTAAAACTGAGCAAAGAATTAACTTGAAATTTTTGGTAAAATTCAAGCTTTGATGGAAGTTTACGGCAAAGAATGCATGTCAAGAACTCGCGTTTTTGAATGGCACAAAAGATTTCATGAAGGCCGGACTAATGTTGGAGATGATGAACGTTCACGACGCCCAACCATATCAAAAACCACTAACAATAACCGAGAAAGTGAAAAAATTGTCCCAGAAGATCGTCGGCTTAGTATTCGACTGATAGCAGAGAGGATGTCCATTGACAAAAAAACAGTGTGGCAAGTACTGAATGAAAATCTGCATATGACAAAGGTCTGTGCACAAGTTGTTTCAAAGCTTTTAACCAGCGATCAAAAAGAAAAAACGCCTAGAGATTTGCGCTGACATTTCAAAACAAATTGAAGAAACCCCAATTTTTTAGACAGTGTGATTACTGTACATGCGATGAGAGATGAATTTTCCAGTACGACCAAGAGACAAAGAGGCAGTCCATGCATTGGAAAACTGCAAACTCACCTCGAATTAAAAAAGCAAAATAGAGCAAAATCAAAATTCAAGGTAATGTCAATTGTTTTTTTTTTATGTTAAGGGTGTTGTCATGTTCTGTTTTTTTATAAAAATCCGAATGAAACGCTGTGTTGATGCTAAGCGAGAATACATCAAAGGGGAAACAAAATAAAACGACCTTTTTTTCTTCAATAAAATTGTTTTCTGTCACCAGTCTTGTTATTTAATAGCGACACCTCGCATACCGTATGCTTCTTTCAATCACAAATAAGCTTTCGAAGTCCTCTACTCCAAACATGATTACCCACAACAATTTTTTGAGAGCTTTTGCGATTAAATGTTATATTCAATTAACATTTATTCATAGGTGGGCAAGTTAATGCAAAACGTTAGCTTCGTTAACCACTAGTCCGTTTACAAACTTCACACCTCCGTTAACGTTAATACATTATTTTCAGCTTTAATTAACGGAACTTGATAAACTCCGTTAATTCGTTAATATTTTGCGTGTAATATTCATTTTTTTTATGTTAACTCGCTTTTAGAGCACGTATTGATGTTGTTGAGCTGATTGTAAGGAAAAAATTTTTGCTATGGTGGTCTTTTTGTGTTTTGGAAGTTACATTTTACAGTCTAATCTAATTTCAAGACAAAAATAAATTCAAATGCACTAATAAAGCTGCGATTGGAAAATCTTTGGAAATTGCGGACAGCAATATTTAATAGACCTATGAGGCTGCAGCTTATTATTTGTCACAAAAAAGAGCTCCTTTCTTCGCTTTCTATAAAGCTGGTGCTAATACACAACAAGTGTTACCAGTGCCAACTGGTTTGTACCATTATGATAAATGAATGGTGCAAGATATTAACGATAAAAACTTTAACGGAAGTTAACAGAACTTAACGGAAGTTAATTTATTCCTTTAACATAAAAAAACTTTTTAACGGATTAACGATTTAATGAAAAAGTTAGCTTCGTAATTAACGGATTAACAATTAACGGACTTGTGCTCTTCTATGCATTTGATCAAAGACTATCTAAAACTTGTAAAACTAAACTGCAAATGACGTAGTAGTAAATGTTCTCGAAATAATGCTGCATTTCAAAGGAGGTGACTAAGTAATGTGAGCATAAAATAATGTTGCAATTTAATATCAGCTACTAGCTACAGCTGTAATTTAGAGCGGTATTTTTATTCTGTATATTTACCTGTTTACTGTTCTATTATTTAATTTCAGATCTACCATCCATTTTTATAAAATAATCCTAATTAGTGCTTAGTCATATTAATATTTCAAACTCATTTTACATGCGTTATCAAAAGACTTGACTTATTATTTTATCAATTTCTTGCTCAAAAAAGTAAAATTTTGCCTACAGCTGCAACTCAGCTACAGAATAACTATGCAACTAAGCTCTCTCTACCTGACCTAAATTTAACTCTGAAAATATTGCCTGCAAATCTAACTCTGTGCTTTTTCGGATACCCCTTCCAATACCACAGTAAAACTATTATTTGGGATTGGGAGATTACAGTAATACATCTACTGTAGAAAATAATCCATCAACATTTGAGCTGAAACCGTAAAAAGCTAACCCAACTGATGCCGTCTTTATACAACACGCGTGGCTCGATTTCTGTGGTATGTAACTTTAATTGCTAAATAAATCAAAATTTGCGGCAACTTTCACACGTTTTCTGCAGCAGAAAGGCGTTTGTTGTCTAACAATACTATGCGCTGTTGACCCAATCACTTTACCACATTCCAACGCTTGATTTCGCTCGATCTCACCATTAAAAAGCTGTTTGTTCAGCTGCGGTCTGCACGGATTCAAGCAAAAGCAACTCAATAAATTAGCGGGTTTTTTTGGCTGCAGTTTACTATGAAATATTCATTTTATTTATTACTTTTAGGGAAGGCCAAATGTACTCGTGTACTCGGCTCTTTTTTTGACCGAGCACCGAGAACATTGACCTTCGAGTACGAGTACCAGCCGAGTACCAAGGGTTCCGAGTACGAGTACGAATACTCAAAAAATGGTACTCGAGTTGTACTCAAGTACGAGTACTGTACTCGAGTACTCCATCACTGCACTCCAGCCCAACGGAAAATAAAATTGCGTGCTGTGCCTCTACCCATATCAGGGATGAGGAAGAGCTGATTTTCCCGAAGCTTTGCTTCTGTCACTTGTCGTACTACATTACACAATCTTTTCTCAAAAGTTGTGCTTTTCATTTGATGTGCCGGACCTGTTAATACGGTATACGTCGTCATCATCATGATATAAAAGCAACTTCACAATTGTCGTGTTTTATTGCTTTTTTTTTTTGCTACCTCAAGCCAGACCGCGATATACAAACGAAAGACATTTTACACTTATGTTATTTCCCATAATTGGGCCAAGCCAATAGCGTAGTCAGAGGGAGGGGGCAGGGGGGGCTACAGCCCTCCCCATTGGCCTGAAAAGTATGCAAAATAGCAAGTGTTTAGTTTTAGTGCTTTTGAGGCCGATTTTTGCGCCCAAAATGAAAACAGCCACCCCCCCCCAACGGGATTGGGGAGCAGAAGTTGTGAAGGGCTTGCTGTTATAAAGGACTTGTTGTTATTTGGACCAGACATGTGGAGTTTTTTGTTTTCTGGAGCTCACCCAAAGTTGGTCAGGAGAAGTGACTGAATTTTGGTAAAGACCTTTCTTTCTTTTTTTTGGAGATTACCTGATCTCAGCCGGAAAAACCGTTTTAATTTTGGTGAAGACGTTTTTTTTTTGAGATCACCTGGTTTTGACAGAAAAACCGCCTCAATCTGATTCAAGACAGATGAAAATTTGGGTCAAGTTCGTTTACTGTTGTTTTCACCTCCCAAAAAAGCACCCCCTTTGCGAAATCCTGGCTACGCTCCTGGGCCAAGCAGTGTAACCGTTGTATATCGACTCGCTCATTTCTGGCCAGTTGCGATAGTAGTTGTAACCAGTACTTAAATTGTCGGGGAGACGCGAGTTAGCGTTCCCCCATCGAGATTTAGCGTCCCCTATCGAGATTTAGACGTCCACTCATCGAGATTTGAGCGCTGGGTTATGAAACGATCAAGAGCCAGCCAGCACGAATAAATCCGACAAATTCCGGCCAAATATAGACCCAAATTGCGATGAAGACCTTTTTTTGGTCTTCACTTGATTTCAGGGAAAAAACACTTTAATTTTCGGCGAAGACCTTTTTTTTTTTGGTCTTCACCTGGTTTCGGGAAAAAAACACTTCAATTGCGGGGACAGAATTACATAATTTCCACAGAAGCGTCCCTCAACGCAAAATTTTACAATTTAATTACTGGTAGTAGCAGTATAGTAAGTATCCATTTGGGCTTGACTTCGGATGTAAAAAAAACCAACGCTCCTGTAAAACACTGATAGTTTTTGTATTTCAATAGTGATTTATTAAGAACAATCCATGCACTGAAAAAGAAACGATAAGCTGCAAACAGTATCCAGGGTCTTAGAGGCACAATGAAACCTATGATAAACAGTCTCGACCAACCAGTTGGTCGAGCGGTAACGCGTTCGTTTCTGGAGCGGGAGGTCTGCGATTCAAATCTCCGGCTGATCAAATCAAACACAGTGTTGCCAACGATTCGCCACCATTGTGACAATTGTTCAAAAGGAGCTGTGTTGCCCGGGCGCCGAGAGCCGAACGTGGGCCCGGGGCCAGCTCCAACATGACGGAATTCTGGTAGTGTGAAGTCCAAAATAGACGGAGAAAATGCTGCTGTTTGATCCGAAAACTGATGTGATCTCCAAAAGAAAACAAAAACAAAAAAACAAAAAGGGTTGAATTTCAACGGTTTTTTTCCGGCCAAAATCAAGTGATCTCCAAAAGAAAAAAGAAACGTCTTCTCCGAAATTTTAACAATTTTTCCGGCCTTCACATGAAATTTCGATGGGCCTTTCACTTCTTAATGTCATTTGGATGGGCCCCCTCTCGAGCTCATGGGCCCCCTCTCGAGCTCATGGGCCCCCTAAACTCCATTGGCCCCGATGTCATTGTACCCCCCTCTCGGTGGCCCTGCCGGGCGCAATAACGCGGAGATGGGCTGCGCAAACTCGTTACACGCTTCGGTGTAATTCAGTAAGTACATATATAATGAAATATTTGATTTGACTAACAGCCTAAGACATTTTGTTTTGGGATAAAATTTCGTCTCTTATTCTCGAAAATAAGCGTAGAAAGGCAATTAAAGAATCGTAAATTAATCAGATGCTGTGATAAGATTGTAATGAAATATTAAAAAATTTTTATTTTTTGTTACAGAAAATATTAGGTACCGGTAACCACAATATTACGAGAGATACACTAGTCTGCCATCTTTTTTGATGTTACGGAAATTCGAAAACATAGGTTTGCCAGTGGTGCGGAGTCAAACGGATTAAATTTATTTTACGGATAAGGGGAGGGGAGTAGAGTGGAAGAAGGTTTGGAGTACCTCCTTACTTTCTCTAGCAGTTAGTAAGTTGTTCTCATTCCTTCAACAAAACCGATCTTGAGCAGTATCTCTTCAAACTATTGTAATTTGCTTTTGAATCACAGTTGACCAGTTTCGATAAATCTCGCCAAAAGTTTAATTATCAAAAGTGGCAAAAATTATTTAGTTACATTACTAGGAAAAAATAAAAGTAATGATTGAAAAGTTATTATTTATAGAATAAAAATAAAAGACCATTAAAAAATAAAAGAAAATAAAAGATAAGAATAAAATTTTGTTTCAGTTTCAACAAATCTCTCCTAAATTTTGTAAATTTTTTAAGAAAGAGATTTGTTTTTTTTTCATGAAAAAAATTCGTAAAATTTTTTTCATCAAAACTGTTTTATTTAGCTTACATTTTGCCAAATCCATCGAACAAATTTTAATTGAAGATTTAAAATTTTTATTTGTAATAACCAAACACAACAAAAAAAAACGAAAAACTTGCACGTTTAATCAATTTTAACCTGTTTCGATAAATCTCACAAAAAGTTTATTTATCGAAACTGGCCTACCGTTGTTGAATTAATCGGAAAAAACTCGAACTAAAGATTGAAGAGTTATTACTTACAATCAACAAACACAACAAAACATAAATAACTTGCGAGTTTGAAGTATTTCGGGTCAGTTTGGCCAGTTTCGATAAATGTCGCAAAAAGTTTATTTATCGAAACTGGCCTGCATTTGCTGAATTAATCGGAAAAAACTCGAACTAAAGATTGAAGAGTTATTACTTACAATCAACAAACACAACAAAACATAAATAACTTGCGAGTTTGAAGTATTTCGGGTCAGTTTGGCCAGTTTCGATAAATGTCGCAAAAAGTTTATTTATCGAAACTGGCCTACATTTGCTGAATTAATCGGAAAAAACTCGAACTAAAGATTGAAGAGTTATTGCTCATAATTAACTAACACAACAAAACATAAATAACATACAAGTTTGAGCTATTTTGAGTCAGTTTGGCCAGTTTCGATAAATGTCGCAAAAAGTTTATTTATCGAAACTGGCCTGCATTTGCTGAATTAATCGGAAAAAACTCGAACTAAAGATTGAAGAGTTATTGCTCATAATTAACTTACTCAACAAAACATAAATAACATACGAGTTTGAGCTATTTTGAGTCAGTTTGGCCAGTTTCGATAAATGTCGCAAAAAGTTTATTTATCGAAACTGGCCTACATTTGCTGAATTAATCGGAAAAAACTCGAACTAAAGATTGAAAAGTTATTGCTCATAATTAACTAACACAACAAAACATAAATAACATACGAGTTTGAAGTATTCTGGGTCAGTTTGGCCAGTATCGATAAATGTCGCAAAAAGTTTATTTATCGAAACTGGCCTGCATTTGCTGAATTAATCGGAAAAAACTCGAACTAAAGATTGAAAAGTTATTACTTACAATCAGCAAGCACAACAAAACACAAATAACATACGAGTTTGAAGTATTTTGGGTCAGTTTTGGCCAGTTTCAGTCAGTTTCGGTCAGTTTCGATAAATAAACCTACCCCCATTTTGGGGGGGTTATGTGGAGAAGCCTCAAAAAATTTCAGGAGACAAAATTGCATTTGCAGCCCAACAAATTTACACAAAAATTATATATAGATGTTGTCTGGTTTAGGAGAAGAAGAGTGCACAAAATTTAGAAAGTAAAAAATTAAAAAAGAAAAAAAACTCAATGCGGCTAAAAGTGTAGGTAGAGATGACAGAGTATCTTACGACACATAACCATGAGAAATATTTTTTGCCGTATTTAAGCCGTTTTTGAAAAAAATTTACTCAAAACCCGTTTTTATAAGCCGTTTTTGAATAAGACCGCTTTTTATAGCCTACATAACTTTTGAAGTAGTTTTCAGGTTCTAAACCTGAAGTTCCGGGAATCTTTGCCTTGAAATTTGTCACACACAAATAACTTATAAAGCTCAAACTGCTGTCAAAATTTCATGCAGCTAGACCAAACCATTATCGAGTTATAAGTAAAAGTCTGACACTTTGCACTCGTTAACTTTGAAAATGGCCGAGTAAAAACCAAAAAACATGCGACGTGAGATCAGTCGTTTCAATTATAGGCTATCAGGTTTAATCAGCCTTGTGTGTGCTTGCTATCAGTTTTTCTGCACCATATTTTGGCAATCAAAAACAATCTACCCAGTACCTGTCTACCTGATGATTTCATGCAACTACTGTACTAATCCTGAGCCAAGAGCTCAGTTAATGAAATATAAGGTATCTCGTGCTCTGCATGCTGTCACAAGCTACTACACTTGTGTGAAACTAACCTATGTATTAATATTAATACCTTTGCCGTTTACATGTGTGTTGGATTGTGGAATAAATTTTGCTACTACGTATATGAGATAGGCTCCAGACATGGGACTGAGAGCCTAATTCTTAATGCCATGACCTGTTGACGAATAGGCTACACTGAACTAACTCTTTCACTCTGAAATGCAAGCGCATGTGTAGTAGAAACTGTTGTCTAGCCTTGGGCTTGTACCAATACCATAGGCATAAGCCTACTTCGTAAAGGGAAGGTGTGTCGCTAGGCTTTGTTTTGTGCCTCTACTCTGATGATTGTTTCCCACAAATCTGTTTCTTCTACATTTGTCTGCCTTTGTTTCATCTTCTCACCGACAGGGGTGCCGAAACCCAGGGGGGATGGGGAGATATATCCCCCTAATTTGACTGTATCTCCCCCAATAATTTGAGTATAGTCTGCACCAGCATCTCCCCAATAATTTGACTTTGGTGTGCATTTGAGCGCAGGTCTCCACTACAATTTGGAGAACAAAGTTGTCTTTCTTTTGGTGAAGACCTTATTTTTTGGTCTTCACTTAATTTGCTCACCTGAAAGAAATCGTGGTCGAGGTTCATCCCCCCCAAAGTTGAAAATAGGGCAAAATTGGGGTAAAATTGCAAGTTATCCCCCCCAATGCTCAACGAAGATCGGCACCTCTGCTCACCCAACGTCCTAAACCTTTCCTAGTCTAGCCTACCAAAACCAAAATCTTTTTGTTGGTGTCAAAAACAAAAATACGTTCAGCTGATCAAAACTAAGTTTCTTGTAGCCAAAATAGCCGATTCTAGGATGCTCCGAATTCTGAAAAAATAAACTTGAACTAAAGGCATTTTTTCTTGTTTTAGTAGCATGCATTGTCTTCAATTCATACCGTATAATAGCAGTGACGTGCGGTGAGGCTTTTGGTTGGTGAAGCATAATTTTTTTTCACACACATGTTTGCAAAGAAATTATTGAAGACAATAAATGATAAACAAACAACTGTTTTTATTGCCATTAAACGAAGACAACATTTTTCTGTAATTAATTATTTGTTTAATTTCTGCGGTTTATTTAAAGTCATATCAATTCTTGAAGTTTCGAAAATCTATCAAGGTAGCCGATTATTTGGCTTTGAATGTGGACATTATGGAAGTTTTCGTGCTTGCTAAGCCTTCTTGGCAAATTCTTTAAGTCCCAAAATTCGGTTTCAGTCCCAACATTATTATTTGTTAAAAACATGAAAGCAAAAATGGCCATTTTTACGGTGCAACCACTCTTTTCTTGAGTTTGAGTATGGTTCTCGTTCTACTCTTTCTGAATTGAGAGATTTTTTCGGATTGAGTCTCGAGCAAACCTTTTAAATCAGTTTTCTCTACGCTATAAGTTCAAGTTTAGATTAAAAACTTAGTTTAGAAAAGTCTGTCAGCTTTGAGACTTAATTTTCTTCGATTTTAGTGCATTTCCTCGTATTGAATTGTTTTTATTTCGCTAGAAAAGAATTTGTTCAATTTCGCTATGAACGAAAAAGACTACAAAAAATTACTGCTTTGACTTTTTCTCATTCTATGACGTCATATTTGAGGCGTGCCTCAAAATCAGATTTGAAAGCTTTATGCGTAGTGCGCGATTTGTGCGAGAAAAAAAGGCATACTTTTAGTTCGTTTATTAAACTTTGTTTAGCTGTTGTGAGGCACAATCGACAATGCCTCACTTCGCATATTTGAAGCGATGCTTAATGGCACGACGTAGCAATAGCAATATTACACCGAATAGTTCGGGCGTTTTCATGCGAAAAACATAACATAAAAGCAGCGAATACCCACAAAAAGTAAACATGATAAAAACAATAAAGTTTTTGATAAATATTTTGATTTGTCCGAAACCATTTTATGTTAATTATATACTTTATTTTTGTTTTTCTTTTGTACAATTCTACCGGTGAGGCACGGCCTCACCTGCCTCCCCTGACCGCACGTCCCTGTATAATAGTTACATCCAGACTAACCATTATTGTTCATAAAGAGAAAATCACCATAGGTGGGCAAGTTAATGCAAAACGTTAGCTTCGTTAACCACTAGTCCGTTAACAAACTTCACACCTCCGTTAACGTTAATCCGTTATTTTCAGCTTTAATTAACGGAACTTAATAAACTCCGTTAATTCGTTAACATGTTGCGTGTGATCTAGATTTCTTTTTATTCAGTTGCTTCTAGAACAAGTATTGACGCTGTTGAGCGAATTGTAAAGAAAATTTATTGCTATTGTGGTCTTTTTGTGTTTTGGAAGTTACATTTTACAGTAAATAATTTTAAGATTAAAATAATTTTAAGATAAAACTAAGTTCAAATGCACTAACGAAGCTGCGATCGGAAAATGTTTAAAAATTGCGAACTGCAATAATAAACCGACCTATGAGGCTGCAGCTTATTATTTTTAAAAAAGAGCTCCTTTCTTCTATAAAACTCATCGTAATACGCAACAAGTGTTACCAGAGCAAACTGGTTTGTACCGGTAAGATGAATGAATGGTGCAAGATATTAACGATAAAAACCTTAACGGAAGTTGATAAAACTTAACGGAAGTTGCTTTAGTCCATTAACAGAACTTAACGGAAGTTAATTTAGTCCGTTAACATGAAAAAACTTTTTAACGGATTAACGAGTTAATGAAAAAGTTAGCTTCGTTATTAACGGATTAACGATTAACGGACTTGTGCCCACCTATGAAAATCACCAACAATAATTGTAAAAAAAATGTAAAAAAGATTTTGTACGCGGCGCTGCGTTGATGCTGTGACGTAATGCAGATTTTAGTTGCCACGCTGCGCGGCGCGATGCACCAACAACAGCGCGCGGCCGCGTACGCTGCGCTGTTGCCGTCTCTAGTGCGGTGTAAGAAGTTCACCAACTCTTTGCGGTGCAGAGCGGTATGCGATTAGAATTAAGCGGTGAGGTGTCGTTTGCGAACAAAAATTTTGTGGACCGCACCATCACTTTTGTGCACTTCCAAAATATTTTTTGGCTTTATTGTTTTTATTACGACGTCAAACGTTACAGCTCGCTTTGAATAGAGCAGTTTGGCTGGTGGGTTGATTTTGTTGGTATTTTCGTTCTAGTTAAGCTTCAAAAACTTTGGTAAGCAATTCTTTTTGAGCTGATTATGCGATTAAGTGAAAGGTGCTGCAAAAAGAGTTGCAATTTGTTAATTAGGCCTATTTTAGACCATTAAAATAAGAATTGCAAAAACAAACTTAAGTCAGGAATGCTTGTGCACAGGTCTGAGGTATAGGCTACTTGTAGCTTAAATCGTTTTATATATTTGGACAATTTTATAATTTTAAGACAATCTGTCATTAACTCTGCATCAGTAATTTTTTACACTGTTCAAGTGCAACAACTAAGAAAACAAATTTCTTTGTATGTAGAAGTACGGTTCGCTAACTTAAATTGTTAAAACACTTAGTAGATGTTTGATGTAGGTCTATAGAGCTGATTTTAAACAGGCCAAGGTTTGATGGTGATTCAATCTGTCAAACGCTTTGTTGGTTCTGCTTGACATAAGCCTCTAAGTCTACTAGTTGGAACGACCGACGCTCGCGTCGCGTGTTCCTCTTTTTTTACTCGGCCATTTTCCAACTAACGAGTGCGAAATTTCAGACTTTTGCATGTAACTCGAGAACGGTTTGGGTCTAGCTACATGAAATTTTGACAGTAGTTTGAGATTAATGAGTTGTATGGTTACGTGACTTCGGTTTTAGAACCCGAAAACCGCCCCGCAAGTTTGGCGTAAAAAGTTGTCTCAGTCAAAAACGGTTTAAGTACGGCAAAAAATATTTCATATGGTTAAATGTCTCAAGATACCCTTTCATCCCAACCAACCCACTTTTGGCCGCGATGAGGTTTATTTCTGTTTTTTTTCCTTTTTTTTCTTCCTAATTTTTGTACGCTCTTCTTTTCCTAAACCACAACACATCGAAATCTAATTTTTGTGTAAAGTTGTTGAGCTGCAAACGCAATTTTTTCTCCCGAAGTGTTTTGGGGCAACTCCACCGGGAACCCCCCCAAAATGGGGCCCCAAAAAATCAATTTTTTGAACGGCTCAAGCTAGGGTGCCAGTTGTTTTTGATATCAGTAGATATTTAACAGACAAATATTTCGACATAGTTTGGGGGTGCCACCCCCCCAAAAACCCCCCAAATTGACCCCCAAAAATCAAGTTTTTGAATGGCTCAAGGCAGAGTTCTAGTCTTTTTTGATATCAGTAGATATTTAACAGACAAATATTTTGACATAGTTTGAGGGTGCCATCCCCCTGGGGATCCTCCCAAATGGACCCCCCCAAAATCAATTTTTTGAATGGCTCAAGCTAGAGTTCTACTCTTTTTTGATATCAGTAGATATTCAACAGACAAATATTTTGACATAGTTTGGGGGTGCCACCCCCGGGACCCCCAAATGGACCCCCCAAATATCAATCTTTTGAACGTCCCAAGCTAGAGTTTTACTTTTTTTTGATATCAGTTGATATGTAACAGACAAATATTTTGACATAGTTTGGGGATGCCACCTCCCCCGGGGACCCCCCAAATGGACCTCCCAAAAATCAATTTTTTTGAACGGCTCAACTTACGGTGCCAGTTTGTTTTGATATAAGCAGATATTTAACAGACTAATATTTTGACATAGTTTGGGGGTGCCACCTCCTCGGGAACCCCCCCAAATGAAGCATGTTTTGGCAGAAGATACTAAGTCGCATTTTGCTGTTTCAAGAAAATTGCGTTTGAAATTTTAAAACTCTCAAACAAACTTTGCGGTCAAGTTTAACATGATAATGAAAAATAACTTTGACAGGTATGATGTACCTGATTTCGCCCTTCTTTCATTAAAATTTCAAGGTTTTAGGTGAACAAATAAAAAAGTTAGAATCGAAAAAGTTTGTTAAATCGCGGTTTTCAATAACGTTTGCTTTTCAAGTTAGGCGTGTACAAATTTTGTCTTTGATCAGTCATAATAAAACTTAAGGGGTCAAAAAAAGTTTACTGAGAACTGTTAACTCAAAAGTCGAAACCAGTTCTATGTGCTGACAACTAACATCTTTCATAAAAAGTTTATTGACTCAGGCGTCGTCGCTGCTGGAGACCATTAATTTTATTTGCGCTCGACGTTGTGACGCGGCTTTTGGTTTAACGAGTACAAATTTGACAAATGGTTATTCTTTCTTTTCGTAAACAACAGGTTTATTGCTGAATGGATTTTTTTTGCAAAGTTAAAATTACATTACGAAAATTACAAAAGCCATAACGACGAAAAATTTATGAAATTTCACGACGAAAAATTTTGGGATATAAAATAGCACTGTAATACATGATTAAACTGGCTACGAAAATAGGGTGATAGGTAGGCAATAGTATAATGGTACAACTTCAACCATTTTATTACATGTCGTAAATATATTACACACCATTTATTACATTCGAAAAATCACCCTAATTCTTGTGCATTTTATAGACTAGAGAAAGAATTGGGAAAAGAAAATAATGGAATGAGATTTGAAAAAAAAATGGTTTAAGTTATCGAAATTAATTTCCTCCTTATACTCATAGTTTTTTTTATGAAATCTACACGGTAAACATTTTCCATCAACCGATCAAACTTGATTCCTTGCCGTTTTTTAGTCGTGGTTTAAAAGTTTGTACTACTTTGTAAGCCTAATTTTTGACAAATATTAGCCCCATTTCCAAAAGCAATTTTTTAAACGTGGCTTTAAACAATTTTAGAGTAGGCCTACATACCTCTGCAAAAGACTGCATCAAAAGGGCAAAAAACGTGGCATTTTTTCATTATGCATTTTGGTCAGAACTCGACAGGCAGTGGGGCCCTCTGACGAAGTTACTAATCATTACAAGTTTGGTTTTAATTCCTGTTTCTGAGCAAGCATAGTATGAATTTATAACATAAAACGCCGTAACGTATGATATTGATTCTGATAAAGGCTTAATGACAGACCCCAAAGCATTTGATTATTGTGATTAATTAACAAATTAGCACTTTAATGTTTCATCCTATGGTACGACTTATGCTGCTTCGCAATGGAATTTTTGGTTATCAAATTACAAACTTCACAAAAAACCTTACTTTCCCATTGTGTGATGTTCTTGTAATCTAATTATCGTTGCTGTTATTTCAAAGTTGTAAACAGGCCGACAAGTTCAGGCCCAAACCCAAAAAATGGTTTGAACCTCAAAGCAGGCCCAAAAAAGCCCGGACGTGAAATTAGGTTTGAAAAACATTTACGGATAATATAATTGTTTTTTCTTTTTTGACTCTTTGCGGTGACTAAATAGCAGTGACGTGCAGTGAGGCTTTTGGTTGGTGAGGCACAATTTTTTTTCACACTCATGTTCGCAAAAAAATTATTTAAGACAATAAATGACAAGCAAATAATTGTTTTTATAGCCATTCAGGGCTGCCGAGAGGGGGGGCAGAGGGGGAGAATGACCTTGGGGCCCATGGACTTTAGGGGCCCATGGGCTTTAGGGGGCCCATGGGCTTCAGCGGGCCTATGAGCTCAAGAGGGGGCCCATCAAAATGACACTGAGAAATCAGCATGTGAAGCCTGAAGACCTTTTTTTTTTTTTCTTTGGAAAACACCTAATTTCGACCGGAAAAACCTTTAGAATTTCGGTAAAAACCTTTTTTGTTTTTTTTGGAGATCACCTCATTTTTCGGACCAAACTGATTAGAAATCCATCATATTTGAACTGGCCCCGCGCCCACTTTTGGTCCCCGGCGGCACTGTAGCCATTAAACAAAAACCAAATTTTTCGATAATTAATTATTCGTTTAATTTTTACTGTTCACTTAAAGCCAAATCAATTCTTGAAGTTTCAAAAATCCATAAAGGTAGCCTAGCCTATTATTTGGCTTTGAATGTGGACATAATTGAAGTTTTCGTGCTTGCTAAGTCTTCTTGGAAAATTTTCTAAGTCACAAAAACCCGATTTCAGTCCCAACATTATTATTTGCTAAAAACATGAAAGCACAAATGAAGATTTTTATAGCGCAACCACTCTTTTCTTGAGTACGATTCTACTCTTTTTGAATTGAGGGGTTCTTTTGTAATAATGTCTCGAGCAAATCTTTTAAATCGGTTTTCTTTTAGCTATATTCAATTCAGATTATTTGTTCACTTGAGTTCAATTTCCAGAAACTTAACACCAATGAAAAAATATATTCACGCGCACAAATAGAATGATTATTAATGCCAATAAAGGAAATAAATGTGGGCTAATTTACTGTAACACTTAACAGAAGTAATTGTTGATGAAGGCGTAGAAATTAATAGGCAATTGCAAAGTTTACTAGTACTGTAGTTTGAGTCACTTACTATCAAGCAAACAAGACAGCGAAAGACCTGTTTCTGGTCATCGAGTCAAGCTGCCCTTATAACTAATTTATTATTGTAATTATTGTAAGTTTTTTTGAGGGGTAGCTTTTTTTAACCATTTTTAAAACAAGCAAGAAACAAAAGCAAGGATTCAACCAAAAATAGCAGTTAGCATAAGAAAAGAGCACACTTAAACTTACCTCGAGCTTATCAAGACTGTAAGTACTTCAGTAATTATAACTTAGCATGGACAATTTTATTTGTTTGCTAAATGAGTATTTTGGTAATTCTTCAAAAGTTGGTAAAATATTATTCCATATTTTTACTCCAATGCACGAGCAAGATCGTTGCCCGTTTCGAATTTCAGCTCGTTCCAAATAAAAATTGTCTGCAGTAATCAATCTCGTTTTAAAATCATGAAGTTTGCTAGCATGTTTAAAATAATTGTCGAAATTTTCAGGTTACCTGGAGTGATAATAAGAGTACATAAATTTAGCAATTTCTATAACTTCAAGTTCAGATAAAAAACCTAGTTTAGAAAGTCTCTCAGCTTTGAGACTAAATTTTCTTCCATTTTAGTTCATTTTCTCGTATTAAATTGCTTTTATTCGGCCAGAAAAATAACTTGTTCACTTTCGCAATGAACGAAAGACTACAAAAAAACTGCTTAAACTTTTTCTCATTCTATGACGTCATAGGTGAGGCGCGCCGCAAAATCAGATTTAAAAGCATTATGCGTTGTCCGCAATTTGTTTGAGAAAAAAAGGCATACTTTTAGTTTGTTCATTAAAATTTGCTTAGCTGAAGTAAGGCACAATTGACAATGCCTCACTTCCATATTTGAAGCGATGCTCAATGCACGCCGTAGTGATAGCAATATTACACCGAATAGTTTGGACGTTTTAATGCGAAAGACATAACATAAAAGCAGTGAATAGGCTACGCAAAAAAAGTAAATATGACAAAAATTAATAAAGCTTTTGATAAATAACTTGATTTGTGTGAAACCATTTTATTTTAATTATATACATTATTTTCGTTTTTCTTTGCACAATTCTACAGGTGAGGCACGGCCTCACCTGCCTCCCCTGACCGCACGTCCCTGCTAAATAAAACAAATTATTGATGAATTGTGACGCATTAGCATTGGCAAATTAGGATATTAGACATAATAATAATGCATTGAAGCTTCAATAAAATCTTCATTCAGTGTTGCAAAGTTATTTGTATTACCGGTATGTTTCTACAGCGACCTGAAACATGAGGCACGTAACAGGCCAAAATTAAGCCCGAAATTTTGTAAATCTTAAGCTCGATCCCGAGCCCGACCAGCATAGCCCGGCCCGACTTACGACTTTGTGTTGGTATGAAGATTTTGACTTTACTTTTTTTTGCCTAGGTAGGAGTTTGGTGTTACACTGCAACAAAATTATGAAATAATATTCATTGTTGCTTTGTGGTAAAATGCAGCAGGCTAACAATATTCCGAAATTCAGTTCCCCCTGCTCCCCAGCCCTGCTCTAAACCAAAAACTGTCAAAAATCTACACAAAAAATCGTTTTCTAAGTTTAAGCATGCTTAGATTTGTTTTTCGAACTTGACCTCAAACAAATTGACACCTTTAATTCAAAGCGAGGCAAAAATAAACTTTTGCTACGTCCAGGTGGTCAAGTGGTATAACGCATTCTTCTCTGGTGCGAGAGGTCTGTGGTTTAAATCTCGGGTAGGTCAAATCGGACAAAGTGTTGCCAACGGCTCGCCACCACTGCGACATTTTTTTAAAATGAAGCGTGTTGTTCGGGCGCAATGACGCGGAGATGGGCCCTACAAACTCGTAACACGCTTCGGCGTAATGCAGCGAGTAAAATGAAAGATTTGATTCTGATATAAATACTATAAATGTTACACGCTCGCACGCTCACAATATTACTTTCAGTGTAGACCTAACATAAAGGCTGATTTTTTTTTGCGTGCACTTAGAAAATTTGACTGAATATTTACAAAATTTCTGCTCTTACAAAATTTACTGTAACTAGATGGGAGTTTGCCAGCAAACCCAGTGAACGACCGACGCATAGCTAATGCTGTGACGCTGAAAAGTACTTTTTGTCTACCGTAAATCAGCAATTATTCAAAATATCTGACTATGGAACCTTCAGAAACGTGGAGTCAAAGTATTTGTCAGTTAAATATCTCCTGCTATCGTAAAACACTGGCACCCTAGCTTGAGCCGTTCAAAAATTGATTTTTGGGGGTTCCATTTTGGGGGTCCCTGGGGGGTGGCACCCCCAAACTATGTCAAAATATTTCTTTGGTAAATATCTGCTGATATCAAAACAGACTGGCATCCAAGTTGAGCTATCCAAAGAATTGATTGGTTGGGGGGTCCATTTGGGAGGGTACCGAGGGGTGGCACCCCCAAACTATGTCAAAATATTTGTCTCTAAAATAGCTGCTGATATCATAAAACACTGGCACTCTAAGTTAAGCCGTTCAAAAAATTGATTTTTGGGGGGTCCATTTGGGGGGTCCCCGGGGGGATGGCACCCCCAAACTATGTCAAAATATTTGTCTGTTAAATATCTACTGATATCAAAAAAGACTAGAACTCTATAGCTTGAGCCATTCAAAAAATTGATTTTTTGGGGCCCCATTTAGGCCGTTTGCTGTAAATTCTAGGACGCTTAAAAATCGAGTTTGTAAAAAAGTTTGAGTGGCAAAAAAATTTTGATGCAGATAGACTGTATTTCATCCTAGGAGGTTTATATAAAAAGTTCTCCAAGAATTACCCTGCAGTTTTCGAGCAAATGGGGGGTAAAGTTGGGGGTTTTCAAAACTAAAAATTACATATTTTCCGCATAATGTGCAAATTTAAATCCTTTTATCATTTCTATTTGCTTATTTTGACAATTTTTCAGATGCGCAAATGTCTAGTTTGGTTTTAAAGTTAAATTAAGCAATCCTCCCCAGCGATCTCTAGCACTACTAGCGGCGAAATGTTTCTTTTGTGTTTATTTAAGCTTTTAATAATTTTCCCCTTAATTTTTCAGTGATTAACCATCGATAGGAGTTGACTTCATTTGTTTGAACGTACAAAAATGACATAAACTTTTCCGAAAGCACTGGGCTACAGATCAAATCAATTTTGGGGCCTTGTTTGACTAAAAAACAGTTAACAAAAATCAATAAAATTAACTACAAAAACAAACTTATTTCAAATGCTCGTTAAATATTTAAAATCAGTATATCAACTTATAACTGCACAGATATAAACAGGATTTTTGATGAGGGTACTTTTGAAATGACGTAACTGGTCAACGATGACGTCACAAAATAACGTAACGAATGAATGAAACGTCACAATATAAATTGCAATATGAAGTTTTTGTCAAAATTTTGCAAAACCACAAAACTTTTTGAGTTGATGAAAAGCAAAATCGCATTTTTTGGCAAAAATCAATTTTTGATGGGTATGCTAGGTGAATTCTAACCCTAGGGTGCATCCGAAGCAAGTAACAATTGAAGAATAAATTAGAACACTTTTGATTACTTAGAAAAGTGCAAAAAATAAAGCAAAATATGCTGATTGCCGGTGATGTCTTAAGCTTCAACAATGTTTGGAGAAATCAAAACTTATTCTATAATATCACCGATCACATTAATACAAATTATTTTAATTGTCGTGGTCATCAATCATCACATTCAAGTTGCTCGTTACGTGTTCGATATTTGAAGCAGACCTGAAGTCGAGGACACAATGTTCGAGGCCAAGGGCTGAAAAAAAATTCGAGGCCAAAACCAAGGACCGACTTTTCAAATACAGACCCTATCGAGGCCAAGGACAGGATTGGTCGAGGCCAAAGCCAAGGACCATGGACAAAATTTAAAAAAAAGCTATTGTCGGCAAACTTTGAATGTTTCTCAGCGCGAAAGTGTAAGACATTGCATTTCGTTAAGTTTTTCATGATAATTTGAAAATGGTAGTTTCTAAAAATAACGAATGTTATTTTGAAGTTTTACGCGTTAGCAGCAATTTTGATTACGTTCCATAGCGGTATCGTGGTAATAAAACAATTAAGACCGTTATGCGAAATGAGAGTAACTAACTTCTGAACATGGAAACGGTCAATTTTAAGACCTTAACTTCATCAGTTAAAACCCCAGAGTAAACGTCCTCTGAGTGATTATGGATCTCTCATTCCCACCGTTTTAATACTTTACCAAAAACAACCTTCATTGTTTGAACGATTTCTTTTGGCAGATTTTTAAAAATGTTATCATAGTTTTTAAACATTGTATAGCAACTACAATATTATTAACTGAAAGTATTGCAAAATAGAGTAAAATAATTTATGTTTTTAAAATGAATTAAGGTACCGTATCCAGTATTTGCAAGCTCACATCCTTGGAAAAAACGGGGTCTGGGGGCTAGGCAAAGTTCACATGCCTCTGTTGAACAATTTTAGTGACTTTTTTTTAATAAAAAAACATATTTTGTGATTTTGAAAGATGTGAAACAATTAAATTTTCAAAGCAATTTTAAAAACGAAAATACCGGTAACGTAAAAGTTAAGTTGAAAAACTTTAGTTTTATCACATTTTCCCCAATCCTAATTTTAATTAAACTTTTTTTTACTTTTGATATCTTTCTATAGCTCATTAATTGCATATCGATGAATGAGGGCACGCGTTTCTGCCGCCAAACGTCACTTTGTAAAATTTAACATAAGGTATTTAATGGCAAAAATAACATGGGAATCTTAGCAGGGCTGTATCAAGTAGGAAGGCCTTGAAGAGATTTGCAATTTGTCCGGGGTCGCCCTCCCCCTCTGAAGAGCTCACAATTGTAGAAACGTAAAAATAATAAATCATTATTTTTTTCGAAAAAGGCTCAAATTTTTCATGGGAGCTTCTCCTCATCTTAATGACGTCGTGTGAAAAACTGATTGACTGCAGCACGCATCTTTCCATCCATTCAAACAATTATAGTTATATTTAATTTCACGATCACATTTTAAACTCCTCATGTAGCGTTTTTTTCTGATACAGTATAGTTTATTATTTGTCGAGGACAGAGATGGAATCGAGGACGCAACGTTCGAAGCCTAGGCCAATGATACAAAAAAATCCGAGACCAAGGCCAAGGACTGACTTTTCGAGGCCTAGGACAGGAATGCTCAAGGCCAAGGACACAAGGCGCAGGCGTTCTCGAAAACGAAACAAAAGGTCTTCGCGCCAGGAAATGCCAATTTTCAAGATAAAACGAAAAAAGCTCATGGCCATGGATCATTTTCAACAGTTTAATGTCCTCGGCCGAGAGCAGGGCATTTTCGAGGACTTGCTGGCTTTAAGGCCAAGGATTTGACCTTCGAGGCCAAAGCCAAGGACTTCAAAATGTGTCATCGAGGACTTCGCCTCTGTTATTTGGGATTCTTAGCGGCGATTTTTAACGCAAAAATTGCTCAGCAAATGTGGCTTTTTCCCAGATCACTTAACAGTGATTAGAGTGCTGCTCTTTCTTATTTGAAAAAAAATCTTCGCGATTTTTGCTCGCATACATTCAGAACAAGGTGGCTTTCTGAAGATAAGTTTTGTTAGTTATATCGCGGATACACTAACATACGCTGTTTAATATGCTATTCCTAGTACAGGCGCGTAGCCAGAAATTTGCAATGAGGAGAGGCTGTTTTGGGGGTCTGGGGACGGAGCCCCCAGCCGCTGGAGGTCTAATGGGATCTGGGGGCCAAGCCCCCAGCTGCCGGAGGCACGGGGGTCTGGGGGCAGAGCCCTTAGCGCTCAATAACTTTGGATTTTTTTGCAAAAATAACTTAATTTTAGGGCTATCTTAATAAAAATAATGCTTTTAAAAAGTGGTATAGAAGTTGGCAGCGCAACATGATTCAACTGGTTGCATTAATGGGCTATGTGGGAGGTGGCTAATGATAACATAGCAATTCTCTTGTTTACATGTTATTAAATCATAAAATCCTATTATTCAATAAAACTCAAACGGAGTAATCTATTTCGTCTATATTTTACAAAGGAAAATAATTGGGGGGAGGGGTGGGGAGGCTAATGGAAAGAGATCTGAGAGAAATGATTGGTAATTAATCAACACTGAATAGCCCCCCCTCTCCTTTATTTCTGAGTTTATAAAACATATTTGTTAATAAAACCTATGTTTGGCGTTTTTACACTAGCGATCAAATTTGATTGTTTATTGTTGGGCATTTTTCAAAGTTTTTACTGATTTGTGACTTTAATTTTTGACAAATTAGCTTTTCCTGAAGATATGTTGCAAAAGATGCTCTAAATCACTTTTTAGTCCATTTCAGCGCAAAAAACAGTCCCAAAAGACTCAAAAACGTGGTATTTTTCTTATTCTGCGTTTTGGTTGACAGGCCAATGGGGGAGGCTATAGGCCCCACACCCCCCCCGCTTCCCCCCTGGCTACGCTACTGCCGTGGTAACTGTATTACATTTCATTATCACGCACATATACTTTTTTCCGAGTCCATACTCAGATAAGCACGGTCATGAGTTAGCATTAGCAACTCAAAAATGTTGGCGTCAGGACCCCGGATCCCTTGTTATGGCTCTTGATGGTTTTAGGGCTTTGCGGTTTGTACCACCCGCACCGGAAATATTAGCAGAAATAAGAATAACAATTCTACACCGCCTTTTGCCCCTCAGTCTCTGATTAAAGCTTTCACACAATGCCATTTAAAATAAGGTTTACTATGACTTGGCAATCACGATATATGATATTTTTCAAATAAAGGAAAAAAATGAATTGAAAAGCTAGAATTTTTGGTTATTTTTTGTTTGGTTATTTTCCTTTTCAACCAATCAAAACATAATGCTGTCCTTGAGCCAAGAACAGGACATTTTTGAGGACTTGTAGGCAGTGGCGTAGGAGGCGGGGGGTCCGGGGGGCACTGCCCCCCCCCCGCTTGGTTTTAAAGTGTCGAAATTTCGAGCAATTTTATATTATTTGGGCAATATTGCATCAAAATTTTGGGCAATTTCATATTTTTCGGGCAAGTTTGCGTCAAAATTTCGGGCAATTTAATATTCGTTAAACCGTCTTCATTTCAGTGAAGACCTTGTTTTTTTTTGAGATCACCTTAATTTGGACAGAAAAACCGATCACTTTCTGGGCAAAATGCAATGTTATTTTTCGAGCAAAAGTTTGGTGCTCCCCCAAATCCTTTTGAGCTCCTACGCCCATGCTTGTAAGCTCCAGAGCCAAGCACTTGAGCTTCGAGGTCAAGGACTTCAAAATGTGTCCTCGAGGACTCCACCTCAAATTTAAACTTTGTTAAACAGAGTGCTACTTGGCTAAAATTGAGATAGCGTTAAACAAAATCTCAAATAGCAAGTCGCAGTGTCTTCATGGGAGTTGGGTCTAGAAGTACAAATCTATTCTATTTTATCTAGGAGCCTGCACAACAATGCTAGGTCTACAAATACAAAATAATCTGCATTAGGCCTAGTTGTTTGAGAAACAATGCTAGGTCTACATGTTGTGAGCATTTTCAAATCTAAAAGTCTCAATCATTTTCGCAGGGAAGGCTTTATTTCACCGGAAATTTTTATCTAGTTTTTTATTATTTCTTACTCAAATCTAACCCAAACTCAAATAATTACTCTAAAACTATTCCCAAATCGAACCCTAACCCAAACCCTAATCTTAACCCTAATCTTAACCCCCAAAAAAGCAAATGAAAAAAGCGCAGATGAATATTTCGCATTTTCGTTTTATTCTCTTTAACTTGAAAATTTTCGGTGAAATAGTCACTCCCTTCTCGCAGCACTGTCATAAAATTACCACTGATACCTGAACACAGCCGTTTGCAACTATGTTCTGCTTGGCAGGTCATATAACTTTGTTATATCTGTACCAGTAACTATAGGCTATTTTAAAGTACTGTTTTGAAACAATGCTTCATAATTTCTGCCTGGCACGTCATATCACTTTTGGTTATCAAGTAGCTGGCTATCTATACTGTGTAGACCTAGGTCTACTTTAAAGCGATGTTTCATCATGGATACTAGTATTTATCGCGAGTAATTTGCCAAAAATTTCTTTTTGAAACAAATTTAAGACCAAATCCAACTATTGCATCCACTTAACCCAAGTTAAGCTAACATAGTAAGAAAACTAACCGTTAAATCAGTGTGGCCTACCTCAGGACCTGATCCAAAGCAGTTTTTAAAAATTCGTTGAAGGGAAAGTCCCCAAGTTATTCTATTTTATGATTGGTCGATACCGGTTGTCTGATTGTATTCATCCGCATTTTGGAAGCCAACTTTCAGGTCAAATTAAAAAAATACTGCAGGAAAATAAGTGGAGAACTTTTGCATGTGAGTTTGTGAGATGAAAATCAATGCATTTAAGCAAAAAATAAGTTGCCACTCAAATTTTTTTACAAGGTGAACGCTAGAATTTACAGCAAACGGCCTAATTTTGGGGGGGTTCCCGGTGGAGTTGCCCCAAAACATTTCGGGAGAAAAAATTGCATTTGTAGCTCCAGAACTTTACACAAAAATTAGATTTCGATGTGTTATGGTTTAAAAAAAGAAGAGGGTACAAAATTTAAGAAGAAAAAAAGGAAAAAAGAAGGAAAAAAAAACAGAAATAAACCTCATCGCGGCCAAAACTGGGTTGGTTGGAATGAAAGGGTATCTTGAGACATACAACCATATGAAATATTGTGATTTCTTACTCCTACTTTGCTTATCCTTATTGTTTACCACTGTAAACAAGCTTTCGCGTTTTTTTGCTAACCGACAAGTACGTCTTCAAATTGTTTGCCAATCCAAACCAAATGTGCGGAGTCGAAACAGATTTTTTTGATTTTTTTCAGAAACTAGACAATCTTTGAAAAAAATTCCTTTTGCTTTGTGATCAGAAAATTAAATGCAATTTTTGATGTCATACTTGGCTAGGCTGCCTCCCTTTAAGCTTAGAAAAATATCGTTTTAACACAGTTATAAGAGGTTGAAGATGCTGTGTAGTCAATGTATCCAAATGTTCATCGAGTTCTTCATCTTCTTTAATAGCACTGGACAAATTTTCAAACATGGCGATATTTCATTGTACCACTTAGCAAATTTGGCTTTCCAACTAAGCTGCACGTGGTATTGTAATACCTGCAATAGTAGGCCTACAACCGGTTGACGACTTGCTACGATATACAGTAATTGAGAAGTGATTGCTGCAAAGATTTTGAAAATTTCAGAATTCTTTGTGATTAAAAAAATTCCAGTATTTTGTAAATAACCTTACAAGTTACAACCCCCCTGAAAACACCTTCGCGATCTCCTTGGGGGTCGCGACCCCCAGGTTGAGAAACGCTGGTTTAAAACAACTAACTGCTTGTATCTGCTTGTATGCTGGTAAGGCAATACGCTGGGCGTACCAAATTTTGGTTTAAAGTAAACTAAAGACGAACTTTTAGGCTCACGATTTTCAGGCACAGTGTAGATCGTGAATAAGCGGACGGTGTCTGCGCGACTTTTTGCTCGAAACCAATGTATTCAGTGTAGACTTCAACACAATTTGAACAATGTCGTCGAACTCGCTGCTCTGATAGACAACGAGAACAGTGTTACAAATCAACACAGCTATGCGGTGTAATATGGGGATATAGAAATTGATCAAAAGAGGTTTCTTAAAAATGAACAACTTACTATTCACTGTAATAAACAATTGACATTGTGCACTTTGAAGTTGTAACATTAATTCAAACCAGCCATTTCCCCACCCCCAACTGAAAATAAAATTAAAGGATCAAACTGAAATCGTAGCTACGCCTTTAGTAAACTACAAAAATTTTTTGAGCAGTATATTGATTCTGCCGTTTTTTAGGCTTTTGGGTTCTCTAAGCTGTTGGTCTAAATGTAGATTTACGAAAGTGGTTTAGTCCAATTACGTCTGATATCTTATTCAGTGTAAGTGCGAAAAAATAAAAAACGGGCAAAGTACATGGAATGAAATGACATGCTTTTATTTGTACCCATAAATACACCACCGTCATTTTGGCAGAATATCAAGCGTCATTCTGGCAGAAAGTGTTGCCGCAACAAAAAAGGCAGAAACAACACTTCGTCATAAACATTTAGCAGGGTTGCCAACTGCCAAAAGTCAAATGAATCATTACGTCATAATTGAAAACTGAATCATCAATCATAATCATGTGAAAAAAAACCAATGTTGCCAAAACAAAAAAAAATTAAATACTAAAAAAAAATCTCGCTAAGCTCAAACCACAAAAAAACACCACAAGAAATAAAAAAGCAATTATTAAACTAAGCCAACTACGAAATACTCAGTACACTTCACAATTACCTAAAACACAAAACCAAAGTTAACTCAAAACGGGGGCCCCAGCAGAATAGTTCAAAGGAGGACAGCAATTCTTGGCCAAAAACGCCATTTTTGGGGGAAATTTTCAATTTTTTCCCATTTAACTTTCCGACTTGCCCCGAGATCCGGGTTTGGGTGCATTCGGTAGCCCTCGGGTCCCTCTACACTTAATTTCCCTCTACACTAACTTAGTCCCTCAGATCTGACGTGTATCAGCCCTCGATCCAAGTCTAAAATAGGATACGTTCTCAACGGGGGCCCCAGCAGAATAAAGAAGGAATGCACCCAAACCCGGATCTCGGGGCGCGTCGGAAAGTTAAATGGGAAAAAAATTGAAAATTTCCCCCCAAAATGGCATTTTTGGCCAAAAATTGCTGTCCTCTATTGAACCATTCTGCTGGGGCCCCCGTTGAGAACGTACCCTATTTTAGACTTGGAATGTTACCGGTCCGGTAGAGATATTGGGGTTGAGTAAATGTTTGCAGCAAAAAGAAAAAATGAATCATAGTAACGTAACAATGGAAATGAGTTACAATCAAAACAACAATTTTGGTAAATATGGTTGAACAGGTATCTATTACGTCACATGATTATAGTAATCGCGCATGAAAACTTGATATTATTGAAGCAAGACTTGAGCCACGTTGCCTTTTTGCAACACAGGGAAAAACAAAACCGGAGAGTCGGAATGCTTGTATAGTCAGGGTTTGTATTTATTGAAAGTGTTTGGATTACTGCGTAACCCATGTCGCGCTGTCTTTAAATATGTCTCGTCAGCATACCGCATTGCTTTTGCGGGAGAAAGCAAACGATGCAGAAAGCAGCGCGAGTTTGCACCAAAAAACGCTTTCCATTTTGTTTTAAAACTTATCATTTTCCAAAAAGTAGAATTAGATACCGCTAAGAATTTGGGGCGGCCTAGATCTGACGTGTATCAGTCCAAGACTTGAATGTCATCATAATCAAATCATATTTTTCGACACTTATAACTTTCGAAAATATTTTACTTGAAAACATTCGGAAAAAAATCTTTTCTTAGAGAATGACTTGAGATATATCTTTTACGTCAAAATCAATTTTTCATCATGCTGTATTGGGTCCAATCAAACCTGTGATTAACAGCCTAAGACATATTGTTTCGAAATCGACATTCGTCTTTTATTCCTCGTCAGTATAGCTAAGACTACAGGTTTGAACATAAGCGTAGAAAGGCAAGGAATACCAAATTAACCAGATTGCAACACAATTTCTTTTTTTTCCTCCAAAAATGTAAAGTAATCACAATACTACCAGAGATAATAACTAGATTGGAGTTTGCCAGCAAACCCAGTGAACGACCGACGCATAGCTAATGCTGTGACGCTCAAAAGTACTTTTTGTCTACTGTAAAATCAGCAATTATTCAAAATATCTGTTTATGGAACCTCCAGAAAAGTAGAGTCAAAATATTTGTCAGTTAAATATCTCCTGATATCATAACAAATTGGCACCCTAAGTTGAGCCATTCAAAAAATTGATTTTTGGGGGAGTCCCCAGGGTGATGGCACCCCCAAACTATGTCAAAATATTTGTTTGTTAAATATCGGCTGATATCAAAACAGACTGGCACCCATGTTGAGCCATTCAAAAAATTGATTTTTGGGGGTCCATTTGGGGGTCTCTGGGGGGTGGCACCCCCAAACTACACCAAAATATTTGTCTGATAAATATCTACTGATATCAAAACAGACTGGCACCCTAAGTTGAGGTGTTCAAAAAATTGATTTTTGGGGGTCCATTTGGGGGTCCCCAGGGGGGGTGGCATTCCCAAACTATGTCAAAACATTTGTCTGTTAAATATCTACTGATATCATAAAACACTGGCACCCTAGCTTGAGCCATTCAAAAAATTGATTTTTGGGGGGTCCATTTGGGGGGCTCCCGGGGGGGTGGCACCCCAAACTATGTCAAAATATTCGTTTGTCAAATATCTGCTGATATCAAAATAAACTGGCACTCTAAGTTGAGCTGTTCAAAAAATTGATATTTGGGGTACATTTGGGGGGTCCCTAGGAGGATGGCACCCCCAAACTATGTCAAAATATTTGTCTCTTAAATAGCTGCTGATATCATAAAACCCTGGCACCCTAAGTTGAGCTGTTTAAAACATTGATTTTTGGGGGGTCCATTTGGGGGTCTGTGGGGGGGTGGCACCCCCATTCTATGTCGAAATATTTGTCTGTTAAATATCTACTGATATCAAAAACAACTGGCACCCTAGCTTGAGCCGTTCAAAAAATTGATTTTTTGGGGCCCCATTTTGGGGGGGTTCCCGGTGGAGTTGCCCCAAAACACTTCGGGAGAAAAAATTGTGTTTGCAGCTCAACAACTTTACACAAAAATTAGATTTCGATGTTTTGCGGTTTAGAAGAAGAGCGTACGAAAATTAGGAAGAAAAAAAAGGAAAAAAAACAGAAATAAACCTCATTGCGGCCAAAACTGGGTTGGTTGGGATGAAAGGGTATCTTAAGACATACAATCATATGAAATATTTTTTGCCGTACTTAAGCCGTTTTTGACTGAGACCGCTTTTTATGCCAAACTTGCGGGGCGGTTTTCGGGTTCTAAAATCGAAGTCACGTGACCTATTGCCTCGAAATTGTGTACAAACATATAACTCATTAATCTCAAACTACTGTCAAAATTTCATGTAGCTAGACCCAAACCGTTCTCGAGTTATAAGCAAAAGTCTGAAATTTTGCACTCATTAGTTGGAAAATGGCCGAGTAAAAACAAAGGAACACGCGACGCAAGCGTCGGTCGTTCCAATAATAGGTCAATTCAAAATAATTTTCAATAGCATGCCTTACACAGCTGTTTCGGCCGATCTCAGGGCTCATCAGTAAGGCTAGCAAGGCCAAATATCACCAGTGAAAAATTTTTTAAAGCATATATCTTTACCACTTTATCACTCAAAGAATAAATCTTTACCGATTATGTCTATAACGCATTAAATCTTTACCCCAATAAATCAGCAAACTATTTACTGTAATACACGTTTGACATTGAAATAAACATGTGACTCTGTATGCTGTCTATAGCTTATTATTAATTTTCTTAGTATATACTTTGTTCTTAATAAATTGTATTGGGTCCGTTTTACCGATCACGCGTATTAATGCGTATGAATGTACGCAGGTCATTTGATTGCATGCTATGGAGCGCCGTTTGTGTACCCTAGTTTGTGCAATGTTTTTTTTGCATATTTAATTAAATAGTCATTTTAATTAAATGTACAAAAATAAATATACAAAAAAACATGTGCGAAAATAAATATGCAAAACTTTTTGAATATTTGTTACACCATAACTTGCGCAACGTTGTTTTGCATATTTAATAAAACAGTCATTTTAATCAAACATACAAAAATATATGCCGCAGAATAAACCGTTGCAAAAAAAAATAGACAAAAAACTTAAACAAAAATTTTTTATGCAAAAATTTCTGACACAAAAATTGTTGTTGCAAAAATAAATCCACAAAAATTTTTGTGGATTTCGTTTGCAACATCATTTTTTGCATCAAAATTTTTTGCATTGCAATTGTTTGTGTCACAAATATTTTTTTGTTTATTTTTGATAGCAAAGAAACAACACACGCCGAAATAAATGTGCAAAATTTTGTGACGCAAAAAATGTTGATGCAAAATTTCTAGTCGCAAAAAAAACGCGTGCAAAAATAAATCGTCAAAAATATTTGACAATTTAGTTCGTGTCCATAATGATCAAGGGTTGAAATTTTGCGGGCGGGAAGGTACCAGCAAGGTATAAAACTGGAACATCAGGACGAAAGCTTCAAGCTGTACGGCAGCTATAGTAAGGTGGTAGCCTGCTTATGAGACCTCTCGTTGGGCTAGGAAATGATGGTTCGTTCATTCACCCGTACTTTACCGCCCGCATAATTTCAACCCTTGATCATTATGGACACGAACTAAATTGTCAAATATTTTTGACGATTTATTTTTGCACGAGTTTTTTTTGCGACTAGAAATTTTGCATCAACATTTTTTGCGTCACAAAATTTTGCACATTTATTTCCGCGTGTGTTGTTTCTTTGCTATCAAAAATAAACGAAAAAATATTTGTGACACAAACAATTGTAATGCAAAAAATTTTGATGCAAAAAATGATGTTGCAAAAATAAATCCACAAAAATTTTTGTGGATTTATTTTTGCAACATAAATTTTTGTGGATTTTATTTTTGCAACAACAATTTTTGTGTCAGAAATTTTTGCGTAAAAAATTTTTGTGCAACAATTTTTTGTCTATTTTTTTTTGCAACGGTTGTTTATTCTGCAGCATATATTTTTGTATGTTTGATTAAAATGACTGTTTAATTGATTATGCAAAAAAACGTTGCGCAAGTTATGGTGTAACAAATATTCAAAAAGTTTTGCATATTTATTTTTGCACGTGTTTTTTTGTGAATTTATTTTTGTACATTTAATTAAAATGACTATTTAATTAAATATGCAAAAAAACATTGCACAAACTAGGTGCACAAACGGCGCTCCATAGCATGCATTTTGCCGGTTTTTCTTTTTTTGCGTTTGCACTAAAAACGATATCAGACGTAATTGGAGTAAACAGCCTTATGTAGGCTTACATTTCGACCAACCGCCGAGCTTTAGGGAAACCGTTTGCCTGAAAAACGTCGGAGTCAATATAATTTTGCTCAAAAAGTTTTGCAGTTTAACAAACGCGTAGCTGCGATGTCAGTTTGATCTTTTAATTTTACTTTCAGCTGGGCATAAGCGTAGCCGGAGGGATCCCAGGGGGCCCGGCCCCCCAATTGAAATACCACCAATGATAAAAAATTATGACTACATAGCCTAGCGATGTTTAGTTGCAGTAACGGACGACGAGGGAGCCCCAGGGCCCTTAACTAACAACCAGGGGGCCCCGGGGCCCCTAACCACAACCAGAAAACCCCGAGGCCCCTAAGTGAATAACGAGGGCCTGGGGCCTCTAACTGACAAACAGGGCGCCCTAATTGACAACCAGGTTCCCAAGAGCCCCTAACTAACAACCAGGGGGTCTTGGAGCTCCTAACTGACAACCAGGGGCCCCAAACCGACAACCAGGGAGCCCCACGGCCCCTAACTAATGACCAGGGGGCCCCACGGCCCCTAACTAACGACCAGGGGACCCCAGGGTCCCTAACTGACAACCAGGGAGCCCCTAGGCCCTTAACTGACAAACGGGTGCCCCAGGGCCTCTAACTTCCCAAGGCAGCTAACTAACAACCAGAAAGCCCCAGGGCCCCTAACTAATGACAAGGAGGGCCCTAACCGACAACCAGGGGCCCCGGACCTCTAACTAACCAGCAGGGGGCCCCTAACAGACAACCAGGGAGCCCCATGGCCCCTAAGTAACAAACGGTGGCTTTTAACTGACAAACAAGAGGCCCTGGAGCCCCTAATTGACAACCAGGGGCCCCTAACTAACGACCAGGGGGCCCAGGGCCCCCAACTGACAACCAAGGGGCCCCAGTGCGCCTAACTAACAACTAGGGGCCCCTAACCAACAACCAGGGAGCTACGGAGCCCACGAGTGACTAGCGAGGCCCTGGGGCCTCTAAATGACAAACAGGAAGCTCTTGGGCCTTCAATTGACAACCAGGGGCCCCAAAGGCCCCTAACTAACAACCAGGGAGCCTTGGGGGCCCTTACTGACAACCAGGGGGCCCTGGGGCCCTTAACTGATGACCAAGGGTCCCGGGCCATGGGCCCCGCAATTCAGATTTTTAACAATATATACGCCAAACCTGTGAAAAATGTAAAAGTTTTGTGCTAAAAGTTGCAGTTCCAGGCCCTGGTTTAACGTTATCATGAACTTAATGCTATAGCACAGGCGGTAATACAAACCTCCAAGTGAAATACTACCAATGATAACTATAATGAGAGCATAGCCAGTATGTTGTCCTTGTCCGGAAATGCGGTTTCTTTAATTTAGCATTTACGCGCCCAAAAGCAAGTAATAATACTAACTACCACCTGTCCACGTCATAATAAGGTCATGCGATTCCTGGAGGTTTCAAAAAAAACTGTCAAGTGACTTGACTCGAGTCCTCCACGTTTTGGAAAAAAAGTTGTTTTGATTTTGCTTTAAATGTTTTTTTTATGAAGGAATTTAAGGGCGCGATCTTGTATCAAAATCATAGGCGTAGCCAGGGGGGTGGCCCAGGAGGCCCAGGGAATTGAAATGCCACCAATGACAAAAATTTAACAAAAAAACTTGTTTCTTCATTTTCAGTTTCTTTTAGCATCTTTGCGTACAACAGTGCACGCGCACGACAGTAATTAACAATAAATAATATTGACGACCAGGGGGCCGGCGCATCCCCTTAATTCAATATTTTCCAACCAATTTAAACGTATAACCAGGGTGAAATCAAAGGTTTTTGTCCTAAAAATTGCAACCGCAGACCCTCACCAAAACTTTTTATGAACGTAATGCAATACCCAGCGCCGTATTTGCCATATGGTACAGCGCTCAGATGGTAGGACTTTTTTTGGTTTTCACTTATATTTGGCAGGAAGATGTTACAAAAATCCCGTAAGTGCCAGGGGCCCCATGCAATGTAAATCCTGCCCAGGAATAACATGTTTAGGGAGCGTAACCACCTAAGATGTTACAAAAATCCCCTAAGTGCCATGGGCCCCGCGCAACGTAAATCCGGGCCAGGAATAACATGCTTAGCAAGCGTAACCATCTATTGTACCATATTTCGATAACGATTCAACACCACCTCGCCAGTTTTTACGCACACAATACTTTAAAAAAATAGCTAGAGAAAATGCTCATTGAACAAATTATTGAATTTCAATTTAGGGCCCTGGGCCCTCTGGCCGTACATGTACTCCTATAACTGGTTAACTTCATGACAAAACAAAAATCTTGAAGGAAAATCTTCAAATGGATTACTATTTACTGCTAAAATATTGCAGGAGGCAATGTGTCTTACTTACCCCTACATAGGCCACCAAATCACTTACAATTAAAATTTTACACCATAGTGCAAGATTTTAAACGTGTTTTGGACTTTAATTGCAAGTAAAAGAAGGATTGAACAGTTAAATTTTTTTGATTGGCTTTCAAATGTTAAAAATCTAGTTCTTTCAAATGACTTTGAACACGTGCGAAATGTGATCCAATGAGATTAAAATAGGTTTTTTTTCCAAAAACTTACAAAATATCGCCCAGCGGCTGGGGGCTTTGCCCCCAGACCCCCATAGCCACCGGCGGCTGTCATACGTTTGAGTACACTAGCTTACTCAACACGTTTCCTAAGTTAGACATTTGCCTTTTTTAACTATTAGTTTTCGCCCTCTCCCTTTACCAAAATCCTGGTTAAGTGCCAATAAACTACAGCTTCAGATCTTCTATTCTACGATATCCTTTCCCCGCAAAAAATTTCTTTTTTGAAAATTTTTGATGAAGTCATTGCATGTGATTTGTGGTTTGGCCCCCCCCCCCCAATCAAAAATCCTGGCTACGCCTCTGCAGCTGGGGTTGAGTGAACGGGAAATTGGCTGGTTTAAATTAATTTTACAACTTCAAACTGCACAATGTCAAATGTTTATTACAATAAATAGTACTCTGATTTATTTTTAGGAAATTTTTTTCGATCCATTTCGATGTCAGCATATTACACCGTATAGCTGTATTGATTTGTAACAGTGTTACCGTTGTCTGTCAGAGCAATGAGTCCGCCGACGTTGTTCAAACTGTGTCGCAGTCTAAACCGAGTATGCTGGTTGCGAGCAAAAAGTCGCACCGATGCAGTCCGCTTATTCCCAATCTACACTATGCGTAAAATCGTGAACGCAAAAGTTCGTAATTATAGTTTATTTTAAACCAAATTTGGTACGCTTTGCGTATCGCCTTACCAGCGTACAAGCAGTCAGTTGTTTCAAACAAACTAACGACGCGCTCCTTTGTTCGCGATTTTACGCACAGTATGGCAGGGCCTAAAAATTCGCTATCAAAACATCTTACACTGTTTTCGGTGCGAACCAAATTTCGTTCGTAGGTATGCTGTGTCGAGATAAAGAACAAGGCAGCGAGTTGCGAACTTGACAGTAAACGAGGGGCGCGCGTTTCAGTGATTATACCTGTGGCAGTTAACGAGAAGTTGCGAGTTTGAATCTTTAAGAAAATGGGAGAATGGCTCGCGCGTAGGTTGTAGCTCACAGACGCAAACACGATCCAGTTAAAGGGGAAATCACGTATTATATTGCCAATGGAACGCACAACAGCTCCGAACAGCAAAGACCTAAAGCGCACGAACCAGAAAACATACGTAAAACTACACTCCCATAAACCCGAAGGTCGAACCCACGAGTCCCAAACACACACAAAGCAAGCTACCAGATCATGCAAAACAATCCTGAGCAATGCAGGGCAGAGCAGAGCACGGAAGAGCAGAACAAAGTAGAACAAGCAAGGTAAAGCAATTACTGAAAATATTTTGTCCTCCCTTAAACGCACTAAATCTCAACTAACTTGTTTGTCCTTAAGATTTGGTAAAAATACAAAACATGAGCAAAAGGATTTTGACTGAGAAAATCACATAATTCTAAGAAAATATCGTGGGCCCCAAAGTTAAAAAATTTCCACATCGATGACTAATTCACCCGGATCCGGCAAAGTTGAAAAACATATGAATCACGATCTACAATAACACGAGAGTTCTACGTGTTTACGCCGCGTTTCCGTCATGCTGCACAAATAAATCCATTGTACCTTGTTATGACCATTTTCCGCGGATGCCGCGTTCAGATTTGCATTATTTGATTGAGACAATCAACTGCATATCGGGAATGGTCAATCGCTATCGCATTATTCTTGCTTAAATCCCTATTTCCTTCCAACGACAATAATAACAGTACGGTAACTAGATGGGAGTTTGCCAGCAAACCCAGTGAACGACCGACGCATAGCTAATGCTGTGACGCTCAAAAGTACTTTTTGTCTACCTTAAAATCAGCAATTATTCAAAAATATCTAGTTATGGAACCTCCAGAAAAGTAGAGTCAAAATATTTGTCAGTTAAATATCTCCTGATATCATAACAAATTGGCACCCTAAGTTGAGCCGTTCAAAAAATTGATTTTTTGGGGTTCCATTTCGGGGGTCCCCAGGGGGATGGCACCCCCAAACTATGTCAAAATATTTCTTTGGTAAATATCGGCTGATATTAAAACAGACTGGCACCCAAGTTGAGCTATTCAAAAAATTGATTTTTGGGGGGTCCATTTGGGGGTCCCCGGGGGGGGGGTGGCACCCCCAAACTATGTCAAAATATTTGTCTGATAAATATCTACTGATATCATAAAACACTGGCACTCTACGTTGAGCTATTCAAAAAATTGATTTTTTGGGGGTCCATTTGGGGGGTCCCCGGGGAAGTGGCACCCCCAAATTATGTCCAAACATTTGTCTGTTAAATATCTACTGATATCATAAAACACTGGCACTCTAAGTTAAGCTGTTCAAAAAATTGATTTTTGGGGGTCCATTTGGGGAGGTCCCCGGGGAGGTGGCACCCTCAAACTATGTCAAAATATTTGTCTGTTAAATATCTACTGATATCAAAAAAGAGTGAGCCGTTTAAAAAATTGATTTTTGGGGGTCCATTTGGGGGGTACCCGGGGGAGGTGGCACCCCCAAACTGTGTCAAAATATTTGTCTGTTAAATATCTACTAATATCAAAAACAATTGGCACCCTAGCTTGAGCCGTTCAAAAAATTGATTTTTTGGGGCCCCATTTTGGGGGGTTCCTGCTGGAGTTGCCCCAAAACATTTTGGGAGAAAAAATTGCATTTGCAGCTCAACAACTTTACACAAAAATTAGATTTCGATGTTTTGCGGTTTAGGAAAAGGAAGAGCGTACAAAATTTAGGAAGACAAAAAAGGAAAAAAAAGGAAAAAAAAAAAAAACAGAAATAAACCTCATCGCGGCCAAAACTGGGTTGGTTGAGATGAAAGGGTATCTTGAGACATACAATCATATGAAATATTTTTTGCCGTACTTAAGCTGTTTTTGACTGAGACAACTTTTTACGCCAAACTTGCGGAGCGGTTTTCGGTTTCTAAAATCGAAGTCACGTGACCTATTGCCTCAAAATTTGGTACAAACATACAACTCATTAATCTCAAACTACTGTCAAAATTTCATGTAGCTAGACCCAAACCGTTCTCGAGTTATAAGCAATAGTCTGAAATTGCGCACTCGTTAAGCACAATTCACACTAGCGTCGCGATCGCGTCAGATGACGCGTTTTCGACGACCCTGACATGTAAGCGCGACGACCAATTCACACTGAACGATTTTTCGCGATAGCGACGGGTTAGCCATGACGCGCTGACGCAAAGACTCGTGTTTAGCGACGGCGCGACGAAGTAGAAATGAGTTCTACTTTGTCGTTCGTCGTGAGAGCGTTGTTTTAGCAAAACGGAAACCAAAACTTTTTTTGTTGAACGAATCGTATAGATTGATTCAGTTTATTGCTGTATTGCACAAAAACTCTTACAATGCTCAAAAATTTAGCTGAAAAACATTTTGGAAAAAAAGGTGAAAAGTTAACAAAAAATTTGATTAAAACGTAGACAAGGGTACCAAAGAAACAGTTACGTGCCATATTCATCGACATGCCAAGGAGAATGCTGGCAGTAATCTAGCGCAAGATGCACTTTTTGAATATGTTGTTTTCTGTCATTTTTTTAACAAAAAAAAAAAAAAATTCATGCAATCAAGTTATGATTTTCTCCTTCGCCACAAATGTTCGATTATTGTATAATAGGCCGACTGACTTTCTCGTCGCGTATTTTTTTTTGCTATAGTTTTTCATGATACACTAGGAAAAGTAAAAGTATCCACTTAAACTGTAGTATTTTTTTTTTCGATATTCACGTAGCAAAAGCACCTATCTTTCAAAGCAAAATTTAAAAACTTACTCTTGCAAAAAATATGATCAAAAAACATAAACTCATTTATTTTTATTATTGATTAATATAACCACTGTAGTTTTTGTTTATTTATTTTTTAACAGCATGAGGTTCGTGCCAGGGTGTCGAACCGAACCTGAACCCGAACCGTAAACCCGAATGAACCGTTTCATTTTGGTGAACCCGAACCGAACCTGAACCAGCAAAATTTTACTTCAGTGAACCTGAACCAAACCTGAACCCTCAAAATTGTGCTTAAGTGAACCCAAACCGAACCTGAACCCCTAACAAAAGTAAAAATATATTTTTCCATATCCGGATGCAGCTGGCGCTGGTACACGCACAATATAGGCCGTTTGCCGTAAATTCTAGCGTTCACCTTGTAAAAAAATTTGAGTGGCAACTTATTTTTTGCTTAAATACATTGATTTTCATCTCACAAACTCACATGCAAGTTCTCCACTTATTTTCCTGCAGTATTTTTTTAATTTGACCTGAAAGTTGGCTTCCAAAATGCGGATGAATACAATCAGACAACCGGTATCGACCAATCATAAAATAGAATAACTTGGGGACTTTCCCTTCAACGAATTTTTAAAAACTGCTTTGGATCAGGTCCTGAGGTAGGCTACACTGATTTAACGGTTAGTTTTCTTACTATGTTAGCTTAAATTGGGTTAAATGGGTGCAATAGTTGGATTTTGTTCTTAAATTTGTTTTAAAAAGAAATTTTTGGCAAATTACTAGCAATAAATACTAGTATCCATGATGAAACATCGCTTTAAAGTAGACCTAGGTCTACACAGTATAGATAGCCAGGCACTTGGTAACCAAAAGTGATATGACGTGCCAGGCAGAAATTATGAAGCATTGTTTCAAAACAGTACTTTAAAATAGCCTATAGTTACTGGTACAAAGATAATAAAGTTATATGACCTGCCAAGCAGAACATCGTCGCAAACTGCTGTGTTCAGGTATCAGCGGTAATTTTATGACAGTGCTGCGAAAATGGTCGAGACTTTTAGATTTGAAAATGCACAAAACATGTAGACCTAGCATTGTTTCTCAAACAACTAGGCCTAATGCAGATTATTTTGTATTTGTAGACCTAGCATTGTTGTGCAGGCTCCTAGATAAAATAGAATAGATTTGTACTTCTAGACCCAACTCCCATGAAGACACTGCGACTTGTCATTTGAGATTTTGTTCAACGCTATCTCAATTTTAGCCAAGTAGCACTCTGTTTAACAAAGTTTAAATCAGAGGCGGAGTCCTCGAGGACACATTTTGAAGTCTTTGGCCTCGAAGGTTAAATCCTTGGCTTTGAAGCCTACAAGCATGTGCGTAGGAGCTCAAAAGGATTTGGGGGAGCACCAAATTTTGCCCAAAAAATGACATTGAATTTTGCCCGGAAAGTGATCGGTTTTTCTGTCCAAATTAAGGTGACCTCCAAAAAAAAAAATAAGGTCTTCACTGAAATTGAGACGGTTTGATGAATATTAAATTGCCCAAAATTTTGACGCAAACTTGCCCGAAAAATATGAAATTGCCCAAAATTTTGATGCAATATTGCCCAAATAATATAAAATTGCTCGAAATTTCGACACTTTTGCCCCCCGCCTCCTACACCACTGCCTACAAGTCCTCAAAAATGTCCTGTTCTCGGCTCGAGGATAGCATTATTTTTTGATTGGTTGAAAAGGAAAATAACCAAACAAAAAATAATCAAAAATTCTAGCTTTTCAATTCATTTTTTTTCCTTATTTGAAAAATATCATATATTGTGATTGCCAAGTCATAGTAAACCTTATTTTAAATGGCATTGTGTGAAAGCTTTAATCAGAGACTGAGGGGCAAAAGGCAGTGTAGAATTGTTATTCTTATTTCTGCTAATATTTCCGGTGCGGGTGGTACAAACCGCAAAGCCCTAAAACCATCAAGAGCCATAACAAGGGATCCGGGGTCCTGACGCCAACATTTTTGAGTTGCTAATGCTAACTCATGACCGTGCTTATCTGAGTATGGACTCGGAAAAAAGTATATGTGCGTGATAATGAAATGTAATACAGTTACCACGGCAGTAGCGTAGCCAGGGTGAAGTGGGGGGTGTGGGGCCTATAGCCTCCCCCATTGGCCTGTCAACCAAAACGCAGAATAAGAAAAATACCACGTTTTTAGGTCTTTTGAGGCAGTCTTTTGCGCTGGAATGGACTAAAAAGTGATTTAGAGCATCTTTTGCAACATATCTTCAGGAAAGGCTAATTTGTCAAAAATTAAAGTCACAAATCAATGAAAACTTTGAAAAATGCCCAAAAATAAAAAATCAATAAATTTTGATCGCTGGTGCAAAAACGCCAAACATAGGTTTTATTAACAAATATGTTACAAACTCAGAAATAAAGGAGAGGGGGGGGGCTATTCAGTGTTGATTAATTACCAATCATTTCTCTCAGATCTCTTTTCATTAGCCTCCCCACCCCTCCCCCCGATTATTTTCCTTTATAAAATATAGACGAAATAGATTACTCCGTTTGAGTTTTATTGAATAGAAGGATTTTATGATTTACCAGCATGTAAACAAGAGAACTGCAATGTTATCATTAGCCACCTCCCACATAGCCCGTTAATGCAACCGGTTGAATCATGTTGCACTGCCAACTTCTATACCACTTTTTAAAAGCATTATTTTTATTAAAATAGCCCTAAAATTAAGTTATTTTTGCAAAAAAATCCAAAGTTATTGAGCGCTAAGGGCTCTGCCCCCAGACCCCCGTGCCTCCGGCGGCTGGGAGTTTCTCCCCCAGATCCCATTAGACCTCCAGCGGCTGGGGGCTCCGTCCCCAGACCCCCAAAACAGCCCTCCCCCATTGTGAATTTCTGGCTACGAGCCTGTACCAGGGATAGCATATTAAACAGAGTATGTTAGTGTATCCGTGATATAACTAACAAAACTTATCTTCAGAAAGCCACCTTGTTCTGAATGTATGCGAGCAAAAATCGCGAAGATTTTTTTTCAAATAAGAAAGAGCAGCACTCTAATCATTGTTATGTGATCTGGGAAAAAGCCACATTTGCTGAGCAATTTTTGCGTTAAAAATCGCCGCTAAGAATCCCAAATAACAGAGGCGAAGTCCTCGCTGACACATTTTGAAGTCCTTGGCTTTGGCCTCGAAGGTTAAATCCTTGGCCTTAAAGCCAGCAAGTCCTCGAAAATGCCCTGCTCTCGGCCGAGGACATTAAATTGTTGAAAATGATCCATGGCCATGAGCTTTTTTCACTTTACCTTGGAAATTGGCATTTCCTCGCGTGAAGACCTTTTGTTTCGTTTTCGAGAACGCCTGCGCCTTGTGTCCTTGGCCTTGAGCATTCCTGTTCTAGGCCTCGAGAAGTCAGTCCTTGGCCTTGATCTCGGATTTTTTTGTATCATTGGCCTAGGCTTCGAACGTTGTGTCCTCGATTCCACTTCTGTCCTCGACAAATAATAAACTATATTGTATCAGAAAAAAGCGCTACATGTGGAGTTAAAAATGAGAGCGTGAAATTAAATATAACTATAATTGTTTGAATGGCTGGAAACAGTCGCGTAGCCAGGATTTCGCAACGGGGGGGGGGGGCTTTTTTGAAGTTTGATTCAACTGTAAACGAACTTGATCCGAATTTTCATTTGGTTTCAATTGGATTGAGGCAAATTCAGAGCGTTTTTCTGCCAAAATCGAGTGATCTCCAAAAAAAAAGTCTTCACCGAAATTCAGAGCGTTTTTCTGTCAACTGACACCCACTTCTACTTCTCCTTTCACGATCTTTGGGGGGGCTATTTTCGTTTGGGGGGGGCTATTTTCCGTTTTAGGGCAAAAACCAACCTCAAAAGTGCTAAAAGCATGTTATTTTGCATACTGTTCAGGCCAATGGGGGGGGGGGCTATAGCACCATTTGCCCCCCCTAGCTACGCTACTGGCTGAAAAGATGCGCGCTGCAGTCAATCAATTTTTCACACGACGTCATTAAGATGAGGAGAAGCTCCCATGAAAAATTTGAGCCTTTTTCGAAAAAAATAATGATTTATTATTTTTACGTTTCTACAATTGTGAGCTCTTCAGAGGAGGAGGGCGACCCCGGACAAATTGCAAATCTCTTCAAGACCTTTCTCCTTGATACAGCCCTGCTAAGATTCTCAAGTTATTTTTGTCATTAAATAATTTTCGTTAAATTTTACAAAGTGACGTTTGGCGGCAGAAACGCGTGCCCTCATTCATCGATATGCAATTAATGAGCTATAGAAAGATATCATGTGTAATAAAACGTAAAAAAAGATTAATTAGGATTGGGGAAAATGTGATAAAACTAAAGTTTTTCAACTTAACTTTTACGTTGCCGGTATTTTCTTTTTTAAAATTGCTTTGAAAATTTAATTGTTTCACCTCTTTCAAAATCACAAAATATGTTTTTTTATTAAAAAAAAGTCACTAAAATTGTTCAACAGAGGCATGTGAACTTTGCCTAGCCCCCAGATCCCGTTTTTTCCAAGGACGTGAGCTTGCAAATACTGGATACGGTACCTTAATTCATTTTAAAAACATAAATTATTTTACTCTATTTTGCAATACTTTTAGATAATAATATCGTAGTCGCTATACAATGTTTAAAAACTATGATAACATTTTTAAAAATCTACAAAAAGAAGTCGTTCAAACAATAAAGGTTGTTTTGGAAAAAGTACTAAAACGGTGGGAATGAGAGATCCATAATCACTCAGAGGACGTTTACACTGGGGTTTTAACTGATGAAGTTAAGGTCTTAAAATTGACCGTTTCCATGTTCAGAAGTTAGTTACTCTCATTTCGCATAACGGTCTTAATTGTTTTATTACCTCGATACCGCTATGGAACGTAATCAAAATTGCTGCTAACGCGTAAAACTTCAAAATAACATTCGTTATTTTTAGAAACTACCATTTTCAAATTATCATGAAAAACTTAACGAAATGCAATGTCTTACACTTTCGCGCCTAAAAACATTCAAAGTTTGCCGACAATAGCTTTTTTTAAAATTTTGTCCATGGTCCTTGGCTTTGGCCTCGACCAATTCTGCCCTTGGCCTCGATAGGGTCTGTACTTGAAAAGTCGGTCCTTGGTTTTGGCCTCGGATTTTTTTTTTCAGCCCTTGGCCTCGAACATTGTGTCCTCGACTCCAGGTCTGCTTCAAATATCGAACACGTAACGTGCAACTTGAATGTAATGATTGACGACCACGACAATTAAAATAATTTGTATTACTGTGATCGGTGATATTACAGAAAAAGTTTTGATTTCTCCAAACATTGTTGAAGCTTAAGACATCACCGGCAACCTGCATATTTTGCTTTATTTTTTGCACTTTCCTAAGTAATCAAAAGTGTTCTAATTTATTCTTCAATTGTTACTTGCTTCGGATGCACCCTAGGGTTAGAATTCACCTAGCATACCCATCAAAAATTGATTTTTGCCAAAAAATGCGATTTTGCTTTTCATCAACTCAAAAAGTTTTGTGGTTTTGCAAAATTTTGACAAAAACTTCATATTGCAATTTATATTGTGACGTTTCATTCATTCGTTACGTTATTTTGTGACGTCATCATTGACCGGTTACGTCATTTCAAAAGTACCCTCATCAAAAATCCTGTTTATAATTGTGCAGTTATAAGTTGATATACTGATTTTAAATATTTAACAAGCATTTGAAACATGTTTGCTTTTGTAGTTAATTTTATTGATTTTTGTTAACTGTTTTTTAGTCAAACAAGGCCCCAAAATTAATAAATTTTTAATTTTATCTGTAGCCCAGTGCTTTCGGAAAAGTTTATGTCATTTTTGTACGTTCAAACAAATGAAGTCAACTCCTATCGATGGTTAATCACTGAAAAATTAAGGGGAAAATTATTAAAAGCTTAAATAAACACAAAAGAAACATTTCGCCGCTAGTAGTGCTAGAGAGCCCTAGGGAGGATTGCTTAATTTAACTTTAAAACCAAATTAGAAATTTGCGCATCTGAAAAATTGTCAAAATAAGCAAATAGAAATGATAAAAGGATTTAAATTTGCACATTATGCGGAAAATATGTAATTTTTAGTTTTGAAAACCCCCAACTTTACCCCCCATTTGCTCGAAAACTGCTGGGTAATTTTTGGAGAACTTTTTATATAAACCTCCTAGGATGAAATACAGTCTATCTGCATCAAAATTTTTTTGCCACTCAAACTTTTTTACAAACTCGATTTTTATGCGTCCTAGAATTTACAGCAAAAGGCCTAATAAGAGCAATGGTGATCATCAACAGGATCAGCAATTTCTCCTTTTTTTTTCTGGACGAAACAAGTATAACGACAGTTAAATTTTAAGTCAATGAACCCGAACCGAACCTGAACCAGTAAGAGTTTACTTGAGTAAACCTGAACCAAACCTGAACCTCGAAAATGGTGCTCAAGTGAACCCGAACCAAACCCGAACCGCTAAAATTTTTTGAGCAGGAGCTAAACCTGAACCTGAACCGTTATTTGAAACGGTTCGACACCCTGCCCGTGCTTCTCTCTTTCTCCCTCTTTCTTCCCTTCTTCTCTTTGCTGCTATTGTTTGTTTGTTTGTTTGTTTGTTTGCGCGTTCTCAAAAAAAAAAAAAGAAGAAAAGATTAGATATTACTGAACAAAAAGTAAATCTTTAATAACAGTAAGTGGTTGCAGACACGAAGACAAAACCAGTCCTTTTGCAGTCTCCTTGTGCCTGTTTTGCTATAATTTTTACCTTGTATTGATTTATGCTGAATGTGTTTAATTTATTTTCATTTTGCATTACTTTGTGCTGTTTATCGATAACAGTTAACAAAATAAATTTCAGTTTTGATCAGTTCAACTCTTGAAAGCAGATAAATCACGAAAACTAAGATTTTCAGAATAAAAACCCAAAACCAGGGTTTAGAAAAGCATACCCGAACCAGACACCCTAATCAAAACAAGCAGTTTTCACTAGGCAGAGATTTCCAAACGTTTTGAAACTTTTAATCGGAATTTGAATTAAAATTTCAACCACAGCTAATTCAGACTTTTACATCCTTGGTGTTAACGTCAGACCATTTAACACCAAGGATGTAAAAAAAGAACAAGCTTAAAACCATCATCTCAGTCTCGCACCTTCGCTAAACAACGTTTGGCGTTTCCAATAGCAACCGACGTATCGCGCTTGGTGTGCATTGCAAGCAAAAAACTCGTCGCCTCATCGCGTCATGCTGACATTTCAAAATCGCGAAGCGCTAAGCAATGACGTCATGTGACGCGATCACGATGCCAGTGTAAATGGGCCTTTGGTTGGAAAATGGCCGAAAAAAACAGAGGAACACGCGACGCGAGCGTCGATCGTTCCAATGAAGTACAAAACTTTGGATTGGCAAGCCACAATATAGCGCATTTTTTTCTATTTGAAGATAGCAATCAGTAAATCAAAATCAAATCTTTCATTATACTCGCTGTAATACGCCGAAGCGTGTAACGAGTTGGCCGGGCCCATCTCCGCGTCATTGCGCCCGAGCAACACAGCTCCATTCGAAGAAATGTCGCAATGGTGGGGAGCAGTTGGCAACGCTGTGTCCGATTTGACCGGCCCGAGATTTGAACCCCAGACCTCCCGCTCCAGAGACGAACGTGCTACCGCTCGACCAACTGGCCAGTTAGCAATCAGTACGCAGTAGTGGATTTAATAGGGAGCAAGCGGAGCGAGCGCACCGGGCCCCCCCTCTAACTTGGGCCCCCTCTGAAAATGCCGCACGCTTAGTGTAAAGTAATTACTTATTCGCTTGCTTTTTGCTCCTTTTTGTCAATAAATTATCTAATCATTCAATCCAGTTTGGTAGTTACGCTACATATCACCCCCAAGTATTTTCTATAGTGGCCCCCCACTTCAAAGATGCGTAGAGCTTAGTGCGCAGTATTTTTTTCATTTTAAGCCAAATCGCAGTCAAGTGACATTCCCCCAAAGTATTTTTTCTAACTGGGTTCCTCTCCAAAGCCACCACGCCCACGTTCTGTAGGCTACTCCTTATGCCTGTATAAGATGTTTAAAAAATACTGGTGTTTAATCATAACACTTCATTAGAAATTATTCAAGCAAATGTGCAGTTTACTTTAGAGCCTTAGTAGTTATTAAATTCAAAAGTTTCTCTTTTTCCAGGTTTATTGACACAACGAAAGTCTGGCTAAACAAAAAAAAAACTCAAGTTCCAACACACAACCGAGATGTGTGTAGTCTGCAGATCCTAACGCAATACCGTACAGGAATACTGGATCTACTCCAGGTCCAAAGGCAATACTGATAGGTAGACCTGGCTCACCTACTGGTGATAAATACTGGCTAGTCTTGTTCGAAATTGAAATTTTATCAGAGTGGACCTGTAGTGCTGAAAGTTTACCTCAGACCTTAGCGTAAGGCTACGAGCGTTACAAACAGACAAATCACAATGCGCTTAATCCAACATTTTAAAACCGAGTTTTACAGTTTCATCCAGTTTCAGTGTCAGTATCAAAGCATCTTAGGCTAGACAGGTTATGATTGCGACATTTATAGTGCTGCCTGTAGCCTACAGTACAATGAAAATCTATGTGATACTGTATGGTAGGTACCGTGTCCATATATCATTCATGGGCAGCTGGATTAATTTTAGTTAGCTTATCACTATAAGCTTATTGCAGATGGTGTTAGTTACTTGAGTTAGCATATATAAGGTACTGTGGGTATTGGCCACTAGTACTACTGGTAGTGAGCGACCAGTGACCAGGCTGCCAGATAGCTTACCGTAATGCTACCATAACACTGTACAAGTACCAATCGAGTTTGTTGTTACTGGTAATCGAGACTGACAACTGTGTTTAACATATCGATTAAATGGACTTGCAATGATGTCAGTGGAAAGGGCCATTTCCAAAGGCATTGATTTTGCAGAAATTATCGATCAGTTTGCTTTACGAAAAGCAAGAAGACAAAATTTCATTAAGCTCTTTATAAAGCACGTAGAAATGGTAGAGATATAAGACCAGGATTTAAAATATTCTGTACTCTGTAAATCATGATTGAATGCAGATTACTAAATTGACTTATGCTTGAGATTTCGTTTTTTTTTTTATTGCACCCTGTCTGTAAATTGAAGATGAAAGTAATGTCTATATGATTTGATTGACTAAAGATACAAACTTAATCATGTGATGTGATGCTTAAGTAAGAAAATTAATTATGTGATACTTGTGCAGACAAGTGTTAAATTGTTCAGAAAGAAATACTTAAGCAACGCTTTGTGAATATGATGTACAGGGATATCTAGAACATCGGGATCGCTTACTTTGCCTTTTTCGTACGTTTCGTCTGACAACAGTGGTGCTACGCAGCGCTTTTAGATTAACTATCGGACGCTTGAATGATCGATCACATTGCGAAACTGCTCGTTTTGCTCATTGCGCTTTGACAAAATCACGAGCACGTGTTGGGTTGTGAGTAGTAAGTTGTTGAGCAGTTGTAACAAGTTTAGTTACTTTTACTTGTAACAAGTTTAGATTGCGAAAATAAAAATGTACGTGATTTTAAGATGAGTAGTAGATTAGAAAAGCGCAGTTTACATGACAAGTCAACTGTGCTATAGTTCAGAGTTACTACTTACTAATTTGCAGTCTTGTTCTACAGATGCATTCTGTAATTTCTGCAGTTTTTTCAGCGTCTTGGTAAATGCAAATGTATTAGTTACGTTTTGAAATTGTAGTTGAGATGAAGTACAGTAAATTTAACTCAACAATACGTTGCTATTTTGCACTTAAGTTAGTTATGAGACTATTCTTGGATACCCTTGCTTTGGACTATTTGGAGATATCAAGCAGATTTATACTCTGAAGAAGAGCACAAAAGCTTGAAAATTGCTCGCATTGTAGCCAAGACGTTACCGCAACATGCTATTTGTAAGTTATATCTTGTATTTGTTCCTAGACGTACTGGTAAATGAGATTAGGCCTCTTAAAGTATAGCTTGTTTATTGCAGGCATTCTTTTTACGTTTCTAAGTATAGCCTGCATTACTTGTTAGTTATTTCAACTAAAGCAGTGATATATATGGATTCAGCAGTGTTATTGTAATAATGGGGAACATCTCTTTTACTTGTCTATTTGTATGTGTTTGAAAAAGAAACGTTTCAGTATATCTGCCGAGAAATTAACTTGAACCATTTTACTGCTAAATCATGTTACTTCTGTGCTTAGCGTAGCCAAGGTTTTTGATTAGGGGACCCAAACTACAAATCACATGCAATGTCGTGATCAGAAATTTTCAAAAGAGGGACTTTTCGTGGGACAAAGTTCAGCCATGGCCTGAGTTTGGCATTTAGCTGGGTTTTTGCTAAATGAAAAGTTTGGTTTAAACCAATGGTTAAAAAACAAAAATGTCTAAAGTAGAAGACGTGTTTGAGCAAACTAGTGTAACTTAAACATATCACAGACGGGGGTCTGAGGGCGAAGCCCCCATCTTGAAAAAAATTGAAAAAATTTTTTCGAAAAAAAGCTATTTTGATGACATTGGATCACATTTTGCGCATGTTCAGAGCAATTTGAAAGAACTAGATATTTAATTTAAAAACCTATGGAAAAAAATTTTACGGTGTTAAATTTTGTAAGTGATTCGGCCCAGGTAGGGGGAAGTAAGATATCTTGCCTTCTGCAATATATTAGCAGTAAATAGTAATCCACTTGAAGATTTTTCTTAGAGCTTTTTGTTTTGTCATGAAAATAGCCATTTATAGTAGTTCATGTATGACCAGGGGGTACAGGCCCCCTTAAATCAAATTCAATAATTTGTTCTATGAGGTTTTCCCCTTAGCTAATTTTTCAAAAGCATTTTCTCGCATAGCAACTGGCGAGGTGGAGGTGAGCTGTTATAGAAAAATCGTACAATAAATAGTTTCACCTACTAACCATATTATTGCCCGGGCCGGATTTACATTACGTGGGGCCCCTGGAACGGGGATTTTTGCAACATCTTCCTGCCAAATATACGTGAAGACCAAAAAGAGTCTTACTATCTGACCAAAAAGAGTCTTACCGTGGGGCCCCTGTCACTGTGCCATATGGTAAATCCGACCCTGATTATTGCATTACGTTCATGGAAAGGTTAGATGAGTGCCTGAGGTAGCAACTTTTTAAGACAAAAACTCTTATTTTCACCCTGGTTATACATTTAAATTGGTTGGAATTAAGGTAGCCCGGGCCTCCTGGTCGTCAATTTTATTGTTAATTACTGTTGCACACATGTACAGTTGTACGCGAAGATGCTAAAAGAAACTTAAACTGAAAAAATAATAAGCTTTTTGTCACATTTTTGTCACTGGTGGCAATTTCATTGGGAGGAGGGCGGACCCCTGGAGCCCCCCTGGCTACGCCTATGCTTCTGTACAAAAATAAACCTTGTAGTTTGGGGATGCATTTCGTGTTTAACACATTTGTGTGCTTATTTTCAGGTTTCTTTCGTGAACCCACAACCCATGTTCTGATTCATTATAATGCTAATTATCCAAGCTTTGTTGCAACCGGAAACTTTGTGACTTTTATTAACAATTTGTGAAAAGTGATATCTCTCAAATCTTCATGGAAAGGTAAAAACTTCTATTTTGTTCAAAAAATTCACTATACAATTTAAAAGAAAGGAATAACAAAGTTGTAGCATAAGGAAATCCATCCAAGCTGAGTGGGGTGCAGTAATCACGTATTAAACTAAAATTGAAAAGGGAACACCGTTTAAAAGATACAATATGATAGGAATTGAATATTTCGGTAAGAATTTCTTTATTCCGTAAGTATTTCAGTTAGATTAATAGCCCGTAACCTAGTTTCATGTGGTAAATATTTCTGTGAGTTAAGCACTTCGAGACCCAGAGTTTCGTTCGGTAGCGATCTCTCAGTTAGAATTAATTAATTTAGCATAATTTGTTGGGTAATAATTGTTATGGGACAGAGTTTTATTGCGAATAATTAATTATTTTCTTGAGTTTTTTTTTTTTTTTTTTTTTGAAGTTTTAATCCTGTAATATTTGTCATTTTGGCCCTGCTAAGCCTAACTAATGAGCCTTAAAATTAGGCGAAACATCATCATCATCATCATCATCATATTTATTTATTTATTTACCAAGTGACGTCATATCACAAGAAAAAAAACTGCAACTTCCTCTAGGTCTATCACCAAAGCATCGAAATAAGCAATTCCTTTAAAACCAAACACACAAACTTGCAGAGTCAAAGCGATATTTAGTCACTTGGTGAGGAGACAGCGAAGGACCGAAAGGTCATCTAAGTCTACTGCCACCTCACCAAGTTAAGGTTAAAAAAAAACAGCTTCTAGATTTTCTCAGTCTGCTACTTTCTATGATAAAAAATTTTACGCAAAATTAAAACAAAGTATTGCAAAGATATGTACACTTTGTACAGTGTATACACAAAACTCACAGTCACCATGTAAAGAAAATGCAAGACAACATTAGAATTGTTCTGACTCTAAGCATACTAAAAAATAAAAATGCTGTAACTACAGATTGGATAGAAATAAAATTAATAAAGTTCATAATGCTTATTTATGTTTGATAGAATTTAAAGTGGGCAATTGGAGTGAAAAAAAAAACAAAAAAACTTCTTGCTTGGTTTTGTATTGTTTGTCAATATGTCATTAGTACTGGTACAATTTCCAATACCAGTATATATTAACCTCAGTCAGTTATTGCAAAATTACTAATAATTCATGGGCACATCAAAATGAGAGATGACGTATTGTATAAATGTGTGATAGATGAATGCACCAAACTCATGCTATTCAAGCAAAGAATAGGTTATTGTTGAACTAAAGCATAAATATGCAACTATGATTCCTGTAATTACTACTGCATTGCTGATAGAAAGCTGTTATTCTAGCTTTTATCGGTTTCATAGTTTGATAAAAAATGAGCTTTAACAGCTTTTTTAAATCTGTAGAATGAAACTTCTTTCATACTGCTTGGAATTTCATTCCAAACTTTAATTCCTGCGAATGATAGAGACTTTTGCCCTAATCTTGTTCTAGTTCTTGGAAGAAAGAAGTTGTTTTTGTGGCTCAATCTTGTCTTATGTGTATAGCAGTTTTTTATTAGGTTAAACTTATCTGAATTTGCAAAAGATAGTACATTATTGTGAATTTTGTACATTAGCTTTGCAGTTTCCAGAGAGTAAATATCCTTGAGTTTTAAGCATTTAGCTCGATAGAACAAAGGATTAGTATGCTCACGATATCCACTTCCAGTTAACAATCTGATGCTTCTTTTTTGCAGAATAAAGAGAGGTGCTAATGTTGATTTTGAAGCAGTCCCCCAACTACTTATGCAGTATTGTAGATGAGAGTATATGAGGCAGTGGTAAACAGATCTTAAGGTTTGCTCATCTACAAAGTGTTTTAATTGATTAAGGGCCCAAGATCCCCTTGCTACCTTTGAACATTGTTCCTTGATTTGTTGTTTCCAGTTTAGATTGTCGTCTATGAGAACACCTAGATACTTTATGTGATGTGATTGCTTGATTGGAATATTATCTATTGATACTTTGAGTTCAGGTTTATTTTGTTTCGTTGTCACTACCATAAACTCAGTTTTATTAAAGTTAATTGATAATTTATTCACCTTGAACCAATTGCTTACATTGACTAATTCATCACTAATATTTTGTTGCAGTGTTGAAACATTAGAATGGGAGAGAGTAAGGTTTGTATCATCAGCAAAAAGATGAATTGTGGAATTTGAGGCAAGTGGTAGATCATTGATGTAAATATTAAATAACAACGGACCTAGAGTTGATCCCTGAGGAATACCGCAAATAACATCTCTTGACTTGGATTTATATTGATTTACAATTGTATACTGTTGACGGTCAGTCAGGTAACTTGCTAGTAACTGTAATGGTAATCCTCTAATTCCATACTTTTCTAGTTTCTTGATCAGTATTGTGTGATTGATGGTATCATATGCTTTTCTTAAATCTAAGAAAATAGAACATGTAATGAGCTTTTTATCCACATTGTCAAGTAGCTTATTGTAAATATCTAAAACAGCTTCATTTGTTGAGCAATTTTTCTTAAAACCATACTGGTTTGGACTAATCAAATTATTGCTCACACAATAATTGTTTAGTTGATCAAGCAGACACTTTTCAAAAAGTTTGGCGAAAGGATTTAAAATAGAAATAGGGCGATAATTACTGCATAACTCTCTTTCGCCTTTTTTGAAAATTGGAACAACTTCAGCGGTTTTTAACACTTTTGGAAAATATCCTGTTGATATGCATGCATTAAAAATGTTAGTTAGAACTGGAACTATAACAGAGCCTGACATTTTTATATACTTTGCAGGAATTCCTTGTCTTCCTGTACTTTTTGATGGATTCATAGCTCTGATGTAATTTACTACTTCTTCTTCAACTATTGGTTCCAGAAAAAACGAATTGCAACTACTCTGAATCAAAGATGTGGCATTAAATTTGCCATCAATTATAGCTGGTGTTTCGATTGTAGACGCAAGGTTAACTCCTATCTCTATGAAATATTTATTGAACAAGTTACTGATGGCCTGTGGACCTTGTGCACTTTCACTTTTGGAAGCATACATTTTATTAGGAATGTTATTTTTCTTCACATTTTTCAAGTGAATAATTTTATTTATAATTTTCCAAAGCGACGAGGTGTCATGCTTATTATCATTCACTAAATTTTTAATGTAAAGTCGTTTTGCATATTCCTTAATATGAGTCAGTTTATTTCTATAGACTTTGTATTGTGCCCATGTATTACTGTCATTTAATTTAAGGGCTCTTTTGTACAATAAATTTTTTTTCTGGATTGATATAAGGATTCCTTTGGATATCCATGGTTTGTTTTTTAGTTTTGTTTCCTTTCTGCTTTGTTTTCGTAATGGTGCATGTATGTTTAAAGTCTTATGAAAAATGTCAATAAACTTCTCAGTTTAGTTGTCAATGCATTCCTCTTTGATATCACCTAATAGCTCCATTCCTTCAGTTAAATTGTCTAGAAATTTTTCTACTTCAAAATTTTTTGTATCACGAATTAGGGTGACAGTTGATTTTTCACTCTTGGGCAGGCTTAAATTAGAACACACCATTACTGGCAGGTGATCACCTACATCTTCCACCAGAATAAAACTTTTGTGTTCACCCACTACATTGTTTGTATAAACATGATCTAAAAGAGTTGAGCTTGTAGTGGTTATTCTTGTCGGGTGTGTAATTAAGGGAATGCAGCCTAAGCTATATGTTAAATTCATGAAATCTTTAATTTTGATATCAGAGTTACTTTTCAACAAATCTGCGTTGAAGTCGCCTCCGATATAATACATCAATTTTCTACTATTCAATTTTTCAATGGTTGATTCAAAACTCTTGCAAAACTCTGATAAATTCTGTTTAGGGTGTCTGTAAATTACCCCCACTATACATTTTTTGTTATTCCCTAAATCTAGTTGAATCCACATATCTTCACAGTTAGGAATGTTTAAATCAAACTCCTTGCAAATTGAAATTGATAAAGACTCCTTAATAAACAATCCTACTCCTCCCCATCTTGTAGTTGTGCCTTTGTGGTAAAAATGGTACCCATTTAACTTTGCATTGTATACCTGTAACAATTTAAGTTTGGTTTCACTTATAGCAATGATATCAGGTAAGATATCATAATTTGTTAAAAGTTCATTCAATTTATCAAAATTTGCATTTAAGCTTCTTATATTCACGCAAAGCAAAGAAAATTTACACTTTTTGTTAATAATATTGGCTTCGGCCTGTGAGCAGTATTTTGAGTCAACCAAACCAGAATTTAAATCATTTAGTAAGCTTTTTATCTTGTTGTCTACCTGTAAGCAATTAGCTGGGAAAAACGAATTATTTGTGTGATTAATATCAAAGTTTAGTTTGTCATCATTTCTCATTTCATTTAACAATTGCTTATCATCTAGGGTTTGAAAAGGAAACAATTCACTGTAACAATTTTGGCAGAGGTATGGTTCAGTAGAAGAACAAAGAGTGTGAAATTTAAGGGGACTAATGACTGTGCATTTGAGATGAATCCATCCACCACACATATCACACTGAATAGCACACTGGTTCCTTTTACAAGGTCTTAAACATATTTCACATGGACATTTCTTATGTCTTATGCATGCAACTTGTAATTTTTTGTTCTCTGCTTTTAGCATGACATTTGTGAATTTTGATGTTTGTTCGATTGCTTTCGTAGTGTACCTTTTAAACGGTGTTCCCTTTTCAATTTTTGTTCTACACAATTTACATAATAAACTGCACTTTGCATGTAAAATTGATGGCCTTTTTTTGAAACTTTGATGGTGGAGTTAAAATTTTGAACTTATTTAAATGCTAAATTATTCGTAACTTTCAAATTCAGGCTATATCCGCTGCATTTAAACGCTTGAATCTAACAACAGTGCATAACATAAAAAATATTGACCTCAATAATACTGGCTAAATTAGAAAGTTTTCTTGACAATTAGGGTGGTTGCTTGAATTGTCCGCCAGATTCTTTCGCAACTTTCCTGTCGCAATTTTAATCAATCTCTATGACTGCTATATGTTGTTACTGAGTGACTAAATAACAATTTGCCTTGTCTTGAGCTTGCAGTTATTGCAACCAAAGTGTTATTTTTCATACCAGTCCTATTCATATGTTTATAGCTATGTAATTGAAAATAATTAATCACCTATTGCACTTTTCAGGATTTCGAAAGAACGATTCAATGTGTAAACCCCTTTGTCTTGATGAAGATGGATCTAGCAACTACACTCTCCAGTTTTTGCTAAAAGCACTTGCAATCTTGAAAGAATGTAAAGCATCTGGTCAATCAGGCTTAACAGCTGAAACGTTTACTGCCTGCACTCTTATCCCTGTAGGCAATGGTGGCAATGACCTTCCACCTCATTAACAAGCATGGATTTAAGTATTATATTACTTGGCAAATTTACCAATGATCCAGCTGAAGGACGTTTTGGCCAGTACAGGCGAATAAAAGGTGGCAACTTTTGTGTCAATTCCGCAGCTATTTTAGGCTGAAAAAAGATTCGTTGCCTGAGTCTCCTGTACTTCGCCAAAATGCTTTGCATACCTTGGCTCACCTAAATACCAGATCAACTAACTCAACAGAGGATGACATGGAAGCTTTGGACTGTTTGGAGGAAATAAAACTTAAAAAAAATGGGCTTCAGAAATTGAAGTTGACGAAGTTATGATGATGATACCGCTGTCCTCTATTGCGTTGCTGGGTACATAGCAAGATGCATATCTCAGCAAAGAAAATGCTTTGGCTGCAAAGAATTGTTGATTGATACTGAACATATCCCGGGTTTAGAGAGCAAAAAGCCTTCTAGTGGTATTAGCGAATCGTGGTGGCCTATATGCTCCCAAGTCCCAAGCAGTACTGCCATGCTAGTTGTGTTTTGGGAGTTCAGATTTACAACTAAGTAGCTGTCCGTGAAAGCGCTCGACTGCAGTTTTTGTGTTTAAAAGACGAAGTGCCCTTTGCTGGACTCTTCTAAAGGATATTGCTTAAATCCTCAACACGAGTTTGTAGTGACTCAAACGTACGCGGCAGAGCATTGCAATTTCAATCATATCCTGAAAGCTTTATTCAACTGTTTTGCTAAAAATGAGCTAAAGCGCATCAGCCAATGCGAGATCGAGACTCTTGCAAATATGAGCCGTGGCATTAGAAAACTTGCTTCCAAATTCACCCCCAAAAGCTAATGTTACATGCTGTGCCAGTTTGGACTTGGCCATACTGTAGTTTTACCGAGATTTTGTTCGATTTATTATTTATTGTTTGAATTTGTGAATTCGCTTTTTGCTAGTTAACTTTTAAATCGGGTGTTGTCTTTTTATTTGAGTATTGCTACGGTTCAATTAAATTTTTAGCTGATTTTCAATCTGCATAATTTAGAAACGACTCTGGAATTGAACCCAGGTCTATAATTTTCTCATGGAAATAGTACGGTTTTCAATGTAGTATGGTTTTCATATTTTTGCAACTCTGTCTCTAGTTTATATCAACAAAACGTAAAAAAATTTCTAGCACCACTGTTGTCAGCGCATAATTACAGTAAGCGATCCCGATGTTCTAGATATCCCTGATGATGTAGCCTACAATTAGCCTACACTTTTTATATAAGAACAATGAAAAAAAACTTGAGGCTCAATTCAAAATTTAAGAACAAACAAAAGAACAACGTTAGCTCAGCGTCAATAAAACATGTTCAAATTTTAACTTTAAGGACAAAAAAATTTGTTTGTATTGTGGCAAAATAGCTGTATTAGGTATGATAACAGCCTCGCTCAAGCTTGTTTATGCAATTAAGAATGAAAAAGTGGGAGCTTTCACTTTTATGATGATAATAGAACTACAGAGCACATATGCAGTACAAAGCTTAAAAATTACTTTAGAGTAAACTAATCATTATTTTCAAGTACAGTCAAACCTCGGTTTTCGAACATAATCCGTTCCAGAAGGCTGTTCGAAAAGTGATTTGTTCAAAATCCGAAACAATTTTTCCCATTAAAATTAATGCAAATAATTTTAATCCGTTCCAACTCTAGAAAACAACTTTTGTAAAGTAATTGTTTACTATTTTACACCATAAACTGTACTGCGTACTGTAGTACCACAAATAAAAATGGGTTGAAGTAGATTGTATTTTATTTTAATGAAGGATTTCCTATCTAAGATGATGAAAAAAAACAAAAAGTAAACATTTCTTATGTTTTAGTTTTAAAACATCAAAAACATTAAAGGTTAAGATGCAGTACAATACGAAAATTTTTGAAAAAATTTGCAGAAATTACTAATCAAGCAGTAAAAAAAAATACAACAGCTCAGTTACACCAAAAATCGTGTGAAAAAAGCCGACCTATGCAGCATCATGGCGCGTTCGTGTTCGCTCGGCTTCTTTCGGTTTGGTCGTGACCCGAATTTATGTTCGAAGTCTGAGACGTAATTTTTTGGTCGAAAACCGATTTGGTCGAGAACAGAAGCGTTCCATAACCGAGGTTTGACTGTATAATAGTGTAGCCTAGTGGATAATATTCCATTGTTATCAAAAAATTATTCAATGCCATCAGCAACTTTGTATATATGCTTTTTTCTTCGTCAAGGAGTTGCTGTTGCTTATTGTTTTAGCAATGCAAGTTAGTAGTGTATGTTCAATTGCACATTGCTGTCAGAGTGGCATTGTCGCAGCTTTATGCTGTGTTTTCTTAAAGGTGTTTCTGTAGTTAAGTGTATGTTCAGTTTCAAGCAACTTTTAGTTTTTAAGCTTAATGCCCGCAAATCTTGTTATAGTTTTATTTTTGATCTTTTAGTTTTCGTTTGTGCAGATGTGCAGTACAGTTGATGTTTGTACAGTATGGGCATGCTGAAAGAAATTCTTCAATGCCATCTGTAACTTATTATTCCTTTTTCTTGATTATGGAGTTGTTCATTGTTTTAGCAGTGTATGTTCAATTCCACATTGCTGTCAGAGTGACAATGTTGCAGCTTTATACTGTGTTTTCTTAAAGGTGCATCCGTAGTTAAATGTATGTTTAGTTTTAAGTAACTTCTAGTTTAAGATTAATGCTCACAAATCCTTTTAAGCTTTATTTTTGATCTTTTAGTTTTAGCTGGTGCACATGAACAGTACAGTTGGTGTTTGTGCAGTATGGTATGTTGAAAGAAATTCTTCAATACTATCAGTAATGATATGTCTTATTTTGGTTAAGGGTTTGCTCAGACAGCTCAGTGTCTTAGCATTGCAGTTGATAGTGTGTGTTAAACTGAGTATTGCTTTCAGTGTTACAGTCTTATGTAGTGACATTGAAATGGAGTGTTCTTGGTTTGAAGACGAATGAGTAATTAATCACATGTTTAGTGTAAAAGTAATTTTCAAACTTGTACAGTATACAGTACCGGAGATGTGTTTGCAGTTTTTATGATTATGAAAGAAAACTTCAATCATATTAGTAAAGGATAAGTTGGTAACTAAATAAAAAGATAATGTGACCTCTCTACCAGAGATGCAAGTGAGCATTTTTATTCTTAAGTTTAAATTCTGCTCAGGTTTTGATTGATTGCTGTGAACAGTAAACTGCACTGCATGCAATGAGCAAGGCATGAGATAAGGTAACATGCCAACAGTGCAGTGTACCCTACCAGCCGACTATCTACCAAGTATCAGTTTTGTGAGAAAGTCACATTAAGATAAAGCTTTAAATTTGTCATTTTGACCAATATTTTTTCGTTGCAGCTTTTATTAAATGTAATTTAATAATTCTGAAATAGTTGCAGCTTGTTTTCAATTAAGTACCAGTAATGCTAAATTGCAAACATCGTGCTCACATTATGTTTAACTAGCAGGTAAGATATTGTTTTAATGTTTAGAAGCTAGCAATGCAAGAGGTGAAAAATTATTTACTGCTCAGTGCTCAATTATGTAACATTAATAGTTAAAAAATAATGAATGAAGTGTGACTTTGTTGATACATCTATGAAAAAGGGCTATGTAAATGAGCTAGAGACATTGGATCTGTTCTACATTGTTGTTTCTAGGGTTCTACATTGTTCTACATTGTTGTTCTACATTAGGCAATAATGTTAAACGTTTGGTTGTGATTTGCTTCTTTGCACACAATTATTTGTCCAGGCACCAGCACATAGCACATTTACAGGAAACACTAAGTCACTTGTACAGAGAGTCAAGCTTATTTGGCATATTACGCGTACAGGTAAAATAAACCAAAATGTCCCTTTAGCGTCGACAAAAATTGGGCCCCCCCTAAAGTTTACGCACCGGGCCCCCTTTTTCTAAATCCACCACTGTCAGTACGTGGTGTCAATTGACATAAATAGTAATAGGGCACACTTATTTATGTTGTACCGGCATTAGAGATGGCAACAGCGAAGCGTACGCGGCCGCGTGCTGTTGTTGGTGCACCGCGCCGCGCAGCGTGGCAACTAAAATCTGCATTATGTCACAGCGTCAGCGCAGCGCCGCGTATAATAATTTTTTTACATTTTTTTTACAATTATTGCAGGTGATTTTCCCTTTATGAACAACAATGGTTGGTCTGGATGTAACTATTTTCGGTATATGAATTGAAGACAATGCATGCTACTAAAACAGTAAAAGGTGCCTTCGGTTCAAGTTTTTTTTCCAGAATTCGGAGCATCTTGGAATTGGCTATTTTGGCTACAAGAAACTTAGGTTTGATCGGCTGAACGTGTTTTTTGACACCAACAAAAAGATTTTGGTTTTGGTAGGCTAGACTAGGAAAGGTTTAGGAAGTTCGGTGAGAAGACAAAACAAAGGCAAACAAATGTAGAAGAAACAGATTTGTGGGAAACAATCATCAGAGTAGAGGCACAAAACAAAGCCTAGCGACACACACCCACCCTGTACGCAGTAAGCCTATGGTATTGGTACAAGCCCAAGGCTAGACAACAGTTTCTACTACACATGCACTTGCATTTTAGAGTGACAGAGTTAGTTCAGTACAGCCTATTCCTCAACAGGTCATGGCATCAAGAATTAGGCTTTTGATACTATGTCTGTAGCTTATCTCAGATCTGGTAGACCTATGTAGTAGAGAGTTCGAAGACTAGGCTACACAAATTTCCTATGACAGAATAGCCTATGTAGTAGCAAAATTTATCCCGCAATCAAAGACACATGCAAACGGTAAAGGTATAATACATAGGGTAGTTTCATACAAGTGTAGTACTTAGTAGCTTGTGACAGCATGCAGAGCACGTGATACCGTTTTAGTTTGGAAGTGACTATTTCACCGGAGATCGGTCACCGAAGTGGAAAAGTCACATCTGCGTAACCGACTTTCGGTCACGGAAGAATTCATTTCAGCACTACGGCAACCGGCGGTCGGTCACGCAAGATCGAAATGTAACAGTTCGGTAGCCGTTTACGGTTGCCGTAGTATCACTTTGAAAGTTCGGTAACCGATTTTTATCATCATCATCATCATCATCATATTTATTTATTTACCAAGTGACGTCATATCACAAGAAAAAAAACTGCAACTTCCTCTAGGTATATCACCAAAGCATCGAAATAAGCAATTCCTTTAAAACCAAACACACAAACTTGCAGAGTCAAAGCGATATTTAGTCACTTGGTGAGGAGACAGCGAAGGACCGAAAGGTCATCTAAGTCTACTGCCACCTCACCAAGTTAAGGTTAAAAAAAAACAGCTTCTAGATTTTCTCAGTCTGCTACTTCCTATGATAAAAAATTTTACGCAAAATTAAAACAAAGTATTGCAAAGATATGTACACTTTGTACAGTGTATACACAAAACTCACAGTCACCATGTAAAGAAAATGCAAGACAACATTAGAATTGTTCTGACTCTAAGCATACTAAAAAATAAAAATGCTGTAACTACAGATTGGATAGAAATAAAATTAATAAAGTTCATAATGCTTATTTATGTTTTATAAAATTTAAAGTGGGCAATTGGAGTGAAAAAAAAAACTTCTTGCTTTGTTTTGTATTGTTTGCCAATATGTCATTAGTACTGGTACAACTTCCAATACCAGTATATATTAACCTCAGTCAGTTATTGCAAAATTACTAATAATTCATGGGCACATCAAAATGAGAGATGACGTATTGTAATAAATGTGTGATAGATGAATGCACCAAACTCATGCTATTGAAGCAAAGAATAGGTTATTGTTGAACTAAAGCATAAATATGCAACTATGATTCCTGTAATTACTACTGCATTGCTAATAGAAAGCTGTTATTCTAGCTTTTATCGGTTTCATAGTTTGATAAAAAATGAGCTTTAACAACTTTTTTAAATCTGTAGAATGAAACTTCTTTCATACTGCTTGGAATTTCATTCCAAACTTTAATTCCTGCGAATGATAGAGACTTTTGCCCTAATCTTGTTCTAGATTTTTCGGTTACAGAAGTTTCAAACCAACACTACGGTAACCGATGCTGTAGGGTTAACTAAATAACTGAGATATTGTCAAATTAGAAAGCAAAAAATGAGAAATGGACGTGCAGTTGTTCAAAGTGGTGCAGCGATTAGGCAATACGCATTGAATGATAATCATGAACCATTAGGAATAGGAAAGCTGAAGGGAAAGCATAAACCTGGTACAGGTAAACAAGTACCGGTAGCTTATTCGTGCTGTACAGTATATACAGTACAACCGGTATAACTGTCGTGCGTATTGGTAATTTGCCTGCGCGTTAGTACAAGTTAGCAGATGCGGTAGGCCTAGTAGATATCCTACGCAGTCAGTTGAGTTACGGATTTACACTATTGCAGTAGGCTAGCCTACAAGTCAGAAGTAGACAGGTAGGCTACTGAGGAAAGTGCAGCATCACTCATCAGGCATTGTTTGTTGCCTTACTTGCTCGTTAGGTACACTACAGGCATCACATATTTAGGCCTATAGGCTAGAGTTGCCTACCATGTATAGGTCAATAGTTCTATTTCTATGGATTTTCACAATTTAAGTGGTAGGCTACCGGTAGTTTACGGTACTTTTCTTTCAGAGTTGGATCTAAGCGCACACTACAGAAAACCTAGACAAGATCTATCAGAAGGCTACACAGAACAGAGAACCAGGTTTGTCGACCAGCTGCAGAGGTGGGCACAAATAACTTTATATCATTTAAATAAAACCGGATTCATCTTTTATTGATTGGGTAGCCTTGAAAAAGGCTGTTTTAAGGTTTGAACGCTTTCGTCTAGCTCTCTTCAGAAACCATCGCTAGAAAAGATAGAATGAAACAAAAACAATGCGGATTGATTTATAAAAGCAGAGAAAATCGCTGATTGGTCAAATAATCATCGCTGATTGGTTGATTTGTGTCGTTTTGTTTGCGTACAGAAGTAGCGCTTGTGTGCTGAGAAAAACAAACTTTCATCAAGATAGATGCTGATTGGATCAAATCGTTGTGTTTCGTTTGCGTAAGAAAAATAGAGACCTGTGATGAATCTAAAATAAAACCTAAAACAGATTTTGATTGTTAAATTGTTAAATTTCGTATGCGTTCGAATTATCAATGAATTAATTGAAGGGGAATAAACAAATTCCTTTTGCCTGCACAATTCTGGTTTTAGAATCCGAATGAAAGTTGCTTCCAGTGTAGATAAGTGAAATTGCGTTCTTGCTTTAGCCAGAATAGAAGACTGGTTGGTGTTGAAGTTGTTGGCACAGGTTTTGTTTTGCAGAAGATGTTGTCCAATGGCCGAATCACAGTTAATTTCTGTTGAAGTCTTTTTGCAATTTCGTTGTGGTTGGAATTTCTGTTGTTGGTGTCCAGCGTTCAAACCTTAAAACAGCCTTTTTCAAGGCTACCCAATCAATAAAAGATGAATCCGGTTTTATTTAAAGCTATACTTAAACTCTGTACCACCAATCAATTATTTACGTATTTTCACCGGAGGTACAACGATGATCAGATGAAGCAATTAAACAATGTGGTTAAAATTAAAGGAAAAATTAGAACCCTTCAATTATCTTCAAAATTTTTGAAAGATTGTATCACCAAACGTGTCTCGCCTAGTTTTATAACCAAACGCATTGCCAATCTCAAGCGAGACACAGTCCATCGATTGAACGTGCTTTTCTAAACGATGAAATTGGCAAAAATCTAACTAAATTGAATCAGCTTCACCGTATTTTCTCAGAAAATTGGTCTTCAGCTCGCAAATTTCTTTCATTTTTTGATTGGTTTCGATTCTGTCGTTATCTATCCGAAATTGATCAACGAAAACGTGAACAAGTGGAAGCAAAACATTTTCGCAATCTAAATTGGCTTCTCAAACAACGATTTGGCTCTTTTATGACTGATTCTGGCAAGAACATTTGCAACTTATCCAGTTATCAACTATCTGATACTGAGAGATTTGTATTGAGTCATGGATTGGAATTTTGTCTACCTCCAACTAATATCAGACGTGAAGAAGTATTTGCTGAGTTTGAAGTTTTATTCGGACAACTTCTTCACCATACGCCCAAATCCAAAGATAATTTAAATGCTCTAAAAGCCAAGCTCAGCGATCTTGCCCATTCTTATTGTGGAACACCAATTGACTTAAGTGATTTTTCTATGCATCGTGAATGCTTTCAAGCAATCAAATCTCTCCGTACCAATAGTGACATCATAATTACCAAACCCGACAAAGGAAGTGGTGTGGTTATTTTGGACAAATCAGATTACGTTTTGAAAATGGACAAAATTCTCGATGATAACAAGAAGTTTCAACGTATTGGTCCCAGTAACGCAAACGACAACACAGCAAAAATTGAAAGCAAACTCCAAAGACGATTACTACAACTATACAACAACGATGAATTACCGGAATCCGTCTACAAGGCTATTCGTCCCACTGGCGCGCAAAGACCGAGGCTCTATGGACTACCAAAAACTCACAAACCGAACTTTCCTCTTCGACCTATTTTATCCATGATTAACTCTGCTCAACACGAACTGGCTAAATTTCTTGCTGCATTACTCCAACCGGTTCTTAACTTTTATTCTAATTACTGTATTTTAGATTCTTTTACTTTTGCTGAAGAAATTCAAAAACTTCCCATTTCAACTGAAAATTCTTATTTATGTTCTTTTGATATTTCAAGTCTCTTCACTAATGTTCCTTTGACCGAAACTATTCAAATTTGTGCCAATAAATTATATGAAAATGAACAAAATTCTCCCCCCTTTTCTAAAGATATTTTTATTGAGTTAATGAACATGGCTACCAGCTCAGTGGAATTTAGCTTCAATAACATTATGTACAAACAGATAGATGGAATTTCTATGGGAAGCCCTCTGGGACCTGCACTTGCCAATATCTTTGTTGGATTTTATGAACAGCAACTCTTCCAAACCACAAACAAGCCTACGGTTTATTACCGATATGTCGATGATACTTTTGCCCTTTTCAAATTGGAATCAGACTGCGATAAATTTCTCTCCAGTTTAAACTCTTTACATCCAGCATTACACTTCACTTTTGAAAAAGAAGCGAATCAATCTTTGCCATTTCTAGATGTTTTTATTGAAAAGAGTGGTAACAATTTTTTAACTTCTATTTACAGGAAACCAACTTTCACCGGACAATATTTACGCTGGGATTCTTTTGGACCGACGAAACGGAAAACTAACTTAATTGGCACTCTCGTACATCGAGCTTTAAAAATCTGTTCTAAATCAAAACTTCAACAAGAGCTTGATCAAATTCGTGCTATTCTGCTCAATAATGGTTATCCTGAATACATAATCAACACCAGCATTTCAAAGAAAATCTCTAAATTTAATTCAGCAAAGAAAGAAGGACCTCAAAAATGCCCCGTCTACCTTCGGCTCCCATGGATTGGCAAAGTGTCTCAAAAATTTGAAAAGCTTTCCAAATCAGCAGTTAATCAATGTTATGGAGCAGTAGATCCACGCGTCATTTTTTCTACTAAGAAGATTCTTCCTGCTGTCCATAAGGATGTCCTGCCCACCACACAACAAAGTATGATCGTGTATCAATACGTGTGCCGCTGCGATTGTCGGTACGTGGGCCGTACAACCCAAAGACTGCAGGATAGAATCAATCAACATATCCCTAAAAGTATTAGAACCGGACATCAACAACAGAAATTCCAACCACAACGAAATTGCAAAAAGACTTCAACAGAAATTAACTGTGATTCGGCCATTGGACAACATCTTCTGCAAAACAAAACCTGTGCCAACAACTTCAACACCAACCAGTTTTCTATTCTGGCTAAAGCAAGAACGCAATTTCACTTATCTACACTGGAAGCAACTTTCATTCGGATTCTAAAACCAGAATTGTGCAGGCAAAAGGAATTTGTTTATTCCCCTTCAATTAATTCATTGATAATTCGAACGCATACGAAATTTAACAATTTAACAATCAAAATCTGTTTTAGGTTTTATTTTAGATTCATCACAGGTCTCTATTTTTCTTACGCAAACGAAACACAACGATTTGATCCAATCAGCATCTATCTTGATGAAAGTTTGTTTTTCTCAGCACACAAGCGCTACTTCTGTACGCAAACGAAACGACACAAATCAACCAATCAGCGATGATTATTTGACCAATCAGCGATTTTCTCTGCTTTTATAAATCAATCCGCATTGTTTTTGTTTCATTCTATCTTTTCTAGCGATGGTTTCTGAAGAGAGCTAGACGAAAGCGTTCAAACCTTAAAACAGCCTTTTTCAAGGCTACCCAATCACTAAAAGATGAATCCGGTTTTATTTAAAGCTATACTTAAACTCTGTACCACCAATCAATTATTTAACTTTATATCAAAAGCACAGCGCAACGATCTCTTCAACCAGTAAAAGCGCAGCGCAAAATGCGCAATATAATTTTTTTATTTTTGAACCTCAGCGCAACTTCCGCAATAGGCTAAACTTTTTAATTCAGTTGACATGCAACACAATTTCACCATTGCGGAACAGCATTTTTGAAGCAAGTTAAAGCGCAATCTAACTTCCGCAATAGAAATTTCCCAATACAATGAAAATACTGCATTTTTTTGCAACTAGGCAAAAATAAGTACCGTAGTAAATACTCTGCTAAGGAAGGCCGGCATTTATCAAAATTATGCTCGAAATGAAATGAAATCAAGTTCAGTGTATCTGGTATGACCTTTCAGTCCTTTGCTGTCTCCTCACCAAGTGACTAAATATCGCTTTGACTCTGCAAGTTTGTTTGTTTGATTTTAAAGGAATTGCATATTTCGATGCTTTGGTGATATACCTAGAGGAAGTTGCAGTTTTTTTGTTGTGATATGACGTCACTGGGTAAATAAATATATATGATGATGATAATGGTATAGAACTGCGCTATTAATTGAAAAAAAATTGAAAGCGCCACAAATTTCAAAGACTTTAGTCTGCAACGCAATTTCTGGAATGTTTTAAAATAAAAAATTAAAGCGCAACGCAACTTCCGCAATTGTGTAGTTTGCGGAAGTTGCGCTTCTAATTGCACTTTGCCCATTTCTGATCAACTGTCATTGTGCAGTTAATGTTATAGATGCTAGACAAGAGGCAGAAATTAACTTATCTTTGGCTCAGTCTTTGCGAAATTTTAGAAAAGGACAACTTTGCAACATTTCTTGGAGAATAAGAAATGCGATGTATATACAGGGTGGGCCGTAAATAACGCACCAAAGCATATAAAACAATTCTGATAATTATAACAAAAGGGTGGGCCGTAAGTTACGCACCCAAGAATTAAAAGTAAATTGTGATGTGAAATAATGTAAATATCTTTTCTTTGGGTATCTGTTAAATTTAATTTCAATTATCAATATTGTTTAATATGCTTTGGTGCGTTATTTACGGCCCACCCTGTATAATGAATGAACATTGTGTCCTTACTTATTCTGCACTGTGCAAGAAATTTTGAAAGTCTTTTGTTTCTCTTTCTAGCGTGACAAAATTTTGAAATGCAGGTTGCCAATGATATAAAGTCAAGTGGATCAAATCTATTTTCATGGACGAGGGATATAAATAGTGGAACAAGGTTTAGGGCACCTCTTTATCATATACCTCAAGTAGTTCTCATTTTAATGAAACCAATATCGAGCAGTATCTCTTTAATAAAGCATCGACTCAGAATAGCAGTCAGTGAATTTGAAATAAGCCTTTATCCTACTAAGTACTGGTATCCTCAGAGCTGTCTTGCCCTAACTTTCACGTTTTGGCAAAATCACTTTGCGATAGAGCTGGCAACCAAAGAAATATATACTGCTTGAGATCAGTTTTATGAAAACTATTTTTGGTAAAAAAAATGTTTCCCAAACCTTCTTCCCTTATTTCCAAATCCTATTTATCTGCACAAATAGGTTAGATTTAATCTGCTTGATTCTGCACCATTGACAACTTGTGTTTTGAAATTTTGTGTCATCAGAAAAAGATACAGTAGCTTTGCAAAACCTGCTGAATAAACAACACAATATTCAATTATAGAGCATCGCTAGAAATTTTGCAAATTATTTGCATATTTTCAAAGCGATCTTTTTTTGATGTCATGAATTTCAAAACAAAGGGTTGCAATTGTACTGTGGCAAACAGATTAAAAGGACATTCCCATCAAAAATGTATTTGCTGGGTTTTCTTTCAAAAAATTTAGACAAATTTGAAGACCAGCTTCACCACATTTGAGCTTTTAATGATCTTTCGTTCCCAAGATATGACAGTTTAGATTTCCCCTTAGAAAAGCCTTTTTATCTTAGAAATTTTGCCAGGGTTGCCAACAGGGATGTGGAAGCAGTCAAATTTTTAATGCTTCAGCTTCCAGCTCCTCTTGAAGTTTTATGCTTCTGAGTTCGCTTCCACTTCCTCACCTTTGGAAATTTTTTGCTTCCTGCTCTGGATAGAATTAGTCACTTCCGAGTTCGCTTCTGTTTCCAGTCTTTTTCATCAAAGTGCTTCCGCTTCCACAAAAAATCTGAAATTAACCGCTTCTGCTTCCATCTTCCGCTTCCACATCCGTGGTTACCAACTACAGACAAAATTTCAAAAAGTTGCTGCATGTTTGTTATCAGTAATTTTCAATGATTCTTGTACAGTAAAGTAGTTGCCAAAACAAAGTTGAGGGTCCAAATTGTAAATTAATTGCTTTTCAAGTAAATTCAAGCCAACTTTCCAAAAGTTAATCTTCTGTCACAAATTGACAAAATAGCAACACTGAAGTAAGAAAAAAATTGTTAACTTTGAACTGCAATACCTTGAGAAGTAGACATAGGATGTTCTAATTCGTTGAGGATGCATTTGAGGCTTTTCCCGACATTTTAGTCAAGAGTGAACAACTTGACTGGAATACCCTTGGACAAGGAAAATAGTGGAACAAGATTTGGGCACCTATTTATTACCTCAAGTAGTTTTCATCTTAATAAAATTAATCTCAAGCAATGTCTCTTTAAGGCTATCATACCTCACAGTCCTTTTGCCACTAATTTAGTAATCAAAACCCAAGTCTATCTATCTCCATATTATATACTCCTTATGGTATCAGTAATCATACCCCTCACCTCTCTAATCACCATACTTTATAATCGGTGTTGGGCAAGTTAATGAGAAACGTTAACTTCTAAGAATTTTTTAACAACTTTTTAAATAAGTTGAAGTTAAGTAGTTAAGTGAAAAACAACTTAAAGTTAATTGTTAATTAAAGTTAAAGTTAATTGTTAATTTAATGTTAATTAATTGTTAATTCGTAATTTTTAAAAAAATTCTATATTAATCCGCTGTTGATGCCCAATAAGATGATTCCACTTCCATACAAGATAAAAATTACTCCTGATTTCTGTTACTACGGTATTTACTATTCTAATACAGATAGACAAAGTGGAAGCCTTTTTTTTAATTCATTTTTTTATATCTATTATTATGGCAGTAAGACGCATGGTGTAGCATAGAAGTTTAACGGATTAACGTAAACATTAAAGTAGTTTAACAAAAGTTGTAGTTAATAAGTTAACTCACAAAAACTTTTTAACTCGTTAATGAAAAACTTAACTTTGTTATTAATGAGTTAATGCCCAAAACTGTTTATAATCATCATCAAACCCAGGGTGCAGACTCAATAGATTTTTATTTGAATTGAAGTATAGTCTATTCTGACAAGTGTCAGTTTTTTTGTTTTTTTTAGTTTAAATACAGCAAAAATATCAAGTTTGGAGTTCATTCTGACAAAAATGCTAAGTCTACTTTTCGGCTAATTGCTCTCATTTTCTATACAACATGCTGTGTTTCTATGTTGCCACAGCATAAACAAATGAATGATAATCTTAATTTACCCTGCATAATTAACAAAAAAAATTTTTCTGACATTTTTTTTAGGTTTATGAGGTTCTTTTCAGTGAACTCAAACTCGATCAGTTTTATTTGAGTTCGAGTTTAGACAAATTATTTTTTTGAGTTCGAGAAATTGCTTGTTTTTATTCGAGTTCAAGTTTGAGTTTGCAACCCTCATCAAACCCTTTATTAGTGCCTTGTTATTTGAATTCAATGACTTTATTTTTGTGATTTACTGTATTTTTTGAACTATAAAGCGCATGATCAATACATGACCTTTATTGCTATTATTTTCTGATAGAAGGTGCACTATATATATGAGATGTTACTTAAAGAGGTCTAAAAATTGTAAAACTCTAAATAGCTCTGATTTGAATTGCAGAGTGAAAAAGAGTATAAACTAATTCATATCAGGGTTCAAAATTAACGTTTGCCCGCTTGCTCAAGGCAAGTTGAAATCGCCTCAAGCAAGTTATTTTTCGGCTTAGATTGCCCGATGGGCAATCTGACAAAATACAGCGTATTAAACCACATCACAAAGATTATTCACAGATGCATTTTAGGTCTGCTTTTGCTGCAATAAAGTAAAATATGCAAGTAGAGAAAACTGTTGCTTCTTTTATTTTAGTTAGCACTTTGTAAGTGTCACAATTAACACTTTGTTGTAATCTTACGCACATTATTAATTGCAGTTAACTCTTCTTAATCGCAAGTACATTTTTAATACCCAGACACGTTTGGGAACTTCAAAAAGTTACTTTTTTTAAGAAAAAATTTCCCACGCTTGCCTCATAAACCTCTGTATCAGATATCACAAGCGCTACACTGCGCTATGTGAAAGCAACGTCAAGAATTTTGCAATTTTTTTGTTATGATTATTTTGAAAATACTTTAGCTCCTATTGCAAAAAATTTCAGCTTTTTAGCTAGTGTAGTTTCCAAAATATTTGAATTAAAATGTGTTTGCGAAAAACTGCAACATTAGTCAATATCACTGTATGTATCGTAATAATTGAAATAAATACAATCAAAAAATCAATTTTTGTGTAGTGCATGATTGGAAAGAGTTACTTACTGCATCATATTAACATAGCATCGCCTACAAAAACTTGATTCTTGAAATAGGATATGCAACTACGTGTATTTTGCAAATTCACTGCTTTTTGCCTAGAACTGAGAAGTACATTTCACAAATTTTTTTCCAAAGTTAAACAACCTCTGAACTTATTGCACCTATTTTTTTCGAGCAAGATGAAATTTGATATCACTTGCTCAATGGGCAAGTTGTTACAAAAGTTAATTTTGACCCCTGCATATATAAGGGGATCACGTCTTTTCAGTGCGACCATTTTGGCGCGACTATTTCGGCACCACCTATTTCGTTGCTGTTTGTTTTCTGCACAGATCGTTTCAGCACCAATTCGGTGCTCTTTGACAGTTCACTTATTTAGGGTTAGGGTTAGGGCTTTGGGTTAGTGTTAGTAAAAAGCACAGAATGTTGGCGCCGAAAAGTCGTGGACCCATATATAAGGCACAACTTCAGTTTTTTGAAAATTTTAGTAACGGTATTTTAAGTGTGCCTTATGGTCTGAAAGTTATGGTATTTTGCTACAGTTTGGTATTTCAATTGCTGAATGTTTAATGTGTTTTAGATATTCTAATTCTATGGTTATGTTTTCCAGATTTTGTAATAGGAAGAAATTTTATCATTTGCATAATCTATAATATGTCAACGATATGTCAGTAACATGCATTTTGTGCTTGAAGTGTTGCATGATTTAAAAACACAGTGATGTATAAAGTCAAAAAGGCTGTTTATAATTTTGAACAATTACAGCATGAAGTAGAAGATGGAATTTGGGTGATTTATGCAATGTTCTGTCTTTTCAAGGATAGATTCTACTTTCAAGAATAAACAATACAGAATAGTAAAGATGATACTGAAAAGAAGTAAACATACTATTAAAATAATGCTGCACAAAATGATAACGTCAAGAAATTTCATCATCATCATCATCATATTTATTTATTTATTTACCAAGTGACGTCATATCACAAGAAAAAAAACTGCAACTTCCTCTAGGTCTATCACCAAAGCATCGAAATAAGCAATTCCTTTAAAACCAAACACACAAACTTGCAGAGTCAAAGCGATATTTAGTCACTTGGTGAGGAGACAGCGAAGGACCGAAAGGTCATCTAAGTCTACTGCCACCTCACCAAGTTAAGGTTAAAAAAAAACAGCTTCTAGATTTTCTCAGTCTGCTACTTTCTATGATAAAAAATTTTACGCAAAATTAAAACAAAGTATTGCAAAGATATGTACACTTTGTACAGTGTATACACAAAACTCACAGTCACCACGTAAAGAAAATGCAAGACAACATTAGAATTGTTCTGACTCTAAGCATACTAAAAAATAAAAATGCTGTAACTACAGATTGGATGGAAATAAAATTAATAAAGTTCATAATGCTTATTCATGTTTTATAAAATTTAAAGTGGGCAATTGGAGTGAAAAAAAAACTTCTTGCTTTGTTTTGTATTGTTTGCCAATATGTCATTAGTACTGGTACAACTTCCAATACCAGTATATATCAACCTCAGTCAGTTATTGCAAAATTACTAATAATTTAATGGGCACATCAAAATGAGAGATGACGTATTGTAATAAATGTGTGATAGATGAATGCACCAAACTCATGTTATTGAAGCAAAGAATAGGTTATTGTTGAACTAAAGCATAAATATGCAACTATGATTCCTGTAATTACTACTGCATTGCTGATAGAAAGCTGTTATTCTAGCTTTTATCGGTTTCATAGTTTGATAAAAAATGAGCTTTAACAGCTTTTTTAAATCTGTAGAATGAAACTTCTTTCATACTGCTTGGAATTTCATTCCAAACTTTAATTCCTGCGAATGATAGAGACTTTTGCCCTAATCTTGTTCTAGTTCTTGGAAGAAAGAAGTTGTTTTTGTGGCTCAATCTTGTCTTATGCGTATAGCAGTTTTTTGTTAGGTTAAACTTATCTGAATTTGCAAAAGATAGTACATTATTGTGAATTTTGTACATTAGCTTTGCAGTTTCCAGAGAGTAAATATCCTTGAGTTTTAAGCATTTAGCTCGATAGAACAAAGGATTAGTATGCTCACGATATCCACTTCCAGTTAACAATCTGATGCTTCTTTTTTGCAGAATAAAGAGAGGTGCTAATGTTGATTTTGAAGCAGTCCCCCAACTACTTATGCAGTATTGTAGATGAGAGTATATGAGGCAGTGGTAAACAGATCTTAAGGTTTGCTCATCTACAAAGTGTTTTAATTGATTAAGGGCCCAAGATCCCCTTGCTACCTTTGAACATTGTTCCTTGATTTGTTGTTTCCAGTTTAGATTGTCGTCTATGAGAACACCTAGATACTTTATGTGATGTGATTGCTTGATTGGAATATTATCTATTGATACTTTGAGTTCAGGTTTATTTTGTTTCGTTGTCACTACCATAAACTCAGTTTTATTAAAGTTAATTGATAATTTATTCACCTTGAACCAATTGCTTACATTGACTAATTCATCACTAATATTTTGTTGCAGTGTTGAAACATTAGAATGGGAGAGAGTAAGGTTTGTATCATCAGCAAAAAGATGAATTGTGGAATTTGAGGCAAGTGGTAGATCATTGATGTAAATATTAAATAACAACGGACCTAGAGTTGATCCCTGAGGAATACCGCAAATAACATCTCTTGACTTGGATTTATATTGATTTACAATTGTATACTGTTGACGGTCAGTCAGGTAACTTGCTAGTAACTGTAATGGTAATCCTCTAATTCCATACTTTTCTAGTTTCTTGATCAGTATTGTGTGATTGATGGTATCATATGCTTTTCTTAAATCTAAGAAAATAGAACATGTAATGAGCTTTTTATCCATATTGTCAAGTAGCTTATTGTAAATATCTAAAACAGCTTCATTTGTTGAGCAATTTTTCTTAAAACCATACTGGTTTGGACTAATCAAATTATTGCTCACACAATAATTGTTTAGTTGATCAAGCAGACACTTTTCAAAAAGTTTGGCAAAAGGATTTAAAATAGAAATAGGGCGATAATTACTGCATAACTCTCTTTCGCCTTTTTTGAAAATTGGAACAACTTCAGCGGTTTTTAACACTTTTGGAAAATATCCTGTTGATATGCATGCATTAAAAATGTTAGTTAGAACTGGAACTATAACAGAGCCTGACATTTTTATATACTTTGCAGGAATTCCATGTCTTCCTGTACTTTTTGATGGATTCATAGCTCTGATGTAATTTACTACTTCTTCTTCAACTATTGGTTCCAGAAAAAACGAATTGCAACTACTCTGAATCAAAGATGTGGCATTAAATTTGCCATCAATTATAGCTGGTGTTTCGATTGTAGACGCAAGGTTAACTCCTATCTCTATGAAATATTTATTGAACAAGTTACTGATGGCCTGTGGACCTTGTGCACTTTCACTTTTGGAAGCATACATTTTATTAGGAATGTTATTTTTCTTCACATTTTTCAAGTGAATAATTTTATTTATAATTTTCCAAAGCGACGAGGTGTCATGCTTATTATCATTCACTAAATTTTTAATGTAAAGTCGTTTTGCATATTCCTTAATATGAGTCAGTTTATTTCTATAGACTTTGTATTGTGCCCATGTATTACTGTCATTTAATTTAAGGGCTCTTTTGTACAATAAATTTTTTTTCTGGATTGATATAAGGATTCCTTTGGATATCCATGGTTTGTTTTTTAGTTTTGTTTCCTTTCTGCTTTGTTTTCGTAATGGTGCATGTATGTTTAAAGTCTTATGAAAAATGTCAATAAACTTTTCAGTGTAGTTGTCAATGCATTCCTCTTTGATATCACCTAATAGCTCCATTCCTTCAGTTAAATTGTCTAGAAATTTTTCTACTTCAAAATTTTTTGTATCACGAATTAGGGTGACAGTTGATTTTTCACTCTTGGGCAGGCTTAAATTAGAACACACCATTACTGGCAGGTGATCACCTACATCTTCCACCAGAATAAAACTTTTGTGTTCACCCACTACATTGTTTGTATAAACATGATCTAAAAGAGTTGAGCTTGTAGTGGTTATTCTTGTCGGGAGTGTAATTAAGGGAATGCAGCCTAAGCTATATGTTAAATTCATGAAATCTTTAATTTTGATATCAGAGTTACTTTTCAACAAATCTGCGTTAAAGTCTCCTCTGATATAATACGTCAATTTTCTACTATTCAATTTTTTAATGGTTGATTCAAAACTCTTGCAAAACTCTGATAAATTCTGTTTAGGGTGTCTGTAAATTACCCCCACTATACATTTTTTGTTATTCCCTAAATCTAGTTGAATCCACATATCTTCACAGTTAGGAATGTTTAAATCAAACTCCTTGCAAATTGAAATTGATAAAGACTCCTTAATAAACAATCCTACTCCTCCCCATCTTGTAGTTGTGCCTTTGTGGTAAAAATGGTACCCATTTAACTTTGCATTGTATACCTGTAACAATTTAAGTTTGGTTTCACTTATAGCAATGATATCAGGTAAGATATCATAATTTGTTAAAAGTTCATTCAATTTATCAAAATTTGCATTTAAGCTTCTTATATTCACGCAAAGCAAAGAAAATTTACACTTTTTGTTAATAATATTGGCTTCGGCCTGTGAGCAGTATTTTGAGTCAACCAAACTAGAATTTAAATCATTTAGTAAGCTTTTTATCTTGTTGTCTACCTGTAAGCATTTAGCTGGGAAAAACGAATTATTTGTGTGATTAATATCAAAGTTTAGTTTGTCATCATTTCTCATTTCATTTAACAATTGCTTATCATCTAGGGTTTGAAAAGGAAACAATTCACTGTAACAATTTTGGCAGAGGTATGGTTCAGTAGAAGAACAAAGTGTGTGAAATTTAAGGGGACTAATGACTGTGCATTTGAGATGAATCCATCCACCACATATATCACACTGAATAGCACACTGGTTCCTTTTACAAGGTCTTAAACATATTTCACATGGACATTTAACTGGCATTATCAAGCAGTCAAACCAATGAAAGATTCTACACTAGTTAGACAAAATAGCAAATTTAAAATCAGCCACAAAATATGCAGAAAAAGTTGTTTTGAATTTAAAATGAAAACAGGTGAAAAGTATCTTTCAATATACCGGTAATTATAAATTTAGACAAAAAGGTAGGCCTACAGAAAAAAAAAAAAAAGTCAGATCCAACTATGTACACAAAAATACAAAAACTATTAATGTTAGATCCTGCTATGTAGTCACAAAACACCAAAAGAGTGCTGAGTGTCAGGTTGAAGTAGCCTTCTTATTCATACACCCAAGAGTTGTTAGCACAGCAATAATTGTTAAGTTCACCTTCTTTAAACCATAAAGCTATTTCTTTCTTTGCTGTTTCCACAGAGTCAGATCCATGACATATGTTTCTCCCAATGTCAATACAATAATCTCCACGAATTGTTCCAGGAAGAGAATCAACAGGGTTAGCCTCTCCAAGCATTTTACGATCAGTTTTAACTGCTCTTTTTCCTTCCCAAACCATTGCCACAACTGGCCCAGACAACATAAATTCAACAAGTTTGGGGAAAAATGGTTTTGAACTGAGATCTGCAAAGTGCATTTCTAGCAAATCTTTACTGGCAGTCGTCATTTTCATGGCACAAAGTCTAAAACCTTTCTCCTCGAAACGGCAAATTATTTTGCCAACTAAACCCAGCTGAACATCATCTGGCTTCACTGCAATAAAATCTTCAAGAAAAGTTGGATTTGACCAAAGGAAGGCTTGAACCAAAAGTTAAAAGATTCCACCACCAACTATGAATAGGCCTACCACTAGGCCTACCGTTTAACCTCTTTTTCCTGTCTTATTCAAATGAAATGCTGTTGAGTCTTGCAATTTTTTGCAATCTTGCAAGTCTGCTGTTGAGACTTGCAATAAAATATTCTGTATAGCTGTTAGTGCTTATCCACTTAAAAGACTAATCCTCTTATTCAAATAGACTATACAAATGTTCAAAAAATATACAAATGTTCTCGACCATGTTCCTTTAGTATCTGATCTAAAAAAACAACAAATGGCCACAAAATTACTCAAGTGGCCCAATGGTGCCCCTAAATGACAGCAACAATGACTGAACGAGTAACGAGTCATCAAATTCCTCAAAGATTCATTCTCAAAAACTGTGAAAACTTCTACAGTAAGTACTTTAAAAATCTGTTTATGTTATACTACACAACTTATAGTATCATTACCAACTAATTTTGTGTGAGAAATCATTGTGATTGTTTAAAATGTACTGCTATTTTCATATCACTGTCGGCACTCCTTAGTTACCAATACATGCAGCATTTAGGGTGATTTGTTTAAATAATGGATAATATTTCTGGAACACACTACAAATAAATAGGAACAAAAGTAGTTAAACCTTGAGTGAAGTAAAGAAAAGGTTTTTCAACATAATTTGATGGAAGTCTAGTTTAAAATACAGTGATAGACTAAGCTAGCCAAGCCAACTCAACTGACCGCTACAAACTGACTGCGAGCCAACGGTTTCATCACGAAGTGAGGGTTTCTGGGGCAAGATGGCTCTGGGGATAGTAAAATATTTTCATGACCGCCCTTCTTAGCCAATCGGCATCATTTGATTTAAGGTCAGTTTGTCATGGTCAGTTGTTTTGGACCCAAGGCTAGCATGAAAGTTTGTCAATTTTATCAGTTTGCTGATGTAAAAAGTCGACCATTTGCCGACTTTCATAATTTGTTACTACCATTTATAGCCATTGGTTGTAATTCAGATAATATTGTACTGCATTACTATAGCATTAAAAGTTAAAAAACATACGTAATGCGTTGGTGTATACAGACTTCACCATTTTTGATGATAATGTAGTTATTTATTTGCTAAATATTTTTTTAGAAACAGCGGATATGAAAAAGAATCTGAAGTTATCTTGCATCATGGGAAGAAAATGTAATGCACAAAAAAAGGCTACGCTATTTCAATTAAACCAATCTTCCAAATGAAGAAGATGCTCTTCTTTGCTGAAAAGGGAGCTTTCAAAACCACGCAATATTTTAAAGAGATTTTGTTGTAAAATGGTTTGTGATATTTCACTGTCAACTTTTGATTTACATCATTGAAAAGTTGAATTCTTCTAAATCGTGTTTACCTCAACAGAAGCTACGAGTTTATTTTTTAAGCATGTGATGTATTTGCTATACAAACATGCCGGACCGATTTATGTATTGTGTTAGCTATCATCATTTGCTCATTCATTTTGGATGGTTTGTGAAAACTAAAAGGGCATTCAAGTTGTGTTGACTAAAACGTTGAGAAAAGTCTAGCATGCATTCTCACTAATTTTGAGCTTTCTATTTCTTACCGTTTTCAAGATACTGTGTTTCAAAGTTAACAATCTTCTTCTTGAGTTGCCACTAATGCAATTTTGTCAGGGTTATGATGATAGAAGATTAACTTTTAGAAAAGTGAGACGTGCTTTTACTCAAAAGACTGCTAATTTGCAATTTCTTCTCAATTGCATTTCGACAGCAACGCTCTCTCATAACACTTGTTAGTAGTTGAAAACAAGTAGTAACTTTTAAAATTTCGCTTTTAATGCAACTTTACAAAATTTGCAAGGGGAAAACCTTACATTTTAACTTTTATGTCTTGAAAATGGCTCAATGGAAAATTGTGGAAAGATGAAATTTGGTGAAAATATTCTTAAAATCTCTGAATATTTTGAAGAAAAAAAAAGAAAAACAAAAACGTCCGCCTTGATCGCATCGAATGGCCCAGTCTTCATTATGCATAAAATCATCAACGTACGAGCGTATCCTTAGTTTATTTTCGCCAACTGGAATCTTGTACGATAGCAAGGCGGTACGCCGCGCGTACTAAATTCAGTTAAAAAAAAAAGGCTACGGTCGTACGCTCACGATTTTACGCCCAGTGTAGACCTGGTCTCAAGCGAACTACATCATGGATTTTACTAGTTTGGGCCCACACGACAGAAGTTTTCTCGTACACATTAATTGCGAAAATTTTTTAAGGTAGGCTACCGAACGAAATACTCGTTAAAAGCAAGGGGTTGTTTTTAGACGTTTATCTGGAGCTCTGAGAGCTGTCTAACATCATTTCGCTCGCCAAGTTGCTTGGATCGATTGCGAGATATAACTTGAGTAAAAATACGTCACATTTTTTCGCCAACTTAACGAAGATTTTAAAGCGCTCTTCAAGCGTGCGAGTAATGTTTTTTGGTTCCCAAAAATTTAATGGCAAAATGTTGAAAACTTCTACCTAAAGCAAATTTTTGCTGAAAATTACTTAAAATCGTCGCCATGTTCGCAATTAGACTGCTGAGAAAGCGAATAGCATTTAGAACCTAGGCGTAGCCGGGGAGGGAGGCGCCCCCCCCCCCCCCCTTAATCGAAATGCTACCAATGACAAAAATATCACAAAAAAGACTATTGTTTCTTCAGTTTCTTTTAGCATCTTCGCGTACAACAGTAATTAACAATAGTATTGATTTAGGGGGCTCGGGCCCCCTTTAATTGAAATTAATGCTACCCCTTAATTGAAATGCTACCAATGATAAAAATGTCACAAAAAATATATTGTTTCTTCAGTTTCAATTTTTTTTAGCATCTTCGCGTACAACAATACATGCGTACAACAGTAGTTAATAATAATATTGATCCAGGGGGTCCGGGCCCCCTCAATTTAATTTTTACCAACCAATTTAAATGGGCCCCCAACAATAATATAGTTCCAGGGGGCCCGCTCAATTTAATGTTTGCCTACCAATTTAAACGTATAGCCAGAGTAACATTACGGGTTTTTTTCCTAAAAGTTGCCAACTGAGGCCCTTATCTAATCTTTTCATGAACGCAATGCAATACCATTAGCCAGGGACGGATTTAATATATGGCTCAGTGCCAGGGGCCCCGCACTCAGATAAGACTTTTTGGTCTTCACCTGTATTTGGAAGAAAAATATTGTAAAAATCCCAAAGTGCCAAGGGCTCTACTCGATGTAAATCCGACCCGGGCTATAACATGGTTTGTAGGCGTAACTATCTGCTGTACATTTTTCAATAACAATTCACTTTCACCTCGCCAGTTTTTATGCAACAAAATACTTTTTAAAAAAATTAGCTACAATAAAGAAAATGCTCATTTAACACATTTTTGAATTGAGAGGGCCTGCGCCCCTTGGCCGTATACGTACTTCTATAACTGGTTGTTTTCATGACAAAACAATCTCTAAGGAAAATGTTTGACTGGATTGTTATGTACTGCTAAAAAACTGCAGGATGCAATGCAATTTACTTCCCCATACTGGGCCAAATCACTTACAAAATTTAACACCAAAATGCAGGATTTTAGACGTGTTTTGGACTTAAATTGCATGCAAAAGGAAAACTGAACAACTCAATTTTTTCAATTGGCTTTCAAATGTTAGAAATCTAGTACTTTCAAAAGGCTATGAATACGTGCGAAATATGATCCAATGGTATTAAAATAGCTTTTTTTTCCAAAAAATTACGAAAAATTGCCCAGCGTCTTTGGACTTCGCCCCAGACTCCATAGCCTCCGGCGGCAGAGGGCTCCGCCCCCAGACCCCCGTCTGTGTTACGTTTGAATTACGGTACACTTCTTTACTTAAAGACGTCTCCCAATTTAGACATTTCCGCATTTTAACTGTTAATTTAAGCCCTCTCCCATGAACGAGTTCCTAGTTACGTGCCAACACCAGGCCACGGCTTCCGATCTTCTATTTTTCTATATCTTTACCCCCACAAAAAATTCTCTTTCGAAGTTTCTGATGACGTCATTGCATGTGATTTGTGGTTTGCCCCCTCCAATGGAAAATCTTGGCTACGCCTATGTTTAGAACCATTAGCTATTTCGTCTGATAAGGAAAAATTGCGTAGCACCAGTTGACAAAATTAGCATTACATACTTTTTATAAGGAAAAATAAGAAAAACAATGCCAGCCTCGGCAGCAAAATAAAAAACAAACAAAAAAATTTGAGTGATTTTGTGCTTGCAAGCAAAATTGCAATTATTCCAAGATTATAGAGTGCTGTTGCTCTGTGCAAGCAATTGAGAAAATTTGTTGGCAATTCAACTAGAAAAAAAGCTTGTTTTTTCTCGTTTGCAAATTTACGATGCCGCAAAAGCAGTGGAGAAAGCTTTCACTTAAAGCAGACAGAGCAATAGGAATTAAACCGTGTTACAAACATGGCCGCTGAAATTGACATCGAGGCTCTCAAAATTTTTACAAAATCAAGAGCAAATGAAGCTGAAAACCTGCAAAAAATAAAAACAGCCAGTATCGACTCAAGATTTACCGGTTCTAAAAAAAAGTGTACTTCGACTTGGTCACGTTTGAAAAATTTTGAAATCAAAAGTTACTGTTAACATATAAACATAAGTTTAACCACGAACAACCTCAAGGGCGCTTCACGTCATTTAAAAAAATTCTAGTATGGAAAAAAATTGTTCTTTTTTAACATTAATCCAAACCAGCCTCCCCCCCATTGGCTTGTGAAGTATGCAAAATCGCACGTTTTTGTTGCTTTTTAGAAAATTGAAAACAGCCCCCCCAAAGGAAAATGGGTGCCGAAGTTGTGATGTAGATGTCGTGATTCGGTGTGAAAAAGTGTCTGAATTTCCGATTCTGGCCTAAAAATCAGACTCAATTTCGGTGTAGACCTTTTTTTTTTTTTTTGGAGACCACATGTTTTTGGGCTGAAAAATTGTTTGAATTTCCGATTTTCGCCGAAAAATCAGACTCAATTTCGGTGAAGACCTTTTTTTTTTTGGAGACCATCTGTTTTCTTTCCGAGAAATTCCGTCTCAAATTTCGGACAAATATGTGAAACTGATTCAAGAATAATGAAAATTCGGGTTAAATTTCTTTGCACTTTTTTCACTCTTTCAAAAAAACCCCCCCTTTTCCAAATCCTGGCTACGCGCCTGATCCAAACAAATAATTAAATTTTTTCCTTCATTAACTAATTTAATCTAAACTATGACTGAGTCGTTGGCATTAAAATTCGAGTTGAATCTTCTACAGAAATGCAGCTTGAGTTGTTTCAAAAGGTCATAAAATGCGACTCTGGTCAAAGCTCTGACTAGAGTCGTTTCATCCCTGAATTTAAATTAAATGCACACTTACCAAAAGGTGTTAGAATCGGAGATAAAATAATTGTTTTTACCTGACTATGTTTTGTATTGTTTGTTTTTAACTGATTTTTATTAATGTGCGAATTTGGAAATAAATTCTACTTATACCGTTATAAGATATTTCGAAATACTTGTGTACTAGTGTGTTTTCAAGTTTGGGTTAATTTTGTGGTCAGAAACCTAACTAGTGTACTTGCGGTAGTTAGAAAATGTAATCAATAAAGAAAGACATTGTAATTTCATCATGGTTTTGTAAGTATAGCTCATGGCCAAAAGACAACGAGTTACAGCGTTTGCCAACCTCTACCGTCTATATCGGGGGTTCTCAAACTTTTGGTGTTATGGAGCCCTTGAAGAGGTTGACCATTATTTTCGGAGCCCCACTATAAATTTCTAAACTAAAAACAAAGTAAACGAATAGGTTGCGGAGACCCTAGGTTTTTTTAGCGCAGCCCTGGGTCTCCGTAAGGAGCAGTTTGAGAACCTAAGGTCTATGGAGTCGAGGACACAAGGCTCGAGGCCAAGGACACAAAATAAATCCGAGGCCAAAGGGGAATGCTCAAGGATACAGGTGCAAGTGTTCTCAAAAAAAAGGTCTTCCAGAAAATTTTTCAGGCGATCTCCAAAAAAAGAAAGAAAGGTCTTCAAGAAAATTTTTCATGTGATCTCCAAAAGAGGAAAACAAAAAGTCTTCGCGAATATTCCGCGAGGTTTCTGGCGTTTTCCAACTACATTTTAACCGTTCAAAAAAAGAATAGTGCTGTCCTTGAGCCGAGGACAGAAAAATTTTCTAGGACTTGAGGCTTCGAGGCCAAGGCCTTGACCTTCGAAGCCAAGGCCAAGGACTTCAAAATGTGTCCTTGAGTCTTTCACCTTAATGACTTCACTTCAATAATGTGTCCTTCACCTCTGGTATTTGAGATTCCCGTCAATCAAAGAAAGCTGTAGCCAGTACATTTCAGCTCTCGAACACTTGCTTGTTTGCAAATATTCGTTCTTAAGAAATGTAGTTAGTATAGTGGCGAACCTTTGGCAGCACTGTTTTGGTAGAGGAGGTTAATGGAACAAGATTTAATCAGATACAGCTAACACAAAAGTTCAAATGCACAAACGTCGTTGGTTGTCGGTTACGCAAGTGTCGGTTTTAGCACTTGGGTGACTGGCGATACGCTTCAATGCTCATCGGTATGTCTTGGTTTATTAGCGCCATTTGTGAGGTATCCATTAGAGGCTTGGATGGTCGAGTGGTAACGACTTCGGAGCGTGAATCATCAATGCGTTGGGATTCGGGTTCGAAACTCGTGAAGAGCGAAGGTGAGTTCACGTAAAAGTTCGAAGAGTCGAGTGAAGCCGAGAGAAAAAGCTAAGTGAAGCCGAGAGAAAGAGTCGGAAACGAAGGAGGTAACAACAAGTAAATAGAATACAGTATCAAAAGAACAGCAATTACAGATGAGAGAGAAAGACAATAACTCACATATGAAAATGAGAAAAAATTTCAAATAGAGAGAATAAAAATTCAAGTAGAGAACATAAAAATTTGTTTTTCTCCCCAAACATTTTTCGGCTACCCAACTGTTACAAGTGAAACTACTGTAGCCGAAAAATCCGGTCACCGTAATATTCATTTTCCCACTTGCGTAACCGGAGTTTGTGACCTTATAAGGTAATATTTTTGGTTACCGTAATACGACTTTTCTCTTTGCGTAACCGGTTTTCGGTGAAATAAAGCCTTCCTTTTAGTTTTACTGTATTTCATCATTTGAGCTACTGGTTCAGGATTAGTACAGTAGTTGCATGGGATCATCAGGTAGACTGGTACCGGTAGATTGTTTTTGATTGCCAAAACATGGTGCAAAAAAACTAATAGAAAGCACACACAAGGCAGATTAAACCTGAAGGCCTATACTTGAAACGACTGATCTCACGTCGCATGTTTTTTGGTTTTTACTCGGCCATTTTTAAAGTTAGCAAGTGCGAAGTTTCAGACTTTTACTTATAACTCGATAATGGTTTGGTCCAACTTCATAAAATTTTGACAACAGTTTGAGATTCATAAGTTATTTGTGTGAGCCAAATTTTCAGGCAATGAGTCTCGTAACTTCAGGTTTAGGACCCGAAAGCTACTTCAAAAGTTTGGTGTAAAAAGCGGTCTTATTCAAAAACGGCTTAAGTACGGTAAAAAATATTTCACTTGGTTATATGTCGTAAGATACCGTACTCTTTCATCCCTATCTACACTTTTAGCCGCATGGAGTTTTTTTTCTTTTTTCATTTTTTGCTTTTTAATTTTTGTGCACTCTTCTTCTCCTAAACCACACAACATCTGTATCTAATTTTTGTGTAAATTTGTTGAGCTGCAAATGCAATTTTGTCTCCTGAAATTTTTTGAGGCTTCTTTCCAGAACCCCCCCAAAATGGGGCCCTAAAAAACTAATTTTTTAAATTGCTCAAGCTAGGGTGATAATTTTTTGTTTATATTAGTAGATATTTAAGCAACAAATAGTTTGATATAGTATGGAGGTACCAACCCCCCCAAAAGCCCCCAAATGGACTCCCCAAAAATTAGTTTTTTGAATGGCTCAAGCCAGGGCATTACTTTTTTGTGTATTGGCAGATGTTTAAAAAACCAATATTTTGACATAGTTTGAGAGAGCGACCCTTTTGAAAACTCTCCAAAACAATACCCCTAAAATCAATTTTTTTATATGTTGTTAGCTGTAGAGAGCTAATTTTTTTCTGATGGTATTGGAAATTTAAAGGATAAAATTGAGGTGCGGCGCGGTGCAGCGTGAACTTAGTTGTGTTTGGATGCAGTGCGGTGCAGCATGTGGACAAGGTTTGCGGACGCAGCGCAGCATGCGGATGCATATTTCGTTATCCGCGCCATCTCTTACCGGCATGGTTGGGTATCCTTGCTGATCCTAACCACATTTGTAGGCAACTGTGTACATTGTGGTCCTAACCTCTTCTGAACTACAGTAGGCCTATTGTAATTTTGCTTACTCTTAAGCCTGATTCACATCGGCGTCATTATCTTATCAAATGAGCCTTCTGACGCGACAACAACGTGAATAAACGACGGGGCATTGATACCGAGCAATTGCGTCCGATAACGAATTGTTTCATCTGATTGCCCGACGAAAGATTTTGCTTGATACGACCAAACGACGAAGTAGGATTGGGTTCTGCTTTGTCGTTTGGTCGTTAGCTCGTCGTTTCGCCAGTTGAAGTCGGTGGAAAAGTTGAAATTAGGCTTTTTACCTTATGCAAGGTTGATTTGCTTGCTAGTAAGCTGTTTTCTAAAATAGGCCAACGAAAAAGAGTTGGAAATAAGTACAAAGGTAGGCCTATTAATAATACAGTAGAATTTGCTAATAACGGCACCTCTGGGGGATTTTTAAAACCTGCCGTTATAGCCGAATTTACGTTATAGCCAAACTGCCACAAACCGTCCTAAAACTACTTGTTTGTTCAACATAAAGGCTTATTATGACGCTAGGTTCACATTGTAATGAAAGACAAGAAATCAGGTTAAGCAAAACTCGTGCAGAAATCAAAACCTTGCACAAAAATAGTAAACGTTTATTCAAAAGCCAACTGTCAAGCGCATTGCATCATTTCTTCGCAAACATGTCGGTAATCTTTAGTTGTTTTGGCTTTGACGTGGATTTGGTTATAACATAATGCTCAATTTTGGCTAAACAGCGCAACATTTCATCGCTATCGTCATGACTGCGCAAGTATCGGTCCAACTGCCTCATTGACGTCAATGCTGCTACGGGGGACAAAAGAGTTTCTGCATGATCACCGCTGTCATCATCACCCTCTTGTATACTTTCCGGCTCTGCTGCAGTTTCAGTTTGCAGATCATTTAAAATGTCATTCTCTGTGACTGCTTCACGAGAAACGACATTTGCGTCACTTTCAGAGTAGTCCGTAAAAGAATACGTTTCTGGAATCAAGCCACTTGCTTGAAGTCGTTCCCAAATTCCTTCGATGTCGCTGTTGGTAAGGCTTTCAATTTCTTCTACGTCGTCTTCTTCTTCCAGTCGAACAAACTTTGCTTTCTTAAAACAATTTTGAATCATCACCTGGGAGACGCTGTTCCATGCTACTCTGAGGAGCCTCATTGCTTGAAGGACATCGACTTTAAAATCTTTTTTTTCTTCAAAAGCTAGCAGACGCAGGTTTGCAAGCCTTTTTCTGTAGTGTGCTTTCAAACACCGTATAACACCAGCATCCATCGGTTGTGTCTTTGCAGTGGTGTTCGGAGGCAAAAACACTAGCTTAATGTTCGTTAGACCACTGACATTAGGATGGGCAGTACAGTTGTCCAAAATGAGAGCAATTTTTCTGTCATTTTGCTTCATTTGAAAATCTATTTTTCTCAGCCACTTCTCGAAAAGAGTAGAGGTCATCCAAGCTTTCGAGTTAGCTTCATAAGGAAGAGGTAGGTTCCTTACGTTTTTAAAACACCGTGGGTTTGCAGATTTTCCGATGACAAGCGGTGGCAATTTTTCTCCAGTCATACTTGCCGTCACCAATACAGTTAGCCTTTCTTTAGACAACTTTCCACCAGCGCATTTTTCGTTTTTGAAAACGTGTGTCTTGTCGGGTAAACACCGATAGAATAGCCCTGTCTCATCTGTATTGAATATTTGTTCCGGAAGGAATTCTTTTAAAAGTGCAGGAAGTTGACGATTTTGCCATTTGTTCACGCCATCTTGGTCTACCGATTCCGCCTCGCCGTGAAGTTTTTTGCAAACGACTCCAACTCTTGCTTTCCATCTGTTTACCCAATTTATATCCAGTTTTTCTGAATTTTCATATCCACACACGCGGCCATATTCTTGTGCTTTCAGCAGCAACATTTCTCCGCTCACTGGAATTTTTTTATCCCTTGCACATCTGAACCATTTTAGCAAAGGCTCATCAACGTTATCAAAGTTATGCTTTCGCTTTTTCTTCATTTCTGCATTTCGACCTGCTTCAAACTCCGATATCACTTTATCTTTATTGCTTAAGATTGTCTGTAATGATGATCGTGGGATTTCATATTCTTTTGCCAGCTGGGATACATTTTTAACTTTTCCGCTGTTGAATCGACTGACAATTTCATATTTTTTCCAGAGAGGAAAATTCCTTCGCTTTTTAAGACTTTTGCGTTCTTGTTCCATCTCACTGCAACTTTGTCTGTACTCTACAAGCACGTCTCTGATAATGCTTGTAAATTTCCATTCAAAGTCTCTGGCCTAGATTCCGTACAGAGAACACGTGGCAACGAAGAACAAAAGAAGCTCGTCGGATCCGATGTAGACGTGCGAGGTGTGAAATAGTTTGCGCCATAAAGTGTTTTCAACCAGGCCTTGCGTCATAAAAACGAAGTCCAGCCATCGCGCAGTCGGAAAGAAAAACAATAACGCACAGAATTAACACCCGCAATAAAGTTTGGCAGTTTGTGGCAAAGATAATGGCCTACAGTGCCGTTATAGGCAAAGAAAATTGTCTGGGGGATGGAAAAAGGGTGCCGTTACAGCCAAATTTACGTTATAGGCGATGCCGCTATAGACGAACTGAAATGTACACAAAAGATAGGAATTTTGCCGGGACCAAGAAAAATGTAACGTTATAGGCGAATTTACGTTATAGCCGAAGCCGTTATAACCGAATTCTACTGTAGTTGGACATAAGTTCAAAGGTAGGCCTATTAATAATAGTTGGAAATAAGTGCAAAGGTAGGCCCATTTAGCTATGTGCTCTTTATCGTTAAGCAAAACTCCAGCTCTCTGGGAATTACACTTAGCCATAAGGGCTCTTTCGTTTTTTTCAGCAGGCAATCAAAATTCTTTTTGTTTTGATTTGCTATCATAATTTCCATTGCAGTTTGTTACACAACATTTTTTATCCTTGATCAATTAAACTATTTGCACTAATGCAAGCTAAACTGTTCAGAAACGAAAGTAACAATTAGTGCAAACTACAGTAGGCTATTGTAAACTATGCATAACTCAAAAAAAAATTATTATTTAGCTATTACTTTAAAAAAATTTCAATAGTGACTTTTCTTGGGACAAACTTTGAGCCACAAAAACTGATAATCTTGAAAAATTATTGGTTTTAGTTGAAAAGTAACTTTCAGCAGACCATGTTAAGTGATTAGGGCTGTGTGTAGTAGGCTTGGTCTAGTCATGTATCGATACTTTGTAGTCTAGGTAGTGTACAGTAGCAGTGATACTGGTACCTAGCCTAACGATTCTTCAGACTGGATTGCTCTTTTTTTTCTCTTTGGAAAAAGAAGAGAGAATGGGGTATTGAAACTAATTGGTACAGGGTAGGCTAGGCATGAATCTGAGATGTTTGCTAGCAACCAGTTGAGAAAGCTAATTCAATTCGGCTTTCCTTGCTCTTGTTTTGGTACAATTGGTTAAAGTTCAGTTTTGAACTTCAATTGGCTTGACTCTTGAAAGCTAAAATTATAAACTACTGGAAGCAATCAATTTCTATAGTAGACTAGTAGGGACCTTTCTCAAGTCTTTTTGGTAAAGTGGCCACTTTTGACCATTTTGGATGCTATATTATCAATGGTCATGATCATATACTATAATACTGCATAGGTGGGCACAAATTCGTTAATCCGTTAAGAATGAAGCTAACTTTTTCATTAGGCAGTGGCTATTTTGCCTCTAAAATAACCCCATGTTATTTTGCCATTTGGCGGCAAAATAGTGCTAACGGCTATTTTGCCGCAAGTGCCAAAATAGCCCTAAGCCCAATGCTAACCCAAAGCCTAACCCTAACCCAAACTCTAACCCTAATCCTAACCCTAATCCCTAACCCTGACCCAAACCCTAACCCAAACAGAGGAGAAGCACTATTTTGTCTCTAGAGGCAAAATAACCACTTCCTTTTCCTTAGCTCAATAATCCATTAAAAGGTTTTTCATGTTAACAGACTAAATTAACTTCCGTTAAGTTCTGTTAACTTCCGTTAAGGTTTTTATCGTTAATATCTTGCACCATTCATTTGTCGTACTGGTACAAACTAGTTTGCACTGGCAACACTTGTTGTGTATTAGCACGAGTTTTATAGAAGAAAGCGAAGAAAAGAGCTCTTTTTCGTGGCAAATAACAAGCTGCAGCCTCATAGGTCTATTAAATATCACTGTTCGCAATTTCTAAGGTTTTCTGATCGCAGCTTCGTTAGTGCATATGAACTTATTTTTATCTTGAAATTTGATTAAACTGTAAAATGCAACTTCCAAAACACAAAAAGACCACCATAGCAATAAATATTTCCTTACAATCAGCTTAACAGTGTCAATACGTGTCCTAGAAGCGAGTGAGTAAGAAATGTAAATTACACTCAAAATATTAACGAATTAACGGAGTTTATTAAGTTCTGTCAATTAAAGTTGAAAGTAACGGATTAACGTTAACGGAGACGTGAAGTTTGTTAACAGACCAGTGGTTAACAAAGCTAACGTTTTGCATTAACTTGCCCACCTATGATATACTGTAGTGCACCAGCACTTGGTAACAGTATGTACCGGTACTGGTCATGATTAGTGCCATGATGCATTTAAATACTGACCAGTGATTGCTAAGCTACCAATTACATAGGCTCTAAACTTTTGTTTATTTTCAGGAACTCATAAGCCTATCTATTTGGTAATATAATAGTCGGGTAGAGGCTGCTGGTAGTTGTTGTATCTGTCTACTCTGCAGTTTGTTTTGTGTGAACACTGAACAATCACTGTAGTGAAATTGTATGATCTTAGAATGATCTTGTATTCTTAGCAGTGGAGCACTACATGCCAAAAAAATAGCTTGTTTCTTACACGGTGTTGGTACAACACACAAACGAAGTTGGCTGTGGTTTTGAATTGCATCGAGCTTTATTTGTACTAGGCTCAATGTGGTTTGGGGTTATAGCTACTTTGAAAAATCAACGAACCAGTACCACACAATCAAAGGAGATGGAGAAAACATACCGGTACTGTACAGTACAGAATCAAGAGTCGTATAGGCACAATCAGATCTTTGATTTATAGTTCTTTGTGTAAACCATTCAGTATGTGTAACCATTCAGTATGTGTAAACAATGTAAGCATGCTTGAATTTAAAGAAACTTTATTTTTCAACTCTTTGGTGACAGTATTAAACTACCAAAAGTCTTGAAAATTCGATATAAATCCAGTCATCGATGTTGATGCGCACTACAGCAGATAAAAAACTAGATGTGATGATGATTACTGCTGATTGTAACTAAAGGTTTTACTACAGCAGATAAAAAATTTTTAGATAAAAAATCACTACAGCAGATTTAATCACTACAGCAGATAAAAAACTAGATGTGATGATAATTCTTCTATTGTACTTTCAAGATTTTCAATAAAAAGCTTTTATTGAAAATCTTGAAAGTACAATAGAAGAATCAAAAGTGAATATTTGAAGGTTACTACTTAACGAAAGATCTTATTCTAAAAGAAGATGCTATTACAATTGCTACATGTTGTGTCTCAATGTGTTAATAACAACCTGTAGATAGACTTTTTGCTAATATTGAGCTATGTGTAACCTCAGATGGTCAACCTGATTTTACTTTGTGTATGATGCTGTCAAAAATGATTGAAATCTTTAGAATAGAATGAATACCATAAGTTCCTGTGCCATTTAAAGAATGACAATTTATCTTGTTTATTTTTCTTGTGATAGAAGTTTCTTGATTCATAGAATGGCTAATGTCATGGCATGCATTGGGGTACCTTCTCCTACACACTTCTTTTTTTTTAAATGAAACCTTTGACGACTTAAAATTGTTGTAATTTCACTTCGCAAATTTGTCTCAGAATCATAACATAAACAGTATGGCAATGGCTCTTCTTTACAGCCCATACCACTAGAGACAATAATTATGTTTCTAAACAATACATACGTTTCAGGTGGCATGAGCTGTGAATAACTGAACTGTACTGAAGAAGAACCATTAACATCATGTTTATGTTATTATCTTACTAAACCAGCTCATATTTTTCCAGACAATATAGCAACTGATTTGGTGCTTTTATACTCTGGAAATGAAGCTATTTCTTTTTAATACTTTTGTGCGTCTCTTACACGTACTGTAACTTGAAAACTAATTTGCCATTACTGTAATTCCATTAACATGATACCCGTGGATCAAGGAAACCACAAGCACGTTCATATTATAACCAATATTGGGTAGCGTTGTCTTTACATGTATTTCTGATCTTGTGTTTTTGGCATTCTTTGTTTATAGCATTATCCTGCTTTAATGAGCATGATTCATCTCCTTGTAACCTACAACAGTGCATATTGCATATTGTAGTGTAGATTTAACACTTGAAGTGTTGCATATTGTTCAATGTTACGCACTGCAGTGTTGATATTGCATTGTCAGTAAACCTACTACACCCGTGTCATTGTATGATTTCTTAATGTTCATAATTTTTGTACTGTAATTTTGTAATGCTATTTTTTATGGAAGTTGCATCATTACTAATGCTATACTTTTGTTGACAGATTTTTGTCACTTTCATTTTGCCGCATGTGTTTGTGATTATGCCTTGTTATTGATACTGTTATCTGAAAAAAGTGGCGTTCATCTCTTCATCTTTCTTTGAAAATTAGTAATCTATTGCAATTATTAATTTTACTTTTTTCAATTACAGTAGCACAGATACTTTGTTTAATGAAAGATTAAGTGGACAATGTAACGGTTTTAAGTTCTGGCCATGCTGCAGACTCCATAGGCCAGTCAGAGTAAATATTGTGCTATTTTATGAGTTTCAAGAATGAAGATCTTGCTAAATTCTGTGTGTCGCTTTAACCGAACCAACAACTTTTAAGCCTGGTCTAGCCACTGGGCGTAAAATTGTGAGCGTATCCTTAGTTTATTTTAACAAACTGGCAGCTTGTACCCTGGTGAAGGCAATAGGATGGGCGTATCTTTATTTCAGCTGAAATAATCAAAATTCGCTTGTATACTCGCGATATTACGCACAGTGGAGGCCAGGCCTACGTAATAGAACTCACTTTCTGGCCTATCGGTTGGTTAAAATTGTAAGTGGCGCAGTGTTGGTGCAGCTTTTGTGAGAGGGGTCTGGGGTGCTTTGCCCCCCAGACGTTGGTATGGCAATATGTTTGCAGCACCATCAAATTTTTTTGTCACGAGCCACCACTGCCAGATAGGCCTATTGAGTAGGCTATTGTTGTTCTAGTACCATTAACCTAAATCTGCTTTTGGTTTAGGCTTGGCTAATTTTGATTAAAGAGCTTTTTGAAGAAAATCAGAAACATACCGTACCATAGGTAACTTGTGCTTTTCACTCGTGAGATAGCCTACTTTCTTAGTGCTGTGGTGTAGCGTACTAAATATCTATGTCATCAGTTCCAAGTATAAATGCTTTTGCTGCTGTACATACACGTCATCATTCTGGCGAAAGTCAACTAAAGCAAACAGATCAATCCAAAACAGTCTTATCTTGTACACTAGAAACCAGTTCAAGTTCTGACAATATGCCTACTTGCAGTAGTTCAAATGTGAAATCAGATGAAAAAGGTAGGACTATCAATCCTGAATCAATATCATCTATTTGGTTTAGATATATGTGTTTTATGATTTAAAAGCTCTTGCCAATTGCCAAGTTTACTGATAGTGGTTGATAGCCGATCTCCACAATCTGTAGTGCACATGCCCCAGATCTGAAATAAACCTAGTCAGTAGTCAATGCTGCGATAACAGATTGATTAGCATAGCTTCATGACTACTGCAATGCCTTTGCCAGTATTGCATATGGTAAAAATAGTGTAGTTTCTGTCATATTATGTTACACTTAGACTTACAGTTCTGGTACCAAAAAAGTTGCCTTATCCCACTATCCCAGATCTGTTATTTATATATTTATAAACAAGAAAAAAAAATTGATTGTTGATCTCTATTTTAACTGTGCAGATAATACAGACTAGCACCACTGTGTATTTTTGTTTTTAGATATATGCATTAGGGCAATGACTAAAATTTTTTGTAGAATTTTAAATTGCCTGCTATGGCATGAGATGAGTTTTTTATTATGTATGAAAGATTTCAAAACAATTTTGGAAAATTTCACAAGAAGATCCCCCACCAACCCATTTTTCTGACCCCACTTCCCCAAAATTTTGTTTTTTTTGGTTTGTGGTGCACGACAGCGACAATTTGCAAACTTAAACACCCTTTAGGTGGATGGGCCTTGTAGCTACACACAGTTTGAAAAAAAATTAGAACGGAATCGAGCAATGGGGTCAAAAGTTATGAACAATAAAGTGCTAAACTTGTGAAATGCTGCCTCTAGCGGCAGAAACGCGAAAAGTACTAGAATTGGCTTATTATTGTGTGAAATTGATGTCAAATTTTATTTTAATGGTTAGGAAACAATTAAAGCAAGCATTTCAAAAAATTTTGTCATTGAAAAGCAATATACATGATTTTTGTGTTTAGATTGACATATTTTAAACTTGTTTAAGCTTATGATAGTTTCAAATTCCAATTTTGAGTAGTAAAACTCTTAACGTTGTCCTATTTTTGATTATGTCATTGCAATCGTCTTCACAAAAGTTTACTGTAGAAAACTAAAACCATCATTTTTCAAATTTGTACACAAAGGTACTTCAAACACATTTGAACTATCAAGGATATTACAACAGATTGCTGTAAACTACCATGCTACATTGTTGTTCTTTCTCACAAAAATACTATCATGAACTATACCCAAACTTCAGTAATCTAATCAAAAGCATAAAGTTTCGTTTTTTAGAAAGTACAACGATTTTAAATATATGAAGTACGCTGATTCAACCCAAGTAAATTCATATCCAAGCAAGGTTGAACAACATCACTCTAAATTTGTTCTACCCCCCCTCTTGAAAATTCAGTCAAAATACGCTGCAGCATGCAACCAAAAGCAAAAAGAAAAGTTTAACTTCAGCACTAGCAGACCTTAAAAACACTTGCTTTAGCATTTGGTTAAAGCCCTAGCCTAAGGGACAGTCGGCTAGGCCTAGACCCTTCCTGGAAATGCTTTAGCCTCCGTGGCAATGACGCAACTAGTGGTTTAAGTCAAAGGGGGCAAGCTTCATCATACATTTGCTACTTTTTTCTATTAATTTTGGTGGAGAAGACAAAAGGTTTTTATGTAAATTTCATGTTTTTTTTTCTGCCAGGTAATGGTGAAAACCAAATCAAAGAAGGTCTTCACCGAAAATTCATTGCTTTTATTCGTGTCATTTTTATTTTTAGGTGAAGACTTTTCCCAAGTTTGTCATTTGTTTTTTTACAAAACTTTGTTGCACATGAGGACCCATATCTAAGGGAGCCTTTGTGGAGCAAGAAAAAAATAAAAAATAAATAAAGTTTTTACAAAAATTTGCAGAATTTTTATTTTTTTGCTTATCTCCGCATGTATGATAAAGCTACGAATACCAATTATATGTTGCAACCCCCCTTTAATAATGTACCCTGAGGTTTGTCGCTAGCCATGTGTCTGAACCCAAGCGGTTGTCTTTTTAAACTAGTCCACCATCAACACCAATTGCTACTGTTTAGCATATATGATTACATTTAATTTAAATTTTGAAAATGTTTCGAGTGTTTTTTTTTCAAAATCTCATTATTAAAACCTCTATAGTCGCAACCATTTTGGAAATACTTGCTTTAAACAAATTCTACTATAAAAATAGAATTTGACATCAATTTCTCACTACAATAAGCCAATTATACTGCTTTTGCATTTCTGCCGCTAGAGGCAGCATTTCACAAGTTTAACACTTTATTGCTCATAACTTTTGACCCCATTGCTCGATTCCGTTCTAATTTTTTTTCAAACTATGTGTAGTTACAAGGCCCATCCACCTAAAGGGTGTTTAAGTTTGCAAATTGTCGCTGTCGTGCACCAAAAACCAGAAAACTCAAAATTTTGGGCAAGTGGGGTCAGAAAAATGGGTTGGTGGGGGATCTTCTTGTGAAATTTTCCAAAATTGTTTTGAAATCTTTCATACATAACAAAAAACTCATATCCAATGCTGTAGCAGGCTGATTTTTTTTTCTGTAGTCATTACCCTAATTTGCATATGATATGGTACATTCACTTTGCTACCTAAATCTGAAATGTATATAGCGATGAATCTTCATGGCTTTTTGTTTACTTATTTCTCTGAAGTTTAATGCGCTAATACAGAGTGCATTATTTGCTGGTAGTTAATATATTATTATAGTGTATGGCACTGGTAGAGTGGTAGTAGAACTCAATTAGCTTATTGCAGCTCTTCATGTTTATTTTGGCATGAACAACTGGACTCAACTACTTTAATAGTTTTATGTTGGCTTTTTAAAGTTTTTCCTGAATGTTGTAATGTGGTTCTTAGCTATTGTCTTTTAAAGCATTGTCTGAAACTCAGAAGTTAAAGCTGTGGATGTTGCATAACTTCTGTTCTTTAGATCTTAGTGACGTTTTTGATTATATGTCATTGTAATGCAGTGAAGTAAATTTTCAAACTAAGGATTAGCATCAGATATAAGAATTAGAGCTTGACCAATATATTGGTCAGCCGATATCAGGGCCAAGCTGATATTTCGTATCGGCTATCTGCCACTGATAAAATATCGGCTTAGCACAATTACCTTAAACTGTTTATTTTCGATAGCAAGCACAACCGTTTTTGACTATTGATTACCAAATCGTTTCATTTTTGGTTTATGGAATAATACTGGAGTGTGACTAGTGTTTGCAATAGCCTTTCTTTGGAGGAGAATTAGTGAAGCTTTTAGTGTCAAGTTGATTGAAAAATAGTGACAAAATTATGTAGTTAATAAGTTAATATATCGGTTATCGGTATCGGCCAAAAAATTTCCAAAATATCGATATCGGCCTGAAAAAGTCATATCGGTCGAGCTCTAGTAAGAATCAAATTTATTTTTCAAATATTGTCAAGATGTTAAACCTAGTTTAGGGGTGCCCAAAGTTTTTGAGGAGTTGGTCGCATTATAATTTTTCTGAGCTTTAGTGGGCCACACAATTCTCATAAAAGGTTTGAATAATTCTTCCCAAATACCACTCATGTGAAGTTTTGTATTGTCTTACTAAATTAAATAATTAATTCTTACGCCGAAGTTAACCTTTACTAAATTAAATTTCATTTTTGTCAAAAATTTATATTCATTCAATTACAGCATATTGTTACACAGTAAAACAATTCTGGTTATTACACAGCAGCATCATATTCAGGATTTTTCTAAGATAGGAGTTTGAACCAAATGCTGACATTTTTTCTATGCTAAAGTTTGTACAGTATTCAGCACCTCACTTATGTTAAATGAAGCAATGCATGTTTAAAATGCATCATGGAGGATATGTGGAGACCTGGCCCCCAGCTGCTGGGCAATTTTCTCAAGTTCGTGGAAAAATAGCTTTTCGCCATTAGAAAAAATTTTGCTTGATTTTGGAGCCACTTTGAAGAAACAAATTGCTTCAAGTCAATTTATTCCAACTATTATAGGCCAGGTTCAAAACACGTCTTAAAGATAGGTTATTTGGGTAAAACTTTACCAATTACTAGGCTAAAGAGAGCGGCTTCAGCCCCTGCAACCCCTGTTCCCCAATAGTTGCACTGCTGAACACATCTTGTATGAACTATTGAGGAATACTGCTGTAACTCTTCGTTTTGGAATGTAATCAACATGGTGATAAAAATAATTATAATAATGAAACAAAAATAGTTAAACAGGAGCTTACGTCAGAACAGGACATCCTGCCGTGAGATAACTCTTCCCAGGAATCCTAACGCCAGGGGCAGGGACATCCTGACGCCAAAAGCTCTAAACTTTTGTGCTTCGCTTTTTTCTCTTTTCCGCACTACTTTTTTTTCTTAATACGATTAACGTTCAGTCATTGTGATGCAAGTATAATATTTCTTGTTAATTGTAAACTTCACAGGAATTTGTATTTTGCAGAAACAACTCCAAAGTGAGTTGTATTTTCATGAAATTGATCCTAATAAAATCAAAAGTCAAGTTAGCAAATTTGTAAAAATGCTGGCGATAAGTTTTAAACGATGACCGACTGAATGCCATGATTGAAAGTAATATATTTTGCTATTACTAAACGACCAGCTAGATATTTCGTGAATAATAATTTGTGAGGTTAATTTATAGAGAGAAATGCTCTAAAACGAATTGTATGTTAAAGGAAATGTTAAAAATATAATTTAAAGTCAGGTACCGCAAGTCGAAATTAATTAATGCAGTGATTAAAATTTATTGTTTTTGCCTATTATTATTGGATGACCATGTTACAATTTAACTGGCATTTTTATAAAAAATTTGTTAGTTTTATGTTAGCAATTGTTTGTCGTAAGACAACATTCGAAATTAGAGTTGAAATTATGGCCAAGAATGAAAATAGATTATAATAGAATAGTTTGTAATCAATCCTATTAATAAATTGTTCGATGGATGGTTTATTTAGTTTTAACCTCAATTAACGGAGCTGTTACTTTTTGCAATCACGTTTTTTAACATTAAATGACTTTGAAAGGATGAAACAACACATTCACACGGTGTACAGACATTTCATCACCTACCATTTATTCACCCGACTGTTAATCACGGACATTTAATCAATGGGTTAGGGTTAGAGTTAGGGTTAGGGTTAGGATTAGCACTAGACATGCGATCACACAGACGTTTAATCGCTGTAAAATTTTATCACAGAGACACTTTAGCACGCTCTTAAGTGTCTAAATTCGTGATTAACAGTCTCGTGGTGAAATGTCGCGTGGTGAAGTGTGGGTAAACCATTCACACGCTTCGTATCAGCATGCAAACTATCATAATTTCTCCAATCGCAAAATCAAAGTGTTCGAACAATAGCAAGATGCTAATCAAAAAATTGGACCATTCACAAGGTGCTAATTTTGTTAAGCTCCAGAACTTTTCCGTTTGTGAGTCATACTTTGCTTTTTAAATCAAAAACAATATATTTGAGGCACTACAAAAAATACAATATATCTGAAACTGTTTTATATGAGGCGATTGCAGTCTAGTAGTGAAAGGGTTGAACTTAAATTTGCAACAAAACTTTAAACCACTGTGAAACGATTATATATACATAATTATTATTTTGTTTGCTATAATAAAATGAAGACAGTAAAGATGATGTTGCTGCCTGCCAGCTTTTTCCTCTATAAATTAGCATTTTTCTCTGTAAATTAACCATACAGATTATTATTTATGAACTATGTACGTGGTCATTTAATAATAGCAAAATATATTATATACTTTCAATCGCGGCATTCAGTCATCGTTTGAAACTTTTATAGTTTGTTGACTCGAAGACTGAAAAGTCTCTTCCTGGTTGCTAAGTGTGTATTTTCATTCATTTGTTGTGAAATGTAAATTAATTATTCAAAGTTGCACTTTTGTGACTAAATAAATATCTCTGTCTGTCTGTCTATTGCTAGCATTTTTACAAGTTTGCTAACTTGGCTTATGATTTTATTCAAATTATTTTCGTGATAATACAACTCGCTTTTGAGTTGTTTCTGCAAAATAGAGATTCCTGTGAAGTTTGCAATTACGATAGCCGAATGTTTATTGTTTTGAGAAAAAAAGTGTGGCACGGAAAAGAAAAAAGGAGAAAAAAAAAGAAAAAAGCTGAGCACGAAAGTTTAGAGCTTTTGGTGTCAGGATGTTGTGTTGTCCTTGGCGTCAGGATTCCCGGGATGAGTTGTCTTGTGTCAGGTTGGTGGTGCCAGGATGTCGCGGACCAAGCTTACGTAGTGGCCATGGCTGCCGCTTATCATAAAATCATAAAATTTCATAAAAAAAATTCAAAAATCTCAAAAAATCATAAAAAAGTCATAAAATACAATGCTGTCATAAAAGATTATTATTTTCAGTTGCATTCTGCTTTTATTCACAATGAGCTAAATTTGTTTTTGTTTGCTATGTGTTGTATTGTATTGGTACTATACAGCCTAGTAATTTAACTTGGTTAATCTACGCTCTCCATTACTTTTTTGTGGCAACTTCTTGTGTCACTGCTCTTTGCTCTTAAACACATTCCATAATTTCACTCTGATTTTAAGTTGGTATCGATACTTTTTACAAAGTACTCAATATGGTACTGGAAAAAATAGGTTGAACTCAACTTTTATCTAAAAGTTATGATTCCTTGTTAGCTGAAAAGGTTATGGTAGCTTTTTCGAGTTTGGTGAAAATGACCAGATTTCTGCAAGATCGAGTTCGCAAAAGTGGCCACTGACACAAGTGGTTGAATGGACTTGAGTTTCTTGTTCAAACTATCATCACCGCACAATCCAACTTTATACAGAGTTACCCATTGTTGTTTAGGAAAAGGATTAAGTGGCTTTGATTTAATTTGGACGAATTTTTCCGTGATATTCATTTTTTCTTTAAACATTCCAGTGCACGCAGAGAACTCTATGCTTCCGTAGGAAGTTTTGGAAGTGGCCGTAGGATATGCTATGCAACATACTGAGACCCGATGGCTTACTATGAAATATGTTGCAGTAAGAATTCTGCAACACTGGAAAATTTTGAAGAATATTTCTTAAAGTTTTTACCCAAGGAAAGTAATTTCAAATACGGTATACAGAGGCAAATACAGATCGTTATAAGAGGAAATGTGCAGCATTGCAGGATCCTGTAACTGAAGTATATACCAGCTTTTGTGCTTGCTCTACTACAGAGTTTGAAGATTGTCTTCTTCAGTTTCAATCTGATGAACCAAGAATACACTTGCTTCATTTTTCCATGTGCAAACTTATTTCAAATTTGCAACAAAAGTTTATTCGTAAAAAGTTGCTGTCTGGTGTGGATTCCAAAAATCTTTTAGTTGATAATCATATCAAGGAAAACAGTAAAGCTTTGCAGTTTGTTGACATTGGAACAAAAGCAAAGAGCATACTTAATAAACAGACACTCTAGCTCAAATTTGCTCAAGACAAGCTGGAAAAATTTTGAAAAAAATTGCTTGATTTTTTATTTGTACGCAATGACTCATCTTCTGGATCACTGACCTTTTCACGTACCAGTTAATAAGCATGCTTAATATCTTCACCCTTGCAAAAGAAACGATTCTGGTGCCACAAATGCAATTAATAATAATTTGTCTCTGTGCATGATGTCTGTGTTAACCAACAAACTTAGGGTAGTCTTTTACATCCAGTCACCCATCACTTCTGAAGAGATATGCACCGAATCCGAACCCAGTGGATGAGGTTCCAAATGGAACCATTACAAGATGAATGGTTCAAAACCCCTGGAGCAGATAGATAGTGGCACATCACATTGCAGTACAACGCGGCACAGAGATTGGCAGGAGGTAGATCACAGAGATAGTTCTTTGCTGCAGCCGTTTTGTCCGCATGTGGGTTGTGTCTGGAGCAATCACTAGAATCTCAATATAAGTCTAATATCCAATGAAATAATAAACAATAAAACGTTGATGTATTGTTTTGTAGTTATATAATTGTTAGTTTTGTACGTCTCTGTATTTTGCTTTTGATTGACAATGAGTATCATAAAATTTCATAAAAAAAAAACAGTGTATATTTTCATAAATCATAATTTTTTTGCTCTTTTTATCATAAAGTCATAAATAAAATGAGAATTTTCTGAGTGGCAGTCCTAAGTGGCCAACAAAATACAATTTTGCTACTTTTTAATGTACTCATTCGTAGTGGCATTTATAACCAAATACCATTCATGAAAAATTCATTGAAATTAATGTATGGAAAAACCAATGTCAACAAGTTTGTCAAAAACAATTTTTTGCATCGAGAGAAACTTATAGTAAATCTGGAGACCGTCACAGGCTGCAAAAACTTGCTGCACTTTGGGCAGAGTTTAGTTTGTGAACTATGAAATATAGATATATTTTAAATTTTATTGCAGCAAAATCTACATTGTTTGGAAGGTTTGGAAACTTCATTGGAAAATTAAACTTAGCTGGCCATGATGGGTATGTGCCTTCATAAATTAGTTGCCTGCAGATTTCAAATAAAAAGTGAATAAACTGAGTATTCGATGCTGGATAGGCCAGATTGATGAAACTGTTGAAATAATTAATATTGTTAAAGCTGTAATACGATTATTACTGATTCAATGAATATGAGCATCTGCTACTGAAACGATAGACTCGGGTGTGATTCCCATCAGGTCAAACCAAAGACTATAAAAATTGGAATTCACGGCTTAACATTCAGTATTAGAAGGGCAGCTTGAAGCCTCCCCGGTGGTTGGTAGACAGATGGGCAGCAAGGCCAAAAAGTCCCTTCGTGATTTCTTGGCCAAAGCAACTTTGTGAATAGAATGTAATTACTATTTACTATGATAGCTATAAGCTGTGTTAGTAAAAAATGCCACAAGCATAACTGGAATGTTGCTGCACTAAGCTGTCATTATGTTTCCTTTTTGGTCGCACAGATTGCCCTAGTGATCTGTGATTAGGAGTTAGCTTAATGTTAGTTTTCATTCTTTTACATGGCAGCTAAAATCACATTTGCCTATTCAGTAATGATGTCATTCTATAGTATTAATTATTTTCTAAAGTTATTTCTAGAGCTTGACCAATATATCGGTCAGTCGATTTGCAGTATATCAACCGATATCAGGGCCAAGCCGATATATTGTATCGGTGTCTACCACCAATAAAATATTGGCTTAGCACAATTTCCTTAAACTGTTTATTTTTGAGAGCAAGCACAACTGCTCTTGATTATTAATTGCCAAATTGTTGTATTTTTTGCTTCTTTTTTTTGATGAAAAAATACTAGAGTGTGACTAGTGTTTGCAATACCAATTGTCTTTCTTTGTAGGGGAATGAGTGAAGCTTTTAGTGTCAAGTTAGTTGAAAAATAATGACAAAGTTTTGCAACTACTAAGTTAATATATTATCAGTTATCAGTATTGGCATCGACCTAAAAATTTCCAAAATATCAAAATCGGTATCGGCCTAAAAAAGTCATATCGGTCAAGCTCTAGTTATTTCATTAGTTACTAAAATCATGTTAGTCAAGTGCCATTTACTGTTTAATAAATGACACTTAACTAACTCACAGTTCATATTAGTTTTGATTATTTTCAGAGTTTTTTTTGGAACACGTAATGATCAAGATATGAACAAAAATTCCAGCCAACTTCAAGTGCCAGAAGAAACCAGTATTTTGTCTAGAGTTCGTCATTTGTCTGGTTCCAGTTCAAGTGGGGATGACTTAAATCCTTCTATTACATGTACAGAAAAAGAAAAGCCCCATTGATTAAGAATTATTCAAAAGTTAGTTTTTTAGTTCTAATGATTTTATCAATTTCGTTTCATGATGTTATTGTAAAACCTGCTTTTTTTGTCAATTTCGTTTCATGATGTTATTGTAAAACCTGCTTTTATGAATTGGTGTCTCATTGCTATTGTTGTCTAGATTTACCTATTGCTGTAAAAGTTTAACTGTGGTTGTGGGCTGGTGTGTGTGAAATTTTGCGAATAGTGTTGATAAGGGTTGTGTCTTTTTCAATGTTGGGGTTACAACTTTCAATTCACTATTGATACTTTTTTTTAAACTTTCTTACTTCAGAACCTAATCCTCGAACGTTAATGCAAATTGATAGAAATTTTTTTTTTTTCTTTTTTGCAAAAATCGTTCACAGAGGTTCTAAAACGCATGGAGCATAAGCCTAAATCTTACTCAACTCAACACAATCAACTTGATTCTAACATGTGTGTTGTTTTAATGTAACGTGGTCCATGTTAACTAACAGTGTGATTTGTTCTGTGTGATCATTGTGCTCTATTTTATATATGCTCTTTTAAGTTTTAATAGCACGAGTATGTAGTGTAGCTTTACATAGTGATTACATTTTGGTGTTTCATGGTAGCAGTACATAATGTATCATTTTGTCTTTTTATGTTTTGCTCAAGTAATTTATGCTTTTGATTGATTTTAAGTATCTTATTTTTCGCTGCGTAACAATGCATTCGGCAATTTGTTCAATTTCATGGTGAAACAAAATGCTCTCAAAAACTTAAATGCTTCTCAGTATTAATATGGAAGCAGAGTCTCAATCATTAAAGCTGGCCCACTCGATTTCATGCTATATAAACACTTTTGCAGCACTTGTTAACCAGTGTTGTTTCTGCTGTAGTATAGCTGTTGTTACTGCATACAATTATGTGATCTACGCATAATACAGAAATGAAACTTGAGCGTTATTCCAAACAAGCATTCATGCAATAACCAATGGTTTGAAACTATATGTTATCATTTTAAAGTAGGAGCATGACTTTTAGGGTGCGGACTTCTATGTGCGGACGTTTGGGCACCAGAGGTGAAAAAAATTTTTTTTCAAAAAGTTTTCAAAGAAATGTCCTTTTTTCAAGAAAATTTTTTTCTGTGTCAAATAAGTTTTTTTTAAAAAAAAAACAGTTTTTTAAATTTCTTTTTCAAAAACAGTTTTATTTTCAATAACTTTTTCAAATAAAAGCTTTTTCCAAAAAAAGGTTTTTCAAACAAAAAAGTTTTACTTTGATTGAAATGTTAATATCTTCAAAGCTTTTCGTCTGACACTTGTTAAAAAAAATCGTAAGAGTAGAGAGCACAGTAAAAAGAGCTGCTGTAGAAAAAAGCTGGCCAGTGATTTGCGGGAAAAGGATCAATGAGAGAGCGTCATTTGTGTCCAATGTTTAAGCTGTACACGAATTGTTTTTGTCGGCAGAGGGCGGGAGGGTTAGAAATTTTGATAAAGGTGACTGTCGAGCCCATTTTCCTTCTTGTCTATCTATCGTTTACCTCTGAGCTCTGTCTCAGATCTTGACTGTGGTCCAATTGTTGAGTCTCCCCAGAATTCCTCCATGACCTCAACCCTCTTAAAAATGAAGTAAAATTACAGGTTGGTCGCACAGAGACCTTTTTTACCCAGGATTTGGTATTTGTTTTATTTTATGCCGCTAGTTGGTCCTATGTGAAATCATTTTTACCAATGGATCATTGCAAAATTGAACATTAACTTTTGGTCTTATACTTTCAAAAAAACTTCACAACAACTTCTAAAACTGAGTACATTTATGTTTTTTTTTTGTTTGTTCAGAAATATTTGTGGTCAAAATTAGTCACGTTTCTGTGCTTGTAAACTACAACAGAAACTCTATTTGAGCCTACAGCATCTATTTTGGCTGCTGTGTAAAACAGAGTAAAACATAGCCTAGAATGTTACTTTCTTCAAGAATGACATGCAGACTATGCTTTAGGCCTAGTTATTATTGAAATCTATTAAACTGCTGTTCTCACTTAACTATAGTTGCAGCAGCAGCCAATGCTCCCTGTAAATTTTTGTGGTCTCTGTCCGCAGAAACTTTGGCGTATGCGCACTTTTTCTAGGAATTCACCCAAAATTAAAGCTTTTTTTGTGTCTGAAATTTGGTGAAGACCAAAAAAAAGATCTTCACCCAGAAATGAAGCGACTTTTGTGTCCGAAATTACCTGGAGACCAAAAAAAAAGAAAAAAGGTCTTCAGCCTGATTTGTAGCGGTTTTTGTGCCCAAAAAGTTTATTGTCTGTCCCATTATTGTAATTTTATGATCACGAATAATATGTCTGTGCGCAGCAAATTTGTGTGTGTGTGTGCGCACGTGCACACAGCTAAGTGGGAACACTGGCAGCACCTTACCAAAACCATATTTGTTATGTTTGCTGTGTAAGATGCGGAGTTTAGTGCAATTTACTTAGTAGAAGCTCTCTAAAACTTAACGTTATTCAGTCTACTAGCGATATACAGTAGAATTTGCTTATAACAACACCTCTGGGGGATTTTTAAAACCTGCCGTTATAGCCGAATTTACGTTATAGCCAAACTGCCACAAACCGTCCTAAAACTACTTGTTTGTTCAACATAAAGGCTTATTATGACGCTAGGTTCACATTGTAATGAAAGACAAGAAATCAGGTTAAGCAAAACTCGTGCAGAAATCAAAACCTTGCACAAAAATAGTAAACGTTTATTCAAAAGCCAACTGTCAAGCGCATTGCATCATTTCTTCGCAAACATGTCGGTAATCTTTAGTTGTTTTGGCTTTGACGTGGATTTGGTTATAACATAATGCTCAATTTTGGCTAAACAGCGCAACATTTCATCGCTATCGTCATGACTGCGCAAGTATCGGTCCAACTGCCTCATTGACGTCAATGCTGCTACGGGGGACAAAAGAGTTTCTGCATGATCACCGCTGTCATCATCACCCTCTTGTATACTTTCCGGCTCTGCTGCAGTTTCAGTTTGCAGATCATTTAAAATGTCATTCTCTGTGACTGCTTCACGAGAAACGACATTTGCGTCACTTTCAGAGTAGTCCGTAAAAGAATACGTTTCTGGAATCAAGCCACTTGCTTGAAGTCGTTCCCAAATTCCTTCGATGTCGCTGTTGGTAAGGCTTTCAATTTCTTCTACGTCGTCTTCTTCTTCCAGTCGAACAAACTTTGCTTTCTTAAAACAATTTTGAATCATCACCTGGGAGACGCTGTTCCATGCTACTCTGAGGAGCCTCATTGCTTGAAGGACATCGACTTTAAAATCTTTTTTTTCTTCAAAAGCTAGCAGACGCAGGTTTGCAAGCCTTTTTCTGTAGTGTGCTTTCAAACACCGTATAACACCAGCATCCATCGGTTGTGTCTTTGCAGTGGTGTTCGGAGGCAAAAACACTAGCTTAATGTTCGTTAGACCACTGACATTAGGATGGGCAGTACAGTTGTCCAAAATGAGAGCAATTTTTCTGTCATTTTGCTTCATTTGAAAATCTATTTTTCTCAGCCACTTCTCGAAAAGAGTAGAGGTCATCCAAGCTTTCGAGTTAGCTTCATAAGGAAGTGGTAGGTTCCTTACGTTTTTAAAACACCGTGGGTTTGCAGATTTTCCGATGACAAGCGGTGGCAATTTTTCTCCAGTCATACTTGCCGTCACCAATACAGTTAGCCTTTCTTTAGACAACTTTCCACCAGCGCATTTTTCGTTTTTGAAAACGTGTGTCTTGTCGGGTAAACACCGATAGAAAAGCCCTGTCTCATCTGTATTGAATATTTGTTGCGGAAGGAATTCTTTTAAAAGTGCAGGAAGTTGACGATTTTGCCATTCGTTCACGCCATCTTGGTCTACCGATTCCGCCTCGCCGTGAAGTTTTTTGCAAACAACTCCAACTCTTGCTTTCCATCTGTTTACCCAATTTATATCCAGTTTTTCTGAATTTTCATATCCACACACGCGGCCATATTCTTGTGCTTTCAGCAGCAACATTTCTCCGCTCACTGGAATTTTTTTATCCCTTGCACATCTGAACCATTTTAGCAAAGGCTCATCAACGTTATCAAAGTTATGCTTTCGCTTTTTCTTCATTTCTGCATTTCGACCTGCTTCAAACTCCGATATCACTTTATCTTTATTGCTTAAGATTGTCTGTAATGATGATCGTGGGATTTCATATTCTTTTGCCAGCTGGGATACATTTTTAACTTTTCCGCTGTTGAATCGACTGACAATTTCATATTTTTTCCAGAGAGGAAAATTCCTTCGCTTTTTAAGACTTTTGCGTTCTTGTTCCATCTCACTGCAACTTTGTCTGTACTCTACAAGCACGTCTCTGATAATGCTTGTAAATTTCCATTCAAAGTCTCTGGCCTAGATTCCGTACAGAGAACACGTGGCAACGAAGAACAAAAGAAGCTCGTCGGATCCGATGTAGACGTGCGAGGTGTGAAATAGTTTGCGCCATAAAGTGTTTTCAACCAGGCCTTGCGTCATAAAAACGAAGTCCAGCCATCGCGCAGTCGGAAAGAAAAACAATAACGCACAGAATTAACACCCGCAATAAAGTTTGGCAGTTTGTGGCAAAGATAATGGCCTACAGTGCCGTTATAGGCAAAGAAAATTGTCTGGGGGATGGAAAAAGGGTGCCGTTACAGCCAAATTTACGTTATAGGCGATGCCGCTATAGACGAACTGAAATGTACACAAAAGATAGGAATTTTGCCGGGACCAAGAAAAATGTAACGTTATAGGCGAATTTACGTTATAGCCGAAGCCGTTATAACCGAATTCTACTGTACCACTACTAGATATGTAAATTCTTGCAGTTGGCTGCCAGGAACTATTTCTAGACCTGATGACAATACTATCAAAAGCACATGTTTTCCCACTATGAAGCTGGAATTCCAACAATTTGTCAATTATAAATGAGGAAGTAAAGAAGCTGGTAGATGAAATGAAAAATTTGTACAAATGCAACTTTAACAGAACAAGAAGTAGAAAAGCAAACAAAACCGTTGAAAACTTCCCGGAAAAATCTCTCTCTTCATTGCCCTTTTTTCCGAGAGAGTTGCGGGGCAACAGCTCGAGATTAAGCTACCACACTTCACGATCTTCCATCACCCCCATCATTTTGCTTGATGAGGTCCCAAGCAATTCCACCCAAGATCCTCAATGTAATATTGATTCATCTACATTAGTTTTAGGTTATCCAACTGTTTTTTTTTCATTTGCTTTTGCAAGTAAACCTTGTTTGGAAGTTTTTCCTGAGGCCTTCTACTTAGATGTTGGTTGCATGGCCATCTTACATGGCCAAACCATCTAAGCTGAGATTCTTCAATTTGGTGAAGTAGCTGCTTTAGAGGTTTTCGAATCTCAACAGATGCACTTCTTGTCAATAACGTAACACCTTTGATTTTTTTGAGAAACCTCATTTTGGACGCCTGCACTTGCGATCGCACCCTTTCGATCATTACCGAGTTTTCATGACCATACAGAGATACAGCAGGTGAGAAGGGTTAAAGACTGTTTCGAAAATTGAAAGCTTTGCTTTTTTCGACAATTCTCATCTCACAACAACTGAATAGTGCAAAGTTCTTTTCGACAATTCAAACGCCTTGCCAATTCATATATCCAGTTCTTTGTCTTGCCTTCGGTCTCTCATGAATGCAACCCCAAGATACTTGAACTTGTATATGTGTTTCTGTGTCTCTCCATTTCGTTGCAACAACATCTGATTAGGGTATCTTGAAACATGAAGTTTTGATCGTGCTTATTTTTATTCCTGCAGCTTCATAAGCAGCTACAAACCTATTTAATGTGCGCTGAAGGCCAGATTCTGTAAAAGCAGAATCAAATCATCAGCACATAACAGGCAACTGATTTTTTATTTTCTATCATGGCAAACTCATCAGCTGGGTTGCATTTGTCAATCCAATTCATGTAAACAATGAAGAAGAGAAGAAACAAAACGCATCTTTGCTGGAGTTCAACGCCTATATGGAAAGCTTTGATTGCTTGCCATTTACTCAACCACAAAACTGCAGTCGGCACCATAGAATGCCTTAATGACATGTAACAACTGACCATAAACGCCATTCTCTGCCAAACCCTCCAAAAGGCAATTATATTAGACTTTTTCGAGATCGACAAAGCATGCAAAACAATCTTTGCCATATTTCCAAGATTTCTCAAACATTGAAAAAAAATTGAACACAACAATGAAATCTTAGTCATCAAACCAACACCATAACATGATTGAAAACTGAAGAAAAAAAAATTTTTGCATAGCATGAAGACTAATTGAAAAACCAGAATCGAAAATAAGGAAAAAACTTTGGTTGTCAAAGAAAAGAAACGGAAATCATGACAGCTTATCGATACGATGCTTTTTGTTGACGCAGCTGTGTAGAAAAAAAAAAAAAGACTGACATTGAGTAAAAAATAATAATGAGCTCATTTCAGTTTAAAATTAGAGCCAAATATGAAACTATAAATTAAAAAAATATGCAATAATTTGATATAAATTATGCTGGTGGCAGAAGGTCTACGCATATTACCCAATTTTTGATAACTTTGATTAAAGAAGTTTTTTTGTTGGCTTTGTACTAAACAACAACTCCAAAAACAGTAGAAATGTTCAGAAGTGATCACAGGTTCGACTTGTAGTCCAAAAGCATTGACAATAAAAATTAACTTTTTTTTTGAAATTGCCAAAATTTTAATGTTACTCTGCTACTTCTGAACATTGACACATTTTTGCGAAACTTGACCAAAAGGGTTTTTGTGTGAAGCTTCCAACTTGAGCCAAGGTAGAAGTTGCCACGATAAAATTTTCAAATTTTTGGGGCAGCTGCAACCAGAGCCTGCGAGAGAGGGGTTCAGGGGGTACATCAGTATTAGTCAACCTATTAAGTAGTGGTAATTGGTCACTACTTTTGCTACACAGCCTTTAGGGCATTTAATAGAGGCCGATTTGATTAAAAAAAAGAGGAAAATGTATCAAAAATCATACATTGCACCGAAATTAACGTTTTGTTACATTTCTCTGACTTGCGAGCCCTAATTCTACGGTATAACAATGTATGAGGGCCCACATTTCCAGAGATCCAAAACCACTTCAAACTCAGAGAGTGGAGTCAAAGTTGACATACTATACTACTATCATTAAGTAACTCACTCTATCTCAATGAGTTTAATAGGTATTTTGGTTTGTGAAGTCTATGATTGCAGATGACTTCTTGAAACTTTTATCAGTAAAATATTTGGATTTGTCGTATTAAAGTCATTATATTGTATAGTATTTTGTTAATATCATCATCCCCCACTTCACATACTTTCTTTCATGTATATCACGATTTCTGCTTGTCAATTTAAGCGAGTTTGGTGCTGGGATGTTAATTAAATGCTGTATTTTACCCTCGAGAAACATAAAAAGTGGTAAAGCTTCGGGGCTCTGCTCTGTACCTCGCTGGGGGAGCTCACAGCGTTCTCCCAGACCCCTAGTAGATTTTAACCAATTTTATATCTAGTTGTGTTTTTCATAAGTCCTAACTGTATGCGAATATCGTTACCCCCTCACTTTTAAATAAAGATCTACAACCATTGGACAAAAAATGATTTAATGGCATGGGCCCCCGATAAGGCTTGGGGGGCCCAATAAGATTTGGGGGCCCAGTATCGACCTCTGTAACCCCTGGAAAATTTTCTCTCTGAGGCCCTGGCTGCAACACCCTAGTGTGCAGTATTGAAAGAGCTCTTCTTGATATGTCTTTCGTCTATATCTTTATTGAAGGGAATGCAGTGAGTGTGATAAATTTAAACTATAGCACTTGTATGAAGAATTATCGAAAATGGTTGTCAAGTCTGCAGCCACTTTTAATTCAATTCACACTACAAAAATAATTCAAAAATCAAACAATAATTTGGTGCAGCATACAATCCTGTTCAACTTCAGAAGTTCTTGATGCAATTCTAAAAAAGTTAACTGCAGAAATTAATATTGTTTTTACTACAGCATAAGTGTACAACAAGGTGTAACGATCATAATAGAAATCTGCTGGAAGATGAATCCTTAGCTTCTGAAAAACTTTGTACTGTATTGTTTGGTTGAGGTAGATTCAAAATAACCATGAAACGTCACGCAGTTTGCTGTGTGTGCCAATATTACTCAAGCAACTCGTGCCCGTGCGCCACAAAATTTGAGACCATGGGCTGAAGATTGCATGCGTCCTGTTTAGGTAAGAAAAGTTTGCGAACATGTAGTTGAAAACATTTTTAATTGTTGAAAAAAAAAAACACAAGAAATCAATTTTTTGTAAAACTTTTTTCACTCTTCTTCCATCTATAAGCTTTTGAAGTCACATTTATCAAAACTTTTAGCCCCGCCGCCCTGTCCCAACAAAAAGAATTCATGTACAGCTTAAAGATTGTATATAAATGACGCTCTGCAATTGATCCTTTTTCCGCCAATCACTGCGCGACTCTTTTCTATAGCCGCTCCTTTTCCTGTGCTCTCTATTCTGACGATTTTTTTGACAAGTGTCAGATGAAAAGTTTCGAAGATAATAACATTTTAATCAAAGCAAAACTTTTGCTTGAAGAACCTTTTTTTTGGAAAAAGCTTTTATTCGAAAAAAACAAACATATTTTTGAAAATAAGAATATGTTTTTGAAAAACCAAAAAAATTTTTTTGAAAAAAAAACTTTTTGAAAAAATACATTTTTTCAAAAAATTTGTTTTGGGAAAAAAACTTAGAAAAAAACTTTTTTGTAAAAAAGTTTTTTTTCTCTTGGGCATAAAATTCCTGGCGCATAATTGGTGGTGCCTAAACGTCCGGAGCCTAAATGGTCGCACCTAAAAGTCGTAGATCGTTTTAAAGTACCCCATAAATCAAATGAAATTTTTCATTATACTCGCTATAATATGCTGAAGCATGTAACAAATTGGTGAGGCCCATCTTTACGTCTCTGCACTCGGACAACACAGCTCCTTTTAAAGAAAATGGTAATTAATTAGTAGTTTGTTTTGCCTTTCCTAAATAGAGAATACTCAATGCACCAATGTGGATTAACTTTAATCCACGGATTAACAAAACTTAAGGAGAAAAGTTTGGAAAAATGACCTGGCGAATTGCTATAATTATGAAGTAACTTAAGGATCACTTCTCTGAACTTGCAAATTCTGTTTATTGCATTCTAATAAGATCAAGGGCATGGACGATAAAAAACTGATGATCCTCGGATTAAATTTAATTTACGTTGGTACATATGACCCTATATTTTTTAATACCAAGTTTTGTACAAAGTATATACTCGACAGTTTTTTTGTTTTCTGTTCATAACTTTTTAATTGTTTTAGGACTAACTCTTCGCTTTTTTACATCAGATGTAACATATTCAAATGCAAAAATAAACTGTAGTTTTTGCAATTCCTTAACTATTTACATTTCATGATTGCCTTTTCTGGTAACTATAATTTGTGTTTAAGGCATTGTTTTTCCTATTTTTTTTTGTATGGTTTGTACCACTGTACTTGCCTAACTGTATTTAATCGAATTTTTTTAATTTTTTTATTTCCAGATTGTGTTTTACCTAGCAAAAGTTTATGTGCTGGTTTCAATATATAAACACAGGCTTTTTCTTTAGTTGCAAACTTATCACAACGCTGACAAAGGAAAATATTGGGCTGTGTACTGTGGTCTCTTCGGCTTCACTTGAATATTTTGTGTTCTGTAATCATTCTGTATTTCCAGTTTTTCACATCTGGGCTTCTGCTAATCTGCCTTAAGTTTTAAAATAAATTGGGAAGCTTTTGGTTGATAGAAACCTTGGTCTGGGATAGTTACTCATCTACTAGTCGAAAGACTGATAGCAAGAGTTGATAGCGATAGTGAATTTTTATTTCTGGCTCACCAGAGCAACGTTAAAGACAAAAAAAGCTCACTACCAACCTAGAAAAAGGAAAACAACGACAAAATGATATACGTTGAAACATGCACAATTTCAAGCTTCATTAATCACACGCAAAAAGCAATGACAATGCATGGTCGCTGAATCTTACGTAGCAATCACACAATAGTTAAAAAAATAATGATAAACTAGCAAATTTGCAATAAGCTGTGTACAATATAAGACATGTTTAAGGAAATGAAGAGGGTAAAAACGTTGTGGTAGGGTTTAGGACTGGACTGATAGTGATAGAGTGAGTAAATAGGATAGGGTGAGGACATGAAGCATGCTTTACAGTATATAACCAGGGGCGCCCGCAAGGGGGGGCAGGGGGGGGCAAGTGCCCCCCCCTGGAAATTAAGATGTCAAGTACTTTTTGTGTTTAAATTTGCAAAATAAGTCTAAATATATCTATCTAAAGTAAGAAAACAACCTCTTGGAGAGTTTTTTTTAACTTGGTGCAGAGGGCGGGGGCAGCAGTGACGTTGCTAGGGGGGCGGCCCACTTCGGGTGTCATCATTTTGGGGTGACACCATTTTATGATACCAATCGAACAAAAAAGAAAACAACAATGTGTTTGATATCATCGAGAATGCTTAGCACACTGAAATGGATTAAAAACGATTTAAAGCGTCTTTTAAAACATTTATTTAGAGGGCTGGGCGCTATTTTGTCAAACGTATTACTCACAAATCATTAAAAATTTTGATAATTGGCCAAAACTAAGCAATCAAATTTGATCGCTTCTTGAAACATGCTGAATATAGGTTTCATAAAAAAAATATAAGCTCAGGAATAGGGAGGGGTGGATGTTCAGTATCAGTTAAATACCAGTCACTTCGACTCACATATCTTTCCATGAGCCCCCCCCCAATCATTTTTCTCTATTTGATTAATTGACGTTTGTAGTTTAATAAACGAAATGCATCACTTGTTGTGAGTTTTATTGAACTACAAAATTTTTTGATGTATAGGACCAGCTTGTAAATAAAGAGCACTGAAATTTCACGATTAGCTACCTCCCACATAGCCATAGCCCATTTATGTAACCAGTTTAATCATGCTTTGCACTGCCAATTTCTATGCCATATTTCAAAAGCATTAATTTCAATAAAAATTGGCCTCAAATTATTTTTCAAAAATAAAATAAAATTTTTCGAGTGCTGATGGCTCCACCCCCAGAACCCCAATGGCCTCCGGTGGATGGGATACGGAGCTTTCAGATCCCCAAAACAACCCTTCTCCCACTGCAGATTTCTAATTACACGCCTGATACTAAACGCGCGCTGCTTATACTTCCAAGTTTTAAAATCTTACAATGAGAAGTTTTTAAGATAGTCAAATAACAATCGCGCCATCTACAGTAATGGCGTAGTACTGCTTTTTTTAAAATATAACCTTTTGCAGCCTTCTATACATTATGAAAGGTGACACCATAAATTTCGCCACGGGTGTTACCATCCTCAGCGACGCCCCTGGAGGGCAGGAGGAACAGGATTGGTTATTTCACGTAAAATATCATACATCATTTTCTTAAAAGCGAGCGTAAGCAATATCCTAGGATTAAGCATTAAACTGTTTGATTAAATAATCAATATCAAACGTTTCAGCAGCTGTCATTAAGCCCTTATCAGGATCTAAATACAATATGCAGCGTTTAATATTTCAAGTTTACGCTGTGGTTATATAAACCCTAAAATAATAATTACTCCGCCATTAAATTATTTTTGCTCAGAAACCGAAATCAAAACCAAACTTGTAGTCAGTAGTGTAGCCAAGGGGGTTGTGCCTCCGGCATTGGGAGTGCACGATAAGAAAAATGCCACAATTTTTGCCCTTCTGAGGCAGTCTTTTGCAGTTACATGGCCTCTAAAGTGGTTCAAAGCCACTTTTGAAACATTTGTATTGTTTTTTTTAGACGGTGTATTAACTTACTTGTCAAAATACAGCTTACAAATTAATCGATAAAAACTTGAAAACATGGCTAAAAATGAGCTGTCAAAATTAATCGCATAATGCAAAATCCTCAACGTAAGTTTTGTAAAAAAAGGGGATGGGGGGCTACTCATCAATTACTTTATTCAATTACAACAAGTTTTGGACTCGACCTGTGACTAACATGGGGGTTTGAAGGGACTGAGTTATTTAATTCTTTCAAATGGCTCTCAAATTGTAGGCTATCAATTTAGGTTTTTAAATGGCTCTAAAAAGATGCGAAATTTGATTCGAATTGCGTTAAAATGGCTATTTTTCTGAAATATTGGAAAAATTGCCAGCAGTTAGGGATTTGTACCGAGACCCCGGTATGTGATGTGCTTTAGTTGCATCAGTTTTCTCGGCGCGTTGCCCAATTCAGGAACGTAGCCAAGGGGGGGGGGGGGCTATAGCCCCCCATTGGCCTGTCAACCAAAACGCAAAATAAGAAAAATACTACATTTTTAGTTCTACTGAGACTGTTTTTTTTGCGCTGGAATGGACTAAAAAGTAATTTAAAGCAACTTTTGAAACATATATTCAAGGGGAGTTAATTTGCCAAAAATTAAAGTCACAAATCAATGAGAACTTTAAAAAATGCCCAAAAATAAACAATGAAATTTGATCGCTAGTGTAAAAATGCCAAACATAGGTTTTATCAACAATTATATTATAAACTCAGGAATAAGGGGGAGGAAGCTATTTAGTGTTAGTTAATTACCAGTCACTTCTTTTAAATATCTTTCCATTAGCCCCCACCACCAATTATTTTTCCTTATGAAATATAGATGAAATAGACTACTCTGAGTGAGTTTTATTGAATAGTAGGATTTTATGATTTACCAGCATGTAAACTAGTGAACTACAGTTTTATCGTTAACCATCTCCCATATAGTCCATTAACGCAACCACTTGAATCATGTTGCTCTGCCAATTTCTATGCCACGTTTAAAAAGCATTAATTTTTACTAAAATAGCCCTAAAATTAAGTTATTTTTGCAAAAAAAATGCAAAAATTTTGAGCGCTGGGGGCTCCGCCCCCACACCCCCGTACCTACGGCGGATAGGGGCTTTTCCCCCAACCCCCCAAATAGCTCCCCCCCATCGCCAATCTCTGGCTACGCCCCTGTCCCAATTGCAGAATTTTTCAAGGAAAAACTTTAATTTTTTGGGTTAATGAACCCCCTCCCTAACAAAATTCAGGTTGCAGTCAGTGGCGCAACCAAGTGGGCTAAGGGAGCTTGGCCTCCCCTTTTTCTTCTCTAAGTCACTTGGAAAACTTAAGTCACATATGCGTGCGTTTAAACGTGGTTTGAATTTGATCTGCAATTAAAGAGGGCTGAAAGAGCTGGGCAATTTAAGAATTTCAAGTAGATTTTTAATCTCAACAATTTTGTTCTTTCCAATGGCCTTGAAAACGTTCGAAATGAGATCCAAATGACGTTAAAATGGTTATTTTTTTTCAAGAAGTTGCGAAAATTGTCCAGTGAGAGGGGGCTTCGCCCCCAGACCCCCTTCCATAATATACTTAAATTGGATTAATTTGCTCAACATGCCGTCCAATTGCAACATTTTTTGAACAGGATCATTTCAACTTTTGGTTCAAGCCCCTTAGCAAATCTTGGTTGCAGCAGTAAAGTTTTATTCAATCCAGTAGATAATAGATACATCGCTTGCCCCCCCCTGAAAAAATTTCTGCGGGCGCCTCTGTATATAACTAATCATTTTTTACTAAGAAATCTTGCAGTAACAATTTGAATGTGGTTAAAGATTTTATTTCTCTTTGATGAAGGTATTTTATTCCACAGCACTGGCCCTTTATGCTTAAATGATTGCATTGTTAAATTGATTGGACAATATGCAGGAAAGAATTTAAAGTTGCTTCTGGTTTGACGCAATGTAGTTTTGGAGGATTTGAAATTATTTTTTAGTAAGATCTGGCAAGCCAATGGCAGTTTGCCATGATCATATCAATGCATGAAGCAAGCTAATTAATTTTCAAAAAGCTGGTTGATTGTTAATGTGTGATTTTGTTGCATCGTATTTTTTACACTTTCGCGGTAACGTAGGTTAAAAATGAGTCTAATGAACTTGTTTGCTGCTCGTTGAAGAGTTTGTAACAAAGTCTTATTGCCATTGCACCAGGTCAGCATACAGTACTGCAAGTGGCACTTAACCGTAGAGTTATAGAGTAGTAGCAAAATTTCTTGATTGAGGTAGTGTTGTATTCTTCTGTCTACTGCCGTATTGATTCTAATTTTTTGCAATAACAATTCCATACGTGGCTTCCATGACAAATGCTCATGAACTAGACTTCCATGACAAACGTAGAGATTCCACCCTATTCAATGCTTTGCCATGTAGATACAAGTTATTGCTCACTGGTAGTGGGGTGTTTGGAGTGCGAAATACGATATAGCTAGTTTTGTTAATATTTAGTGATAGCTTGTTAGAGAGAAGCCAATTGTCAACATGTTTTAGTACTTTATTTTCTTCCTTAAAGACACTATTGTGGCACTTTTCGGTGAAAAATAAGTTTGTATCATTTGCAAACATTATAGTTTTTCCTTTTGTAATGTATTGAGGAAAGTCATTAACGTAAATTAAGAAGAGGAGTGGTCCCAGAATGGAATCATGAGGAACACCAAAATTGATATATTTTACATTGGAGAGTACATTTTGGCACATGACTTGTTGTTGCCTGTTTGTTAAATAACTTTTGAACCAGTCAAAAGGTACCACTTGTATTCCATAATGGAAGAGTTTTGATAGTAAAATATCATGACCAATTGTGTCAAATGCTTTCGACAAATGTAAAAACACACCAACCATGGCTTGTTTTGCTTCAAATGCTTCTGTTATATTTTCAATTAGTAATGTAGTGGCATGGCTTGTAGAATGGTTTGGACGAAATCCAAATTGTGTTTCATGAAAAAAGCTGTTCCTAATTAAGAAACTAACGAGACGTGTGTACACTAACATTTCTAATATTTTGGATATAACTGGAAGTTAGCTTATTGGTCGGTAATTATTGACGTCATAAGTTGACCCCTTTTTGAATACCAGGATGACCTTAGCCTGTTTAAACGCTTTTAAGAATACTTCCTCAGATAAAGATAGATTAAAAATATGAGCTAAAATCAAAGCAATGTTGCCTGGGCATAACTCCAATATTCTTGCGGATATGCCATCTAAACTGCAGCTATGTTTAGATTTTAGTTCTGTTATGACTCTTTTTACTTCCATTGTAGCTACAGGATTAAAACTTGATGGGAGTTTGCCAGCGAACCCAGTGAACGACCGATGCATAGCTAATGCTGTGACGCTCAAAAGTACTTTTTGTCTACCGTAAAATCAGCAATTATTCAAAAATATCTGATTATGGAACCTCCAGAAAAGTGGAGTCAAAGTATTTGTCAGTTAAATATCTCCTGATATCAGAAAACACTGGCACCCTAGCTTGAGTCGTTCAAAAATTGATTTTTGGGGGGTCCATTTGCGGGGTCCCCGGGGGAGTGGCACCCCCAAACTATGTCAAACTATTTTTCTGTTAAATATCTGCTGATATAAAAACAGACTGGCACCCAAGTTAAGCCATTCAAAAAATTGATTTTTGGGGAGTCCCTGGGGGGGGGCACCCCCAAACTACGTCACAATATTTGTCTGGTAAATATCTGCTGATATCAAAAAACACTGGCACTCTTAAGTTGAACCATAGAAAAAATTGATTTTTGGGGGGGTCCCTAGGGGGGTGGCACCCCCAAACTATGTCAAAATATTTGTCTGTTAAATATCTGCTGATATCATAAAACACTGGCATTCTAAGTTAAGCCCTTCAAAAAATTGATTTTTGGGAGGTCTCCAGGGAGGTGGCACCCCCAAACTATGTCAAAATATTTGTCTGTTAAATATCTACTGATATCAAAAAAGAGTAGAACTCTACCTTGAGCTGTTCAAAGAATTGATTTTGGGGGGTCCTCGGGGGAGGTGGCACACCCAAAAGTATGTCAAAATATTTGTCTGTTAAATATCTACCGATATCAAAAAAAAGTAGGAACTCTAGCTTGAGCCGTTCAAAAAATTGATTTTTGGGGGGGTCCCCGGGGGGTGGCACCCCCAAACTATGTCAAAATATTTGTCTGTTGAATATCTACTGATATCAAAAACAACTGGCACCCTAGCTTGAGCCGTTCAAAAAATTGATTTTTTGGGGCCCCATTTTAAGGGGGTTCCCGGTGGAGTTGCCCCAAAAAATTTCGGGAGAAAAAATTGCGTTTGCAGCTCCACAACTTTACACAAAAATTAGATTTCGATGTGTTGTGGTTTAGGAAAAGAAGAGCGTACAAAAATTAGAAAGAAAAAAAAGGAAAAAAAAAAAGAAATAAACCTCATCGCAGCCAAAAGTGGATTGGTTGGATGAAAGGGTATCTTGAGACATACAATCACATGAAATATTTTTTGCCGTACTTAAGCCGTTTTTGACTGAGACCGCTTTTTACGCCAAACTTGCGGGGCGGTTTTCGGGTTCTGAAACCGAAGTCACGTGACTTATTGCGTCGAAATTGTGTACAAACATACGACTCATTAATCTCAAACTGGTGTCAAAATTTCATGTAGCTAGACCCAACCGTTCTCGAGTTATAAGCAAAAGTCTGAAATTTCGCACTCGTTTGTTGGAAAATGGCCGAGTAAAAACAGAGGAACACGCGACGCGAGCGTCGGTCGTTCCAATTAAGAGAACTGGAAGAAGATTTTGGTAAATATGTTTTAAAGTCATTGCGAGACCGAGGCAGCTTTTCCCTTAGCGCATTACCGACATTTGAAAAGTACTGATTGAAATGCTTAGGTATTTGTTTAACATCATTCACAATTTGATTGTTAATTTTTAACGAAGAACAAGATTTAGGTTTAGCTTTATCAAACAGTTCATTAATGGCTCGCTAAGTTTGTTTCAAATCATTTTTCTGTTTCTTAAATAAAGAAGCATAGTGTCTAGTGTGGCGGCTAAAGGTGGAAGGATGCCCAAGTCCTATTATGTTTGGCTGTCTGTTTACTTTAGAAACATTTCCTCGCTATTCCCTAGATAATTCCTCCGAAAACTATCCTTCGATGAAGTTACTTGTTCGACTTGGTTCATAGTTTTGTCAAGTCGAGGCGAAAACTGGTGGTGACATTTTATAGCATTAGCGGAATTAGTATATAGAACGATAACCGAAACCCTGACGTATTTATGTCAATTGTTGTAATTAGCGAATTTGTGTTCGAACTACTTCATGTGTTTATGACAGTTTGAATGTTTTCAATGTTATTATCCAATGTCTCAAACCTTTGAAATCTACCCTTGTACACGTAGACTGTCGTTTTTTGCTCCAAAAACAAAATGAATAAGGTTCAAATCATGCTGCTTCTATGTCGGTCTATGCCCGGCGTAAGATGGCAGGGATATATCTAGTGATGGGAATATTTTTTTGTCTTGTTTTTTTTTAAACGTTTTAAAAAAGCAAACAAACATGGTTAGAAAAACTTTTTTTAGAAAATTTTGTTGTTAGGGAAAATACGGATTGCGCTTTGCTATTTAATGGCTTCTCACTGTAATCGAATGGTTCTTAAATTTTCGAATACCTAGTTTCATTAAAACATTTTTTAGGGTTCGGCGCTGTGGGTTATGCAAGTCGTATAAGCAGCAGCGCAACCAAGGACTAAGGGGGCTGAAGCCCTCTGCCAAGTCACTTAAAAACTTAATCCAAAATACAAGCGTTCAAATCTGTTCCAAACTTGGACCTGTAAGTAAGGGGGGGCTGGATAATAAGGGTATTCTTTAAATTTTTTTTAGAATTTAGAAAAAGCAAAAGTGCCAGCGGATGAACTTTTTATTATATAGCAAGAATCCAAGAATGATTTTTAAAAATTTTGAAAAAAGTTTCCCCACAAACGTGATTTTCGGTCCCCACGTGCCCCCAATTTTGTGCTTTTTTGTTTGCAGTGCTTAACTGGTTCAAACTACATGCTTAATACCCTTTTTGAAGGATGACCCTTACTCTTACACAGACTTTTTTAAAAATTTGTCGAAATCGACCAATGGGGTCAAGAGATATAAGCAATTAAGTACTCTAGTTGCACAATACTCCCTCTAGTGGCAGAAATTTAAAATGCTCTATTCTTGGGTGATTTGTGTAAAATTAGTGTCTAATCCTACATTTTTGATAACGATGAATTGAATGCAAGGGTTAGTTTTACAGAATTTTGCCACTAGGGGGCAGCAAACATGATTTGATTGATATTGGTGATTAAGTATATGCTATAAAGATGTCAAGATTTTTTGCTACTGGAACTAAACATTTTAGTACTGTCAAGACAGTTTAGAGTGCTTGTTGCTTAAAAATTTAATGCAATAATCTTTTTTGATCAATCTTAAGGTTGCTAATTTCCCGAAAAATAACATAAGATTGCAGTTGAATTACTGTTAGCTTTATGTCAAGTTACGCCTAACGGGGTATTTTGTTGTAAATTTTGAAGATCTCTATTGCTCCATACCCTTTTTGATGACTCTTTTCCATATTGCAGACTGTATGGGAGCTGCTGTTCCATCACTGATTTTTGAGAGAATGCTGGATGCTTTTTTTGTTAGAAACCTCTAGAACCGGTTACTAACTCGACAGCTTTTTTAGTCATTTGTCATCTATATCTTTTAAGTGGCTACTCTTCGATGTTTGTTATATTTGCGAAACTTGACCCATCACTGCTGTCATATTCTGGATCTTCCACTCTCATTGTTGTTGAAGGTTCACAGCTTTCATTAAAGGTTTCTTCAGAAGTTTTCTTTTTGAAGGGTGAATGGTGCTCAAGGGAGCCTCTTTGTGGTATATCCAATACTACGATTAAATTTAACTTGATTTTGATAAAGCTTCTTGTCTTCCTCGCACAGCCACTCTCCATCTGATTTTGTAATATCAAATATCTTTGACATCTCTGCTTCAAGTTTGATGGTAGGTCTTCGCCGATATTTTTCATATTGCTTGATTAGACAAGTTAAACGATACATTGCACCTTTTTCTGTTAAGAGGGAAAAGTTCAGTTTTGCCCAAAGACCAGTAAGCTCTTTGCCAGAGGTGGAGTCCTCGAGGACGTCCTTGGCCTCGAGGACACATTTTGAAGTCCTTGGTCTTGGCCTCGAAGGTCAAGTCCTTGGCCTTGGCCTCGAGGCCTGAAGTCCTCGAAAATTGGCCTGTCCTCGGCTCGATGACAGCACTATTTTTTGAATTGTTAAAATTTTGTGGAGCGCTTGAAAAATTTTTTGGAAAACGTTTTTTTGTGGATATCGCCTGAAAAATTTTTGTGAAGACCTTTTTTTGGAGAGCACTTGTGTCCTTGGTCCTTGGCCTTGGCCTCGAGCATTCCTGTCCTTGGCCTCGAGAGTGTCTGTCCTCGGAAAGGCTGTCTTTGGCCTCAATTTTTTTTGTGTCCTTGGCCTCGGATTTTTTTTGTGTTCTTGGCCTCGAGCCTTGTGTCCTCGACTCCACTTCTGCTCTTTGCATACGATTGGAAGTCTATCTTTTTTTGACTTGGTGCTCTCCAGCAAAAAGTAGTAACGGCCGAGTATATGTTTTTTTAGGGCATATGCACAAAATCAGTTAAGCAGTCAACCTTTGGCAGATGTCTATGGAGAGACTTTTGGCAGGTAAATGATCAGTCCATGCATAAACATTTTTTTGAATAATTCTTGCTGATTTATGATACGCGATAAATCTACACAAATAAGAAAATTATTTGGACATATAAAGGTGACTCAACAATTTAGTGAGATAAAGAAAAAAATCAGTTTATAGTTGTTAAATGTAGCAATTATTCTTTTGAATTTTTCTGTGATTGAAGGCTAAATCTGTAGTACACAGTGATTTATCAGGTCAAACCATTAACAGCTGATCTGGGATTGCAGGTATGTGATTAAATAGTTAACATACATAACGAGTTGCATGGGAAGCACAGATCTATTTTTTTTTTTCTCAAGAAAACAATCAAAACGTACCCACTATGTGCCTGTGAACTAGGCAGGGTTTAATGTTTGCTGGTCATCAATCAAACCAAAACTTTACAACTAGGAAACAGCTTACCTAAGAGCGATTACGAAAGCAAGGGCAAAAGGTTTTTTTCTTGACTTACGCTGAAATGCACAGCTAGATATAATAACGGCCCAGAACCAGCTATCCTTCGACTGCCAACCTTATGCTATTACTTGCATGAAACCTAGACATTGAGCTCAAAAGATCATTACATTTTAGTTTTAAGTTGTCAAAAAAGTACTAAAACATTTATTTGCAAAAAACTTATGCATCTTTAAAGCATATAGCCTAATCACTAATATTGATGAAATCATGTTTGCTGCCCCCTAGTGGCAAAATTCTGTAAAACTAACCCTTGCATTCAATTCATCATTATCAAAAATGTAGGATTAGACACTAATTTTACACAAATCACCCAAGAATAGAGCATTTTAAATTTCTGCCACTAGAGGGAGTATTGTGCAACTAGAGTACTTAATTGCTTATATCTCTTGACCCCATTGGTCGATTTCGACAAATTTTTAAAAAAGTCTGTGTAAGAGTAAGGGTCATCCTTCAAAAAGGGTATTAAGCATGTAGTTTGAACCAGTAAAGCACTGCAAACAAAAAAGCACAAAATTGGGGGTACGTGGGGACCGAAAATCACGTTTGTGGGGAAACTTTTTTCAAAATTTTTAAAAATCATTCTTGGATTCTTGCTATATAATAAAAAGTTCATCCGCTGGCACTTTTGCTTTTTCTAAATTCTAAAAAAAATTTTAAGGTTTAAGCTTGGTGTTTGGTGTTCAGTTCAGAAACGTTAGTGGAAAGGAAGTGAAGACCCGCGAGCTCCTCCGGGGTTACCGTTAAATGTTGCCTGTTGGTAACACTTATACTTGAGGTCAAGTCCAAACCACGTGTAAATGCTTGCACTTTTGGTGTTAAATTTTCTAAGCGACTTGGCTAAGGGGGCTGAAGCCCCTTTCCCCCTGGATGCGCAACTGACTGCGACCTAAAAAAATTTTTGAGTGTGTTCTAAAAAAACAAAAACAACTAGTCGTTTAAAAAATGTTTTCACGTATTGTTTCACGACATAATCAGTAGAGTAGATCGATTTTTTACTTTTCTTCGAATTTTGAATGACGTAATCTTGCAGTAGTTGCATTTTGGTCCAAAATGAACTCCTGCAAACTTTGAGTGCTCTGCATTAAAAAATGGCTTGCTGATTTTAGTTTAATTTTTTTTTTGATACAAATGTGATATTTTGCGAAAGCGCTAGATAACGATTTTGAGCACAGCTATTGGAATGCCATTTTACCTGTTTAAAAATAAACTGTAAGACAAGAAATACTAGTATCACACTAAATAGCGACCAAGCGCACTTTCTTTCACTCGCAATAACGTCATAAAAAGCCTGCTAAACGGCATATAACAAAGCGTAAACCTGCTTAAGGGGACAATACTAGTCATTTTAGTTTTTTCGGAGTAGTGCTAAAAATTGTTGCAAAAGTCATCCTATTCCAATCAAAACCCCATCAATCTATATATCTACAGAATCTGCATGAAATCAGCTATTCAAATATACTCATAGTTTTATTACAAGTTCACTCAAATAAGAAAAAAGCAGCATCAAACATAAAAAAAAAAATTCACCCGCGGAAAAATTCTAAAAACTTTTTAGCATTAAGACCCATGCACATCAAAGTTACTAATAATAAACAACTATCCTAGGACTGCAAAATAATCGGAGGATTTTTTCCACAGATGGCTACTCATTGAAATATACAATTTTTAAAATGTTTACTTTGGTACAAGAAATTTTGATGAGAATATGTTGAATTATTCCCAAGCCACTTGGAATTTTAAAAAAACCTCCCATTATTTTATTCTACACCTAACTGACATCAAATGTTCCAATTTTTATGCAATTTTGACCAGAAATGTAGGAGTAGTTACAAATTTTGTGCCAAAAAATGATGTTTTGAGAAAATCGCTGTTAAAGTTTTACTTGCCAATTCACTTCATTTATGCTTGATTCACAAATTTTTTACTCAAAGCTAAGTAGTCAAATTCAGCTTTACAACTGTCCAGGTTGGTAATCAATGCTAAAAACTTTTTAGCAGCAGCTTCTTTTCCTGCAGTTAGTGTTTTATTCAGACTGTTGCTGAAGTCTGGTTCCGGTGACTGTTTCCGAAGTCTGGTTTCTGCCTCCACCAACTCATCATGCATGAACTTCATGGCAGTATCATGGATGCTATTGCTATGCAATGCCAACTATTGTCTAGTGGTGGAGGTGACATTTCCAAAATAATGCAAAAGTCTTCACTGACACCACATTATCTGTTTCCACAAAGCCGGAAGGTTGAATATTGCATTCACTGTTAGTTGGCATGAGCTTATCATCAACTAGACTTTGAGAAGAAAAAGCAGTTGAACTACTGGTACCAGCAGCTTCTTCAGTGGGAACTGAAGTTGTTGTTTTTTTTTCTAGAGGAAAGAGAGACCTCTAAATTTATGCTTTTTAGTTGGCTTAGGCATTTGGCAATACTAAACTAAATTCAAGAGTAAACAGTACAATAATTTCATGAATATTCAGTATCAGCAATATAAAATGGAATAATTCCAATTTCTAATTGATATGGCAATGATAGTAGGCTAACCTAAAAACAGTTTACTGTAATGTCATCTGTCATTGCTAGGCTAAGTAACTGGCTAAAACTGTTACCACATCACACAGTCAATCAAATAAACTTACACAGAACAGAGATAAGTTTATTCATTATCAGTTACTGTTCATCCAGCAACTCTTAGAATTACTCTCCTCTACTCAACACCTGAATTGATTTCTTACTGATTCTAAAAGTTTCTCTAAAATCAGCTAAATAAACTTCTTGTAATAACAGCTACATTTAACAAACATTTTATTTGATATTTTAAAAGGAATTAAGAAGTGGATCCTAACAAGACAAACTCAATTTAGAGCTACAATTATAGCAAGATAAAGGTGCTTCTTGACAAATCGATGCATTCATTTCATCAATTAGGTCTAGGTATGGTCAGTAAAACAAAAATTTACCTAAGAAGGAGTTGGAATTCAGTAAAAACTTAAACATTTTTGAAATCCTAAGAAAATTTCCTATCTTATGGATGAAAAAAACTTTTTTCAAAAAAAAATTTTTTTTACTAGTATTGTCCCCTTAAGACGTTGAACAAACACTTGAACAGCTTTTTAATAACAACAAATTGCAAACTTACAAGGAAGTTATCAGTTCAGTTACAGAATTGAATCATATGTTTGGTAGTAGTTAGTTGCAAGCATAGGACGCATTTTTCGGTTAGTGATTTTGGCCATAATAGAGTTGTGGCGGTTATCAAATCCATAATAACTATATGAAGCTTCTGTTACAAGTTTCATGGTTCTTTCTACGCTCTGTGAGTGCGACAGAAGATATGGAAGCTTAAGTAAACTTCTGTTTGCATGGCACAACATCAGGTCTTCTGTGGGTATATCCTTCGAAAGCGATGGCTCTGCACAGAGATATTCTTCATCCACAAGATTGTACCACTCTTTTGCTTCCCAGCTGATAGGAGAGATTTTCTTTTCCGTATTTATTTCCTTGCTGATTATGCGTGCAAAAGTATAAATGTGAAATTATATTTGTCGCTATTTCTTATTGCTCAATACGATTAAAAACCTAATCCTAAACCTATGTTGCTTTTTGGTTCTGGTTTGCGTTTACTGAATATGGCATGTTATTTAAAGGGGCATTGAAGTCTAATTTTTGAATTTTAACACCAAATTTATAAAAAATAATTGATTAGCAACGTTTTTGTCCCGTTTTTTCATTGTTTGAGGTTGAATAGCTTTAAGGGAAAAGATTTTGAAATAAGCGAAAAAATTTTGTAGGGGGAACACTACATCAAATTTGCATTAGGGATTTCGAAACCAACTTTGCCAAATTATAGGTCTGGGAGTGACAATGTGCCTTTGGCAGGTTTTCTGCTGTGGCTTCGGTACTTAGATGAGTTTTTAAAAGTGGAATTCATCTTAGTAGTTTAAATTTGCATCTTTTAGCTCAAGCATATTTGATTTAGTGCACTTAGAAAAAAAAAAAAAAAGTAGGCCTATTTTTGGCCTAGTTGTTCTTTGTAATTATTAGGGTAAACCAACCTGTATAAATTGCTGTAGTTTAGACTAGACTTTACTGTTTTTTATGATTGCTTAATAGGCTAGGCTTACATACCGTAAGTAATGATTAATGTCATCATTAATAGGCTAGGGTTACATACAGTGGTGAAATTGGTAAGTTAGAAGTGCCGAAGCTCTCCGGTTTGCAGAGAGCAAAATGAAATATTAGGTTGTTTTTAGGCGCTTTATAACTACCAAGGTGTTGTAGCGCCAGGACTGAAGTAATTCATAGGACAAGGTATGTTTCAACCAATTTCATTCTCCACACTACCCATGACGCCAAGCGCTAACCTGAGTAGCTGTGGATACCATTTTTAAAGTCTTTGGTATGACTTGACGGAGTATCGAACTCAATCTCCTTGAGAATCAACTCCGAGCATAACAAAAAAGACCAGTAAAAGCAATAATCGCGAGGGTCAAAGTTGTCGGTCTTCGGGCAATATGACGCGGCGAAGCTATCAAGCAATATATCATGGCTTGGCAGTGCATATCGGTAGTAGTAGTAGTAATTTATTTCAAAGCCAGCGAAGTTTAAAATCACAATTAAAGCAAAGCATATTGACGATAAAATTTACTGGCAATAGGGAAGAAGCGAAGTGACCAATGTAGTCTTCAAGTCTACTTCTAACCTTATGAATAAAATTACAAAAGTTACGAGAAGGAATTTAGAAAATCTTGGCCAAACAAAGTTTACATTTAATGCTAACCCAGATCGAGGTTTCATACATATATGTACATTAGAACGAGGTTGCATAACATCACAAAAATTAGGACACAAAGAGAAAACAATACAATTTTTATTTACAAACAAACAAAAAATGGTTCTATTTACAATAGAAAATGGTGCAATTACAAGGCACCATAATACACACAGTTTAATTTAATTAGAATGATTCACAAACACGTACATCTTGTTGTATACAGAGCAAGAAGTTAAACACTATCAAATCAAATTCTATAGGTCTTTTATATACAGATAGAACACAAATTTTGTAGTCATTCCAATTTAATTGTGGTAACTTTCTAGCAATGAGTATTTCAGTCTAGATTTAAATGTTTTTTGGGATTTAAAAATTTTAATTTCAAGGTCAAGCGAATTCCATGCTTTTGGACCTAGATATTTAATAGACCTTTGAAGTTTCAGAGTTTTAAAAAAAGGTACAAAAAAGTTATGTGAGGAGGTAGCTCTGGTAGGTTTAACATGAATATTATTAAGAGCTGTAAAATAATTTTGAAAAGTAGGTGGAAGTTGTCCCGATTTATAGTTGTAAACAAATGCTGCAGTTTCTAGTTTAACTAAGTCTTGTAATTTAAGAATTTTAAGTTTTGCATAGTAAGGAGTTGCTCTATCATTCCATGTTCCATTACCTACAATTTTTACTGCTTTGTTTTGAAAAGTAGCTAATTTCTTAAGATACGTTTTATACGTTGAGCTCCAAGTGATTATCCCGTATTGAATATGACAGTGAAATAAGGCATAGTACAAACTACATAAGGCCGATGTGTTTAAATACACTTTAACTTTCGTAAGGATTCCCACTGCTTTAGATAGCTTGCGGGCCAAGTTGTTAATGTGAGGTTCAAAAGACAAGGAATTATCAAAGATAAGACCTAAATATTTTGACGTGCTGACAGAAGCAAGATTTGAAACAAATGGAGACGAAATTAAGGATAAGTTAGTTCTATGACCGCTACTTTTTGGTTGTATTAATATCAAATTTGATTTTGATAAATTAAGAGTTAGTTTGTTAGCTATCATCCACTTATTTAGTGAAGTAATTTCAATCGTAATTTTTTTATGAAGATCATTTATATTTTTATCATCAACAATTAAACAGGTGTCATCAGCAAACAGTCTTGGTGTGCAAGAAACACTGGTACTAATATCATTAATATAAACGTTAAAAAGAAGAGGTCCCAATACAGAACCTTGAGGAACACCATAATTAATTTTTTTTAGATTTGACTGGTGATTTTCTAAAGATACGTATTGAAATCTATTTTTCAAAAAAGAAGCAAACAAATCAAGTGTTGGTCCATGGATTCCATAATGTTCTAGTTTGGTTAATAAAGTTTTATGAGTAACTGTGTCAAAAGCCTTTTTGAGATCAAGTAACAATAGAGCAATGTATTTTTCATCATTAATATTATCATACAATGAAGTTAATACATCAGTTAGAGCATGAGATGTTGAATGATTAGCCCTAAATCTATACTGCGTGGGCAGCAAGACCAAGTGTTTATTGAAAAAATTGATTGTTCTGACATGAATAAGTTTTTCAAGAATTTTAGAAATTGGGAAAAGTATAGATATCGGTCGATAATTACTTACATCGGATTTATCACCAGATTTATACATGGGTATTATTTTAGCAATTTTTAATGAAGCAGGAAAAATTCCTAAAAGGAAGGTGTAATTAAATAATTGAGCAAGTGGTGCTGCAATAACTTCGGCAGCCACCTTAAGAAAATAAGCAGAAATATTATCCTTGCCAGTTAATTTGGTATTCTTTAGACCTGATATGAGATTAAAAACTTCAAAGGAAGTGGTTGGTGTGAGAAAGAGAGATTGGTGAAGGCGTTTTGTTAAGTACTTAGTATGTTCATTTTCACTAAAAGGCTTCAATTGATTTGCTAATATTTTTCCAATATCACTAAAGTAATCATTAAAATTGCTCGCAATAAGAGTTGGGTTTGTAGTAAAAGTGTTATTGTGTCTTAATTTTTGTGGAAGATTAGCATCTGATCTGGAAGAAGATAGCAAAGACTTAATAATACGCCAAACTTCAGCTGTATCGTTTTTTGAAGTTTCTAATTTATCCGGGTAATAGAGTTTTTTGGCAGCAAATTTGACTTTAGTTAATTTGTTAGCATATTTTTTGTAGAGTTGTTTTTGTTCCGAGTTACCATTGACAAAATGTGATAAGTACAATTTTTGTTTTGCTTTTATCGACTTCAATATGCCACGACTAATCCAAGGCTTACTTATTAATTTTTGCTGTTTGCGAGTAAGTTTTCTCATTGGCGCATACAGAGTTATTGCATTAGTTAATAACTGAAGAAACTGATCAAATATGGCATCGAAATTATTTCCGTCAATATAGCTTATTGTCAGGAAAAATGAATTTATCTCATTGTTTAAGTGATTGCAAAAGTCATCCGCATTAAACATACTAAAATCACGCCGAAAAGTCGGCTTATGAGATTTTTTTAATGTTAAGTTTGACATTGTACAAAAAATAGGATAATGGTCAGTTAAATCGGTTTTGATTACCCCTGGTAAAATATTATGGGTATGATCATTAGTAACAATATGATCAATGATCGTCGACGAATTGTCAGTCACACGAGTTGGTACATTGATTAGAGGATAATAGCCATTACTGATCAGCATGTCAAGATACTTAGATGCATGCTTATCCGGAAATTTCGAATCAGGAAGAGGTTTGATATTTAAATTAAAGTCACCTACTAAAAATACCTTATTACTTCTAACTTTTTCAAGATTTGTGTTTAATGCATCAATAAATACTTGTGCATCATTTTTTGGATGTCTATAGATAGTACTAATGATTACATTACTATCGTAATTAAATTAAATAATTAAAGTATAACCAGAAATATCGATATTTAACAAAGGTTGATTTTTTAATCTAGTCTCCGTTACACAAATAATATCAGGTGAGCAAGGTTGATTACAGAGAAATTCATGAAAAGCATTAAAGTTCTTTTGAAGTGAGCGGACATTAAAGTGAATAATAGTTAAAGAATCTTTCAAATTGGAATTACTACTAAGCACATCAAAATGATTGTGGTATGCACATTTTATGAGTTGCTGGTTAGTAGATCAAAAGCACTGTTAACTAAATCAATATTGCTAGATAAATTATGGTTTAAACATTTATTGTCTCCAACGAAAGGGAATGTAATGATATAACACTAATCAAAATAGCTATAATGATACAATGCTAAACAGATGATATTTACTTAGTCTTAGAAATGTCATCGATATTTTTAATCAGTAAGGAATCTGAGTCAGATGATTTCCTTACATAGACGTTTCCATTTACAGTCCAGTAAAATTTAAAGTTGCTAGCTATGGCCTTTTGTTTCGCATGCCAGAAGAGCTTTTTTCGACTTTGAGTTAAATTTTCATTAATATAAAACGTTCATAGCACCTTGAAGCGAAAATTCCTGTAAGTTTGCAGTGCGTGCCAACTTACGATTAGCGTATAGCTGATTTCTGACGTCACGACTCAAAAAACGAACTATGATTGGAGGTGACGCCGCGGGTTCCGAGTTCGTAGGTTTGGGACGAGTCTGAAGTCTATGAGACGTAGATATTTGGTCTGGTGTTAAGGACACATTAAGCATCTTTGCAACCTCAATTGCAATTTCATTGGTGTTTTCACCCTCTTTTAATGGCACACCTACTATTTTCAGATTTTGACGACGCCCGTATTGCTCTAGGGCATCAACTTTCTCTTTTTCTTTCTCATTGCTACTTTTTAAGGTTGTTGACTGAGCTTTTAGTTCCTTAATTACGCTTTCTTGTTTTTGATTGGTAACAATTAACTTATCACATTTCTTCTTCAGTGACTCATACTGAGAGTTAATCATATCTTGGCTCTTCTTAACCTCTTCTAATTCCATCTTAAGTGCTAATATTTCACTGTCATACTGTGCTTTCCATTCTTCTACAGCTTTATTAAACAGATCCTTGATATTTTCGCTAGGATTACAGCCGTTATTACTAGATTCAACATTGTTAAGCCGCATTTACACGGGCGACTTTTTTGCAACGCGATTCGAAGATTTTTTATGCGTGAAAATCTCTCTCGCAGAGCGGTTACTCACACAAGGCGAGACTCGCTTGCCGCGCGATCGCGTTTGAGAAGAATCGCCGCCGTGTAAGTAACACCTGCGATTTGCGATGCCGATTATATTTTGCACGACTCGATGCAAGAATCGTTCTCGCTCGTGATCACTTACACGAGGTCGATTTTAACGTCTCGAGAGTCACAGAGCAAAGTTGCGCTCGTGTAAACAGCAAATCGTAAGCAATTTACGAGTCGCCCAGGCATAGCGCAGTGCACAAATGCTTTGCGAGTCGCTGGCTGCGATTACCCTAAATTTGCTTCATAAAGTATTGTGTTCATAGTACAAAATAGTCTGTATTGCTTTTACCGTAATTAATTGTGATTTCGATACTAAATTTGCTTCATATTAGTTTGAAGCGCAGAAGTATTAATTTTTTTATTGATGCTGCTGGTACTGATATACTGCAAATACGGCAGTCATGAGCTGATAACTGTGAAACCAATCAAGCAGGACTTTAACCCTTTACAAAATGAATGATAAATTAACCAGAGGTTACAGTACCTTAATTGTATTCTGCTTTTATAATATCGTAAGTACACTTTTTTATAAGAACCAGTAAATTTTAAGTTGAGGCTGGCTGTTCTTAAATTTTTGCCAATGTTGAGCCTCAGTTGCTCTTAATTGGTTCTTAAATTTTAAGATCATTGATGTCAATTATGGCGAACATGTTTGTTAATTCCTAATGATCTGTCTGCTTGTAAATGCCTTTTTAGCTGCGTTTGCTGCATCGTAAAATCGCGGAAAGCGAAAAAGCGAGCACTAATTTTCGTCTGAACGAGAGCCAAAAAGTGTTTTTGTTACCTGCACAGTGCGCAACAGCACTGTTGCAATTTTGCTCGCAAATACCACAAAACCACTCAAGCTTTATTGTTTTGAATCAGTACAGAATTTAGTTTGTTTTTTGATTTGGAATTTATTCTTTTTCGGTTGTTCTTCCTAATTTGTTATTAAATTTTGAGCAAAAATGAGCCTCGTGTTTTTACAAAATTTTTCGTTTATAAAAAGGTGTAATCAATTTTGTCATTGCTAATGTTCTGACGTAGCAAAAACTTAGTTAAAAATCTGAAAACCCTAGAATAGCTAAGACAACGAATTCACAATAATGGCATTTGGACAATATATTTTGGAAATGGAGGTGCTTGTTACAGAAGCCCTCCGTAACACTGTTGACTGCAATTGCCGCGAAGCTCTGGAGCCTTCACCCTGTACGTCAGGGCAAACCACAGTTGAAATTCTCCAATTTAAACTGTATTGTTCAGACAAAACAAATAATATGGAACAGTACGGCATGGCAAAAAATAACTGAAATTTAACCTGAAAATAATGAACTAATAATAGAGTGCCGTACGAGCGGTTTTCAAAATAAAATACGTCCGTTTGCCAATTGCTCGAATGAAACGGAATGCCAAAGCAGAAATAACTCGGCCAAAAAGCGCGTAATTTTTCAAACGTTTGCAGCCAATGGCTGCAGGAAATCAAGTGACGTTCGCAAACTTAGCAAACTAAAAGTAAGAATTCACACTTAGCCTATCCTGGCATCCCACCCGAACCTTCAAACCACACACGAGGGCAACCAGGATAGGCTATGTGTGAATTCAGATGCTGATGAAACACTAGCCTAATGGGATAGCAGATATGTGAGGTACGTGCTGCCTTACAGTCGTGAAAAAAACTTTATGTTTAAGTCTGCTGTGTAACTTCTAAAAGTAAGAAGCGGCCGAATTCAGAAACTAGAGCGGGGCAGCACAAAAAAGGTCAATCGGTGCCGTAACAGTGCTAGCAGTGTAAGCTCACACCCTATGCTAACTCGTTGGGTCCAGGTCCAGCACCTTGTAGACTAGTACCATCTGCTGGTTTTTGTCGGCTAAAAACGTGTTAGCGTTTGCTTTCTTTTCTGATCCGAAATTGCTAGTAGCCTACCGGCATCTCTTTTGGTTAAAATAACCACATTTAAGTGGAGAAACATAACATCTACTGCACCGCATATTGTAATTAAAGATTAATTTCATGAAAATGCTATTTCTAAGCAAATCATGTTCTCAATTTCGAGTGGTTTTACGGCGCTTTTTGATTTGAATTACACCAGGAATGAGTTTTGACCTGAAGTCACTAACGTATTTTTGCACTGTTCATAATAATTCATCCTCCGCACTATACTTACTGTAATTGCCAGCTAGCGTTTAGCAAATGCATGAGCTGCTTATTTTATTATTGTGGATATTGATGCTTTGTAACAGCAGTGAATTAGTAGCTCCATAACAAATTTACATGAAAACACACATTGTACAAAAAATGCTATATAAATTTTTTGAATGTTGGTTTAATTAAAAAAGAGCCAGTGCTTCGGTAGCGACGAAAGGCGCCTGGTATCACTGTAGAAGAACTCAAAAAGTAAACCTAAAAATAAAATTTGACAATTAGTGTTTCGTACAAGATAATAGCACAGATCTACTATAAAATACGAAATACTTGTGCTCTATTAAGGAAATAAACGATATGAATTTGTCAGTCACACATGCTTGGAGAAAAGGTAATTTCAAAAGTGTTTTTAGAATTAACTGCACAAAAATGTTGATAAATTACATTGTTTTATTTTTACCAAAGTATTATATATAACCAAACAAGAAACACAATCAGAGATGGGTTGCAGGTTGCAGTGGAGAAAAACCAAGACCTAAAGGGTAAATGACAGAATTTTATAATAAATTATAAGCATTAATGCCCGGTTCACTTTGCTCCATCCAAGCCAACTCAGAATGATACAGAGTAAATAAGCTTTTTTGAGTAATTTCAAGCGTTTAGTGCTTCATCTTTCACCTATCATTTTCATTGCAAGTTTTGACGAAATTAGCTGCTTAATTATATTCCCTGTATTTCGTTTTACGCTTGCGTTGGCTGCATACAATTTCTTTTCAAAATTCCGAAGCGTGATTGTTTCAAAAGCAAAAGCTGACAAACGGCGCATTTGAAGTGCTTTTGCGGCAGTTGGCTTTTGCAAATTCAAAACCAGCAAGCAGCGCTTTGAAACTATCTCGCACCGTGTAAGTGAACCAGTGCGATAACGACTCTTCCGCCGACTCGATTTGGGAAGAATCACTGGCACGCAGTCTCAACGTGTAAGTGACTTCTGCGAGTTGCAATCGTTTGCGAGCTTCGCGTTAAAATCTCTTCCGTGTGAGCGACTGTTGCGATTTGATTTTTTTGGGGGCGTGTCAGGCGACATCGCGCAAACAAAATCTCACGTGAATCTTGCGCCGTGTAAGTGACCTACGCGATTTGAGAAAGCAAAAAGGCAAAATGTCGATTCTCGCAGTTAAAAGTCGCCCGTGTAAATGTGGCTTTAACGCTACATTCTCCGTTAAAACTTCCGTTTCTCGTTCTATCTTCCCTCAGTTGCTTTGCACGCTTCGTCATTTCCAAGTTTTTTACCAACTCGTTCTATTACGTAACAATATTTTAAAATGGCAGCAATTGCGGACAGGCGATAACTGAAATTTTGAAGAGTTGAAGGTTAACCAAACTTCAAAAAAGTATCAAAAATTTAGGGAAATTATCAAGTAATTAGCACTATTAAGTAGCTAATTACAATTTCCAAAGTATTAGAAAGCCGAATGAAAAATTTTTAGGTTCAAACTACGAAGATTTTAAGTAAAATTATGAAAAAATTTAGTAGAGAATCAGAGCAAAAAAAACACGTCCGTCTGCCGCAATTGTCCTAAGCGGTATGAAAGCAGAAACTCGCAATTTAGGTTAACTGAATCCTTATCAAAAAACTAATAGTGTTCCAGTACGACCATGTTTTATTCGGTGATGAGCAATTTTGAGCGGCTAAAAATAACTGTTTATAATAATCGCGATACCGGCAACGAAATCTTGACACGGAATTATGTTTTCTATCACAACTTCCTACATGTTCATTTTCATGCTCAGCACAATGAGCACTCTCTGGATTATGGTTATGGAGCATGATATCAAGAAGCTGAGAATTTTTTGAGTAAAAAAAGAAAATATATAGCATAATACGTCACACTTGCATGCTGTCTCCACTAAAATAACGCACCAGTACTAGTCATGAGCCCTAAGTCGTGAAGTAAAATAAATCCCGGTAATGCTCCGCGATAAGAATTGTGACAAAATTTTCCACAGCGAGATTCTCAACGGAAAAGTAAGAAAAAAACAGTCAAAGGTTCTCGGAAGCGCGTGGTAAATAGTTTAGAATGATGATGATGTCTGAAAAATATACAGCCAACGACCATCAAGCAAGATTAAAGACAAGCTTCCAAATGAGTGTAGTCAGTCTATTCGTCGGTACTTTTACTACTCCTCTTACAGCTAACGTTATCTGCACATCTTCTGCCTGACAAGATCCATGACCTTACGTATGGGATTGGCTTGAATACAGATAGAGGTGGGCCAACAATTTTTGCAAACATCAACGCACTTACTCTCGCGACCTTTAGCCTATTTCTGGTATCCGTCAATATTTTGTTCATTGAGCTAAAAGCTCTTTCACACTTAGCGGTACTTACAATCAGGGTTTCTGAAGACCTTATTAATGGTTGAGGAGACTTTGGAGTAATCCGTCCTAATTCCAGTTTAAACTTTCTAAAACCACTGATGATGTCATGATGTTCACCAGGCAACTGGAAACGCTTGCACATGTTCAGTATAGCGTCTTCCCCAAACAGGGCATCAAACTCAGCAGGCCAATTCTTTGGGATAAGGACTTGCAGATCGTTGACCAATGCATTGAACAGATTTTCGTTTGCGTTAACATTTCTATTTCCTGTTCTTGATACAGTCGTGTAGAACCTCGTGGTAAGATTGTCGGCTAATGCCTGATAAAATTGTGGAGCATCAATAATAGGGACTGTAGTTCGGCTATTTTCCGATATAAGCACACCATTGTACGTAGTGTGCTCTTCGATTTCCCTGAGGGCCTCATCCAAGAATTTTCCTGGCTTATATTTCCTGGCAAGAAACACAGCGATCACAATTTTAATCCGTTTATGTGCCCTCACAAATGTCATTTGGCGAGACTGAAGGTCAAGGGAAAGTGCTGATAGTTCCTGCAGAGCATCAGCCATAAGAGTCAAGTTCAGAACAAACGATTTGGAAGTCAAGTACGATAGCATTCCCAGATACTTGCTTTTTTCACGACCATCTCTTTTACTGTCACGAGATGCAGACTTAAAGTGTACTGCAAGTGCTGCATAGCTCTTCATTACACCAGAAACAGCTCTATAAGAGAAGGCTACCCACCTAGTATCCAGCATCTTACCTATCTTCAACAACTCTGTTTCCAGGCTTTGTGCTGCGTTCTGCAACTCCATCTTGTTCTTTGGAGAGGCACTGTAAAAACTGTACAATTTATCCATAAATATTTTGAAATTGTTAATCCCTCCTACAGCCTTTACACAGTCATTCACAGCAAGTTCCAGCTTATGATTAGAACAGTGCCAGAAAACAACATTTGGAAACATTTCCTTTAATTTTGTGACTATACCCGATGCCCTTCCAGTCATAACTGATGCCCCATCACCAGTGGTGTAAAGTAACGAAGTACTTTTACTTGAGTAGATTACTTGAGTAGTTTTTTCGGTAACGAGTACTTTTTTGAGTAGTTTTTTTTTAACTACTTTTACTTTTACTTAAGTACTTTTAGTCTGAAGTAACGCTACTTAAGTACTTATCATTTCATAAAAGTACAAAGTAGTTTCAAAATTTGAGCTGCAGTGTTGACTGCACTTTGACTGTGGGCATCTGCAGTCAATCATTCGTAAACGCGCAGTCAGGCCATAGACGGTAAGGCTATTTTCCTTCGCTCCTTTCTTTAAATTCCACGCTTGACTGTGCTCATATGCTTTTGAAAACGATTGTATTTTTTTAATCAGGTAAGCCGTTGGACACGACGCAAGCAATAAAATAGTAGGATAAGATTTGTGCTTGCTTAGTGCTTACATCGATTTCTTAATCAAGACTAGGAACCAAAGCTCTACCGAATAGTTAGCCCGCAACACTGTAGGTAAACCTAACCATTTTAACACTAATAAAATGCTATAGAATCGTAATTTTGCCTGAAGTCATAAGTAGAGTTAGTAGGTTAGGGTGCATTTACAATCGAGCTGTACGTAATTAGGGTGAAAGGTCCATTCGCATTTTGCTGTTCTGTAGGACTAGAGGATTTAGGCAATTGCAAAAATTTATTAATATGTGGAGATATGAGATCCTGGCAGGCGCGTAGCGAGGAATTTGCAATGGGGGTCTGATTCAAAGGCTGGAAACAACATCAAACGATCTTACTCCAGATTTTAATCGGTTTTAACGCAGATTGAGTCGGTTTTACAGACCAAATTTGGACGATCTCCAACAAAAAGGTCTTCAAAATTTTTTTTCTGGATTTAAGAATTCAAAACATACTGCTGTCCTCGAGCCGAGGACAAGGCAATTTTCGAGGACTTGAGGCCAAAGCCAAGGACTCAAAACGAGTCTTCGAGGACATACCTCTGCTGACTAGCACTGTAGCAGTAAAACTTCGTCATTGAGTAATAAACTGATGAAATGTTTAGTTTCTCTGTTCTTGAGAACAGTGTCTTGCAGTTTGAGGGCCTGGGGTTGAACTGATAAATATGCCGCCAAGATGGTATAGCCTAGTGGTTACAGCATCTGTATATCAAGCTGAAAATTTGGGTTCAAATCGGGTCCAGTCAAGCCAAAGACTTAAAAATAGGTAGCCTACTGCAGACTGTATTCACATTTTCTTGCTTGACATTCTGCATTGAAGGTGATAATATCCTGCTCAGTGCTTACACCTCTGTATGGTAGAAAGGTGGCAGCTTGCCTCAACGACCCTAATATCACTTTGCCGTTTCCTGGTCAAGGCAACACGGTAAATAAATCAGTAAAACTGACAACAAACATGGTGAAATTTAGGAATTGCATGATAAACTTTGTCTAGGCAGGTTTTCTAAAGTGCAGCAAGTAAATTGAATTGGAATTAAATTAAGCTGCAGTTTAAACCTACTAATGCTGTGACAGGATACTGGTGTCAATCAAAGAATGACTGTGCTTCACTAACAGTTTCAATTATGTTTCTACCGGTTTCTGTCTGCTTTCACATGTCGTGAAATAAATTCAATTTAAAAAAATTCACATTAAGTTTTTCTTCATTAATCCCAAAAAAGTTTATCGCTGACTACTAAATTGGCTTTGGTGCGTGACTTTTGGCGCACCCTGTAGATAGAGTAGGCTGTTCTCTGACAAGGCATTTCCACGCTGTTTTTACTTTTTGGCATATAAATTTAACAATGGCAGTGAATGAGTATTTGAGCAAATATTTTATGAATTGATTTCTCAAATATAGTGCCAAAAAACCAGCAACACTTAATATCTCATGACTTCTTACGCTAGTGAGGGGTTAGAAAATCAAGCGCTTGTGGCCAGTACTTAAATTGTAAAATTTTGCATGGGGGGACGATTTTGCAGCCTTGACGAAAAGCATTTGGCATGCGAAAGTGCTTTAGTGAAGATTACGTAATTCCGTCGCCGAAATTGAATGAACACCAAAAAAAAAGGTCTTCGCCGGAAATTGAAGTGGTTTTTCGCCAAAACTAGATGAAGAATTAGGTCTTTTTCATCTGATCTTCCAGCGCTCAAATCTCAATGGGGGACTCCTAAATCTCGATGGGGGGACGCGTCCCCCGCTACAATTTAAGTACTGCTTGTGGCAGTAATGTGAAGGTAGTCAAACAGTTGTCATAGGTCAATTGAATAGTTTGTTTATTTGGCGTGAATACTTTCAGAAATACTTCTACTTGAGTAGTTTTAAAATGATTACTTTTTTACTTTTACTCAAGTACTTTTTTTGATCAGTACTTTGTACTTTACTTCAAGTAGTTTTTTTGCCAGTAACGAAACTTTTACTTGAGTACAATTTTTGAGTACTTTTTACACCACTGCCCATCACTGGCAAAACAAATTAAGTTTTCTTGCAAATAGTCACTATCCATTCCGTGCTTTTTCATGCATCCAAGTAAAGTGTCTAAAATGGTCTGGCCGTCCGATTTTTCCAATTCAATTAAATCCAAAAACACGGATGTGGGCTTACCATGCAAAAAAAATCGCAAACAAACAACCAATGACGATTTTAGCGAATTAGTGGTTGCTTCGTCGATCATTATCCCAATTTTTTCGCGAGAATCTTTTATTGCTTTTACCACATTTTTTCTCATCTCATTGCCAATGTGATCGCATATATCGGCTGCACTCACTCTGCTGTGAAGAACGTGACCCATATCTGCCTCGTTAAGTTGTTGAAGGTCAATTAAACGCGGAAAATCTGTTAAGGGTCGTTTTTTTTTCATGAGGAAATAGGCCGTGCGAAAAACTCTGACCGTTATCTCATTTTCCGGCTCAGTCGCTTGGTGCATCATATGTGGCAAAACATCATCGCTTCTCTTTTAGAGAATTTCCGGCAGTAGCTTATGAAGTTTGCTTTCTTTGTGCTCAGCAATTTTTTTTCTCAAAGACTTTAACTGTGCAGGACGGCCATCACCATAGGGCTCCACAGTGGCATCACACCATTGCATAGGGAAAGACATTCCTTGACTCATGTGACCTGGAGCCAGTTTTGCAGATCTGCAGGTCGTAAATCCCAAACAATTATTCTTACTGTAGAGCCATGAGTATATGTTTGTAAAATCTTTCACTTGCTGCTCTGTCCAGCATTTTGGCCACTTTTCTCTAGCATTAATACCTCCTGCCCACGTTATACCTGTAACGCTTTCCTCATCCTCGACACTGATAGCGACTGCATTAACGCTTTCATTTACTTCGCCAGCTACTTCTTCCAGTTCAATCGGCTGAGTTTCAGTTGATACAGACGAAGCAACAGTTTCTTCTTGACAATCTTCTTGTCTGTCACAAATGAAGACTGCATTGTCGCGAGAATATTTAAGGGCATATTATGTAAACGGAAGGGATATTACTATTTATTACGCCTATACCGAGCTTGAGAAAAAAATTATAAAGCATGGAATTGACTTGGTTTCCATGTTTTCTTAATTAGCTGATAAAAATCTATGAAGCCGAGAAAACTATCGCGAAGCATTTATTTGAACCAGGTCCTCATGATTATAGTGCCAATAGGGACGATGCGGCGTGTATAGACCACGAGCCCTGCGTTTAATTACTGTATGATATTCCGAAAAGCACCGGTATGACTAGGCCTACGTATTTGTAAACATTTTTGCTCACTAAGCTGCTCAGCGATCACCTTAGTAAAATATACAGCATAGTACAATTTTGTAGGCTATCTCCACTTCACAACAACACGAACACAACTAAAAACTAACTTCCTTAGGAATTCCAGTAACGATAGAATAGAAAAATAGACTAGGCTACCAACCTGGCGACTTTCTTGAAGAAGCTACTTATGCTCGATTGGGCTTTTCATAATTTGTTAAATTAACCGCTGGCTATAATATGCTAAAACGATAATAGATAAAGTTGTAATTGACTTGCAAGATATTGGGTTACATCACATGTGCAGGTCAAAAACGCCAGCATTAGTGATTAAGACTTCGCCTATTTCTATTGCTTCATCACACAACATCCCACTTTAACCATATCTTTAGTGCTTTACATTACTGCTACATGAAAAAATCCTACGCTCGTCACACATATAAGGTACTGTACCTCAACTACTCACTTCTTAGTCCTTGCCGTTGAGCAAGAGAGCAGTAGGCCTACGTCTGGTAGCCTAGTATTCGTTCTACTTTACTCCCATTCACAAAGCATTTTGACATCATAAACGTAATATGATCGACAGGTTTAAAATTGCGGTTTTAGCAAATAATGCACATATAAAAGCCTGGCGGTTGTGATAAGACAGGGATATTAATGCGACGATTACTTAGCATCACAGAGTGATTCGGTTGATCGATCCAGTAACATTCGTTGTCCCAGGAACTGCCGGAGCTCGCGCTCCGGTGGTAGTGGAGAAGTTTGGGGCGGAGCTCCGGCGCGCTCCGGCCCAATTTCACCACTTACCGTAATGATTAATGTCAACTAGCGTGTAGTAGCCCTAGTAACAGTAACAGCAACACCAAACGTAGACAAATTTTTAAAAAAGTGAAAGAAATTCTACGAAATATGGAAAATATAAATGCAATAATCTTTTGATGTAGTGATCGTAGAATTCTGAAGTTGAGCTAAAAGTTATTTTAAAAATACAAATTTTGTTTCAAATGCAATAAATCAATAAAACTTAGGCTTCAATGCCCTTTCAAATACTAATGTAAATACAGTACCGGTAGTTCTACAAAAATTATATCACATTTATCTCGTAAGTGCAGTATAAAAATCTTCAAAGTTTACCAATTCTTGCTCCTCGTTTTATGATTCCTTGCATTCCCAAGTTTCTGACGATGGGATCTTCATCTTTTATCAAAGCAAACAGAAAGTTTTCTGGTAATAAACAAGAGGAGTTTCCTTGCAGGTTTTGCTTTGCTATGGTTCTTACATCTTCAAATGAAAGTTTATCAGTGCGAGACAAATTCTGAAGCAATATTCTACGAGGTACGTGCCGTTTACAGAAGTGGAGTTGAGGACACAAAAAATTTCGAGGCCAAGGACAGACCCTCTCGAGGCCAAGGCCAAGGACCAAGGACACAGACGCAAGTGTTCTCCAAAAAAAAAGAAAAGAAAGGCTTCAAAAATTTTTTTCAGGCGATCTCAAAAACAAGGTCTTCAAAATTTTTTTTCTGGCGAAAAGGGTCTTCAAAAATTTTTTTTCAGGCTCTCTACTTGAGGAAACCAAAAAAAAGGTCTAAGCAGATTTTCCGCAAGGTTTCTGGCGTTTTCCAACGAAATTTCAACGGTTCAAAAATAGTGCTGGCCTCGAGCCGAGGACAGGCCAATTTTCGAGGACTTGAGGCTTCGAGGCCAAGGACTTCACAATGTGTCCTCGAGGCCAAGGACGTTCTCGACGACTCCACCTCTGGCAGTTTAGATGAAGACTTTATCCCAAACCACGAAGGCACATAATCCTTTACTATGTAGTGAACGAGTTTAATTAAATTCCTGCTTGGAAATTCTTCCCGTGTATAGACAGCAAGTAGTCTCATAGCAAGAGTACGCCATCTTGCGTGATACAGCTGACCAATTTTCCAGAAAGAGTACTTTTCGCCCACTTTTCCCGAACCGATTTCTTTGGTGTAATCATAAAGAAGACGCTGTTCAGTGCTCGAATCGCTCAAATCTTTTTCCACGCTATGTTGTAAAGGATTTTCAATAGACTCAAACGTAATTTGTGGTTTACTGTGGACTTTCTCTTTACATGTTTTACAAGTGGTCCGCTGAAACTCTACTGTCATGTTACTCCATCCAATTTTTTGAATATGACACGAAAAGGCAGTTTTATTTTGGTGCAAAGCACAACCAACAGTATGCAAATTCCGCCCTAATTTGTCTTCTAATTTGACAACCAAACCATTCTTCCATCCTGTGTTGACATAGGTGTTGTCAACCAATATTGCTCTAATGCTTTCCAAACTGTCGAATTCCTCCAGAGCATCGTAGATATGCTGAGCCATAACTTCACCAGTAGAGCCAGTTGTTGGGAGCGTTTTATGGCTTGAATGCTCTCCAGAGCATATTCCGGGTTCACACGTAGTGGTGAGGTGGTGTTGAGAACCGGTTACTTTTTTAAAAATATTGTTTCCCATGTCATCTTTACTTACTTACTTACTTACTTACTTACTCATCTTCCGTTGCTTTGTAGTCCAAAGTTTTCTCATCTATCTTGCTATCAACACCGACACAGATTGCCTGAGTTATGTCTTTTAGTTGCCGTACTTCACTACTTACTTTAACTTTAGATTTTGCTCTGCTATTTTTGACTTGTCTTTTGTCTATTAAAATCTCATTCATATCAACATGAGAGTAAAACAAATGTTTGATGTCAAATAACAAACCGTTTCCGAGAGCTGCACTAAGAGAAGAATACTGGTCACCTTGAATTAACTCCATTGCAAATCTGTTTAGTTTTATGATGTTGTAAGCGTTAGGAACTGCTAATGTGGTTGGTAGCCATGTATCTCTTTCCTAAAACAAGTAAGTTATTAAGCATAATTATCAGTGGTGGAGTCGTCGAGGACACATTTTGAAGTCCTTGGCCTTGGCTTTGGCTCGAAGCTCAAGTCCTTGGCCTTGGCCTCAAGTCCTCAAAAACTGCCATGTCCTCGGCTCGAGGACAGCACTCTTTTTTGAACTGGTAAAATTATGTATCATTATGATTAATAAGCAGCGGTTCAAGCGGATCTGCTACTGTTCGGTCAACTCAACCTGCACATTACGTGGGCCTCATTTGGGCCCATTGCAACTGTAGCTGCTAAGTTGCTGTAGTTTTGTTTGTTTGCTGGTCGAACTCAGAAACCCTTCCAGCTCCCCTCAAGTACGTGGCCAGTTTGTTAATGTTAGATTTGGTTACCACATCGTGAACAGTGATTGTGGTGATTCCAAAATATTTAGCACGAATATCTTGGTAAAGCTTGCAATTGCCAACATGATGTACTGTAATTGTAATTACATTTTATTTACCAAGTTGTCTTGGCCAGGAGACAGTTAAGGAAACTTTCGGTTTTTGAGTCTAGCTGCCAACTGTCTACCTCGCACGGTGGAGGCTTTGCACTGTCCCTTTAATTGCTGAAAAGTCCCTTTAATTGATGATTTGGCAGTTCATTCTCTAAGCTACATTTTTGGACACAAAGAAGACTCAGCACGACCTGTAGTTTTCTTGTGCCAATGTAGATTGCAATGCCCAGTTAAAACTTGCCCTACTCAATTTAAGTGAGGTATCTTAAGGTCTAGGAGACGTGTTGTTGGTCGTGAGGACGTCCAACCTACAGACTCCTTCGTCCTCAAGCAGTCTTTCCGTTTATTCCACATAGATTTCTATGTATCTGTGGACCAGTCCTTACCCGTGCTAACACAACTGGCATAATTCTACACGACTGTAATGAAAGGTGCAGGACCATGCAGTTTTGATATAGATCCTGATTTGGCTACAAAGTCTGCCACTTCGTTACATAGGTGTAGCCAGGATTTTTGATTGGAGGGGGCCCTAACCGCAAATCACATGCAATGACGTCATTAGAAACTTCGAAACAGGAATTTTTTGTGGGAGCAAAGATATCGTATAATGGTGATAAGAAACGATTGCGTGGCACAGAGGAACTCTAAGGTCTTCACCGGTTTGGTTTGCTTCCAAAAATTAACCAGATAACTTTTCAGCTGTAGTATGATATTGTATTAAACAGAATAAAAACAGACTTCCACACGGCAAAAAAATAACTGAAGTTTGGTAAGTTGAATTAAATTAGAAAATTAAAATTACCATGTGTTGACAGTACACTTGAAACTTAGGAATGAAACTAAAAAACAGGTGTCAGGTCAGTCAATTCTTGCGCTAGAGATTGCCATCAGCATAGATTAAAATTAAAAAATAGCAGTAACTTAAACAATGAATGATCAAGTAGTATGTAAATTAGGTGCAGTTTTGCGACGCAACAAGCTATAATTTCGAGCAGCTCGCATCAACGCGTGAATGTGATAATTTAAAGTCTTGGTGAACAATAACGCTTTAACAAAACACAACAAAGGTATTTATTGGTTTGTGGTTTGATTCCAGGCAACGACGAGTAAACAAAAGACTGGGCTGAAAGAAATGGAAGATCAAAAGCCGTGGCCTGGTTTTGGCACGTAACTGGGAACTCGCTCAAAGGGGAGGACTTGAACCAATAGTTAAAATGTGAAAATGTCTAAATTGGCAGACGTGTTGAGTAAAGAAGCGTACTGTAATTCAAACGTATCATTGACGGATGTCTGGGGGCGAAGCCCCCAGCCGCTGGGCAATTTTTTGTAGTTTTTTGGAAAAAAAGCTGTTTTAACGCCATGGGATCTCATTTCGCACGTACTTAAAGCCATTTGAAGGTACTAGATTTTTAACATTTGAAAGCGAAGTGAAAAAGTTAAGTTGTTCAGTCCTTCTTTTGCTTGCTGTTTAAGTCCAAAACACGTTTAAAATCTTGTATTTTGGGGTTAAATTTTGTAACTGATTTGGCCCACGTGGGGGAAGTAAAGTACATTGCTTCCTGCAAAATTTTTGCAGGAAATAACAATCCAGTCGAAAATTTTCCTTAAAGATTATTGTTTTGTCATGAAAACTACCAGTTATAGGAAAACATATACGGCCAGGGGGCCCAGGCCCTCTCGATTCAAAATTTTGTTTAATGAGCATTCCCCTTACTGTAGCTAATTTTTTTCAAAACTATTTTGTTGCATAAAAACTGGCGAGGTGAAGGTCAACTGTTATCGAAAAATGTACAATAGATGGTTACGCCTGGAAATCATGTTATTGCCCGGGCCGGATTTACATTGTGTTGGGCCCCTGGTACTTTGGGGTTTTGCAATATTTTCCTGCCAAATACAAGTGAAGACCAAAAAAAATCTTATGTGAGTGCGGGGCCCCTGGGACAGTGCCATGTGTTAAATCCGTCCCTGGTTATTGCATTACGTTCAAAAAAAGGTTAGATGAGGTCCTCAGTTAGCAACTTTTAGGATAAAAACCCTATAGGATAAAAATCATTGACGGAGTTGTGTGGGCGAAGCCCCCAGCCGCCGAAGGCTGTTGGGGTTCACTCGGGTTATACGATTAAATTGGTTGGCAAACATTACATTGTGGGGTCTCCGGCCCCCTGAATCAATATTATTGTTAGGGGGGCATTAAAATTGGGGACCAATTAAATATTATTGTAGGGGACCCATTTAAACTGGTTGGCAAAAATTAAATTGAGGGGTCCGGCCTCCTGGATTAATATTATTGTAGGGGGCCCATTTAAATATTATTGTAGGGGGCCCATTTAAATTGGGGGCCATTTAAATATTATTGTAGGGGGCTCATTTTAATTGGTTGGCCAAAATTAAATTGAGGGGGCCCAGGCCCCTTGGATCAATATTATTGTAGGGGGCCCATTTAAATATTATTTTTGGGGGCCCATTTGAGTTGGTTGGCCAAAATTAAATTGGGGGGCCCGGGCTCCCTGGATCAATATTATTGTAGGGGGCCCAATTGGGTTGGTTGGCAAAAATTAAATTGAAGGGGCCCTAGTCCCCTGGATCAAGATTATTGTTAATTACTGTTGTACGCATGTACTGTTGTACGCAAAGATGCTAAAAGAAACTGAAGAAACAATAGTTTTTTTGTGACGTTTTTATCATTGGTAGCATTTCAATTGGGGGGGCGCAGGCCCCCTGCCCCCCCTGGCTACACCTATACTTTGTTATTAGAGGTGGAGTCCTCGAGGACACATTTTGAAGTCCTTGGCCTTGGCCTCGAAGCCTCAAGTTCTCGAAAATTGCCTTGTTTTCGGCTCGAGGACAGCACTGTTTTTTGAACGTTGAAATTTTGTTGGAAACGCCAGAAACCTCGCGGAAAATTTGCGAACACCTTTTTTGTTTTCCTCAATCGGAGCATTGGCGTAGTCAAGGAAAGGGGGTACCAGGGAACCTGCTCCCACCCCCCAATTGAATTTTCACCAGTGACAAAAATGAGCCAAAAGCCTACTTTTTCTTCAGTTTCAGTTTCTTTTCAGCATTTTTCGCTTGCAACAGTAACTAACAACAATTTGGAAGACCAGGGGCGCCGGGCCCCCTTTAATTCAGTTTTTGCCAGCGAATTTAAATGTATAACTCGGAAGAAATAGAGAATTTTTGTCCTAAAAGTTGCTATCTCAGACCCTCATATAGCCTTTTTATGAACGTAATGCATTAACCAGGGCCGGATTTACCATAATATGGCGCAGTACCAGCTAGGGGCCCCGCGCTCAAATCGTAAGACTTTCTTTGGTCTTCGCTTATATTTGGCAGAAAGATGTTGCGAAAATCTCCTCAGTGCCAGGGGCCCAGCGCGATGTAAATCCGGCCCGTCAATAACATGGTTAGTAGGCGTAACCATCTATTGTACGTTTTTTCAATAACAATTCAGTAATTCACCTCCAACTCCCAGTTTATACGCACAAAATACTTTGAAAAAATTTGCCATGAAAAATGCTGATTGAAGAAATCATTGACTTCAATTGAGGGATCTGGGCCCCCTGGCCGAACACATAGTCCTATAAGTGGTTATTTTCACAACAAAAAAAATCTTTAAAGGCGGTGAATCATCCAGCCAATTCCAGTGGTTTACAATAGCTAAAATTGAACTACAATTTTTGATATTTTTTGTTTTAATTTTGAGGCTGCGTTTGCAAAGATATTCTACAAATACAAAAAGATGTCCCCCCGAAGAAAGTTTTTGGAAACTCTGAGTTTTGATCTTCCCGCCAAAACCACAGTTTTCTAAACTATTAGGCCTACTGTAATCTTATTAAACTATTAGGCCTAACTATCTCTAAACTATTAGGCCTAATAGTTTAGAGATAGTTAGGCCTAATTAGGTCTAAACTATTTAGAAATAAACTATTTGGAAATAAACTATCGCTAAACTATTAGGCCTACCACAGTTCTCTAAACCATTAGGCCTACTGTGGTTTTGGCGGGAAGATCAAAACTCAGAGTTTCCAAAAACTTTTTTCGGGGGGACAACTTTTTGTATTTGTTGAATATCTTTGCAACCGCAGTCCCAAAATTAAAACAAAAAATATCAAAAATTGTAGTTCAATTTTAGCTATTGTAAACCACTGGAATTGGCTGGATGATTCACCGCCTTTAAGGAAAATCTTCGAGCGGATTATTATTTACTGCTAACATGTAGCCAAAGACAAAGCACCTTACTTCCCCTTGCTTGGACCAAATCACTTACAATTAAAATTTAACTCCAAAATGCAAGATGATAAACGTGTTTTGGACTTAAAATGCAAGTAAAAGGAGCATTAAACAATTTAATTTTTTCAATTGGCTTTCAAATGTCTAAAATCTAGTGCTTTTAAATGGCTCTGAATATGTGCGAAATGTAATTCAATGGCATTAAAATAGCTTATTTTCTAAAAAGTTACAAAAAATCGCAGACCCCCAAAGCCTCCGGCGGCTGGGGGCCCCGCCCCCAAACCCCCGTCTATGATGCCTTAGAGTTACACAAGCTTTCTCAACACGTCTCCAAAGTTAGATATTTGCACTTTTCTACTATATTAGTTTAAGTGCTCTTTCTTCGCAAAATCCTGGTTAAGTGCCAATAGGCAACGATTTCAGATCTTGCATCTACGATATCTTTGTCCCACAAAAACTTCTTCTTTTGAAAATTTTTGATGACGTCATTGCAAGTGATTTGTGGTTTGGGCCCTCCCCCCAATCAAAAACTCTGGTTTTGCCTAAAAATTGGAGATTGCCTGAAAAACTCTTTTGAAAACCTTTTTTATTATTTTTTTTGAGAAACTTGCAGCTGTGTCCTTGGTCCTTGGCCTCGAGCATTTCTGTCCTAGGCCTCGAGAGGGTCTGTCCTCGGAAATACTGTCCTTGGCCTCGGATTTTTTGTGTGTTCTTGGCCTTGGCCTCGAGCATTGTGTCCTCGACTTCACCTCTGTTCGTTACCATGTACTCCTGCATGACCAGGAATCCAGGCAATACTGACGTGGTTTTGTTTACCTTAGTGATTTAAGTTTCTAATGCAGTTGAGCACTGTAACTGATGTACATCACAGTGCACTTTATGACTGATTTAAAAGCTGCCTGACCATCAACCAGCACAACAATACTTTGATTGTACATTTTTTCCAAAAGCAGGTTCTTTGCCACGTCTGGAATTGCTAAGACTTCTGCCTGAAACGCAGTGCTGTGTATTCCTAGGTGGAAAAATGCTTATTTTAGGGAGTTGTTTGGGTGTTCTGCATCTTCTCTCCCATCCAGTTTCGAGCCATCAGTGTAAACCTTGACAATGTTTTGATTTAGAACGGTTTCAGATCTGGTAGCATTCTTTTTATCCATAATTTGACATTCGAAATTTCTCTCAAATACGTTTTTTTTTTATTCGGTCAGCTGGTATTTGCAGCAGAGTCGGCTTTTTTCTAACAAGTCAATGCTTTACACGGCGCACAAAGTCATGCAAAGTAGAGATGGCAACAGCGAAGCGTACGCAGCCGCGCGCTGTTGTTGGTGCACCGCGCCGCGCAGCGTGGCAACTAAAAGCTGCATTATGTCACAGCGTCAGCGCAGCGCCGCGTACAATAATTTTTTTACATTTTTTTTACAATTATTGCTGGTGATTTTCTCTTTATGAGCAACAATAATTAGTCTGGATGTAACGATTAAATAAATTGAAGACAATGCACTCTACTAAAACAGTAAAGATGCTTTCGCTGTTCGACTTAGATAATTTTCAGAACTTAAAACTTAAACCAAAAACTGTACTTCATTAACTCGTGATCACAACTTAGGAAAAGACCAACTGTGTTGTATTAACTGAAAACCAAGTTTTTAAGTTGCAAATCAAATTGTAAATCAAACTTTGCATTAAACGTTCAAAAACAAAGGAAACGGAGATTGAGCTCGTAATCACCGCAAGTCCCGCGGCAAGCACGACGTGCCGCGCGCATCACATCTCACCAACCCGAGCGCTTGCAGAGACCACGAGTTCGAAACTCAAACACAAGAATTGTAAGCAAAATGAAAATGAAGCACAGGATAGCCACACATCCCCCTTAACAAAAAAAAAATTTTGGCCGAAAAATTTAGTTAGTCTTCATATTGTCCAATATAGAAGGAGAGATCAGATGGAACAGTTATCGGTCGTTCGTTCTGCGTTTGTATAGAGCCCAAATAAATTTATATAGTCTTGCGCCAATAAATAACTCTTGCAGTTCAATTGAATAGACGCCGCATGTTTTTTCGTAGGACGGACATCTTGAATTATGATTATTCTTGTATTGTTGGTTAGGTCCATTTCCTTTTGCTCATAAATGCTTGAAATTCGTGCAAGACACCAGTAAATCGAAAATCAATCGCTGTTGTACTCAAAGTTCAAATTCTTGATTTATCTGCAATGCAGTAACCAGCAAGTGCGTCGATACGAAAAGGGGGTGAACATTGAGTGAATTAATGTTTCACATTAAACTGCCTGATGAAATCTGTAATGCCGATAGTATCGTATACTTGATGTTCAGTAATGGTGTTAAGACCCAATCGAATGGATTCAAAAAAGTTCATTATATTGCTCATAAAATTCGAGACTTGCATTGATTGGTCGTTGAATGAAATGGAAAGAAAAAAGCTTAATTCTTGCCGTAACTGTTCAAGAGATGAGATAAAAAAATGAGGGGATGGGGCAATAGCAAAAAAAAAATGTATATATACTCGTATATACTCGTACAACACAAAATAAAGAAAAGTAACACAAGATCATACGATTGTTTTTTTTTTTTTTTTTGTAAAGTCACAATAGCGTAAACAAAGTTCCGTTGCAACTACCCAACATTTTCTCAAAAAGGAGGAATGTCAAATCTATTGAGAGAAAAAAACTATGCATAAAACAATGCATATGCCGGCTTCAAAATCAAAAAAGAATGAAAAACTGATCCGACATCATCCAGAAGAAAAAAAAATCTGGCGGACCAAAATAAAAAAAAATCCAGCAAAAATGCTTAGAAACAGAGTCGACCAGGTATACTATCAAAAATCATGCCATTTGAAACATTCAACTTCAATTTATCGTGCAGAAGAAAATGCAAGCGTTCAGAATATCACACCACTCGTGCTGCTTCGCAAGTGTGCACCCTTGCGAAAACAATCGAAAAGTATAACACTTAGCGGACGTCTAAATTTATCAAGTCACAACAGTGCGGTACCGGTACCCAACAAAATTACACGCCGCAGTTATTATGCAGTAATTCACGAATCAGTCTTTTGGTTGGCCTCAGTAATCGTCCTCTGGAAGAATGGGAAAACCAAGGTTGTGCATCCGGATTCAACGGTGAAGAAACTGCTTTGTTGGAATCGGCTGAAGTATCTATCGTCGGCATCTCATTTGACTCCTGACTAGCACGAAGGTCGTCACCATCAGCGCTGTCACTGCTGTGTCGTTCCACAAACCTCTTCAACGAATCAATCGACATGGCTTCGGGTACCTGACGGCTGTTTAAAATAACATAATACTTGCTATGTTTTTCGATTACCTTATATGGGCCAGAGTAGCGCATAGCTAATACTCTGTCCGCGTCCATTAGGCCTTGATCCACGTACGCTTGCTTACTCGCTTGAACTCTAGTTTGAGTCGGTTCCAATGAGTTAAAATGTTCCTGTAATTTGGAAACAAAGTGCAGTGGGTTATTCGGCGCAGTGTACATCACTGGCTGAAATTCGTAAGGTAAACGCAGTTGCTGCCCGATTAACATTTCGTTAGCGCTGCATCCCAAATCCTGTTTCACAGAACTTCGCATTGCTAAGAGTGTTATGGGTAAATTATTGTACCAATCGTGTGGATTTTCACACATACGAAGTGAGTCCTTTAATTGTCGATGAACCCTTTCCACTAAACCTTGCGTTGTAAGTTTATAAGCACTTCCAAGCAAATGTTATATGCCCAGCATCTTTAAGAGAGCTTGGAATTTTTGAGATAGGAAACAACTACCATGATCTGACTGTAAGTACACTGGAACACCCATAAACGCTACCCTGCCTTGAAGAAATCCTGAACACACGGAGTCCGCTGTCGCATCCTTCAATGGAATAGCTTGTACATATCTCGTAAAACGATCCACGATGGTCAGTAGATATTGATAGCCTTCAGACATTGGCAATTTTCCTACAAGATCTATACACACGTGTTGAAATCTCTGTAAAGGTAAGTCAAACTTTTGCATAGGTATCCAGTTATGCTTCCAAACTTTTCCTTTTTGACATTCAGGGCATGACTTCGACCAGCTCGAAATTTGTTTTCTCAATCCCGGCCATATTACTCGAGTGTGCATCATTTTAACTGTAGTTTCTGTGCCATTGTGGGCGAGTTTGTGAAAACTATTGAAAACTTTTAAACGGTAGTTTTGAGGAATAAGTGGCCTGGTATGGTTGGTGGAAGTATTATTCAACAAAGATCGTCGGCACCTGGCACTTTAAACTCTTCGACAACCAATGAGTTGTCGTCTTGCTGATGAAAAAGTCGCATGATTTCTTCATCTTTTCTTTGCTCTTTCGCCATGTCACTGTAATTCAAATCGTTTTTCTGCAAAAACAAAAACATCAAGTTATTGATTTCAATTCGAGATAAAGCATCAGCTGCTTGGTTTTCTTTGGTACCAATAAAAACCACATCATTTGTGTGTTCGCTAATAAAAGCTAGTAGTCGAGCTTGCCTTCCGATCAGTTGTTCGCTGGAAGAATGGAACATGTTGACTAGTGCGTTATTGTCACATTGTATTTGGCATTCGTGTTGTTCAAGATAATGACTAAACTTATGAACAGCATCAAAAGTAGCAAAAAGTTCTCTATCCAGAATTGTTTGACGCTTTTGCACATCTGTCAGTTTCCTGGAATGAAAAGCTAAAGGTTGCAACGTACCCTCGCTTACCTGCAAAAGAGCCGCTCCTGTCGACAGATCTGACGCATCTGTTTGTAAGATAAGTTTCGAACCCGCAACTGGGTAAGCCAGTGAGGTTGCTTGACATACCAACTTCTTAACATTTTCGAAAGCCATTTCGCTTTCTTTGTCCCACGGTTCTTTTCGAATTCTCTTAAACGTTTTGGACAGAAATTGTGTGAAAGGAGCCAAAGCTTCCGCAAGGTTTTTCAAACAGCTATGATAGTAATTGACCAAACCTACAAAGGCACGTAACTGCTTAATTGTGACCGGCTTTGGATAATCAGAAATTGCCTGCACCTTTTCGGGTAGAGGAGCGACGCCCTCTGATGTAATTTCGTGTTCGAGAAAAGACAATTTGTGTTGATCTAAGTGTGTTTTTGATTGATTGATTGTTAGACCATATTTTTGCAAACGTGAAAACACCTGGTGCAAATGTTGTTCGTGTTCTTTTGAACTGCGAGAGAACACAATAATGTCATCAGTATAAGCGGCTGCAAAGTCGCTTAAAGGACGTAAAATGAAATCCAATAATCTCATAAAAGTAAAAGTAGCATTACAAAGGCCCATAGGTAAAACTTTAAATTGAAAAAGCCCAATGGGGGTTTTAGTGGCAGTGTATTTTCGAGAATCTTCGGCAAGATTTGTCTGCCAATAACCACGTTTCAGATAAATTTTGCTGAAAATCGTTGCACCTCCTAGTCTATCAAAAATAGATTCAATCCTTGGAAGGAGATATCGATCCTTGACCGTAATGCGATTTAAATTTTTGAAATCCGTTACAATTCGATATTTAGTGTCACTTCCTGGAGCTTTAGGCACGAGGTGAATGGGACTAGCGTACTCACTATCACTTGCCTCGATTACGTCTTCGCCCAATAATTTCTTGATTTCTTTTTCAAGCCATCGAAGTTTCTCGGCCGACATTGGTATGCAACGAGCGTGACATGGATAACCTTTAACCTGTATCTGATGTTCGATTGGTACTCTCTCGGCGATGCTTCTGTTGCGTGGTCTAGTTAAATCTGGATACTCCTTCAAAATATGAGTAAATTTGCAATCAGCAACAAAAAGCACAGGCAGTTTTTCCACTGCTAAATTTTTGTTAGTTAAATGAATTTTTTCCTTAGTCTTCGCGTTTATTAAAATGTGGTTGTGCAGATCGACCACAAGATTGTTTTGTTCCAAAAAATCAGGGCCAATTAAGTTGAAACTAATCTCAGCAGAAAGAAATGTCCACTTGATTGTGCAATTCTTGCTAAGCTTTAAATTCATAGTTCTCTCACCGTGCGTCGAAATCTTCGATGCGTTTGCTGCAATCCGGAATTGCTCGCTCGGATAATTTGCAATTTCAAAAGAATTGCTTTTCACAATGCTATAGTCACTACCTGTATCGATAATAAAAAATTCATTCGATGCTTGATCTTTTAAACACAAAATGTGGCTCGAGCTTTTCCCTAGAGCGGCCACTAGTGGTCTGAAGACGCGTTCAAGTTTTTTGAAACAACTTTGTGCCATTTGAAAGGGGGTTGACACTTATGTGCGTTTGTGCCAAACGTATAGTGGTAGTAGCATAAATTCTTAGATGAAGATTCATAATTTTCCCGGCTACGCTACTGTCACTCCAATTACGTCCACTCGGGTTTCTTCTAGCATAGGTCTTGTTTTTAGAGTAGTTTGATCTTCTATTGGGTACGCTGTACTGAATAGATTGAGATCAACCATCAGCATGTTGGTTTGTACCAGAGCATTCACTTAATTGTTCTTCAAGCTGAGAATTTTGTTTTTTAAGTAGTGCATTTTCACGTTGCGCTTCTTGCAGCGAGTTTTTACTGCTTACCGCGTTAACAATGGGCTCAGCAGGGACAAAAACGGATGCAATGCCTGAGTGTTGTTAACAAAACCTGCTACTCCGTCAGCTTCTCGCACTAGCTGTGGCAAGGGCTCAGTAAAACCAGCAGATAGCTGTAACTGCACAAAATACGGTAGTCGAGATATAAACAACGGTTTAAGGGCTTCGTCTGCAATGGACTTGCTTGGAAAAATTGTTCGTAACTCTGCGAAAATTTCACTCGGTATTTTAATCATTAGGGGCGGACAAGAAAACAGCTTAGTTACTTTGTGCTGAACAGAGTCACCGAAGTGATTTAAAAGCCGTGTTTTGACTTGCTCGTACGTGGTGTCCTTATCAGCAATTAAATCTTGAACAGCTAAAAGCTCTTTTTGGGTTAATCTTGACAAAAGCAAACAAGATTTTCGTGAATTAGATTCAATTTGGCATTCTTCAAATTTACGCTCCAATAAATTAAACCATACCTGCGGTTGTTCTTCCCAAAATTCTTGGCATAATTTGTTTCCCATAGGAATTCCATGTTCACCTAGTCTCAGATCTGGTTGTCTTAATTCTTATTGTTTCGGTCTAGGCATGTTCTTGAAAAACGGGGTCACCACTTTCGCTGTTCGACTTAGATAATTTTCAGAACTTAAAACTTAAACCAAAAACTGTACTTCATTAACTCATGATCACAACTTAGGAAAAGACCAACTGTGTTGTATTAACTGAAAACCAAGTTTTTAAGTTGCAAATCAAATTGTAAATCAAACTTTGCATTAAACGTTCAAAAACAAAGGAAACGGAGATTGAGCTCGTAATCACCGCAAGTCCCGCGGCAAGCACGACGTGCCGCGCGCATCACATCTCACCAACCCGAGCGCTTGCAGAGACCACGAGTTCGAAACTCAAACACAAGAATTGTAAGCAAAATGAAAATGAAGCACAGGATAGCCACAATGCTTTCGGTTCAAGTTTATTTTTTCAGAATTCGGAGCATCCCAGAATCGGCTATTTTGGCTACAGGAGACTTAGTTTTGATTGGCTGAACGTGTTTTTTGACACCAACAAAAAGATTTTGGTTTTGGTAGGTTAGACCAGGAAAGGTTTAGGACGTTCGGTGAGAAGATGAAACAAAGGCAGACAAATGTAGAAGAAACAGATTTGTGGGAAACAATCACCAGAGTAGAGGCACAAAACAAAGCCTAGCGACACACCTTCCCTTTACGAAGTAGGCTTATGCCTATGGTATTGGTACAAGCCCAAGGCTAGACAACAGTTTCTACTACACATGCGCTTGCATTTCAGAGTGACAGAGTTAGTTCAGTGTAGCCTATTCGTCAACAGGTCATGGCATCAAGAATTAGGCTTTCGGTCCTATGTCTGGAGCCTATCTCAGATCTGGTAGACCTATGTCTGTATGTAGTACGCTTAGAGTTCGAAGACTAGGCTACACAAATTTCCTATGACAGAATAGCCTACGTAGTAGCAAAATTTATTCCACAATCCAACACACATGTAAACGGCAAAGGTATAATACATAGGGTAGTTTCATACAAGTGTACTAGCTTGTGACAGCATGCAGAGCACGTGATACCTTATATTTCATTATTTGAGCTACTGGTTCAGGATTAGTACAGTAGTTGCATGGAATCTTCAGGTAGACTGGTAGATTGCTTTTGATTGCCAAAACATGGCAGAAAAACTGATAGCAAGCACACACAAGGCAAATTAAACCTGAAGGCCTGTGATTGAAACGACTGATCTCACGTCGCATGTTTTTTGGTTTTTACTCGACCATTTTTAAAGTTAACGAGTGCAAAGTTTCAGACTTTTACTCATAACTAGAGAATGGTTTGGTCTAGCTACATGAAATTTTGACAGCAGTTTGAGATTCATAAGTTATTTGAGTGCGCCAAATTTCATGGCAATGAGTCTCGTAACTTCAGGTTTAGGACCCGAAAACTACTTCAAAAGTTTGGTGTGAAATGCGGTCTTATTCAAAAACGGCTTAAGTACGGCAAAAAATATTTCACATGGTTATGTGTCATAAGATACTCTTTCATCCCTACCTAAATTTTAGCCGCATTAAGTTTTTTTCTTTTTTCATTTTTTGTTTTCTAAATTTTGTGCACTCTTCTTCTCTTAAACCACGCAACATCGATATCTAATTTTTGTGAAAATTTGTTGGGCTGCAAATGCAATTTTGTCTCCTGAAATTTTTTAAGGCTTCTCCCCAGAATCCCCCCAAAATGGGGCCCTAAAAAACTAATTTTTTTAATTGCTCAAGCTAGGGTGATAGCTTTTGGTTTTTATTGGAAGATATTTAAGCAACAAATAGTTTGACATAGTATGGAGGTACCACCACCCCCAAGTGCCCCCAAATGGACTCCCCAGAAATTAGTTTTTTGAACAGCTCAAGCTAGGGCATTACTTTTTTTTGTATCGGCAGATGTTTAAAAAACCAATATTTTGACATGGTTTGAGAGAGCGATTCTTTTGAAAACTCTCCAAAACAATGCCCCTAAAATCAATTTTTTATATGTCGTAAGCTAGAGAGCTAATTTTTTTCTGATGTTAGTGGAAATTTAGGAATATTTAACTTGCGGTGCAGCGTGAACTTAATTGTGTTTGGATGCGGTGCGGTGCAGCATGCGGACAAGGTTTGCAAATGCAGCGCAGCATGCGGATGCATATTTTGTTATCCGCACCATCTCTAATGGAAAGCAGTTTTCGTAGAAGCACTAGCGCAAAATCGGCACTGCGATGCAGAAAGCTGTGCCTAAACGTTATTATCTTCAATATTATGATACAGAATTAGCCTTTCCAACCATTTCAGTTGGAAAAAAGTTAAAGTGATCATACGGAAGAATTTAGCTTCAAAATAGCTTTTCTTGCTGGGTTTGGGGAGAAATATATCTGCACCTTCTTTCCATGCCGATGGCACGCAGCAGTGTCTCGGGTATGCTTGAAAAATGACATGCTGGTAGTATCCTTTTGATTATTTCCAACATTTCTGTAACAGTACAAGATAGAACCCGTCTGGCCCTGGAGCTTTGAATGGTTGAAATTCGTAAATAGCTGCTTGCATACGCTCAAATGAACACATGTTTGCAATCACTTCAGCGTCTTCATGTCTCATAAATGGAATGTTCACTAAATCGTACCTGGTTGCATGATGTTCTGTCTGCTGGCAACCCGGTAATAAGATATCGAACAGATAGTTTAAAGTTTCCCGTGGAGATTTTGTGAATTCTCCGTTGTGTTTAATTACGTTGCTAACACACACCATTTCATTCTTTGGAATAATCTCAACCAACCGAGCCGTTGGTGTTTGACTATTCATGCACTCTACAAAGCTATGCCATAAACAGCGCTTTGCTTTTCTGACAGCTTTTTTGAAACAGGATAGGGCGAGCTTTTGAGCCTCCCAATCTTCTTCTTGTTTTGTTTTGATGGCTTTTCTGCAAGCTCGGCGAGCCTCTTCGAAGGCTTGCTAGCGCTGACTTCCACCAAATGTTGTCTTTCTTACGAAGCGACTTTCGCATTGGGCAAGCAGCTTTATATGAGTTAGTAATAACTGAATGAACCTTGTTTGCCAGCACATCAATGTCTTCTTTTGAGGAAGGCACTAGCATTGGTGGTAAAATTTGTCCATTTAATTTTTGCTCGAGTTCGTAAGCATACTTGTTCCAGCACGTGCGACGAACCTTTCGAAACATTTTAGCCTGTTTTTGGATTCTGCTTTTAACCTGGAACCTAATATACATGTGATCCGAGAATGATAGCACGTTGCTAACATGCTAACCTACTACTCGTTCCCACGCACACCGGTTCACTAAGGTTAAGTCTAGGACATCTTCACGCGTTTTGGTTCTGAATGTTGGTTTATTACCTATATTACAGAAAATCAGATCTGCACTAACACAATACCCTAGCAGATTCTCTCCTCGAAGGTTTATATCGGAGGATACCCATATAGTGTGATGTGCATTTGCATCGGTTCCTGCAATAGTAGAGATTTGTTCATTCTTAAAATTAAGAACAAAAACGCCAGAAACCTCGCAGAAAATTTGCGAAGACCTCTTTTGTTTTTTCTTTTGGACAGGGGTGCCGGAACGTCAGAAGGGCAAGGGGGGGGGGGCAGCTTTTTCAAGGGGCATTTTCAATACTGTACGTACAGTCATTACTACTAACATTGTAGATATACGGTCAAACAATTAAACACTTCACCAAAGCCAGAGTACTGCGTATGTCGCATAAACACTAAAAACTAACAACAAACGAGTTTTCAATTAAATAAGGGCAGATTCTGTCAAAGGATGTCATTGGGGGTTTGGAGTCAACGCCTCCAACAGCCGGAGGCAAGGGGGCCAGGGGGCGGAGCCCCCAGCGCTTGGGGATTTTGCAATTTTTGTGCAAAAATAACCTAATTTTAGCCTATTTTAGCAAAAGTTAATGCTTTTGAATTGTGGCACAAAAATTAGCAGTGCAAAAACATGATTAAACTTGCTTCGTAAATGAGCAGATTGGCAATGAGGGCAGTGGCTAATGGTAAAATTTTAAGCCTTTTTATTACACGCTGGTAAACCTTAAAACAAAAAAAATCACAAATTTAAGCTAATTCGTCTGCATTTACAAAACAAAATAATTTTGCAGAAGATGTTTATTCCCACCACATCCCAGCATCCCCATCGCTACCGAGTATTTTACAGTTACGTCTGGACAAGAAATGGATCTTGTTCCAGCTACTGCAATGAAATTTATGTGTCAGAAGTTTTTCTTATATTTCTCCGGTTTGAGCAGGGGTCCGGACCGCCTAGATTTGTTACTGGTAACGTCAGCGTCGATCGTTCAAACTATAGGGCTACAAATAAAGCTAGACACTTGAATGTCTTGCGATAGAGTAATGTTGAGGCTTACAGACACAGGATCCTTGAGTTCTTAATTTGAAATTTTGTAGCACCTTATATGTCTTCGTAGCGTCAGTTAAAACCAGGGTGTCGAACCGAACCCGAACCGTAAACCCGAATGAACCGTTTCATTTTGGTGAACCCGAACCGAACCTGAACCAGCAAAATTTTACTTCAGTGAATCTGAACCAAACCTGAACCCTCAAAATTGTGCTCAAGTGAACCCAAACCGAACCTGAACTCCTAACAAAAGTAAGAATATATTTTTCCATATCCGGATGCCGCTGGCGCTGGTACACGCACAATAAGAGCAGAGGTGAACTTTAACAGGATCAGCAATTTCTCCTTTTTTTTTTCTGTACGAAACGAGTAACAACAGTTAAATTTCAAGTCAATAAACCCGAACCGAACCTGAACCAGTAATATTTTACTTAAGTGAACCTGAACCAAACCTGAACCTCGAAAATGGTGCTCAAGTGAACCCGAACCAAACCTGAACCGCTAAAATATATTGAGCCGGAGCTAAACCTGAACCCGAACCGTTATTTGAAACGGTTCGACACCCTGGTTAAAACTGGAGGAACTAAATCGGGTATCACAGCTCACAGGCTAACCAAATGTATACCACAATATTGCTCATTTCTTTTACCGGTAAGTTATTTAGAAATTATTTAACACACGCAATTTGTTATTATTGATTTCAATGAACTTTTTTGGGCCAGTTAATGGAGAGTAATTTTGTTCATAATAAGAGATATTTTTTTCAGAAAATTGCAACATATTTTGCATAGCCAAAAAAATTTTTTACACTTCATGTATAGAAAGGGCTCTGTTGGTTGAAAAAACACTAAGCTTAAAATCCCTCAAATGTTTCTTGTAGCTCCAGTACGCTTTTGCGTGCCATCAGTTTAAACCGACGCTAGGAGGATGGGAGTTAAGTTTCTTCATCCACTTGATCGGCTTTCATGAGCTAGCTAAAAAACGTAGAGTTTAGTGTAGCCTACTGCAAGTTGCTACTAACTTTCTTCTGTGTTAATTGCTATTGCGCACAATTGGGTCATTTGTCAGGTCTATTGTTCACAAACCATTAAATTATCTGTTAGATCTATTGCAGAGGTGGCAACGGATCCGAAACGGACCCAGATCTTACTGTTTTTTCGCGGATCCGGATCCTGTTTCATTACAAGATACAGATCCGGACCGGATTCAATTCTAAATTTGGCTCTGCCCCCCAAATAATTCAGGGACAAAATCAGCACTACATTCTGCAAAAACCTTTTTTCTTTTGGTCTCCACCTGAAATTTGGCTGAAAAAATGCCCAATTTCCTGTTGAGACTTTTTTTTTGGTCTTTACCTGAATTTTGGCTGAAAAAACGCTCCTAATTTTAGTGAAGATCTTTTTTTCCTTTTTGGTATTCAACCGAATTTGGGCAGAAAAAACGACCCAGTTTTAGTAAGGACCTTTTCTGTTAGTTTTCACCTGAAATCGCGCAGAAAAAACGCCCGAATTTTGAGTGAGGACCTTTTTTGCTTTTCTTTGGTCTACTTTTGGTTTTCGTTGATATGAACAAAGTGTAGTTGTAGGCTGTAGGCCTGCTGGCGGATGCGGATCTTAAAATTGAAAAGGTGGCGGATCCGGATCTTTTCTTGTTGGATTCGGATCGGTTCCGGATCTTCAAATTTATGGATCCGGCCACCTTTGATCTATTGTTCATGAACAATTGAATTTATTCTGCATTGGATAAGCAAGCTTTGAGATTAGCAGGCGTTTGCTTCGTTACTTTCGTGCTAAAATGCAAAGAGCAGTACTGCCCCCCTTGCCCCTCCTGGTAAAAGGGCTGGGGGGCAGCTGCCCCCCCGTTCCGGCACCACTGCTTTTGGAGATCGTTTGAAAAAAAATTTTAAAGACTTTTTTTTTGGAGAACACTTGCGCCTCTGTCCTTGGCCTTGGCCTCGAGTATTCCTGTCCTTGGCCTCGAGCCTTGTGTCCTCGACTCCACCTTTACTTGGCTAGTTCCAGTAGGCTACTTCCAGTAGGCATGGCTAGTTCCAGGAGGCTACTAACCATAATAATTTGTGCACAATTATACAGTACACGCAATAACAATAAGCATAATGTGATAATTAGGTTTATTGTTGATTTTAACTCGACATCAGATATGGAGCATAAACAAATGCAGCGGTTATGACTTTTAACTATAACATTCCTACTGTCTATACGGTGTTTCGAATGTTATTGATTGTCTGGCTATAAAAAGTTATTCCCTTCAAACAGAGTTTAGATTTACAAAATTTTAATGCGATTGCATTATCGTTGTATCACTAGCTGTTATCGCTACATACTGCTTATTAAAACTTACTTCGGAATGTACTGCAGCAGTGTCTGTGGAAGACTGGATTGAGATGCAAGGGAAAGAGGAAGAATCAACAGTTTACCGCGGAAAACTTGCCGATGAACGTAAAGCTCGTTTTACAGCAACTCGGTCCACAAATGCCATTTGAAGCAAGCCTTTGAGGCCTTTCTTCCAACGTTGATCTCTCAAGTATGCCTGATCTTTTATCGGAACTTTAAGAGCTGGGGAGCAAGAGCAAAATATGTGCTCTTGTTGGTTGTTATCTACATCACAGTTGATTCTTCTGTCATCACACGGTAACACTTCCGAAGAACAGGAGCACCCAGCAATATCAAAAAGGTTGTCTAATTTGTTAGCAAGATTTCATTATGCAGCAGCTTTATTGTGTTTTCGTTTTTTATCTTTTACCAACTGCAGCAAATCTCTTATCTTTTTTTCGATTGACAATGTGGACATTAAAGGTGATCGCCGGTCCACTGACTGCCAAATACTCATCAAATCTTGTTTTATCTGATGGCATTATTGCGAAATCGAACTTTGCAGATCAGTATTTTTTAAATGGGTAATAGTAACGGATTAACTGCATGCAAAGCTTGGCTCCGTTTTTGGATAACTTGCTGGGTCCTGCACTATGTTTCTCGTCACTTTTTTGTCTCGTAAGCGGTCATGTTTTTGCTTTCGGGCATAGCTATTTCTTCCTTTTGCTTTTATTGCTAAACAGCCTAAAACTAACTTCGATTAAGCTTGAATCACGGGAAATACTGTAGACTCTTATCACCCCGAAACGATAAAACTTTGTTCAAGAGAAATGATTTATAGATAACGTAAGCAAGATTAATTGATTGCAACCAAATTCTGTTTTATCATTTTATTAGTAGGCTACAAAGACTACAAACTGCTTTGAAGCGAAATTTGGTCGTTGGCAATAGTCGTAAATCGGAGCATATGAAAGTGGGTAATATTTCACTTCCAAATAAACAACTAAACTTTGGGAGAGGTTTGGACATAATTTTATATACATCGTAATATTGTAAACAGTTGCTGTGACTTAGGCGATTATGCCATAGTATTTATTTGTACTTTTGTAGCCTATCATTTGCACTTACGGCTCAATAATTTCAAGTTCAAGCAAAATGATAAGAATCTTTTTCAAGCTTATTTTTGCAGAATATCATGTATTTTGTAAATGGATTATGGTGCGCCATCCAGCGGAATGTAAAAAAAAGCAAATTTGGGCGAAAAAATTAAAAACCATTTCCGCAAGCATTTCTTGACTTGGAGTGCTCAAATTTCGCAGAAATATGAACAAAATACTGCAAAATAACGTTTTTCTGTAGCGAAAATCGACCTACCCTAATAATCACCAACGAAGTACCGGTAATGATACCATACGCTTACACCCCTATTCCGAGACACATCCGTAAAGGCGTGTTAATAAGACAGATTATTGCCTCACATTTATGAAAGCAGTTGGTGGCCAGCAATTTTGCAAAGAATGAAGAAAGCTTTGAACGAGAATTATGTTTGAACTTTATTATTCTTTTTTCCATTGTTGCCTGTGGTCTTGTCGTTACGTGATGTTCCGAAAACGTATTCTAGTAAACCGAAATGGGGGTTACAAGCAGTCGTTAGGGGGGCACGGCCCCCCGTAGTGACGGCACTGACTCGGGACCATGTCTTTAGCTACCTAAAAAAATCCCCATGTTTTGGACGTGGGACCAGAGCCTCAGAAAAAAAATTTTTCAGGGGGTACAAAGGTTGATACCGGGCCCCAAATCTTATTGGGCCTCACAAGCCTTATCGGGGGGCCATGCCGTTTAATTATTTTTTGTCCGACTGGTGTAGATCTTCATTTAAAAATGAGGCGGATAACGATATTCGCATACAGTTGCGACCTATGAAAAACACAACTAGACGTAATAAAAATTGGTTTAAATCCAGCTAGGAGGTCTGGGGGCCCGACAAAGTCCAACCTCAGACCTCCACGTGGTGTCGGGTGGAAACAGTGGAAACACTGGCTAATAGTGGAAACACTGGATATTGTCGGTGCCTTCGACAATGTCACCTTCCGTAGCTTTGTTGCGGCCCTGCGAGGACTGGGCATGTCTAAGATTTTCACCTCATGGATAGAGACTCTACTAAGACATCGCACAGTCCAAGTAGAATTATATGGTGATAAAGTTAAAAGGGAAGCAGTGAAGGGGAACCCACAAGGTGGTATCCTGTACCCTTTTCTGTGGAACTGTGTCTTAAACAGCCTATTGCTAGCATTACGTAGCAGAGGCTTTTATGTTTAAGCCTATGCCGATGATCTAGCAGTGTTGGTCACTGGTGCTGATATGCTTTGGATCAGAGGTATGGCCCAAAAAGCAATAAATATTGCAGCAAATTGGGCTTCGGGACAAGAGCTACAGTTTAACTGCAAGAAAACAGAAATTGTACTGTTCACTCACAAATGGAATCCAGATTTGGATTCCTTGTCAATGAATGGTTAAAAACTTGAACTTTCCAAGGAAGCAAGGCTGTTAGGTGTTACTCTGGACAGCAAGCGAACTTGGAAAATTACCCGAATTATCCGCAAAGCAACTACAGCATTAAAGCAATGTAGACAAATTGTGGGTAAAACGTGGGGAATAAAACCATCTATGATGAAATGGATATACACGGCTATGATACGTCCAATCATGTCGTATGCATGTGTGTCCTGGGCTGGCGGTCTCAACAAAAAGTATCTGGTGAGGAAACTCATAAAGGTGTAGAGACTTGCTTGCCTAATGATTTCATGCGCTTTTCCTGGCACCTCTACAGGTGCTCTGGAAATATTGCTCAGCATAACTCCTATTGAGGAATTTCTGCTGGCCGAGGCAGCGCGAGGGTCTTACAGAATCACTGTTAGTGGGCTCTGGCATGTCAACCCCATTGGTTCCTTTGGGAAAACAAAAAGCCATGGTGATGTTTGCAATGAGGCAAGGAAATTCTTACCTCTGCTGCAAATGCCACCTGACCGAATAAAGAAAACAAAGGTATTCGAAAGAAATTTTGAATGTCAAATTATGGACGAAAAGAATGCTATCAGATTTGAAAGCGTTCTAAACCAGAGCACTGTCAAGGTTTACACTGATGGCTCGAAACTTGATGGGAGAGTAGGTGCGGGTTTTTATGCCGAATACCCAAACAACTCCCCAAACAAGCATTTTTCCACCTTGGAATTTACAACACTGTATTCCAGGCAGAAGTCTTAGCTATTTCAGAAGTGGCAAAGAACCTGCTTATGGAAAAAATGCTCAATCAAAGTATTGTTGTGCTGGTTGATAGTCAAGCAGCTATCAAACCACTCATAAAGTGCACTGTAACATCAATTACAGTGCTCAACTGCATTAGAAACCTAAATCAGTTAGGTAAGCAAAACCACGTCAGTGTTGCCTGGATTCCTGGTCATGCAGGAGTACATGGTAACGAAGAGGCAGACTATCTAGCCAAATCAGGATCTAAATCAAAAATACATGGTCCTGAGCCTTTTATTACAGTCCCGTATGCCAGTTGTGTTAACACGGTTAAGGACTGGTCCACAGATAGATGGAAATCTTTGTGGAATAAACGGAGAGACTGCTTGAGGATGAAGGAGTATGTTGGTTAGACGTCTTCCCGACTAACAATACGTCTCCTTAACCTCAAGAGGCCTCAATTAAATAGAGTAGTGCAAGTTTTAACTGGGCATTACAATCTACAGCGGCACAAGAAAACTACAGATCGTGCTGAGTCTTCTCTGCGTCCGAAATGTAGCCTAGAGGATGAAACACCAAATCATCATGTAGGCACTTGCAAGCTTTACCAAGATATTTGTGTTAAATATTTTGGAATCACTAAAACCACTGTCCATGAAGTGGTAACGAAATGTAACATTAACAAACTGGCCACGTACTTAAAGGAAGCTGGAAGGCTTTCTGAGTTCGACCAGTAACCAAATAAAACAATAACATAACAAAGCAGCTACAGTTGCACTGGGCTCAAAGGAGCCTACACAATTTGTAGGTGGACTTTAGCTAACGGTAGCAGAATCGCTTGCACCGTTGCCCAATAATAATAATAATAATAGGGGGTCTGGGGGGAGCGCTGTGAGCTCCCCCAGCGGGGTCTGGGGCAGAGCCCCGGAAATTTTTTATGTTTCTCGAGGGTAAAATACAGCATTTGATCAACATCCCAGCACCAAACTTGCTTAAATTGACTAGCAGAAAACGTGATATACATGAAAGAAAGTATGTGAAATGGTGGATGATGACATAGCCACAATATTACACAATATAATGACTTTAATACTGCAAATCCAAATATTTTACTGATAAAAGTTTTAAGAAGTCATCTGCAATCATAGACTTCACAAACCCAAATACCTATCAAACTCATACAAGTAGAGTGAGTTACTCAGTCAGTAGCATAGTATGTCAACTTTGACTCCGCTCTCTGAGGTTGAAATGCTCTTGGATCTCTGGAATTGTGGGCCCTCGTGCATTGTTATTTCGTAAAATTAGGGCTCTCAAGTCGGAGAAATGTAACAAAACATTAATTTCGGTGTAAGTGTATGGCTTTTAATACATTTTCCTCTTTTTTTAATCAAATCGGCCACTATTGGATGCCATAAAGGCTGTGTAGCAAAAATAGCGACCAATTACCAGTACGGAATAGGTTGACTGATATTTTTGCTGTAGGCAAGTTTGATTACGGTGTTATGGTGCGATACCAAAACTTAACGCAGAAACCTGAACTCTTTCGGGCCCCTTGAGCCCGGGCCCCTCTAGGCCCGAGTACGATGTACCCCCTGAACCCCCCTCTCGCAGGCCCTGCGTGGGACTTCCCCTTTCTTTGGGCTTTAAAATCTGCCATCTAGTGTCGAAGAGTCTTTACTGTCCAACAGCCAATCCAAAAGTTATTGAAAAGCCAAAGTTTAAATCGTAATTGATTTTCAAGAGCAGGTATAAACAAATTTATTTTGAAGATGATGACGTCATTGTTGGTGACCTCATTGCCAAATTTTAAGTTTTGGAAAAATGATGTATTCTGTATTGATGATTCTAATTGTAAATGAGAGTTGGCTGATTGGCTGCAAACCGAAAATTGCTTAAATCAAAGTGATGACCTCACAAACGTTTTTGATGACGTCATATGTCAAGAGTTTGGATCGTAAATTTGAAAAAGAGTGTTTGACCAAACGAAACTTTGCAACACTTTGAGAATATCAGTATCATCATCATGTTGAGGTTCTAAGGTATCTTCGAGTCCTTGCCTCGTCCTTCTATATGCAATGGTTCTAAAAAAATAATAACTTGCGCAAATATTAGTAATTTAATACGAATCTGTCCCGAGCACGATAATATACCCGATAGAAAGAAAATTTCTACCGTTTTACGATATCTGACAATACTATTATCTTACGCAAAATACTATGCTAGCATCAAAGGTGGAGTCCTCGAGGACGTCCTTGGCCTCCAGGACGTCCTCGAGAACACATTTTGAAGTCCTTGGCCTTGGCCTCGAAGCCTTTGGTCCTCAAAAATTGCCCTGTCCTCGGCTCGAGGACAGCACTATTTTTGAACCGTTAAATTTTTGTCGGAAAACGCCAGAAACCTCGCAGAAAATTTGTAAATACCTTTTTTATTTTGCGCAATTGGAGCATAGGCTTAGCCAATCGGGCCTCTCCCTCCCAATTTAAATTTTACCAGTGACAAAATATGACAAAAAAGCCTATTGTTTCTTCAGTTTCGGTTTCTTTTTAGCGTTTTTTGCTTACACCAGTAGCGAACAACAATATTGAAGACCAGGGGCTCCGGGACCCCCTAAAATCAATTTTTGCCAGCCAATTTAAACTTAAACCTGGAAGAAATAGATAGTTTTTGTCCTAAAAGTTGCTATCTCAGGATCACATCTAGCCTTTTTATGAACGTAATGCATTAACCAAGGCCGGATTTACCACAATATGGCGCAGTACCAGCTAAGGGTCCTGCGCTCAAATCTTAAGACTTTTTATGGTCTTCACCTACATTTGCCAGAAAGATGCTGCGAAAATCTCCAAAGTGCCAGGGGCCCAGCGCGATGTAAATCCGGCCCGGCAATAACATGGTCAATAGCGTAGCCAGGGGGGGGGGCGAGGGGGCTAAAGCCCCCCATTGCCTGTCAACCAAAATGCAGGATAAGAAAACCACCACGTTTTTAGCTCTTCTGAGACTGTCTTTTGAGCTGGAATAGACTAAAAAGTGATTTAAAGCATTTTTTGAAACATATATTCAGAGGGGGGGGCTATTTCGTCAAAAATTAAAGTCACCAATCAATAAAACAGGGATATATAGAAATATCCCTGCAATAAAAACTTTTAAAAATGCCCAAAAATAAGCAATCAAAAATGATCGCTAGTGTAAAAACGCCAAACATAGGTTTTATCAACAAATATATTATAAACTCAGGAATAAGGGGGTGGGCTATTCAGTGCTAGTTAATTACCAATCACTTCTCTCAAATTCTCAAATATCTTTCCATTAGCCCCCCCCCCCCCCCCCCCCGATTATTTTTCTTTATAAAATACAGACGAAATAGATTACATCGTGTGAGTTTTATTGAATAATAGGATTTTATGATTTACCAGCATGTAAACAAGACAACTGCAATGTTATCATTAGCCACGTCCCACATAGCCCGATAACGCAACCAGTTGAATCATGTTGCGCTGCCAATTTCTATGCCACGTTTTAAAAGCATTATTTTGTATTAAAATAGCTCTAAAATTAAGTTATATTTGCAACAAAATGCAAAATTTGCGAGCGCTGGGGGCTCCGCCCCATAGACCCTCGTGCCTCCGGCGGTTGGGGGCTTTGCCCCCAGGTCCCCAAAACAGATCCCCATTGCGAATTTCTGGCCACGCGCCTGAACATGGTTAGTAAGCGAAACTACTTATCTATTGTACTATTTTTCAATAACAATTCAGTAATTCACCTCCATCTCGCCAGTTTTTACGCACAAAATACTTTTAAAAAAAATTAGCCATGGAAAATGCTGATTGAACAAATTGTTGAACTTCAGTGGAGGGGGCCTGAGCCCCCTGGCCTAACATGCATTTCTATAACTGGTTATTTTCATGACAAAACAAAAATCTCTATGGAAAATCTTTGAGTGGGTTTTCATTTACTGCTAAAATGCTGCACGAGTCAATGCATTTTACTTCCCCTTACCTGGACCAAATCACGTACAATTAAACTTTAACACCAAAATACAAGATGTTAAACGTGTTTTGGACTTAAATTGCAACTAGAAGGAGGATTAAACAATTTACATCAAATCAAAATCAAATCTCTCATTATACTCGCTGTAATACGCCGGAGCGTGTAACGAGTTGGCGGGGCCCATCTCCGCGTCATTGCGCCCGGGCAACACAGCTCCATTCGAAGAAATGTCGCAACGGTGGCGAGCCGTTGGCAACACTGTGTCCGATTTAACCGGTCCGAGATTTGAACCTCAGACCTCCCGCTCCAGAGACAAACGCGTTACCCGTTCGACCAACTGGCTGGTTTAATTTTTTTTATTAAAAATTTTTTTTTTTAATTCAAAAAATTAAATTAAACAAATTAATTTTTTTAATTGGCTTTCAAATGTCTAAAATCTGGTGCTTTCAAATGGCTCTAAACATGTGCGAAGTGTGATTCAATGGCACTAAAACAGCTTTTTTTTCCAAAAAATTACAAAAAATCGCCCAACGGCTGGGGGCTTTGCCCCCAGATCCCCGTCTGTGATACATTTGAGTTACACTGATTTTCTCAAAACGTCTCCAAAGTTACGTATTTGCACTTTTCGACTATATTAGTTGAGGCCCTCTCCTTCTGTAAAATCCTGGTTAAGTGCCAACAGGTAAATTTTTGATGACGTCATTGCATGTGATTTTGTGGTTTGGGGCCCCCCAATCAAAAATTCTGGCTACGCCGATAAATTGGAGATGGCCTGAAAAACTTTTTTGAAGACCTTTTTTTTGGAAAACACTTGCGGCTGTGTCCTTGGTCCTTGGCCTTGGCCTCGAGAGGGCCTGTTCTTGGCCTCGAGAGGGTCTGTTCTCGGAAAGGCTGTCATTGGCCTTGGCCTCGGATTTTTTTAGTGTCCTTGGCCTTGGTCTTGGCCTCGAGCCTTGTGTCCTCGACTTCACCTCTGGTTAGCATACTTCTACAATCAGTGATACTAACTCTATTCTAGAATAGGCCTGGCATCTGAACTAAGCTTATCTAATCACTTAGAATTACAGACTTATTTAATTAACCTATAATAACCAGGCTAATATTTAACAATTTGCAGCCTTAATATTTTTTTATTCATGTACTAATTGTCGCAGTTCCTGCTTCAGCCAATGATGTTGTGGAAGCTAGCAACGAAATGCCCACAAGCAAGAAATAATTAGAACCGATTGCTTCTTTAGCGTACAGAGCATATTAGTAATTCGGTTGTTCAATAGGGTTGTTTAAATCAGGCTTTTTTTTAAAATTTAACCCATCACTCCCGCAAATTGTAAGGTTGGTGATGAAACCCCACGTACCAAATTTCAGCTCATTCGGTCACAGGGAAAGCAGGGCATGCAATTTGAAATTTTGAATTTTCGTCGAAAAATATGGAATTTTTGCCCACTTTAACATTAATATTTTCAGTCAAAATACGTGGTATCTAAGCTTTTTTTGATTTAATATTGCTCAAATTACATAATAGACCCAGTCTATTCTAGTTTGTAGTGTTTGCTTTGCACATTTAGGAACAAAAAAATTCCCTGTTTTTTCGCTATTTTGACTAAAATATGTTAAAGTGCTTATATGCCATCTAGACTGCTCTCTAACACCAATACTACTCTACAAACCACTGCATAAAATGAGAAAACGACCGATTTCTACCTAGAAACTCGCCTAACGTCCCTCTTCAAGTCCAGGCGATGACATACCCAAGTTATTGAAACTATGTTTGACAAGTTCAAGCCGTGGGAAATATGATTTATTATTACAATCACAACTGCTATTTAATGTGAATCAAAAATCAGCAGTTGATGAAGTTTCAAACATTATTTTCTTGCGGTCCAGCATTTCTATGTTTGTTGTTCTAATTCTTAGCAAGAACAACTTCATGATCGTCCCATTTTTCGACTTTTTAGTTTTTCACGGTACTGTAAAATAGTGAAAAGTTGAACGTTGGAATGATTCATTGCGGAATGTTACAAAGTTTCGTGACCGTTCTTTAGGTAGTAATACTAAAGCATTAACCTAGATTGTTCCCCCAATAGAGCTGGCCAGATACTTCTCGTTTATGTTTTTGATTGACAGACCAACCATCACATATGCACGATACGTGTTTTGGTTTAGAGTATTCATCCTCCACTCCCAATCAAGCTTGAGACGAGCTCAATGACAGCACTAGTTACAGCCCGTTCATATACAGGGTTGGCCATAAATCGTACACTAAAGAATCACGTGGAGTATGATGTAGAACAATGTAAAATCTATTAAAGAACGTGTATTTTGAATACTACCTTAGGGAATAAAAGTACATGTTCTTTTGTTCTTTTCTAAAGCAGTGAAGCATTGCATGCACTTATCAGTAAATTAGTTAGTTAATCACAGCTGGTTTAAATGCTATGGTGTACGAGTTATGGACAACCCTGTATTTAGCACATCATGGATAAAAGCATGGAAAACTCTACTGTTTCACTGTTATAACTCAGGGAGATTTTTGTATAGGTTAACTCCTGAAACAATTACAGCTTAGGGTGAACCAGACTGAAGGGTTTTCAATGTTATATCTGTGGTATACTAAATAATATGTTTTTACAATCCATTTAATCACCCCTTTAACCAACCTCTCGTGCTCTACTAGCTCAAACAATGCAGGATAACAGAGTGGGAGCTGCGCTTCTCAGATGTGTGGCTATCAACAATACTATACAGAAGAATCTTGAGTAAAATTTTTCTCAACAGTTCATAGTGTTTTGGTAGCTATCACTCAAGTCACAAATATTGGTAAATGCTGCTTACTTCAAAGGCTGCTTTTTGGATGCTCAATACAATCTACTTATAATATAATGTTTAGCAACAAATGTTGCATTTGCTTTTTCAGAATGGGTACGGGACTAGGTCGTAGAATTGTTTCAAGATTGTTAGAGGGTAGATATAGTTACCATTTAATCAAACAACAGCTTCATTTTCGTGGAAAAACACTGTTACCTCTCATTTATAAGCAGTACTTAAATTGTAAGGGAGACGCGTCCCCAATCGAGAGTTAGCGTCCTTCCATTGAGATTTAGCGTCCCCCCATCAAGATTTAGGCGTCCTCCCATCGAGAGTGGAGCGCTGGATTACCACAGGAAAAATAGCCAGCCAGGACTTAAAGATTCTACAAATTTCCTGCCGAAAATGGTCGCAAATTGCGGCGAAGACCTGTTTTGTTTTTTTGTTTTTGTTTTTAGTTTTCACCTGATTTCGGGGAAAAATGACGGCGAAGACCTTTTTCTTTTTGGTCTTCATTCAATTTCGGCGACGGAAATACATCATTTCCTCTAAACTTTTTGTAAAGTTAGTCAAGGCTGCAAAAGCGTCTCCCCATGCAAAATTTTACAAGTTAAGTCCTGTTTATAAGGCATTAGTCAGAACCACAAAAAAGTAACATGTTGGTTGCCAAGCTGATTTTGCTATTCTATCACGAAACCAGTAGCACTGAAACGACCCAAAACTAGTGTTTCCTGAATTTTTGCTGAACCAATTTACTGCATACAAAATCGGTTAGAATGTTAGATAATTTAGCGTTTGGTCGTGAGACTTCGAAACATTTCGCAATGAATCATTCCAACGTTCAACTTTTCACTATTTTACAGTACCGTGAAAAACTAAAAAGTCGAAAAATGGGACGATCATGAAGTTGTTCTTGCTAAGAATTAGAACAACCAACATAGAAATGCTGGACCGCAAGAAAATAATGTTTGAAACTTCATCAACTGCTGATTTTTGATTCACATTAAATAGCAGTTGTGATTGTAATAATAAATCATATTTCCCACGGCTTGAACTTGTCAAACATAGTTTCAATAACTTGGGTATGTCATCGCCTGGACTTGAAGAGGGACGTCAGGCGAGTTTCTAGGTAGAAATCGGTCGTTTTCTCATTTTATGCAGTGGTTTGTAGAGTAGTATTGGTGTTAGAGAGCAGTCTAGATGGCATATAAGCACTTTAACATATTTTACAGAGGTGGAGTCGAGGACTCAAGGCTCGAGGCCAAGACCAAGGCCAAGGACACCAAAAAAATCCGAGGCCAAGGCCAATGACAGCCTTTCCGAGAACAGACCCTCTCGAGGCCAAGAACAGGAATGCTCGAGGCCAAGGACCAAGGACACAGCCGAAAGTGTTCTCCGAAAAATAAAGGTCTTCAAAAAAGTTTTTCAGGCCATCTCCAATTTATAGGCGTAGCCAGAATTTTTGATTGGGGAGGCCCAAACCACAAATCACATGCAATGACGTCATCAAAAATTTACCTGTTGGCACTTAACCAGGATTTTGCAGAGGGAGAGGGCTAAAACTAATATAGTTGAAAAGTGTAAATACGTAACTTTGGAGACGTTTTGAGAAAGCCAGAGTAACTCAAATGTATCACAGACGGGGATCTGGGGGTGGGGCCCCCAGCCGTTGAGCGATTTTTTGGAAAAAAAAAGCTGTTTTAGTGCCATATTGAATCACACTTCGCACATGTTTAGAGCCATTTGAAAGCACTAAATTTTAGACATTTAAAAGCCAATTAAAAAATTAAATTGTTTAATCCTCCTTCTAGTTGCAATTTAAGTCCAAAACACGTTTAACATCTTGTATTTTGGTGCTAAAGTTTAATTGTACGTGATTTGGTCCAGGTAAGGGGAAGTAAAATGCATTGACTCGTGCAGCATTTTAGCAGTAAATGAAAACCCACTCAAAGATTTTCCATAGAGATTTTTGTTTTGTCATGAAAATAACTAGTTATAGAAGTATTTTGTGCGTAAAAACTGGCGAGGTGGAGGTGAATTACTGAATTGTTATCGAAAAATAGTGCAATAGATGGTTATGCTTACTAGCCATATTATTGCCGGGCCGGATTTACATCGCGCTGGGCCCCTGGCACTTTGGAGATTTTCGCAGCATCTTTCTGGCAAATGTAGGTGAAGACCATAAAAAGTCTTAAGATTTGAGCGCAGGACCCTTAGCTGGTACTGCGCCATATTGTGGTAAATCCGGCCTTGGTTAATGCATTACGTTCATAAAAAGGCTAGATGTGATCTTGAGATAGTTACTTTTTGGACGAAAACTATCTATTTCTTCCAGGTTTACGTTTAAATTGGCTGGCAAAAATTGATTTTAGGGGGTCCCGGAGCCCCTGGTCTTCAATATTGTTGTTCGCTACTGGTGTAAGCAAAAAACGCTAAAAAGAAACCGAAACTGAAGAAACAATAGGCTTTTTTGTCACATTTTTGTCATTGCTGAAATTTCAATTGGGGGGGAGGCCCGATTGGCTAGGCCTATGCTCCAATTGCGCAAAACAAAAAAGGTATTTACAAATTTTCTGCGAGGTTTCTGGCGTTTTCCGACAAAAATTTAACGGTTCAAAAATAGTGCTGTCCTCGAGCCGAAAACAGGGCAATTTTTGAGTACCTAAGGCTTCGAGGCCAAGACCACGGACTTGAGGCTTCGAGGCCAAGGCCAAGGACTTCAAAATGTGCCCTCGAAGCCAAGGACGTCTTTGAGGACTCCACCTCTGATATTTTAGTCAAAATAGCGAAAAAACAGGGAATTTTTTTGTTCCTAAATGTGCAAAGCAAACACTACAAACTAGAATAGACTGGGTCTATTATGTAATTTGAGCAATATTAAATCAAAAAAAGCTTAGATACCACGTATTTTGACTGAAAATATTAATGTTAAAGTGGGCAAAAATTCCATATTTTTCGACGAAAATTCAAAATTTCAAATTGCATGCCCTGCTTTCCCTGTGAACCGAATGAGCTGAAATTTGGTACGTGGGGTTTCATCACCAACCTTACAATTTGCGGGAGTGATGGGTTAAATTAAAAAAAAAAAGCCTGATTTAAACAACCCTATTGTTCAACCGAGCCGGTTAACAGCAATCGGAGCGCGCTTTTTTGGACCCACCGCAACTGGTGACCCCGCCGTAATTTGATGGTCGACGCTGGTATTAGTAGAGGAACAAAGCCCAGGATTTAGGTAAAATCGTTCACTTCCGGAATAAAGCGTGAAATTTGGCACAAACCTTCCCCAGGGTGAGTATAACGATCTCCAAAGGGGAGCCAAAAAATTGGGCTTGGGTAACTCCGACAAACGGCCCCTAACGTTATGTTCCGGCTCTACCCAGTGGTGCCGAAACAGTGGGGGCAGCTGCCCCCCTGCCCTTTTCCCAGGAGGGGCAAGGGGGGCAGTACTGACCTTTGCATTTTAGTACGATAGTAACGAAGCAAACGCTTGCTAATCTCAAAACTCGCTTATCCAAAGCAGGATAAATTTAATTGTTTATGAACAATAGATCTAACAGTTAATTTAATGGTTTGTGAACAATAGACCCGACAAATGACCCAATTGTACACTATAGCATTCAACACAGTAAAAAGTTAGTAGCAACTTGCTGTAGGCTATACTACACTGTACATTTTTTTTTTTTTTGCTAGCTCGTGAAAGCTGATCAATTGGATGAAACTTAACTCATATCCTTCTAGCGTCAGTTTAAACTGATGGCACGCGAAAGCGTACTAGAGTTATAAGAAGCATTTGAGGAATTAAAGTTTAGTGGTTTATCAACCAACAGAGCTCTTTCTTGAAAAAAAACGTAATAAAAATTTTTGTCGATTCAAATCACGTTGCAGACAAGTTTCTTTTTCTAAAAAAAATATCCTTCATTATAAGCAAAATGACTCTCCATTGATTGACGCTTAAAAGTTCACTGAAATCAATTATAACAAATTGCGTGTGTTAAATGTTTTCTAAATAACGTACCGATAAAATAAAAAAGCAATCTTGTGGAATATATTTGGTCAGCCTGTGAGATGTGACACCCGATTTAGTTCCATTCGTTTAAAGTTACGCTTCGAAGATATGGAGTGCTACAAAATTTCAAATTAAGAACTCAAGGATCAATGTCTGTAGGCCTCAGGCCAGTGCCGTCACTACGGGGGAGCCAGGGGGGCCGTGCCCCCCTAACGGATGCTTGTACCCCCCATTTAGGTTTACTCAAAATACTGTTTTTGGAACATTACTCAGTGACAAGGCAACACACGATAATGGAAAAAGGAATAAGTACGTTCAAACATAATTCTCCTTTGACGTATTCTCGATTTTTTGCGAAATTGCAGGCAACCAACTGCTGTGTCTCATAAATCTGACGCAATACTCCGTCTTATTAACACACCTTTACGGATGTGTCGCGAAAGATAGATGTAAAGCCTGCAGAATTGTTACTGGTATGTGATACAGTTTTTTGTCAAAAACCAGCTGTTTTGATTGTTAGAGCACACTCAAGATTTTGAGGTCGCAGTCAGTGGCGCAACCAAGGTGAAGGGGTTTAAGCCCCCTTAGCCAACTCACTTAGACAATTTTACCTTAAAATACGAGCGTTTAAACGTATTTTAGACTTGACCTGAAGTAAGGAGGGGGTTGAAGGTGCAAAGCAATTTAATTCTTTGAAATTACTTCAAAACTTTAGCTATTCAGTTATTCATATGGCTTCAAATGGCTTCAAAAAGTGTGAAATGTGATTAAAATGGGGTTAAAATCGCTACTTTTTTGCTGCAAAATCGCCTAGCGGCTGGGGCTCCGCCCCAAGCCTCGTTCACATTTGCTAAATATTTAGTGGCTATGTACCGTCTGTGACGCGTTTGAGTTGCATTAGTATGGTCAGCACGGGGGCTAAGTCAGGCAGTTTTTGTGCAAAAAAGAAATTTAATTTTGGTTCACTCCTCTTAGCAAAATTCTGGTTGCACGTCTGGTAGCATTCATTGCTCTAGATAGGTTTTTAAGCGGCTATGGGCCGCAGACGAAACGAGCTAAGAAGCGCTGCCGGCCTTATTTCAAAATCGCGCATAGTTGCAGCCGTACGATCTGAAGATTAGTTTTTATATGCTAATTTTAGAGCCCCTCCACTTTTGGCTAGTGCCCCCACACTTCATTTGCTCTGGCAACGGCACTGCCTCAGGCCCGGCACCAAGGGGGGCATTTCGGGGCCGTGTCTCCCCAAATGAGAGCTGTGCCCCCCTAAGCGAGGATTGTGCCCCAAAAAAAGTAACAGGCTCGGTGCCACTGGAGTGCAGTTCGAGGCTTGAGACCCCCAAAATACTGATCATCACCCCAGAATTCGTGAGCAAGAACCGTTCTTTCGCAGATTCTGCAGTGAAGACCTTTTTGTTTTGTTTTTTTGGTCTTCACTCACGAATTCGAGGGAACAAAGTTTTTGTGCCCCCCAAAAAAATTATTTATGCCTCTCCAGTCACGCTACTCTGGCGCCAGACAATCAAATTTCTAAGTTTGTTTGTAGCCCAAGTTGAAACGATTGACGCTGACGTTACCAGAGGCGAATCCAAGCGATCCGGACCCCTGCTCAAACCGGATTAATATAAGAAAAACTTGTAACACATAAAATTCATTGCAATAACTGGAGCAAGATCCATTTCTTGCTCAGACCTAACAGCAAAATACTCGGTGGGGATGGAGATGCGGGATGTGGTGGAAACAAACATCTTCTTCAAAATTATCTTCTTTTGTAAATGCAGACGAATTAGTTTAAAACTTGTGATTTCTTTTGTTTTAAGGTTTACCAGCTTGTTATAAAAAGGCTAAAATTTTACCATCAGCCACCGCCCTCATAGCCAATCTGCTCATTTACGCAGCCGGTTTAATCATGTTTTAGCTTTGCTAATTTTTATGCCACAATTTAAAAGCATTAACTTTTGTTACAATAGACCTAAAATTAAGTTATTTTTGCACAAAAATTGCAAAATCCCCAAGCGCTGGGGGCTCCGCCCCCTGACCCCCTTGCCTCCGGCTGTTGTGGGCGTTACCCCCAAACCTCCGATGGCATCCTGCGGTAGAGACTGCTCTTATTTAATTGACAATTCGTTTGTTGTTATTTTTACTGTTTATTCGACGTACTCAGTACTTGGGCTTTGGTGAAGTGTTTAATTGCTTGACAGTATTTCTGCAATGTTGGTGGTAAGGACTGTGCATACAGTATTGAAAGTGCCCCTTGAAAAAGCTGCCCCCCTTGCCCTTCTGACGTTTCAGCACCCCCGGCTCTACCTAGTGGTTAAAGAAAGTTTCTTTGTTGTAAACAAGCTTGCAGGACCAACTGACAATTTTATGATTTTATTTTATTGTTTTTGCCGTCTTGAATATTTTGGCATGCCATGACGTTACAGATGACGTAATTATGACGTCATTTTTGCCAAAAATGTATGATTTCAAGCAAAATATTGCTCAAATTGGTGGAGTCCGTCACTGATATCAAACTCTGTTAATTGTTTCGCTTATTATTTAAACATTTTGTGTAGCTTAGTTTACGTCACTTTGTGACGTAATTATGACGTCAGTTTAGCCAAAATTTGCACAAAACAACAGCAATGAATTGTTTGTTAAAATCATCAGTTTTAATACCTACATTTTGTGATCAACGTATTAATTCAAGATACAGTAAAATAGTTGCTTATAGCAGACGATGCCATTTGGTGACGTCATTATGTCCGATGATGCCATATTGCAGTGTTTTGTCCTCTGCTGAAAAGTTGACAAAAATAGATGTGCTTTGTCTAGAAACAATGAGAGGACGCAGGCATAATATACAGGGTGTTCATAAAGTTCTGATACAATTTCAAAATCTTACTAGATGGGAGTTAGCCAGCAAACCCAGTGAACGACCGATGCAAAGCTAATGCCGTGACGTTTAAAAGTACTTTTTGTCTACCGTAAAATCAGCAATTATTCAAAAATATCTGATTTTGCAACCTCCAGAAAAGTACAGTCAAAATAATTGTCTGTTAAACATCTGTTGATATCATAACAGACTGGCACCCTAAGTTGAGCCATTCAAAAAATTGATTTTTTGGGGGGTCCCCGGGGGGAAGTGGCACCCCAAACTATGTCAAAATATTTTTCTGTTAAATATCTGCTGTTATCAAAACAGACTGGCAACCTAAGTTGATCCGTTCAAAAAATTGATTTTTGTGATTTTTGAGGGGTCCATTTGGGGGGGTCCTCGGGGGGGGTGGCACCCCCAAACTATGTCAAAATATTTTTCTGTTAAATATCTGCTGATATCAAAACAGACTAGCACCCTAGCTCGAGCCGTTTAAAACATTGATTTTTGGGGGTCCATTTGGGGGGTTCTTAGGGGGGGTGGCATTCCCAAAGTATGTCAAAGTATTTGTCAGTTAAATATTTGCTGATATCATAAAACACTGACAACCTAAGTTGAGCCATAGAAAAAATTGATTTTTGGGTAGTCTATTCGGGGGGTTCCCCGAGGGAGGTGGCACCCCCAAACTATGTCAAAATATTTGTCTGTTAAATATCTGCTGATATCATAAAACACTGTCACCCTAGCTTCAGCCATTCAAAAAATTGATTTTTTGGGGCCCCATTTTGGGGGGGTTTCCGGTGGAGTTGCCCCAAAACATTTCGGTAGAAAAAATTGCATTCGCAGCTCAACAACTTTACACAAAAATTAGATTTCGATGTGTTGTGGATTAGGAGAAGAAGAGCGTACAAAAATTAGGAAGAAAAAAAGGAGAAAAAAAGGAGAAAAAAAGGAAAAAAAAGGAAAAAAAAGGAAAAAAAGGGAAAAAAGGGAAAAAAAAGAAATAAACCTCATTGCAGCCAAAAGTGGATTGGTTGGAATGAAAGGGTATGTTAAGACATACAACCACGTGAAATATTTTTTGCCGTACTTAAGCCGTTTTTGACTGAGACCGCTTTTTACGCCAAACTTGCTGGGCGGTTTTCGGGTTCTAAAACCAAAGTCACGCGACCTATTGCCTCGAAATTGTGTACAAACATACAACTCATTAATCTCAAACTGCTGTCCAAATTTCATGTAGCTAGACCCAACCGTTCTCGAGTTATAAGCAAAAGTCTGAAATTTCGCACTCGTTAGTTGAAAAATGGCCGAGTAAAAACAAAGGAACACGCGACGCGAACACTGGTCGTTTAAATTATAAACTCAATTTTCAAAATATCTAAGCCAAGTTTGTTTTATTTTAATCAGTGCTGCTTAAAGTTTTTATTTCACATAAAAATTCTGTGTCTTGGATATGATTTTTATGTGTTTTATGATTGCGTTAAATAAACCCTTATTAAATGGTTACTCCTGAAGAATGGCCCAATGACCAATGTGTATCTTGGTTTATTGAAACAAAATTGGACTTTCCGACTCAACAAAGGTACAAAGATCCACCATCACATTCTTCAATTTGTCGATGGCACAAGAAATTTATGGAGACAGGGTCAGTGCTGGATGTAGTGAAAAGTTCTTCATTCTCAGAAAATTCTTCAAGCTCAAAAATTCGTTGCAGCATCTGCAAACTTTTTTCGTTTTGACTTGTCATTTAGCTGAAGTCTCTGTAAAATTTGAATTTTGTAAGCGTACAATCGTACCTTTTGTGTAGAACCTTGTGCACTGTTATAAGTGGTAATTCCAATTCTTTGGCAGCAGTACGGATGGACTTTATAGGAGAACGACTAAACGCTTAACTTACGCTCTCGATGTTTTCCGCAGATGTTCTTGATCACCCACTTCTCACTGCTTCCAACACTGACCCTGTCTCCATAAATTTCTTGTGCAAACGACGAATTGAAGAACGTGATGGTGGATCTTTTCCATACTTAGTCCTGCACCTTTGCTGAATCAGAACATTCGATTTTGTTTCAATAAACCAGGACACACATTGATCATTAGGCCTTCTCTAGAGGAGTAACAATTTTAACAAGGGTTTATTTAACACATCCATAAAACACATAAAATTCATATCTGAAAGACAATATTTTACTTAAAATAAAAACTTTATGCAGTACTGATAAAGTAAAACCAACCTGGTTAAGATTCTTCGAGAACTGAGTTTAAAAAAATTTTGAAATTGCATCAGGACTTTATGAACACCCTGTATTATTAAGTTGAAACCGAGCACAAATTTTCAAAGCGTTGACTTGCTGTCTACGCCCCAAGGTGCATCCAGAGTTGTTAGGCAGCTTGCGCCGTAGCAAGGGTGGTTTCGAGACAGCGATTTGAAATTGAAATCATAGATCCAAAAGTTGAAAAATGGTGTCATTGTCAAATCTGACTTCAAAAATGATAGCCATTTTGTTCGTTGTGCCTCATTCTTTTGACTGTTCTTTGATGCAGATTGTGAGACTCCCTTAACAAAATTGTGGTTGTACCCCTGGATAATAGGGCAAACAACGTCTAGGAATGTAATGTTGTGTATTACCGATGCTTACGCGGGAATGAATATAAAGCAAGCACAGTTTGCTTCAAAATACGTCGATCATGCCTGCCTTCTTGATTGCTTTTGCGAGCATTTACAGCCCAGCATTGGTACAGTTTTCCAAGCAAGCACGTACTTCTGTGCATTCAATTTCGTTCGTTGCACACTTCCAATATTTCTTGCACCCGCATTTATGTAGCACACCACAAACTTTTGAAACTTTTAGCAAGTTAGTCGAAGCAGGAGAATATCCCGCCTTTATTAATTGCCAACCCCAAGCCTAAACGTGAACACGGATTTTTAATCAAGCACTGACTCCGTTCAATGGCTTGAAAAGCTGGTCGTTTAATGTGCTGTTTCAAAGCATCCAACGTTGTTGGTACATTTTCTACGGTTCTTTCTCCTTTAGCAAACAGAATTCTTCTAAGAAATGTTGATGGAAGATAGTTTTACAAAAGTAGGCGTTATTTCTGGACTATTTCGTAAGGTTTCAAAAAACGCTTCTTACGTTTTCCACGAAATGAATATGGGGTATCGCAACCGCTAAAAGCATGAAAAAATAATTATTTATTACACACAGGTGATTCGAAAGTTTTTCTGATTTCGTGGATGGGAAGAAATTCCCTCGTTTTTTCCAGTTTTAAATTGAATCCAAAGTTCACTTACTTTTGGAAGTTGTTGAAAAGTGTACACTGCAATGACAACGAGCTCTGTGTTCACCGTTTTAACCTGAAGTAAATTGCAACTTTTGTAAGTATGTTTAGCATAGAAAAATAATCTTTGATTGGCTTCCTCAAGGATACATGAGTGTTAATTCATCTAAGTCAATATTATGATTATATAGCGCATCTTCAATGCAAGTTGCAACCGAAAGACGGCTAAACTGAATATTTGCAATTATTGTACAACTTGCGAGCAGAAGAAAGAATTATTTTTATTTGCATCGCAGCACTATTCTGGAAGTTTCATGTGTCGAGCTAGAATGGTTGAAAAGTTTGAATTTTGAAGGACCCAATCGAATGACCCCCGATTTTGGCATAGTTGGGCAGTACCGCGGTAATTTCTTGGTACGGTACTTTTGTGGTAGCGGTACCGCGGTACTTTGCTATTTTTTGGCGGTACCGGTACTTTAGTTTTGTTTTACTTTTTAGTAGGGATTTTACGAACGTAATTAAAAACTTGAAAAGTTGTAAAAATGCTTGCGAATAAACTAAATAAACAACGAATCTTTTTTCTTAATTTAGTGTTTAACTGTTGGTCTTACTCGCAACTACCACCGCAGGGACTTAGCGTAAGCAGATTGCTGGCCCATTTGAAAAATTGACATTTTCTTGCAATGGCAAAATGATGCATTACCAGTATTCATTATCAGCGAAACAAAAGTAGAACCGCTGAGAAAAAATTGTAAGAGACGACTTATGTAATGAATACTCATCACATCCGGCGTGAATACAGTAGCGAAGCCAGGGGGCGCGCGGGGGGACTATAAAAAATTCTTTAAAGCATATTTTGAAACGTTTATTGAAGGGGGCTAATTTGTCAAAACTAAAACCTATAAATCAGAAAAAAGTAAGGAATAGTCGAAAATTGGTAATCAAATTTAATCGCTTATTGAAAAATGCTTAACATAGGTTTCATCAAAAAAAAAAAAAAAAAATGTATAAAAAGCGCAGAAATAGGGGGGAGGGCTATTTAGTATAAGTTAATTACCAATCACTTCTCTCGACCTTCCTTCGATTAGCCCCCCTTTACATATATATCTTTCACTATAAAAGATAGCCGTAATAGATTACTGCTTGAGAAGTTTACCAATCTACCGAAATAGAATTTTATGATTTACCAACTCGTGAATAAGAGAACTGAAATGCTAGCAATAGCTACCTTTTACATAGCCCATTTATGCAAATAGTACGGAATAATCATTTTTTGCGCTACTAATTTCCATAGGTGGGCAAGTTAATGCAAAACGTTAGCTTCGTTAATTACTAGTCTGTTAACAAACTTCGCACCTCCGTTAACGTTAATCCGTTATTTTCAGCTTTAATTAACGGAAGTTAATAAAGTCCGTTAATCCGTTAACATTTTGCGAGTAATTTACATTTCGTTTTATTCACTCGCTTCTAGAACACGTATTGACGCTGTTGAGCTGATTGCAAGGAAACATTTATTGCTATGGTGGTCTTTTTGTGTTTTGGAAGTTACATTTTGAAGTCTAATCTAATTTCAAGATAAAAATAAGTTCAAATGTACTAACGAAGCTGCGATCGAAAAATCTTTGGAAATTGCGAACAGCGATAATCAACAGACCTATTAGGCTGCAGCTTATCATTTGCTTCAAAAAAGAGCTCTTCGCTTTCTTCTATAAAACTCGTGCTAATACGCAACAAGTGTTACCAGTGCAAACTGTTGTACCGATGCGATGAATGAATGGTGCAAGATATTAACGATAAAAGTCTTAACGGAAGTTAACAGAACTTAACGGGAGTTACTTTAGTCCGTTAACAGAACTTAACGGAAGTTAATTTAGTCCGTTAACATGAAAAAACTTTTTAACGGATTAACGAGTTAATGAAAAAGTTAGCTTCGTTATTAACGGATTAACGATTAACGGACTTGTTCCCACCTATGCTAATTTCTATGCCACGTATTAATAGCATTAATTTTTATCAAAATAGGCCTAAAATAAGTTTTTGCCAAAAAAAAAGTTTTTTTTCGATTGCTGGGGGATTCGACTCCCACACCCTATGCCTTCGGTGGCTGGAAGATCCGCCCCCTGACCCCGCAACGCCTCCCTCCCATCGCAGATTTTTGGCTACGCGCCGGCATGAAGAAAAATTTACTGCACGTTACTGCCGGCCTCCATTTGTATTTGCTTTCGGTTTTAAATATGTCTGGAACGTTAGGCAAAGAAGATGTTCTCATTCACAAACGGTGTATAATACGGCCAAAAGTACAGTATTTCACCCGGTCATACTTATACAGAAAAATTATCTCAAAAAATCCTTTCATCTGCAGTAATCCCACTTTGGCTTTGGCCGCGATGAGGTTTTTTCTTTCTGAGCATTGTACGCTCTTTTAATAAGTTCTAAAGGGCAAAACAACGCAATCTAATTTTTGTACAAAATTGTCGAGTAAAAACACGGTTTTGTCTCTTGAAATTTTTGGATGCCACCTCCCCGGAAACTCCACAAATTAAACCCCCAGAAATCAATTTTTATGAAATTACACCTCTTTTAGAACCCACGAAATTGAACCTTACAAAAAATAAATACTTTAACGGCTATAGCTAAAAAGCTAATGTTTTTTATAATCAGAAGAGACCAAGAATCTATTTGAGAGTTCCCCAAAAGCGTGGCCAAAAATGCCACAGCTTTTTTTTGCGACAACCCTAATTGCATAATCTGTGTTCAATCCACACTCTGGTTACGTTGTTGCGTCCTTATATAGGGCGCTTTACGATGATTACGTATCGCTTCTTGTGGCTTCGAACAAGCAACAAATTCAGTGGCAAGAAATCGAAATTCACGGAACATTGGAAAACTAGAAACTCTTAAGCAGATGCAAATTCCTCCAAGCACGAAGTAATTATCACAATGAAAGCGTGCGGAATGTCCAATAATTAGCGTCTAACGCTGGGTTGTGACAAGAGAATAAATATGCTATACAACAGCAATAAAAAATGCTGTAATTTTGAAAATGTTCTCAATACGGGGGAACAAAATGATTTTTTAAAAATCACCATTAACATGTGTTGTTCGTTTATAGGCTGGCAACTTGTAAGCTCCCATCTAGCTTTAAATAAAAAATCCAAAAAGTAACTGCAGCAAAGAATCAACTAAAAACAAATCAAAACAGCTCACTTTGCCAAAAGTGCAATTTATCCCCCAGTTTCTAAGTTTTGTGTGAATGTCACTTGTGCAATAATTGGGAACTGATGTATCGTCAGAGTAGCCTTCAGTGCCAACTTACGCACGTGATGCTTTAGAGATGACTGCTGTTTGGTTATTACTGGTGACAAGATACCAGAGGTGGAGCTGAGGACACAAGGTTCGAGGCCAAGGCCAAGAACCAAGGACACAGCCGCAAGTGTTTTCCCCCCCAAAAAAGTCTTCAAAATAGTTTTTCAGGCAATCTCCAATTCATAGGCGTAGCCAAAATTTTTGATTGGGGGAGGCCTATATCACAAATCTCATGCAATGACGTCATCAAAATTTTTCCAAACTGGAGGTTTTTGTGGGACAAAGATATCGTAGCCGTTGGGCGATTTTTTGTAACTTTTCGGAAAAAAAGCTATTTTAATGCCATTGAATCACCAATTGCTGGTGTTCAGAGCCATTTGAAAGCAACAGATTTTTGACATATGAAAGCCAATTGAAAAAATTTTATTGTCTAATCCTCTTTTTACTTGCAACTTAAGTCCAAAATACGTTTAACATCTGGCATTTTGGAGTTAGATTTTAGTTGTAAGTGATTTGGTTCAGGTAGGGGGAAGTAAGGCGCATTGTCTTTTGCTACATTTTAGCAGTAAATAATAATCCACCCAAAGGTTTTCCTTAGAGATTTTTGTTTTGTCATGAAAATAACCAGTTATAGGAGTACATATTTGGCCTGGGGGCCCAGATCCCTCAACTGAAGTTCAATGATTTCTTCAATCAGCATTTTTCATTGCTAATTTTTTTTAAAAGTATTTCGTGCGTAAAAACCGCCGAGGTTGGATTTGAATTACTGAATTGTTATTGAAAAATGGTACAATAGATGGTTACGCCTACTAACCATGTTATTGCCGGGCCGGATTTACGTCGCGCTGGGCCCCTGGCACTGTGGAGATTTTCGCGACATCTTTCAGCCAAATATAGGTGAAGCCCCAAAAAAGTCTTACGATTCGAGCGTGGGGCCTTTAGCTGGTACTGCGCCATATTATGGTAGATCCGGCCCTGATTAATGCATTACGTTCATAAAAAGGCTAGATGTGGACCTGAGATAGTTACTTTTATGACAAAAACTCTCCATTTCTTGCGGGTTGTATGTTTAAATTGGCTGGCAAAAATTGAATTGCGGGGAGCCCGGGACCCGTGGTCTTCAATATTGTTGTTAGTTACTGTTGTAAGTGAAAAATGCTAAAAAAAAACTGAAACTGAAGAAACAATAGGCTTTTTTGTCACATTTTTGTCATTGCTGAAATTTCAATTGAGGGGGACCCGGGCCCCTTGGCCCTCCCCCCCTTGGCTACGGCTATGCTCCGATTGAGGAAAACAAAAAAGGTGTTCGCAAATTTTCCGCGAGGTTTCTGGCGTTTTCCAACAAAATTTCAACGGTTCAAAAATAGTGCTGTCCTCGAGCCGAGGACAGGGCAATTTTCGAGTACCTAAGGCTTCGAGGCCAAGGCCACGGACTTGAGGCTTCGAGGCCAAGGCCAAGGACTTCAAAATATGTCCTCGAGGCCAAGGACGTCTTTGAGGACTCCACCTCTGCAAGATACTGTAGTAGAATACGTAGCCCGATGATCGTAGTCCGTATAAGTTAGAATCTTCATCGAGTCAACTCCATCATTAATTAGTACTTTGTACTCACTATAGTAGTAATACTAATACTGCAACTGCTTACTATTCTACTGCAAACTTTCTGTAAAACGAACTGTAGGTCTACGCAGTGCGCTGTAGTCGTGGAAACGAACCTAATTGCTAAAAGCGATGATTTACAATCCCGTAAACGAGGTCAATCAGTCCAACTTTTTTCTTTTAATTTTTTAAAAAAAGTACCGCAAAAGTACCGCGGTACTTTTAATTTGAAAGTACCGGAACCGCGGTACTTTTAATTTGAAAGTACCGGTACCACGGTACTAATTTTAGCAAAGTACCGAGTACCGGTACCGCTGTACTTTTGCAAAGTACCGTGCCCACCTATGGATTTTGGTGCCTCAAATTTTGTCAAATTTTATCTTTCCTTGATATTTGCCTATCCTAAAAATTTAATGTTTCTAGCTTAAATAACTAAAAAGTTTGAATTTTGGCATCCTGGTTTCAGGGGGACCCCCATTGTGGTACCCCCAAATTTTGTCCAAGTTTATTTTTTCTTCATACTTGTCTATCCTGAAAATTTCCTGGGTCTAGTTTGAATGGTTAAAAAGTTTGAATTTTGGTGGCCCCATTTGAGAAAAACACCCTCATTTTGGTATCCCCAAATTTTGTCATATTTTATCTTTAACTTATATTTATCTATTCTTAAAATTTCATCTGTCTAGCGTGAGTGGTGAAACGTTTGAATTTTGGCAGACCGGTTTTAGCGAGATCCCCTTATTTTGGTACCCCCAAATTTTCTCAAATATTATCTTATCTTCATAATTATCAACCCTGAAAATTTCATGTATCTAACATGTATGGTTAAAAAGTTTGGAATTTTGGTGGCCTTGTTTGGGGAGAACCACCATTTTGGAACCCCCAATTTTTGTTATGTTTAGTTTATGTTAGTTTATATCTACTTATTCCAAAAATTTGATCCAACTAGCTCTAACGATTTAAAAGCTCAAAATTTTGGCGGCCCCGTTTCAGGGGAATCCCCAATTTTGGTAACCCCAAATTTTGTCCGATTTTATCTTTTCTTCGTGTTTGCCTACTCTGAAAAGTTCATGTGTCTAATGAGAGTGGTTGAAAAGTTACAATTTTGGCGGACCCATTTTGGGGGACCCCTATTTTGGTACCATTAAATTTTGGTAAATTTTATCTTTCCTTTATGTTTACTTACCTTAAAAATTTCGTGAGCCTAGCTTAAAAGGTTAAAAAGTTTTATGAATTTTGGAGGGCCCGTTTGGGGGGTAAAACCCCATTGTGGCACCACCAGGCAGTGGCGGCTCGTGACCATTTTGAAAGGGTAAGCTGCAAACAGAGGCGCCCGCAGAAATTTTTTCAGGGGGGGGCAAGCGATGTATCTATTATCTACTGGATTGAATAAAACTTTACTGCTGCAACCAAGATTTGCTAAGGGGCTTGAACCAAAAGTTGAAATGATCCTGTTCAAAAAATGTTGCAATTGGACGGCATGTTGAGCAAATTAATCCAATTTAAGTATATTATGGAAGGGGGTCTGGGGGCGAAGCCCCCTCTCACTGGACAATTTTCGCAACTTCTTGAAAAAAAATAACCATTTTAACGTCATTTGGATCTCATTTCGAACGTTTTCAAGGCCATTGGAAAGAACAAAATTGTTGAGATTAAAAATCTACTTGAAATTCTTAAATTGCCCAGCTCTTTCAGCCCTCTTTAATTGCAGATCAAATTCAAACCACGTTTAAACGCACGCATATGTGACTTAAGTTTTCCAAGTGACTTAGAGAAGAAAAAGGGGAGGCCAAGCTCCCTTAGCCCACTTGGTTGCGCCACTGACTGCAACCTGAATTTTGTTAGGGAGGGGGTTCATTAACCCAAAAAATTAAAGTTTTTCCTTGAAAAATTCTGCAATTGGGACAGGGGCGTAGCCAGAGATTGGCGATGGGGGGGAGCTATTTGGGGGGTTGGGGGAAAAGCCCCTATCCGCCGTAGGTACGGGGGTGTGGGGGCGGAGCCCCCAGCGCTCAAAATTTTTGCATTTTTTTTGCAAAAATAACTTAATTTTAGGGCTATTTTAGTAAAAATTAATGCTTTTTAAACGTGGCATAGAAATTGGCAGAGCAACATGATTCAAGTGGTTGCGTTAATGGACTATATGGGAGATGGTTAACGATAAAACTGTAGTTCACTAGTTTACATGCTGGTAAATCATAAAATCCTACTATTCAATAAAACTCACTCAGAGTAGTCTATTTCATCTATATTTCATAAGGAAAAATAATTGGTGGTGGGGGCTAATGGAAAGATATTTAAAAGAAGTGACTGGTAATTAACTAACACTAAATAGCTTCCTCCCCCTTATTCCTGAGTTTATAATATAATTGTTGATAAAACCTATGTTTGGCATTTTTACACTAGCGATCAAATTTCATTGTTTATTTTTGGGCATTTTTTAAAGTTCTCATTGATTTGTGACTTTAATTTTTGGCAAATTAACTCCCCTTGAATATATGTTTCAAAAGTTGCTTTAAATTACTTTTTAGTCCATTCCAGCGCAAACAAAACAGTCTCAGTAGAACTAAAAATGTAGTATTTTTCTTATTTTGCGTTTTGGTTGACAGGCCAATGGGGGGCTATAGCCCCCCCCCCCCCCTTGGCTACGTTCCTGAATTGGGCAACGCGCCGAGAAAACTGATGCAACTAAAGCACATCACATACCGGGGTCTCGGTACAAATCCCTAACTGCTGGCAATTTTTCCAATATTTCAGAAAAATAGCCATTTTAACGCAATTCGAATCAAATTTCGCATCTTTTTAGAGCCATTTAAAAACCTAAATTGATAGCCTACAATTTGAGAGCCATTTGAAAGAATTAAATAACTCAGTCCCTTCAAACCCCCATGTTAGTCACAGGTCGAGTCCAAAACTTGTTGTAATTGAATAAAGTAATTGATGAGTAGCCCCCCATCCCCTTTTTTTACAAAACTTACGTTGAGGATTTTGCATTATGCGATTAATTTTGACAGCTCATTTTTAGCCATGTTTTCAAGTTTTTATCGATTAATTTGTAAGCTGTATTTTGACAAGTAAGTTAATACACCGTCTAAAAAAAACAATACAAATGTTTCAAAAGTGGCTTTGAACCACTTTAGAGGCCATGTAACTGCAAAAGACTGCCTCAGAAGGGCAAAAATTGTGGCATTTTTCTTATCGTGCACTCCCAATGCCGGAGGCACAACCCCCTTGGCTACACTACTGACTACAAGTTTGGTTTTGATTTCGGTTTCTGAGCAAAAATAATTTAATGGCGGAGTAATTATTATTTTAGGGTTTATATAACCACAGCGTAAACTTGAAATATTAAACGCTGCATATTGTATTTAGATCCTGATAAGGGCTTAATGACAGCTGCTGAAACGTTTGATATTGATTATTTAATCAAACAGTTTAATGCTTAATCCTAGGATATTGCTTACGCTCGCTTTTAAGAAAATGATGTATGATATTTTACGTGAAATAACCAATCCTGTTCCTCCTGCCCTCCAGGGGCGTCGCTGAGGATGGTAACACCCGTGGCGAAATTTATGGTGTCACCTTTCATAATGTATAGAAGGCTGCAAAAGGTTATATTTTAAAAAAAGCAGTACTACGCCATTACTGTAGATGGCGCGATTGTTATTTGACTATCTTAAAAACTTCTCATTGTAAGATTTTAAAACTTGGAAGTATAAGCAGCGCGCGTTTAGTATCAGGCGTGTAATTAGAAATCTGCAGTGGGAGAAGGGTTGTTTTGGGGATCTGAAAGCTCCGTATCCCATCCACCGGAGGCCATTGGGGTTCTGGGGGTGGAGCCATCAGCACTCGAAAAATTTTATTTTATTTTTGAAAAATAATTTGAGGCCAATTTTTATTGAAATTAATGCTTTTGAAATATGGCATAGAAATTGGCAGTGCAAAGCATGATTAAACTGGTTACATAAATGGGCTATGGCTATGTGGGAGGTAGCTAATCGTGAAATTTCAGTGCTCTTTATTTACAAGCTGGTCCTATACATCAAAAAATTTTGTAGTTCAATAAAACTCACAACAAGTGATGCATTTCGTTTATTAAACTACAAACGTCAATTAATCAAATAGAGAAAAATGATTGGGGGGGGGGCTCATGGAAAGATATGTGAGTCGAAGTGACTGGTATTTAACTGATACTGAACATCCACCCCTCCCTATTCCTGAGCTTATATTTTTTTTATGAAACCTATATTCAGCATGTTTCAAGAAGCGATCAAATTTGATTGCTTAGTTTTGGCCAATTATCAAAATTTTTAATGATTTGTGAGTAATACGTTTGACAAAATAGCGCCCAGCCCTCTAAATAAATGTTTTAAAAGACGCTTTAAATCGTTTTTAATCCATTTCAGTGTGCTAAGCATTCTCGATGATATCAAACACATTGTTGTTTTCTTTTTTGTTCGATTGGTATCATAAAATGGTGTCACCCCAAAATGATGACACCCGAAGTGGGCCGCCCCCCTAGCAACGTCACTGCTGCCCCCGCCCTCTGCACCAAGTTAAAAAAAACTCTCCAAGAGGTTGTTTTCTTACTTTAGATAGATATATTTAGACTTATTTTGCAAATTTAAACACAAAAAGTACTTGACATCTTAATTTCCAGGGGGGGGCACTTGCCCCCCCCTGCCCCCCCTTGCGGGCGCCCCTGGCTGCAAATTGTATAAAAACATTTGGGCTCTAAAAAGTCAACTTCGTAGGCAAATTCAACTACGATAAAAAAGTGCAACTCTGCGTATTACCAAAATGAGCTTTTTAGGTCAACAGTAGGGATTCTACTTTGCAGTCATCTTTATAATTATTCAAAATTTATGCCTCATCTATTGTAATGTCTCAAATGCAAAAGCGGCACGCACGGACCGGCACGAATCTCGGACCGGTGAAATTGGATGCAGTGTCGCCAACGGCTGTGAACAATGAAAGAAGCTGTGTTGCCTAGGCGCAATGACGTGAAGATGGGCCCCGTCAACTCATGACACGCCTCAGCGTAATACAGCGAGTACAACGAAAGATTTGATTTGATATTTACAAATTCATTTAACGCAATTTGGTCACTATTTAAAAGCGCAATAAAGTTCAGTCAAATTTGGATAGTGCCCCGAAGTCCCCGGATATTACTTGCGATGCTACGTTCTAGTTTACCATATATCCTTTCACGACTCTACAGTCTACACTAACCGCAGTATCCTACAACAGAATAGAATGTGATATGTTCAATAATTCAATACTTGCTATCCAGTAACCACATTTTTACATTTCTCAATAAGCCAAAAAAGCTGCGCGAGCCGCAGCATATTTTTGTCCATTTATCACAACAGTGAGTGAAGAAAGACTAGCTGTGACGTCACCGCGTACAATTTCAATGCGTTATAAAAGCTGCAAAGTGAACAGCTTTTCTCAAGAGTTTCCAATTTCTTTGTTTATTAAACTAGTTATAAAAATGCAATAATTTTTTAATTTTTGCGGTCAAAGTGGAGGAGGGGGGTAAAAGTGATTAATTAATTACTGGTCACCACAGCAATTCTAAAACTATCCAAAATAAAAATATTAATAATAAAAATAATAAAAACAAACAGATGATGCAGGGTATGCCGCAGCTTTTTCAGCTTTCATTACGAGCCGCCCCTGCCACCAGGTTTTGTTAGGTCTAGCTTATTTTTAACATCTACCTATTTTGAAAATTTGATCTATCTAGCTCTAACGGTTTAAAACTTAAAATTTTGGATGACTCGATTAAGGAGGACCGCCCCAATCTGGCACTCCCAATTTCATTCCCGCACTAGTCTTCCCTAATATCGTCAATCGCTCAAACTTTGAATACAGTGCGTTCAGCGGTTTAAAAGTAGATAGCCGGAGAAGAAAAAGAAAAAAAAAGTAAGCAAAAAGACAAAAAAAGAAAAATAGTATTCAAGTTGGGGCAAACGAACACAACCAAAAGAAAGGTGGTTCATAGTGTGCTCAAAAACCACAAATCATTTTAGATCAAAATCGGTATTTACCGAGATATATCGATTAAAAATCGTCCGCTTTCTGCCCATTTTTGGCCTGTAACATTTTGGTCACGTGACCGAGTGCCCCAAACTCGGCTTGCATAAACCATTTATAATTACCCACATTGTGTACAAATTTCAGCTCTGCACAGCAAGTGGTTTTTGAGTTATATGCGAATTAATAAATTTTCAAGCCAAAAATTGCCGTTTTTTATGTTTATTTGTGTCTCAATTCACGATCACGTGACCTAGAATCCCCAAAATCGAAAATCATGACGCATTTATTAATTCTCATGTTGAGTCCAAATTTGAACTTTCTACGTTTTATCGTTTGCTAGTTATGAGCAAATCAATCCTCATCTGCCAAAATTCGCGAGCAAAAACAAAGGTAGGCTACTATGCGCTCACGCGAAGTCCCAATGAGACGGATTATTGCGTCACATTTTTGTGCGGCAGTTGGCGACCGGCAATTTCGCATAGAATCGAGAAAACTTCAAACGAGAATTATGTTTGAACGTTATTATTCCTTTTGCATTATTGGAACGACCGACGTTCGCGTCGCGTGTTCCTGTGTTTTTACTCGGCCATTTTTCAACTAACGAGTGCGAAATTTCAGACTTTTGCTTATAACTCGAGAACGGTTGGGTCTAGCTACATGAAATTTGGACAGCAGTTTGAGATTAATGAGTTGTATGTTTGTACACAATTTCGAGGCAATAGGTCGCGTGACTTTGGTTTTAGAACCCGAAAACCGCCCAGCAAGTTTGGCGTAAAAAGCGGTCTCAGTCAAAAACGGCTTAAGTACGGCAAAAAATATTTCACGTGGTTGTATGTCTTAACATACCCTTTCATTCCAACCAATCCACTTTTGGCTGCAATGAGGTTTATTTCTTTTTTTTCCCTTTTTTCCCTTTTTTTCCTTTTTTTTCCTTTTTTTTCCTTTTTTTCTCCTTTTTTTCTTCCTAATTTTTGTACGCTCTTCTTCTCCTAATCCACAACACATCGAAATCTAATTTTTGTGTAAAGTTGTTGAGCTGCGAATGCAATTTTTTCTACCGAAATGTTTTGGGGCAACTCCACCGGAAACCCCCCCAAAATGGGGCCCCAAAAATCAATTTTTTGAATGGCTGAAGCTAGGGCGCTAGTTGTTTTTGATATCAGTAGATATTCAACATACAAATATTTTGACACAGTTTGGGGGTGCCACCTCCCTTGGGGACCCCCCAAATGGACCCCCCAAAAATCAATTTTTTGAACGGCTCAAGCTAGAGTTCTACTTTTTTTTGATATCAGCAGATATTTAACAGAAAAGTATTTCGACATAGTTTGAAGGTGCCACTCCCCCCCCCCCCCCGGGGACCCCCAAATGAACCCCTCAAAAATCAATTTTTTGAACGGCTCGAGCTAGAGTTCTACTTTTTTTTGATATCAGTAGATATTTTACAGACAAATATTTTGACATAGTTTAGGGGTACCATCCCCCCGGGGACCCCCCAAATGGACCCCCCAACAAATCAATTTTTGAACAACTTAACTTAGAGTGCCAGTGTATTATGATATCAGCAGATGTTTAACAGACAAATATTTTGACATAGTTTGGGGGTGCCACCCCCCGGTACCCCCCAAATGGACCCCCCAACAAATCAATTTTTTGCATAGCTCAACTTGGGTGCCAGTCTGTTTTGATATCAGCAGATATTTAACAGAAAAATATTTTGACATAGTTTGGGGGTGCTACCCCCCCAGAAACCCCCAAATAGACCCCCAAAAATCAATTTTTGAACGACTCAAGCTAGGGTGCCAGTGTTTTATGATTTCAGGAGATATTTAGCTGACAAATATTTTGACTGTACTTTTTTGGAGGTTCCATAATCAGATATTTTTGAATAATTGCTGATTTTACGGTACACAAAAAATACTTTTGAGCGTCACAGCATTATCTGTGAGTCGGTCGTTCACTGGGTTTGCTGGCAAACTTCCGTCTAGTTGCCTGTTGTCTTGTCGTTACGTGATGTTCCAAAAACGTATTTTTGAATAAACCGAAATGGGGGGGCACAAGCAGTCGTTAGGGGGGCACGGCACCCCTGGCCTACCGTAGCGACGACATTGGCTAGATTCTTCAACTAGTAAAAACTTGAGATTTTTTCTACAATGATTCTATTTTTAATAAAAAAAGAACTAAACGAATTCCTTAACATTAAGAAATCCGTAATACCAAGCAAAACGTAGTCTGAAAAATATTCAATTTAAGTCATACAATGGCAGCACATTGACATGATTTTAAGTGGGCAGCCACCATTACCAATATTAAGCAACATTGATTCAACTTCGTAATGACGTTAGAAAGATGTAAAAGTTTTTCATGCTCGAGTTGGCGAGTGTTAATTGTTTCTGAACGGCTCTATACTGATTTATCATTTTATCAACTTTTTTTTTCGTCGCTTTATCGAGTGGATTTTTCTTGTCTTTTTTTTGCAGTTTTTTATGACGTATTGAAGTGAACGCACAAAGTTAGCACTGACAGTTTATAAGTAAGTAAACAAACCAACATAAGCGCTAGAGGCAAACCGCAGTTTTGCGGCTGAGAGTTTTTAAAACTAACTAAAAAGCGAATCGCGTAAAACACGTGAAGAAAATTCGAATTGTTTTATGTGGTTTAGTAAAAGCTACGAAAATAAAAATTTGATTTTGACTGAGAATTTACAGAATTTGGTTATGCGTCGCCATTGTAATTAAAATGTTTTGTTAGCTTTATTTTATTCAGATTGAAAATTTGTTTGATTTGGTAAGAAAACTAACACAAAAACGGTTGTACAGTTAAAGTCAATTTTTATCTAACGTAGTGTAGAGTATTTTGATTTTTTTAAGTAGATTGGTGCCCTGATACAAGATTAACACCCATAATTATAATAGATCATGACGTTTGTTTTTTTTTTCGTTCCCAAATTCTCATGTTTCAGATAAACTCTAGAAATATCCACAATGCCGCAGCTATTTTGCAATGGTGAATATATGATCCCTACCTTTCTAGTGCTCAGATTCCAAAGACGCAATTAGCAGCTAGTAGACCATTTCCAATGTGCGTAATCGAAAGTGAAACTTGACTTTTTTGCAGCAAAAATCGAATTGCAGCTTTGCGCGATGTACAGTACCCTGCAAAGTTTTGCCATTGTGCGATTGATATAACCAAACAAACATAGTAATGAAGAGCGTTGAGAATTGGGATAGTGATTTTTTGATTTACAAGTTTTTTGTTCTCCCTGATTTCTCAACCGTATTTTTGATTGACACTTTCGATACTTTGTCTCTAACTTTCAACTTTATTTTTCACTCGTTTAAAATTCTAGTCGTGAAGACGACCATTGCGCTTTAAACATAACTTGTTTCCTTATCTTTGTCAGGAATTTGACAATACTATGTTCTATAGCCTGAAGGCTAGTTTATCACTTTGCCTACCATCTAAAAATTTTTCACTCAAAATTTAGTGTCTAGTTTCGAGGCTTCATACTTTTTCATTGATTAATCTATACCACGCGATTTATTGGAGGTCAGTAGGTCATAAAAATGGAAAGCAGTTTTCAGTAAACCGATTTTGCAGTTTCCGATTGCAGTACAGCAGGTCTGTAATAACGAAGCAAAACCAGATAAGGAACTTTCAAAAAAAAATTTTGTGCCTTCGAAAGATTAGTGAAGGTTATCCATCTCCTGATAATTTTCGTATGTGTGCTTGTACAATACAAGAAAAAAAAATTACAATACAGACTGTGGTAATCAAAAATGGTTGAAAAAAAAAAAGATCAACATAAACGTTTTGAGCGAGACAATCTAATGTTTAATATATTTTCCTTAGCCATTTCGTTATTGTTGAGAGTTCTTAACTTGATTTTGTCAAAAGCGATAAAATTGTCTGTAGGCTTGTTCGATCTCTGTCGTGCCTTACGACACATTGATAATGATAACCAATATATTATTTTGAATACCAATATACATACAGCTTACGTGGATGGCAACCATTCATATCTAGGTGCCTATTACCCACATGCAAATTGGAATGTTACCGGTAGTAGGCTACGCACATTTAACGGACTCTAAGGCCATTTTCTGGGCTCTTTATTTAATTGCGTTTTTTTCGTGTTTAAATTGAGCTTCGTACGCAATTAATCCGCAGGTCGTAAACCACCCCTGAAATTTTATTGCGTTGTTTCTTGCATCTAATTTGATTCAATTTTGCATTACCGAGTTATTACAGCGTTTGCTGCATTAATTGAACTGGAATATAAGCTAGATGTCAGTTGTTAATTTAGATTGCTTGATGCATTATCGACCTCTTTCGTTCTCTTCTATTGACGTAATTGTGACGTTAAACGTGACCTTTGAACCCGTGCTGATTACGTTTAGCCTTTTATATTGCGCCAGAACTGAAGATTAAATTCCATAGTATGCAAATATTGTCTTTGGAAAAGAATACTCTTTCTATATTCTTTTTGTAAAATACAATAACGAAAGAACCCTTTTGTGTACTTTTTTAACGGTAATGAAAGCGTTTTTGTTTAAGTAGCTATGTTTTTTGCCTTCAACGTGATGCTTACTTGCTACTGACGAGTTTCTGCTGACACTAACAGTAGCGTAAATTTAGAAAAATGTATTTTTTGAATGCATGATAATTTGATGCAATGGTTCGCTTCAAGAAAAGTGTTCTTAGTAGTTTTGTTGGTTAAGTTTTGAAGTAATATTTGGAAACTTTTGCATCATTTAAAGTTTTAAAGAGATACTGCTTGTGATCATTTTTATTGCAGAAATGAGAACTACTTGAGATAATAAAGAGGTGCCCCATAACTTGTTCCACAATTTGACTTATCTCCGAAAGTAGATCTAATCCGTTTGATTCCGTATCATCAGTAGCCCTGCGTTTCGAACTTTCGTGACATCACAAAAGGATGACTTCGCAAAATTTCTTGCAGAATAAGAAACACGTTGTTCGATAATAATCAAACATCGTATTGCTTACGCTGCAAGAAATTGCCAATCTGCAAAATTTCGTGCAGAATAAGCAACGAGATGTTCGATATTCTGCAAGAAATTTTCCTCAGTCATCCTTTTCTGACGTCACGAAATTTCGAAACGCAGGGTTGCCAATGATACGGAGTCAAACGGATTAAATCAATCTTTGCGGATAAGAGGAATAGTGGAACAAGGTTTACGGCACCTATTTTTTTTTCTCAAGTTTGTCATTGGCCAGCATTACACCATTTATCCTCTTCGCAATTGCTTGAAGAAGTATATTATAACTATCAAAAGTTCACTAGGAAAAAAGACTGGCATGCAGATGGTTCGCGACACGAAGTAAAACACTAACCCTCTGCGCTGGAGGTTTTATTCTTTTTTCTGTTTCTGGGTCCGTGAGATCATGATTGTTTATAGTTTTTCTAGAAATCGATTTTATATTAATTCTGAGCTTAATGAATGCGCTCTGTTTTCATAGATTTTTGAATAGATTATGATGGCAACATGACAAAAAAAAAAGATGAAACAACAACTGCTAAATTCGCTCTAAAGTTTACATAGCAGGGCAGTCCTATTCCGGCTGTTGGTTCTCATGAGTCGAGTGCTAACTCTTTGGTGTCTAGAGCAGGAGATTCAAATCTGGGGCCAGTCAAATTGAACACAATGTAGCCAATGGCTCGCCACGGCTGCGACATTTCTTTGAAAGGAGCTGTGTTGCCTGCATAGGCGTTGCTAAAAATGCTGGCACCTGGGGCGGGATTTCGCGGTGGCGTCCTTTTTCGTACCAAAATTAGGTGAAGACCAAAAAAAAGGTCTTCGCTGCAAAATAAGTGGATTTTCGGTCCAAAAGTATGTGAAGGTCAAAAAAAAAGGTCTTCGCCTAAAAATCAGTGGGTTTTTAGTCCAAATGAGGATCGGGACGACCAAACAAAGTGAAAAAAGTAAGGTATTTACCACAAATCGGTGGAGTTATGGTTTCACATCATAATATGGTGTCACCCCAAAATGGTGACACCCGGGGCGGGCCGCCCCCCCCTCTAGCGATGCCACTGGTTGCCTGCAGGCGCAATAAAGCGGAAATGGGCCCCGCAAACTCATTACACGCTTCGGCGTATTACAGCTAGTATATTAAAAGATTTGATTTGAGCGCCCAAAATTTTTTTTTGGGAATTTTTGGATATGTTTGGAGTTTGTGAGATGGTAGTGGGAATAGTATTGAGAGCTGCAGACATTCTTTCTAGCATCCACAGCCGCTTTGAGTGAAAGTATTCCCCAGCTGGACAAGACTCTTGCCGAACTGGACAAACCCTTGACAAGAATAGCTGAAACAAATTGTATCCAACTACGGAGTTTAACGGCCACTTGGCATTTATGGACCACCACAAATTTTAGTTTTGTGGTTTTTTACCTCAGATAAGTTGTATTGATTCTAACTTGTGCTAGAGAAGTTCCTCTAACAGTTTAATACAAAAGCCTCACAGCATGGTGACAACGGTGTACCCAAGTGAATAGCTACTTTTGAATTTTTTAGCATTCGCTTAAACCAGTGGTTCTCAACCAATGGGCCATGGCCCATTGGTGGGCCTTAGAGCACTTTGCGGAGGGCCACAGAGCTATTTGAAAAATTGGCTTTTTGTTCCAAAAAAGTTTTATTTGTGCAAAAACTTGCGCATTCCAATGCTATGATCTTTTTCCATTGGAGATGGTCTGACAAGTGGCGAAAAATCGCGGACTCCAACACGATGACCTTTTTTTTCTTTTCGGAGATCGTTTGAAAAATGACAAAAAATTGCGGAATCCCACACGATGACCTTGGTTTTTGTTTTAGAGTTTGCTTGAACGTTTGCCAAAATTTGCGGTAAAGGGTCATTGGAATATTTTTCAAATGAAAACGGGCCACAGTTATAAAAAGGTTGAGAACCACTGGTTTAAACTATTAATCTGCTGTAGCAAAATTTACGGACTGCAGCTTTGTACTGAAAGTTTTGCCTTTATTAACTTAAAAGATTGAGTTACATAAATTGATTATATAAGCAATTTCCCTGCGTGATGAGTTAGTTGGTTCTGAGCTAATTCAAAATGACGGTCTCAGTGGTGCTGTGCTGTCAGCTATAATTTTCGGTCAATGTGTTAATTCGTTAAAGGCCTTTGGGGCATATAATTCTGAACTGTAAAATGTGCGATAAACCTAATTTGGTGTTTGATTGACAAAGATTCTTTAAGATTTTGTTAATACACCGGTACCTCCTGCAAAAAAAATTGCTTCTAAAGAATTGGACTGACGAAAACCGGAATATTTTGTTTGGTTTCGATTTATCAAGTTTAAAACTAATAGTGTACGGATAACGGCCAAGTGGAAAAAGAGTCTGCTACTGAAACGATAGACTCAAATTTGATTCTCTGTAAAGGCAACCGAGAAACTTTTCAATTGGAATTTTAAGGTTTCCTGCTTAACGTTCACCTTTAGGCCTGGTGTACAGTTGTACACTGTGCGTAAAATTCGTAAGCGTATACCAGCGTATCCTCAGTTTATTTTAAAAAGAAATTCGGTACGCCAAGCGTACTGCCTTGCCAGCTTATGAGCTTCCAGTTGTTTGAAATAAACCAAGGAAAAGCTGGTACGCTCACGATTTTACGAACAGTGTAGACCGGACTTTAAAAAGAGACAGTGTATAATAGTAGAAGGTGGGCAGGAGTACTATTCGACTAAGGGGTACTACTGCTCGAAGACCACAAACCGCCTTATGGTCAAACGTGGCAAAGATGTTACTGCACTCACATTTTTTTTTCTATTTTGCAAGCATTGCCCTAGTAAGATATTGCTAATTCTGTATTTCAAATAAGGCCTTACGTCATCGCATTGTGGCATTGCTGTAAGCTGAGCGCTGTGAGTGTGTGAAATTAAATACTGATGAATTTATAATTGTTTACTGGACAGAGCAAAGCTGAAAAACGTGATAAAATCTCAACGAAAAATTAAAAAAGTTATTGAGTTTTCTACATTAACAGAAGCTGCAGCTTTTTTTGCGTTAGCTTGAATCATGAGTGGACTTGGGGCAATTATGTTTAACAAATTGCAGCAAACCAGGATGTTGCACCTTGAAAGGGCAATGATGTTTTCCTATTCTAAATCATCAGGGGCATACTACGGGGTATGTTAGCAAGCCCCCAATTCTATGAAAATAGCGTTTTCACTCCGCATACTGTTCGTGTAGTGCATTTTCAGCTCAAAGTTTTGCATGTGTAGCCTAAAAATTAGCAAAACGTTTATGCTGGGTTCGCGAAAGTCATTACAAATTGCCAGCAACTATGACATTAGTATTCACTTAGTATCGTTGTGATATCCCGAAATGTATGTATCATTAAAGCTAAGGTCGTCGAATCTTTTCTAATAGGTTTTGCTATAGTTGGTATAATGTGGTTATACAATCGAAATCGCCCACGTCTCTTGTGCTTATTATAATCATTGTATGTTCTAGTTTGCTTCCATACAAATACTAAGCACATCACTGAGGCGGGCTAATTGCAAGCAGTTTTATGTCGGAAGCTTACGCTGTGCCTTTGTTTATATTATGTTGATTAATGAATGCATTTTGCTTACGCTGCAATCCTGCAGTTTTGATAAGCTTGCTATTTCAATTTAACAAAGTTTGTGTTACTGCGTGGTATTCGAAAATCTTCGCAAAACTTTAGCCTCATGCGTCTTTCGAGTTTTAGAATACTGACGCAAATTTATGCCCTCACTTTAAAAATAACCGCAGAGTAAAACGCAACCATTCGATTTTGAAAAAAATTTATTCTCAGCTACACAAGCAAAAATTCCACATGAATGCTACGCCTAATATCACTGAAATTTCATCATTTTGATATTTCCGATGTTGATTCTTATTTTTTTTAACTTTGGAATTTCAGTTTTTGATCGTGTTCGCAATTTTTTTCATGCTGAGGTTGGTGTTGTATCTGATTTGCTTTTAAATTTTGAGCTAATAATGAACGTCGTGGTATCGAAAAATTGTCCTTGAATATATAAAAAATTAAGCATTTGTCTAAAAGAATGTTCGCCCTACTCGTATTTTGCTGCACACCTCTTATGTTTTTGTTCTTTGGTTTTGTTTTTCGTCTAGGCCCTAGGGCCTAGGCTCTAGAGTTTATGAATTTATGAAAAGGCACAAAGATAAAACAAACTAAATGCTTTTGTTCTTGCTTTGCACAATATCAGAAATTTAATTTATGCTTGTTTTTAAATTTTTAAAAATAATTTAGTGAAAGCGTTAAATAAATGTGAGAAAACGTTGCAACAAGCCTGCAGCTAAAAGTCAGCATTAATACCACCACTTAACAGCTCTCTTATTTAATAGCTGGGTATTGACTATCAAAAGCAGAATGAAGTGCCTTCAACCACTTATTATTTACTGGTTGCGTTACGTTTTGGCAGCCGTCCAACACTCAAAGCAAGATTTTGATAAAATCTTTGACTTATTTAATAAAGCTCATAACACTCTCTTATTTGCTGCGTCACAGTTCTAGCGTGTTGCGATTCTTTCAAAATATTGAAAATGCTGCATGGAAGTGTATTAGCTAAACCAAATCATCTGTCTAGAGCTGCAACAACTTTGCCAATTTACATGCAGTAGACCTCACGAATTAACGTAACTGGCAAGGAGAGGAAATTCCTTAGATGTAAGCCCCCACTTAGAAATGGGCCGCCAGCATGGGCGTACGAGCTCAAAAGGATTTGGGGAAGCACCAAACCTTTGCCCGAAAAATGACATTGAATTTTGCCCGAAAAGCGATCGGTTTTCTGTCCAAATTAAGGTAACCTCCAAAAAAAAATCTTTGCTGAAATTGAAACGGTTTGATGAATATTAAATTGCCCAAAATTTTGGCGCAAACTTGCCCAAAATTTATGAAATTGCCCAAAATTTTGATGCTATATTGCACAAATAATATGAAATTGCCCGAAATTTCGACACTTTGAAACCAAGCGGGGGGGCCAGTGCCCCCCGGACCCCCACCTCCTACGCCACTGGCCGCCAGGTTTCACGAATTTCTGGAAAAAAGAAAACCGAAAAAAGTCTTCATTCCATAAATTAGACAGCAAAAACACCGAATGTTTGGTGAAGGCGTTTTATGGTTTTCACCTAAATTCCGTCGAATAGTACGCCCCGTAGAAGCATTTTCACAAACCTTTGGTTAAGCCTAAGCCACTGACCACAGGCTTCTAAATAGTCGTATTATTGAAAAGAACGTGCAAAGTGCATTCCCGAGTATTTTCAAGAGCGCATTAGTTCAGTCGGTTATGCGGATGTTCATTATATTGCAAAGTATAAAATTTGTATGCACACACAACATATCAAACTCAATTCAAATAGCACACAGAAACATGTGGAAATATCACAACCAAACGAAGTATTTCAAAAATTGGTTGGTGATACCGAACTTAACGGCAAACTTTTTGATTAAAACAATCAACGAAATACACTTTTTATGTTTTGTAATAAGCAGTAAATTTTAGTCTAGACTGGTTTTTCGTAAATTTTCACAAATTTTCAGCCTCATTTGTTCGTAATTTGTTCTTTCTTAATTTTACTGCAAAATAAAATGACATAAATTAGTTCTTGCGTGTACTTCATGATTGCTATTAAACAAAATTAATCAACAATGGCTAAAAGGAAAGGCAAAGAAAGCTTTAATGATTGCTTACAAACGCAATGTTTTAACACGTGTTTTTAATTATTTTTTTCTAGCTGAAGCTGACAATGTTCTTAATTTGTTTTTAAATTTGAGAAAAAATTAAGCTCGTGCTCTTGTAATATTATTCTTCCACAAAAAGTGTAGCGCATTCTTCATGAAGTTAAGTTACCCGGCAGGCTGCACCTAACTGACATCCACAAGTGATTTTTTGTCTTTATGACCCCCTTTAAGTTATTAAAAACAAGCTTATGTCAAGCAATATAATTTCAAATAATTTATAATTGGGACTTCGCGTAAGCGCGTAGTACCTTCATTTTTGCTCGCGATTTTTGGCAGATGAGGATTGATTTACTCATAACTAGCAAACGATAAAACGTAGAAAGTTCAAATTTGAACTCAACATGAGAATTAATATAAAGATCCTGAGTGCCAATTTTGGGGATTCTAGGTCACGTGATCGTGAATTGAGACACAAATAAACATAAAAAAACGGCGATTTTTGGCTTGAAAATTTATTAATTCGCCCATAACTCAAAAACCTCCTGTCGTGTAAAGCTGAAATTTGTACACAATGTGGGTAATTACAAGTGGTTCATGCAAACCGAGTTTGGGGGCGCCCGGTTATGTTACCAAAATGTTACATGTCAAAAATGGGCAGAAAGCGGACAGTGTTGAACCGATATATCTCGGTAATTACCGATATTGATGAAAAATTATTTGTGGTTTTTGAGCACACTATGAACCACCTTTCTTTTGGTTGTGTTCGTTTGCCCCAACTTTAGTACTATATTTCTTTTTTTTTTCGTTTTTCTCACTTTTTTTCTTTTTCTTCTCCGGCTATCTACTTCTAAACCGCTATACGCACTGTATTCAAAGTTTGAGCGATTGACGATATCAGGGAGAATTAGTGTACGACTGAGATCAAGCGTGCCAGGTTGGGGGGATCCCCCTCAGTCGGGTATCCAAAATTTTGAAGTTCTAAACCGCTACAATTAGATGGATCAAATTTTCGGAGTGGGTAGTTATTAAAAATAAACTAAACCTAACAAAAATTGGGGGTGCCACAATGGTTTTTTCCCCAAACGGGCCCTCCAAAATTCAAACATTTTAAGCTTTAAAGCTAGACACATGAATTGTTCAAGTAAAGTAAATCTAAAGAAAAGATAAAATTTGAAAAAATTTGGGAGTCCCAAAATTGGGTTTCCCCCCCAACGGAGTTGTCAAAATTATAACCTTTTTACAACTCATGCTAGGCACACAAAATTTTCAGGGTAGGCAAATATGAAGAGAAGATAAAATTTGACAAAATTTAGGATGTCCAAAGTGTGGGGTTCCCTTGAAATGGAGCTGCCAAGATTTTGAACTTTTAAACCATTAAAGGCAGATGTATTGAATTTTTGGATTGGGTAGATATTAGAAATAAACTAAGCCTAACAAAAAATGGGGTTCGATAATTGGGTTTTCCCCCCAAACTGGATCTTCCGAAATTCAAGGTTTTTAACCTTTTAAGTTGGAAACATGATGCGTTTGAGGTAAGCCAGCATGAAAAAAAGATGAAATTCGTCCAAAGTTTGGAGGTACCAAGTTTCCCTCAAAACCGATCCGCCAAAACTCAAATTTTTTAACCACTAATGCTAAACATATAAAATTTTCAGCGTTGCAGTACTTAAATTGTAAGAGGATGTATCTCCCTATCAAGATTCGGCCCCATCAAGATTTAACAACCCACATACCAAAAGAAGGCTTTCTGGATACTTAGACGAAAAAGTAGCTAGCAATTCCAAAAAATCCGAAATTGCGGTCGAAGTCAGTACCGATTTGCGGCGAAGATCTTTTTTTTTAGTCTTCGCCCGAATATCAGTAAATTTTGTTTTGATTGCTGCCGCACTCCAATTGCGTCTGGACACGACTGCAAAAGCGTCCCTCATGCAATATTTTACAGTTCAAGTGCTCAGCGTAGGTCAATATAAAAAAGAGATAAAATTTGACAAAATTTGGAGGTACCAAAATGGAAGCCCCTCAAACAGGGCACCAAATTTTTGAACTTTTGAACCGTTAGACCTAGATGGATCGAATTTTCGAAATAGTAGATATCAAAAAGTAAATACACGTAACAACTAAACCGAATCATAAACTAAATACACAAAACAGTATCAAAGACAAAATCATAAACAAAAAATTTGTGATTGAAAAGAGGAAAAAAATTGTTTTCAAACACAGTCTAAACATCAAAACATTGAAATTGGAGGTCCCTAGATATCGCGTGCGATGTCATACTCTAGTTGAGCTCAGTAACATAACAAAGGGGGCGGGGGTGCTTTAGCCCCCCATTGGCATGTCGACCAAAATGCAGAATAAGAAAAATGCTACGTTTTTAACATTTTTGTGACTGTTTTATGCACTGGAGTGGACTAAATAGTGATTTAAAACATCTTTTGAAACATATATTCAGGTGGGGGAGGGGGCTAATTTGTCAAAAATAAAACTCACGAATAAATGAAAGCTTTGAATAATGGCCAAAAATAAGCAATCAAATTTGATCTCCAGTGTAAAAATGCTAAACATAAGTGTCATCAACAAATATATTATAAACTTAGGAATAGGGAGGGGTTGGGGGCTATTAAGTACAGTCAAACCTCGGTTTTCGAACGCTTCGGTTCTCGAACAAATCGGTTTTCGAACAATAAATTCGAGATTTTTACGTTTCAGACTTCGAACAAAAATTCGGATCTCGACCAAACCGAAAGAAGCCGAGCGAACACGAATGCGCCATGATGCTGCATATTTCGGCTTTTTTCACACGATTTTTGGTGTAACTGAGCTGTTGTATTTTTTTTGCTGCTTGATTAGTAATTTCTGCAAATTTTTCAAAATTTTTCGTATTGTACTGCATCTTAACCTTTAATGTTTTTGATGTTTTAAAAATAAAACATAAGAAATGTTTACTTTTTGTTTTTTTTCATCATCTTAGATAGGAAATCCTTTATTAAAATAAAATACAATCTACTTCAACCCATTTTTATTTGTGATACTACAGTACACAGTACAGTTTATGGTGTAAAATAGTAAACAAATACTTTACAAAAGTTGTTTTCTAGAGTTGGAACGGATTAAAATTATTTGCATTAATTTTAATGGGAAAAATTATTTCGGATTTCGAACAATTCACTTTTCGAACAGCTTTTTGGAACGGATTATGTTCGAAAACCGAGGTTTGACTGTATTAGTTAATTATCAATCATTCCTCTAGAATCTATTTTCATTAGCTCCCCTCAGCCCAATTATTTTTCTCTATAAACTGTAGACAAAATAGATTACTCCATGAGAGCTTTATTGAACTATACCATTTTATAATTAACTAGCATCTAAATAAGAGAACTAAAATTTTACCATGAGCCATCTCCCAAATAGCCCATTTATGCAACCAGTTTAATCATGTTTACACTGCTAATTTCTATGCCACGTTTTAAAAGCATTATTTTTTCTTCAAGATAGCCCTAAAATTAAGTCATTTTTGCAAAAAAATGCAAAAATGCAGACCCCCAAAACAGTTTCCTCATTGCAAATTTTTGGCTACGCGACTGGTTGAGCTTAATGGCTTTGATAAATTTGAGCTATATGGCTGAGTTTTTTTTTTTTTTTCACGAAACTGTCACCTGCGACGTTGAGAAAGCGTGCTTTTTCTTAAGGCTCAAGGTTTTTGAATAATTTACCTAAGAAAGTTTTGATGCTAAGTATTGTATTTAATAATTCTACTGCGTGTTTCGAAATTAGGGTCCCTCCCTATACGGCTTACTTGAAAATTTATGAAGTTTTCTTTAATAGACTAGTTTGAAGTTCATTAACGTAAGTTTCTACTAAGATATTTTTGATTTCAAATTTCTTCCATTTTCTTGTCGAGTAGCTGAGTTCGATAAGCCCACATAGCTAATGATTCACAGAAAATTAGATGGATTGATAAAAAATAAAAGCCTTTATTTTTGATTATTATTTTTTTGAGCCTTTATTATTATTTTTGAGTGCATTTATGTGATAAAATAAGATGCCATTCGATTGCTTAGTCGATATGATTAGGCTGGTAATACTACTACAAATGTTTTTGGCAAGTTTTATTCCATCGCAAAATTCTATCTATTTTTTCTTGTATTAATTCTGATCCAACTCTAACCCAAACTAAATTCCTTACTCTAAAAATAGCCCCAATCCAACTCAAGGCCAAATCTAAATTCTTACCCCCAAAATCACAAATAAAAAAAATGTTTGGACAAATATTTTTTTAAGTTCCTTTTATACTAACTCTCTTTAAATTACAGATTTTTGTTCAAAAGCTTATTTCCAACGTTTTATTGATGATTTCTATTTTGATTAATAAACTGGCATTTTTTATCAGCTCTAGTTTCGCATGATGATTGGTAATCATGAAAATACAGTTACAGTAAAAACATTTTAAGTCTTAATCTTCCGAATGGCTCCTGTTCCGTGAAGCAAAAAAATTTTGAAGAAATTCTAAGTACCATAAAATTTAAATGATTGGCCATAAGTGCCAAATTCACACTTAAAAGTTGAAAAAATGTCTAAACTTTCTTTCACTGCTTCCAATTTAAGCTCACATCACAATGAAAGGGGAAAAATAAACATTTTGGATGCTACAAGTAGCAAACCAGAGGTTAGCGGTTTTCTGTATGTAGCTCTGAATGCTTATAATACAGAGCGTACAATAGACATTAGAATTTACCTATTGAAACAGTAATACATATAATTTAATCATTACTAACAACTGCTAGTTGGGTGCTCTTAAATTCGCAGCAAGGGAAAAAAGCTAACGGAACTTAAAAGCACAAGCCGCCTGTGGCATCTAATAAGTTATCCATAGGAAAGGTGGTAAATCTTTCAAGTGCGTAATTGGTGGCGTTAGAGTTTGCCGTATAATTATAATTACGATAAAACTCTTCATTTCGATATACGTCACATTTGACGTAGCAGCGTGGATAAGCATTGCGCGCTTGAAAGTTGCTCGTCAAGCGAACGCTTTTTTTCTTTTTTAAGATAATTTCCTGTTGGTTTTTCCAGTGCAGCCATTTTTAAAGCAAAGATATATTTATTTACTTAACCGTGTCTAGCAAATGGCGGCTTGAGGTGTTAATTTCATGCAATGACCATTATGACTGACAATTTGACGGTGCAGTTAGTGAATGGTTTCAAATTTGAGTAATAGCCAAGGAACAAGACCAACATTTAGTGACGTAAATTATTCTAATATCGTGAAAGGCGCTCTTACATCGTAATCATTCATCTGCTTATTGCTATAGCGCCTGTTGGTTTCTCAGAAATTCATCTAGCGCAGTTAATATTATGAATTCGGTCAGTGATTCAGTATTAATAAGAATCTTGACTTTTTTTTGGATAGAGTTGCTTGTACAGTGCCACAAATTATAAAGCAAAGGAACAAATTTTGCCGACTGGGGACGACAATAACAAAATTTAAATAAAATTTGGAGTTGTTCGCCAATTATTGTGAAAAACATTTTTGCGGGTTTTTTGAAGGTGATATTTTTTTAATAAATATTGCGAGTTAACGCGAAAAAATCATTTATAAATTTTAGATAGTGCAAGGTTTAGCGCTGAAAAAAGTTAGCAAAAAGAACATAGAAACTACTGATTAATAAAAATATATATTCGAAGTTCGATCGTCATTTAGGGCAGTCTGCTGGTTTCATTTGAGTGCAGCGATGGAACAAAAGATAGGCGGAAAGAAATGTACCTTCAAGTGGAGGAGAATGGGACCAAACCGCATGAAAGCGGTCATGTGAAGGAAGAGAAGTCAGTCAGCCAGTCAATCAGTCAGAGGTTTATTTCGTCGAAGAGATGCAGTATAAACAAAAACACAATACGACAATACTCATACATGTTAATCAACCAGGAAACCAGAAATGACCTTTCAGTCTTTGAGTCTACGGTCAGCTGTGAGTGTAGCTATTATTCTTTGCCGTTGAAAAATCGACAAAATGTCTGATAATTTCAACTCTGGCACAACAAATTAGATCCATTATTCCTAACGTGAAATAGGCAGAACTAATCTAATAGTTTACAGAGACATCACATCTCACAATCCTACTTCATTTGACAACACCTTAATGCTCCCTCCTCGTCTAAATGAGTAATCATTTCAACCCCTTGTGACGTAGGTGAGGCGGAACCCCCATCGGGGGACCATTATCATATTTCGAAGTCAAGTGACTTCATCATCAGTGTGAAGAGGAGTCGACACCATGCAAGGAATTTTTGATCACTGAATTAGGCTAACTCAACCGGTAAATTTGATAACCAAGCTATCGGTATACAAGGCTATCGTCTTCATTTCGTAACTTCAGCTATTAAAAAGGCAGACCTAAATTGTTTTCCCCCTTGTGCTGCTCTGGACTCAAGTTTCGCGTTATACCAACGCTCATCGGCAGAGCTGACGTTCAAACCGAAATTCAAAAGCTAAACTAAGCTGGCCTACAAAACGAAATTCAAAATTTGATTAAACTAGCCCATAAAATTAAAATCAAAATATGGTTGAGAAAAATAATTGCAATTGTAACCATGGTAACGCAAGAAAAAAAATGGAATAAAATTAACTCTGGACAGGGGACCAAGTGGGCTAATAGACAGGGCTAAAAATTAATTCAATAAAATGGGCAAGGGGACCAAGTGGATAAGGGGGCCAGTGAGTTAAAGGACAGAGATAAACAATTCATTAAGTGCGAATACAATATTTATATAGGCAGAACTAATGCGATTGTTCACAAGAACAATCATTCTTAATTTAGATCCAATTTTTGTCAAGCGAGTTTGGACTGTTTAAGAATCACGAATTAGATTTGTAAGATATATCATGCGTGCATCACATAAGGAGACGAAGTAGCTGAAAATGTTAGAATGTTTTGAAGGAAAAAGTAGTCAAAATTTGCTCAAAAAAGTATATTTTCATAAAAAAAATATTTGAACGATCTCGTAGCATAAACTTCAGGTCCTTTCAACTCGAGTAAATGCTGTTAATCTGTCTTACGACTTAGCGAAGAGTGGATTTGGAAGATTCTGTTTGCACTTGACGCAAACTCGTTAGCGTACACTTTGTTTATTTTAAACAAAAAGGCTGTACGCTAGATGTGCCCATTTTTTAGTTAGATAAACAAAAGATCAGTGGTGTAACTATAGGTTTTGGCCATTTGGGACAAGCTTAACTAAAAATTTGCGGAATTTTTCTGTTAAATTCTTCCCAAGAAATTCGTTTTTTTGGGGGTTAAATTTGGATAAACACTAAAAAAATGTCTTCAACACGGTCTCGTTGCACTCTTCCAGAGTTTCGTTGCACCTAGTGGGCCCAGTTGCACAGGGGAACAATCGGAGAGGGGCCTACATCTGGTGACGCCATCCCCCCTTGCCACCCCGTCAGTTACGCCAGTGCAAGGAACGTACTCGTACCCTAACGATTTTAGAGCGATTGCAATTCATACCTAAGACTTTATAGCTTGCAGTTAATCAGCTATACTGCCGTAACTTTCCACGTTCTTAGAACAGTGTTTTTAATAAAGCTCTTTATATTATAAAAAATTGAACGTGACTCGACGGTAATACCGCAAACTTAAGTATGTTTGTCGGAAAAAGAAATAGTATTTTTATAACATCTTCTTACGAATGAAAGTTCATTTTACGCAGAGTTGAACTTTTTGTTTTTTTTGACAAATTTATTTTTTAAGCAGCGTGATAGGGTACCGAAAAACTCTATCTGAATAAGATTTGCAAATTTGCTATTTCTACAGTACAGTATACTCATTCGAAGTTTCGGCTTTCTCAGCTTTACAAACTTTTGTTTTTTTCTTGATCTGAAGTCATCATGCTTTATTACAACTAAGCTACAGGCTACTAACGAGATTAGTTTAGTTTTAGTAGCTTGTAGCATAGGTGTATTCGGTAAAGATATCAGTTAGATTTGTTGTCTACAGCCCAGCTTATTCGATTAGGATTTCAGTTAGATTAATAGCCTGTAACCTAGTTTCAATTGGTAAAGATATCAGCGAGTTTCCCATCCTGAAGCCTAGAGTTGCATTCGGTAATGATATGTTAGAAAAAATTAATTAGTTTAGCATAATTTGTCGGGTAAAGATTGATATGTCACTGAATTTCGTCTAGGTAAATTTCTTTTTGTGGGAGATTTATCACGGTAATATTTGTCATATTGGCCCTGCTAAGCCTTACTGACGAGCCTTAAAATTAGGCGAAACAGCTGTTATAGGCATGCACTGATAACTTTTTTATCTGCTTTTAGTAATGTTTTCTGCGAATTTTGATGTTTGTCCGACTGCTTTCGTAATGTACCTTTTAAATTGTGTTCCTTTTTCAATTTTGTTTGAATTGTGGAAGAGTTATTTGTGGTTTGCTAAACAACAAAAACTTGGAAGTGCCTAGTTTGCATTTTTCCGTTAGAGCAACTGCCTCATCTCAAAAAGTTGTCTGATTAGCAAGTCAAATAATAAAGCATTCGGTTCATGTTCATTAGCATCCCTAAATAACAGTCCAAATCCAAGGTAAATTCTTCTATCTTTGTCAAAATACTTTTATTGAGTTACAATTTATTACAAAGCACACTTGGCGAATTGAGTTGCCAGGTCACGTATGTAAAAAAATCAAAAGATCGACTTAGTTGCTTCCATAGCTTTTCGTTTGATTTGCTCGCAAAAATGCGGTAGTAGTAGTAATAACCTTTCATTGCCAACCAGGAGCGCACCCAGAAATTTTTAAATGGGTGGGGGTCAATTTTTCAAAAAGCAACCAGTACCCAAATTGTAGTTAATTTTTTTTAACCATGAAAATGCACGGTCTAATAGTCAAACAAGGTTTGGCGGTAATAGTTGCATTTTGTTACAACATTTGTTTATTCAAAAATCCTGCAATAACGATTTTGAAAGTTGTTGGTTGTGAAGGTTGTGTGTGAGAGAACAAGTTACCATTATTGGGGCCTGGGGGCAAAGCCCCCAGCGCAAGGCAATTCCTGCAATTTTTTCGGAAAAAAATAGCGATTTCAACCAATTTAACGCCGTTTGGATGACATTTTGAATGTTTTTAGAGCAATTAGGAAAAGCTAAATTACTAAAATATGAAAGAGTTTGAAAGAATTTATTTTGCTCAGTTCAATCAGCCCCTGCACACTTACTGATCAAGTCCAAAATACATTTAAATGCTGAAAGATCGCATATTTGGCTTAAATATTTTAAGTGAATACGTTTTTAAGTTAAAAAAGTTTGTTAGTGGTACAGAATTTCAAAATATCTTTTAATAGCGTCGGACTTATCGTTTCCACCCTTTGAGAAATGGGTAGCCTTGAAAAAGACTGCTTTGTTGAAGGTTTCGTCCAGCTCTCTTTACGAATCTACGCTGGAATGAAAAAAAGCTAAAGTGCGGTGGTATGCAAAATTATAAAGATTGATTACAACAACAAAATCACAGTAAATGCTTAATTAAAAGCACAACAGTCTGTTTCGTCCCAAAGACTCATCAGGTGCTACTGTAATCTGTAAAAAAATTATTGCAAACTAAAATCTCTAAAAGCTAAAACTGCGTAATATTGAAGAACCTGCCAAGCTAAAACACTACTACAGACTGCAAGTTGCAGTGTTGTCGCGTTGAAAGGCGGCACTGTGTTTTAATCAGGGCGGCATTTCAACGCGACAACACTGCAACTTGCAGTCTGTAGTAGTGTTTTAGCTTGGCAGGTTCTTCAATATTACGCAGTTTTAGCTTTTAGAGATTTTAGTTTGCAATAATTTTTTTACAGATTACAGTAGCACCTGATGAGTCTTTGGGACGAAACAGACTGTTGTGCGTTTAATTAAGCTTTTACTGTGATTTTATAGTTGTATTTTACTCTGATTTTACTTTGTATATCATCGAGCACTGTTTCAGAAGATTGACTATCAACAATTTTCTAAAGGTTGATTACATTGAAACAGTATGGAGCGCCAAGTGTATATGTAAACATTTGCGGTACTTTTTCTCGCATGTTTATGAATAAATGGTCACTATTTAGTAAATATTAAATAGTGACTATTTATTCATAACCTATTTATTAAATGGGTAACCTTGAAAAACACTGTTTTATTAAATAGTGACTATATATTATATTTAATTAGTAGTGACTATTTATTCATAAACATGCAAGAAAAAGTACCGCAATTGTAGGTATAAACTTGGCGCCCCATAAAATAGACAATGAATTGTTATTATGATGTATGATGCCGCAAAAATCACCTAAAATACTATAAACTTAAGCAAAGATACAGAACAAATCATTTGGAAATGATAGCTCCGTCGCTATTAAAAGATGTTTTTAAATTCCTGAATACGTTTGCAGAATAAAAATCTCGACCTGTGAATCAAATTTTGTTGCGGTTTTTATCTTCAAACAGCGGATTTGTTTGCTTTTTTTTGCAAAAGTGCATCTGGCTTAGTAGTTTTTTTTACACGAGGGCAACTTTTTAAGCTAAATGTCCATCCGTTTTTTTTTAGTGTCAAGATCTGTTCTGCTCAGAAGTTTATGATCGGGCATTATTCAATATCTATGGATGAAATATGAATAGTTACGTAACGTTTCTGTCAGCAATATCGTAGGTGAAACAAACGCAAAATCTCCATTGCTTGGTAAATATGGTACAGGATTAAATTGCGGCCCTAAAACAACATCTTAATTTATTAGCAACAACTTAAGTGATTATTTAGTTAAAAGTAAATACAGCAAAGTGTAATAAACTGCGTTATATCGACAAAAGATGTTGTTTTTTGAGTTCCAAAAGGGTGGGTTCGAAACCCGAAACCCCCCCTCTGGGTGCGCCACTGTTGCCAAACATGAATAAATACATCCCAAATTCAGCAAACGTTTGAAAAAAAAACAATATTTAGCACGACGAGAAGGAGTGACCGCGCAGCTAGTGGAACGGTAATGCTTTCGCCTCTGGAGCGATAGGTTCGAGGATCAAATTTCCGGCCATTCAAATCAGACTCATAGTTGCCAACGGCCCGCCACCGCTGCGACATTTCTTCGAAAGGAGCTGTGTTGCTCGGGTGCAATGACGCGAAGATGGGCTCCACCAACTCTTTACAGGCTTCGGCGTATTACAGCGAGAATGAAAGATTTGATTTGATAAGGAACTTAAGATCAAACGAAAAGCGTTGATTAATCAAGTACTTCAGGCCTACTTTTAGAAACTTTGTAAAAATTTCCAAATAATAGATCCCAAAATTGATTGTAAAAAAGTTTACTACGTTTTTATAAAAATTTAAAGTTTTGATTTTGGGAGAATCGAACCTACATTGAAAGTTTCAAGGACAAGTAACACAATCACTGCACTAAGCAACCTTGTGACGTTCCCGGAAAAAAAAATTTACAAATGCCTGAAAAATACGCATATCGTATGCGTATTTCATTCTTTGCCTAGCGGAAAACATACTCCTGCTGAAATACGCATGTTCATCTGTAAATGGCAATATAAAACAAGCCAGCACGAGTAAATATTTTACACACGTATATGTATTTTATACGCAATTTTTTACGCTTATGCGTAAATATGCGTGTACAGTAAAAGCCGCTGAAGGATTTTTTTTAAATTTCAGCCAGTAATCTAGTTTTCATGTTCAATGTCTAACCTTGATGTTTTGTTTTTTTTGTTTAGGTAAACTCTACTTAATAGGCTTGTGTTCTGGCAAATGGAGTAACTTCAGTAAAAGTAATTACCAGTAGTTTAGCAGCTGATGTGACGGTAAAGGTTACCAGTATTGATAGATTATGAGTAGAATCGTCATAATAGATCATGAGTGGAATCGTCATTTGTCAACAAGAAACTAGAAAAATAGCGTTTGTTACCTGTAGCAAAATTTTCTACAAAAAGTTATGTTTCTCCTCTCAAGAAAGTTAATGGAAGCCGACCATTGTTGACTGATGGATATCCAGCTTCTCCAAACGCATCCAAGTTAATCTGCTTTTTGACTTAAGCCTTCCTCCTATACAGTACTAAATTAACAATGGGTATGAAAGGCTAAAAAGCAATGTAATGTTGCAAAGTTTGGAATACCTTTAGCAAGCATGCTAACTTCAACGATTTCATAGTTTTTGAGAGAATATCAACGAAAGAAAAAAAAAAAAAAATTAGCAGCAATTTAGAATCATTAAAATTTTTATTCAATGATTGTCAACCTAAAACTATAGGTTTTCGTGTTTCGACCAGTAGCTTAGGCCATCTTCACGGCTAGCATTTAGAAGTATAAGTTATTCATTTATACAATTTATTATTGTGATACAAAGTGCGAATGAGCTATCGCGACGCGTTTTGATCTTGCTCAAGGATCTCATCAGGCGAAAAGAACTACACATATTTAAACATGCAATGATATAAAACTGCAACTAAAAAATTTGGAAACAAAAATTAGCAGCAATTTTAAATCATTAAATTTTCAAAAATGCAACGATACAAAACTGCAATTACCAAATTTGGAAATAAAAATTGCATCGATAGTATAAAAATAAAAATGCTCGCCGTGAAGATGGCCTAAGTTACTAGTCGAAACACGAAAACCTATAGTTTTAGGTTGACAATCATAGAATAAAAATTTTAATGATCAAAAAAAAGTTTTGATTTTGGTGAGAATCAAACCCACATTAAAAGTTTCAAAGACAAGTAACATAACCACTACACTATAATTAAGAAATGCACAATTACAGCTGTTGCGGTGGTTGAAATCATCCCTAACGCAGAGAATTTTAATGACTTAAGAGATTACTCCAGCAGAGATATTTGTAGTCTGATTCATTTTACTTGACTTCAACAAAGCATTTGATACTGCATGTTGGTTGAGTTGCGCTATCATTTCAATCGTCGTGTAATTGGAACGAGTGTAAAGTTTCAGACTTTTGCTTATAACTCGAGAACGGTTAGGTCTAGCTGCATGGGATTTTGACAGCAATTGGAGATTAATGAGTTGCATATTTGTACAAATTTTGAGGCAATAAATTACGTGACTTTGGTTTTAGGACCCAAAAACCACCCCGAAAGTTTAGCGTAAAAAGCGGTCTCATTCAAACACGGCGTAAGTGCGGCAAAAAATATTTCACACGGTCATATGTCTTACACATTTTCATCCCTACCAACGCACTTTTGGGCGCAAAAAAGTTTTTTCTTTTTTCCATTTTTTCGTTCTAAATCTTGTACGCTCTTCTTCTCGTAAACCACAAAACATCAAAATCTAATTTTTGTGTAAAGTTGTTGAGCTGCAAACATAATTTTGTCATCCAAACTTTTTTTGGGTCACTTCCAGGGAAGCCCCCTGAAATAGGGCCCCCAAAAATGACTTTTTAGTACGACTTAACTTAGGGTGGCAGTATTTGTTGATATCAGCAGATATTTAACAGACAAATATTTTGACATAGTTTGGGGGTACCACCCCACCCCCAGGATCCCCCAAAAATCACTTTTTTGAACAACTTAACTTAAAGTGCCAGTGTTTTTTGATATCAGTAGGTATTTAACAGACAAATATTTTGGTGTAATTTGGGGGACCACCTCCCCTGGGGACCCCCAAATAGACCCCCAACAATAAAGTTTTTGAACGGCTTAACTTAGAGTGCCAGTGTTTTTTGGTATCAGTAAATATTTAACAGAAAAATATTTTGACATTGTTTGGGGATACCCATCCCCGCGGACTCCCCCAAATGCCACCCGAACTTAATTTTTTGAACGGCTCAAGGTAGGGCTCTAGTTTTTTGGATATCAGTAGATATTTAATAGACAAAAATATGTAAATATCTGAGAGACAAATATTTTGAAATAGTTTGAGGGTACTACCCGTTTGGAAACTCCCCCCATGTGGACCTCCCAAAAATCAATATTTAACATGCGTCGGTCGTTCAATGGGCTTGCCTCTAGTAAGCTCCCATCTAGTCTATTCTATGGCTGTTTTTAGAAGTGTGTTCTAACAAGGAATATGAATTAGGCTACCAGAAAAATGGGCTGGTTAAATGAAAATCATTATCATCTTGTAGGGCAGAAACAAAATTTTCCAGAAAAGAAAACTTTCATGTCTGTGATGTTGCTTGCTTGCATCCAAATTTTGTTGTTGTTTTTCCTGTATTTTTGTATTTATGAAATATTTTTTATACCAGTAGTGATAGTTGGAATTCTAAATTCTTTTGAAAAAAGATTCACAGAGTGAAAGTAAAAATCGTTTTGTTTAGCCACGTCTACTATGACCAATGGTATTTTTGGAATGTTTATGTGTGTTTTTACACTTTACCGTGAATAAGCTTGTCTGTTGTATTTTTCTTTGTTTCTAAAATAGGGAAATTCCAATTTATTTTTGCTTTTAAACAATCAAACTGGTAGTAAAAGATATCAGGTCAAGTAAAAAGGCTTCTTTCCTATTTTATCCATAGTTGCATTCTCTCGGCTTAGACGCCTCACTTTTTGCAAAATTTTCTCAAAATATTTTCAATTCATAATAAAAACTATCTATTGGGCTTGTTTTTGTGCAATTTTTCTTATCAATTGGCACCTGAAATATGAAATTAACATGAAATTAAAATCTAAGGTGATCATTAACTTCTAATCAAACGGCACTTTCTTTGGAAAATAGGATGCTGCGTTCGTCACCTAATGCCTCAGGCAAAAAAACTCTCGTGATAACCAGATACCGTTACTTTCCGCAGACCGCTGTTCCGATTGATTTTTTTGAACTAAATTTGTTAAACTTTAAGTAGAATTCAACACCTGGCAACCAGGGGGGCAAATCTTTCTTGAGCATTGGGGGGGATAATTTGCAATTTTACCCTATTTTCAGCATTGGGGGGGATGAACCTCGACCACGATTTTTTTCTGGTGAGCAAATCAAGTGAAGACCAAAAAAAAAGGTCTTTACCAAAAATGGACCACGTTTTTTCCCCGAATTCAAGTGGAGACCTACGCTCAGGTGCACACCAGAGTCAAATTATTGGAAGGGATGCAGATGAAGACCATACTCAAATTATTGGGGGGGATACAGTCAAATTATTTGGGAGGTATATCCCCCCCATCCCCCCCGGGTTTCGGCACCCCTGCTGGCAACTCTTTCGAGTCTCTGTTTCTCACCAATCAACATTTCTGATAATTTTCTTGAATTTTCTATCTTGGTCGATGGAATGTTTCACAAAACAAGTCTCATCAGGAGAACGAAGGATTATCAGATTACTTAGGTACTTGTGGCGAGCAAGAACATTCTCTGATCGAAAAAATTAAAATAAATTGTGAAAGGGATGCATAGTATTTTCAGCAAGGCAAAATTATAGTGATAGTCCCTTCATTGCTACCCTTCAAACATATACCATCTTATTAACGTGTGTAAAATTGGCCACCCTAACAACAGTGAAGCATCTTGATTCATCAGTTCGAAACGAAGGAATTGAATGGATTGTTTCGAAAAGTGATGTAAACAAAGTTCAAAATAAGTTTAACCTTTAAATTGTTTATTACCATTTCGCTTCAGCTTTTATCGATTGCTATTTTAATTGAACCACATGCTGTCTTTTTAGCCATTTTCATTTTATTGAGAGCTACCAAGCGCAAAATTGAACTAAGCTGGCCTTTGTCGACTTATATCAGGTCCAATATGGAAGAGTGAAGGTCAAAATATTGGAATTCGAAGTGTGTTTAAAACCAATTTAAAGTAGAAAGTCCAATAAAACCCAAATGAACCGGAACTAGAGCAAAGATTTAAGGTGACTCAAGTCCGTCGCCGTAAGGTCCAGTCCGTTGAAAAATTGTTTCTTCAGTTGCTGAAAAGTTGTTGCTTATGCAAGTGCAAGGCAGGCGCAGAACAAAAGAATTCAAAAAAGCAAGCTCCCTCTAGAACCCTAGCGATGCGTTGTAGACTTGCAAGGTAAAAAAAGTCCTTCTCTTACCGGTCAAAAAAGTGTACAATTACCATCCCATCAGCGCTCATGCGGCCGCGTTGACCGGTTACCCACAGTTGCCTTTTACGAGTTACGACCCTTTTGGTAGGTGCTTCACTAATTGCCCTCTTTCCAAAAAAAAGCTCGGAAAAGTAAGGTGCGTAGTACTGTGCTTTATTGTACAACACTCACTTTTGAAAGAAGCAACTGTTTAGGACTATCATGACAAGAAATTAAATTTGTAATTGTACAGTAAATTTTTCTTTAGGCCACAAGTTCGAGTGTAATTGTATTGATTATGGTAATTAAAAACTATTCGTTTAGAGTTGTGAAAAGGTGTTAAGAGTGGCTAAAGTTAAATCTGTCATCAAAAATTTTTGCAAAAACTGTGTCTTTTTCAATTGTTATCCACTGTAATTTGAAATTGCAGGTTTTTCAAATGGTTAATAATATTTTTGTTGCTCTCGATGGTTTAAGTCATAATAAATGAAATGAACCTTTTTATTCTTTCCCGTTACTTTTAAGTCGCAACTAGTACACAATAGCAAGCTTGGTATTTTTCTCGGTCATTTTACCATGTGGATGATATGCAAAAAGACGTTAAGAAAAGCACTTATTTTGTAGCGTTCTACTTAGTTAAAAACTAAAAACGCCTTCCTAAAAGGAGCCTTTTGTTGCCTTGCATCTAATTTGTGGTTTAAGTGCAAACTTAAGCATTAAGCAATGCTCTCCATCTTGAAAATTTGAAAGTCAAACTTCAAATCAAGTCTTTTATTATATTCGCTGCATTACGCCGAAGCGTGTAACGAGTTTGCGGGGCCCATCTCCGAGTTAATGCAACTGCGCGCAACACAACTCCTTTCGAAAAAATGTCGCAGCGGTGGCGAGCCGTTGGCAGCACTGTGTTCCATTTGACCGGCCCGAGATTTGAACCTCAGACCTCCTGCTCCAAAGACGAACGCGTTACCGCTTGAGCTCTGAAAGTTAGCCTTCAGATAGATTGCGAAAAATTTCACTTAGCTAACTAAGTTTCATTTCACCCGAATTAGAATTAAATGAACTTGCTCTCAGTTTGATAATGATAGTTTTCAGGCTCTTTTTTCAGTTGCTGACATAGGTGTAGCCAAGGGGGGCCCAGGGGGCCCGCCCCCCCCCCCCCAATTGAAGTACCACCAATGATAAAAAATTATGACAACATAGCCTAGCGATGTTTAGTTGCAGTTGCGGATGACGAGGGAGCCCTGGGACCCCTAAGCAACAACCAGGGGGCTCCTAACAAACAACCAGGGGGTCCCTAACCGACAACCAGGGGGCCCCAGGGCCCCTAACTGAAAAAGGGGGCCCTGGGGCCTCTAACTGACAAACAGGGGGCTCATAACTGACAACCAGGGGCCCCTAACTGACAACCAGGGGGCCCCTAACCCACAACCAGGGGGCCCTGGGGCCCCCAACTAATGACCAGGAGACCCTGGGGCCCCTAACCCACAACCAGGGGGCCCCAGGTCGCCTAACTGACAAACGGGGGTCCTGGAGCCTCGAACTGACAAACAAAAATCCCTGGGGGCCCCTAGTTAACGACCAGGGCCCCCCAGGGCCCCTAACTCACTACCAGGGAGCCCCAGGGCCCTTAACTGACGACCAAGGAGCCCCTAACCGACAACCATGGGGCCCGGGCCCCTAACTAACGACCAGGGGCCCCAGAGCCCCTAACTAACGACCAGAGGGTCCCGAGGCCCCTATCTGACAAACGGGGGCCCCGGGCTTCTAACTGAAAAATGGGGCCCCTAATTGGCAACCAGAGACCCTCAGTGCCCCTAACTAACAACCAGGGGGCCCTGGAGTCCCTAACTGACGACCAGGGGGCCCCTAACCGACAACCAGGGAGCCCCGAGGCCCCTAACTAATGACCAGGGGTCCCAAGGGCCCCTACTTAACGACCGAGAGACCCCGGTGCCCCTAACCGACAACCAAGGGGCCCCGGGGCCTCTAACTGACAAATGGGGGCTCTGGGGCCTCTAACTGACAAACAGGAGTCCCTGGGGCCCCTAATTGACGACCAAGGGTCCCCGGCCAGAGGCTCCGCAATTCGAATTTTTAACAATATATACGTAAAACCTGTGAAAAATCTAAAAGTTTTGTCCTAAAAGTTGCAATCCCAGACCTTCGTTCAACGTAACGAACTTAATGCTATAACACAGGCGGTAATGCAAACCCCCAACTGAAATACTACCAATGATAAATATACTGAGAGCATAGTCAGTATGTTGTCCTTGTCCGGAATTGCAGTTTCTTTAATTTAGGATTTAAGCGTACAAAAGCAAGTAATAATAATGACGACCACCTGTCAACGTCATAAAAAATGTCGCGCAATTCCTGGAGGTTTCAAAAAACTGTCAAGTGACTTGACTCGAGTCCTCCACGTTTTGGAAAAAAAGTTTTTTTTGAATTTTGCTCTAAATGTTTTTTTTATGAAAGAACTTAAGGGGGCGATCTTATTTCAAAATCATAGGCGTAGCCAGGGGGTTGGCCCAGTGGGCTTGGGCCCCCTCAATTGCAATGCCACCAATGACAAAAATTTAACAACAAAAAAGCTTCGTTTCTTCATTTTCAGTTTCTTTTAGCATCTTTGCATACAAACAGTACACGCATACAACAGTAATTAACAATAAATAATATTGACGACCAGGAAGCCCGGCGCACCCCCTTAATTCACTTTTTTCCAACCAGTTTAAATGTATAATCAGGGTGAAATCGAGGGTTTTTGTCCTAAAAATTGCTACCTCAGGCCTCATCTAAACTTTTTATGAACGTGACGCAATAACCAGCGCCGTATTAGCCATATGGCACAGCGCCAGGGTCCAGCGCTTAGATGGTAGGACTTTTTTTGGTCTTCACTTATATTTGGCAGGAAGATGTTGCAAAAATCTCTTAAGTGCCAGGGGCCCCGCGCAATGTAAGTCTGGCCCAGGAATAACATGTTTGGTAAGCGTAACCATCTATTGTACCATTTTTCAATAACGATTCAACTTCACCTCGCTAGTTTTTACGCACAAAATACTTTTAGAAAAATAGCTAGAGAGAATGCTCATTAAACAAATCATTGAATTTCAATTGAGGGGTCCTGGGCCCCCTGATCGTTCATGTACTCCTATAACTGGTTAACTTCATGACAAAACAATAATCTCCAAAGAAAATATTCGAGTGGGTTACTATTTACTGCTAAAATATTGCAGGAGGCAATGTGCCTTACTTACCCCTACGTGGACCAAATCACTCACAATTAAAATTTTACGCCATAATGCAAAATTTTGAACGTGTTTTGAACTTTAATTGCAAGTAAAAGGAGGATTGAATAGTTAAATTTTTTTCGGTTGGCTTTCAAATGTTAAAAATCTAGTTCTTTCAAATGGCTGTGAACACGTGCGAAATGTGATCCAATGGGATTAAAATAGACTTTTTGTTCCAAAAACTTACAAAAATTGCCCAGTGGCTGGGGGTGGAGCCCCCAGACCCCCGTCTGCAATACGTTTGAGTACACTAGCTTACTCAACACGTCTCCAAAGTTAGACATTTGCATTTCTAACCATTAGTTTTCGCCCTCTCCCATTACCAAACGTACTTAACCAACCTCCTGGTTAAGTGCCAACAGGCTACGGCTTTAAATCTTCCATTCCACAATATCTTTGCCCCACAAAAAGTTCCTTTTTTGAAAATTTTTGATGACGTCATTGCATGTGATTTGTGGTTTGGGCCCCCCCCCAATCAAAAATCCTGGCTACGCCTATGGTTGCTGAAGTATGTTTTTTCTTTTAGGTCGTAATGTGTGCTGTATTAGTTGATATAGAGACTCTTGATAGTATTTATTGCATCGTTGAAGAGCTGCTCAGGCAACCTACCGATGTGGTTGTGCTGCTTGCTAGAAAGCTCGATGCATTACTAACTCCTTATTATCAACAGGTAAGTACTTTCAATTTTTGGTGTTATGCAATTAGAATTTGATTGTTTGAATACAGTCCATGTGGAACGTTTTCGAAGCTTGCTGGGGGTGCAATGGCACACCTACGGTTTTCTACTTAATACACCTAAAAAGTAGCAATGGTGCACTCATAGTTTTGCACAAAATTTGCACAAAGTTGTTGTTGTAGTTGCATATTAATCCTCTTGTGTACGTACAGCGTCAGACGGTAACCATTGAATGGTCCGCTCGCTTTCATTGCGATAGCAACTTCATGCTTTGAAGGAATCCGCACTTGCTTAGGAGTTTCCAGTGATCCAACGTTTCTGTGGATTTCGAATTCTTGCCCAATGTATTTGCTGCTTGTTCGAAGCCGACAAGTAGAGGTACGGTAATCATCGTAAAGCGTCTTATCCAAGAACGCAACAACGTGACCTTGGTGCCAGTTGAACCTAGATCATGCAATCAAGGTCGTCGTAAAAAAACGTTTACACAAGGCGTCAAGTAACCAAAATGTGACGTCATTGACACTTGCGAAAGGTTGCTTAACTTCACTTAAAGCAAAATTGTTGATGAATGGTTGGCCTATTTTGAGCAAGTGACGAGAGCAACCAGTCACGAAAGTTGTCAACCTTCACTTCGCGTTGCGTCGCATCCTGTGTAAACACACCTTTAGTCTTTTGGCCACGCTGCTGACTCCTAAACTACCAGCTTAATGCGTTTCTACATTTTGCAAAACCTTACAGCTTTACTTCGTAAAGCTTTTAAATCAACCAGCAATTGTCAAGACAATATCCAAGTCAAGATTATCGGTTGTACCAATTCTTTCCGTCCAGTGAATAGTGTTACTGTTTCTTTGCTATTCCAGTGAATAGCCAAGTGATGTTACAAAAATTTAGTTTGCAATAGTGCTTTGACGAAATTTTGCACACTCAAAACTGTTGAATTGGTAAGAAGTAAAGATATGTGGTATTCTTTATCTCTTTCCCTATTGTGACAATTTTCCTGGAGGTCTCATACTTATGATACTTGAACACACCCCTAACCGAAATTTTAGTTTGTTTTATTTCTTCGTGAAATGCAGCAAATTTGACCAAGCAATCATTGGATTAGACGATTTCTGTTTCCAGGATGTTTTTTGCTACGCTGCTTTTCTTCTGCATAGGTCGGATGTAGACCGAGCTAAGCAAAGTTTGATTTTGCAATTTCTGTAAGCATAAGTGGCTATTAATTACCGGTAGTTAAATATTTTCGTTGGACCAGAGCTGATAAATTAATTTCGGTTGACTTTTTTCCATAAAATCGCACGATCAACCAGAATAGATAATGTTTGATCACAATCAAAATTGTTTGATCACTCATAATTTTAGCAAATTGATTTTCACCACATGTGTTGTTTTAACCTTAGAGGTATGAAGAATATTTTTAAAGCTTTTCGCAAAATTTTTCAGATTCGCTATTTTAATGTGAGAAAAATCAGCCTACTAGGCATAGAATCGCCAAATTAGGATTTATATTTAGGTCACGCTGTAGGTGACCCGATAAAATTATTTTTCATTAAGCTTGTTATAATTAAGATAATTTTGAAGTATTACATTTAATTGTGGTGCCAATTTTTGAGCGACAAGACTATAATTTCGCTATATATAAAACTTCTTTTTGAAATTCCAGAAAAACCGAGCTCATTGTCGGAATATTATTCAAAGAAACGGTGTTTTCTTGGATGATGAACACATCAGCAGCTCCAGATCACAGCATTCAAGAGTATGTTTATTGCTACTGAAAGTGCCTTGCTGCCCCAGATAGGCTTAATTCGAAAAACATTTGAATAGATTTTGATGCAACTGTACGCAATGGTGAAAAACGTAATCGTGAATGCTAAGATTTTTTTATCGATTTTAAATACAAAGCAAATAGGTGTATGAGTAGTATTACATCATCAGTATATCATCACTGTGCGTCTGTATATCATTAATTTGTTAGTTTTCAATAACAACATAAAATTATTATCAATATGTAACTTCTCAACAACAAAAAAATTCCCGCAAAATTTGTATTAAATTATACTGATTGTGCGATAGTGTCAATGAATTCAATCAATTTAGCGTGTTTTCGTAAAATATTCTATTCCAAATGAAATTTTCATCTATAATATGCGGTGAATTTTTTTCAATCGATGACAGCTATGTTTTCCGATTTTGAGTTTTTGGACCTTTCCGTAACTCTAAACTGGACTGGACAAACACATCGGACTTTGGTAATGAAGCCTATGCTTTCTAAAAATTTTATTTTTTGAAAAGTTTTACCTCTCCCCGGAAAATCTCAGTTGTTTTGCGCTTTTATCAGCAGGCTGGCCTTCATCAAGCTAAAGCCTAGACTTAAAACTATTTTTTGAATGTTAAAACGTGCGACTAATGAACGTGGTTCCGCTTTGCCAAGTCACTAATAAGTTTGTGACGTAATGCAAAAAATTCTTGAGAACGGAGCGTAAATTAGGAAATAGCTTATTAAAATCTAATGTGTAAGTTATTGAATGGTACAAAAATTTGTCGAAAATGTTATGAAATCATAAATCATTAGTTGCCTAATTGTTTGTTTAGCTGTAGTACAAATTCCAAAGTAAACATTTGTATATATAGTCAGTAACGGTTGTTACATTAGCATAAAAAACTAACTTTTTGTTTTTCATCGCCACGTTTTTTGTTAATTATACGCAATTAAAATTTTCTCAAATTTCATCGCACGATTTTGCGAAGTCACAGCTGCTGTATTTTTATGATGGCCTTTGGCTCTAATTCTAGGCAAAGGTATGATAATTAGCTACCAGTTGAGCGAATTTTACCCATTTTTATTAAAATTTGATTTGGTATCGACAGCAGTGTAAGCTTGGCTACCATAATAGTTTTGAAACGGCCTTTTTAAAGCGATCGTTTGCAAACATAATCTCTAGGCAAATACTCAGAAACAATATTCATGTTTACAGCACTGGAAAAATTGCCCCATTTACTGCGATAAGACTAAGCTCAATTAATTATGTCCTGTTCAGATCTAGCGCATACTTTTTCTGGCGATTGATTTAGCATCTTCAAAGCGCTACCCTTCTAATCTTTTCAAGATCTTGAAAAATTGCATTCAGCTATTCACTACGGCATTTTAGTATTACTCAATCTTTAAAAGTATGAAACAGCGAAAGATTTTTTTTCGATTTTATACAGCAGAAAATGCAACCTACTGTAGGGTAAGGTGTGGTAAGTTAGCCATTTATTTTTTAATTTTTAAAGATTTTTGTCATTGTAAATACTATTAGAAAATCAAGTAGATCTTCAAAATCTCAAATCTTTTGGCTTTCATTTCGCATTCTTCGTATTTTGAAATCTTCTCAAATTTGCTTGCAAAGCTAATTTAAAAATGTTCACTCAAACTGACCAACTTGCCCATCTGGTGGGTTAAGTTGGTCATATCATTTCTTAAACATAAACAAATGATCAAAATAACGAAAATCAAAACAATACGAAGAAATTGTCAATTGCACTAGCAGATACTTCCATACTAGCCGTTCTGCAGAGCCAAAGAAACGTACTGTGGCTTGTAATAGCAACTGCGAATAAAGTATTTGTGGTGGGCTGCAAGCCTAAACAGCATGTTTGATTCCCATAACGTGCAACGTTAAATTGCATGGTGTTTTCGTAATTTTTGCCTCAGTCAGGTTATAAATTGGCAAAAATTTAATCAAGCATCAGCACGACTCTACATAGTGTTTAAATCAGATACAGATTGTAAAAGAAAACATCTGGGCATTTAACTCACTAGTCAGAGGTGGGCAGTACCGCGGTACTGTAACGCGGTACTTTTTTAGTACCGTTATCGGTAACGTCGGTACTTTTTCAAAAAGTACCCTTTTTGGTACCGTCGTTACTTTTTTAGCACGTTTACCGCGGTACTCGGTACTTTTGTGTGGAATGGAATTAAAGCCATTCAAAAGGAGTTGAAACTACGGAGAAGCACTTTCAAACCTTGCCCACGTAATAAGGAGTTGTTTACTGGATGATTGCGGATGACTGACAGTTCACCGACACTGCACTAAGTTGCTTTACAGAGCAAATCATAAAAGTTAGATGTATTGCGTTATGTTCTTTGCTCTTTTGTCTGTCCTGAATAGTGAAGACTGAAGACCTGCCTGTCCTCTGCATAAACTCATTTTGAAATGATATTCTTTTCCAGAGAAAATTTGGAGCAGTACATAATTTCATAAGAGGCTGTCCATGAAAGACGTTCGCTAACAATTGACCCCCTCTTTCACAACAGTACTTAACAATAATATTGACGACGAGGGAGCCCGCTCAATACAATTTTGCCAACCAATTTAATTGTATAATTCAGATGAAATTAAAGGTTTTTGTCCTAAAAGTTGCTACCATAGACCCTTTTTATGAACGTAATGTAATTACTAAGGTGGATTTACCAAATGGCGCAGTGCCAGGGGCCTCGTGTTTAGAATGATGGTAAGACTTTTTTGGTCGTCACCTATATTTGGTAGGAAGATGTTGCGAAAATTTTCAAAGTGCTAGGAGCCCCGCACAATGAAAATCCAGCCAGGGCAATATATGGTTACAAGGCGTAACCATCAATTGTACCATTTTTCAATAACAACCTACCTCCACCTCGCCAGTTTTTACGCGACAAAATAACTTTGAAAAATAAATTAGCTAGTAGAAATGCTCATTGAACTAATCATTGAATTTAAATGGAAGGGGCCTGGGGCCCCTGGCCGTACATGTACTCCTATCACTGGTTATTTTCATGACAAGATTGGTATCTGTAAGAAAAATCATCGACTGAATAATTATTTACTGCTAAAATATTGCAGTAGTTAATATACCTTTCTTCCCCCGACCTGGGCCAAATCACTTACAAAACTTGGCCTCAAAATGCAAGATTTTAAACGTGTTTTGGACTTAACTATGAACTTGTAAGTAAAAGGATGATTGAACATGTTGAGTTTTTCAGTTGGTTTTCAAATGTTAAAAATCTAGTTCTTTCAAATGGCTTTGAACAGGTGCGAATTGTGATCCAAAGGCATTAAAATAGCTTTTTTCTGAAAAATTGCAAAAAATCGTCCAGGGTCTGAGGGCTTTGCCCCCAGACCCTCATAGTCTACGGCTGGGGGATCCGCCCTTAGATCTTCGTCTGTGATACGTTTGAGTTACACTATAGTTTACTAAACGCGTTTCCCAATTCAGACATTTTCACTTTTAACTTTTGGTTCAAGCCCTCTCCCTTTAGCAAAATTCTGTTTAAGTGCCAGACACTGGCCACGGCTTCTGATCTTTCATTCCACGATATGTTTGTCCTACAAAAAGTTCCTCTTTCGAAAAACTTTGATGACATCATGCATGCATTTTGTGGTTTGCCCCTCCCCCCCATTAAAAAATCCTGGCTACGACTAGGTTTGAGATCCTTCTGAGTTCTAACATTCATTTGTATTGGCGACGCAACTGGTAAGGCTACTGAGTCCAGGTTACCAGAATATAAAGAAAAATTGCACTTTATTTCGTATTGAAACTCACTAAACACACGTTTTCAGTACGTTTAGGTATCATAGCTCATAAACCAAGCGTAAGGGACATTAAAAATGTGTTGAAAAACAACGGAACTGAAATTTCCGAGCAATGAAAGCTACTGAATTGTCATGCTTTGTAATTAAGGATTACGGATGTCCACAATGCAGGAAGCCCTCTCTCTTCTTGCCCGCGAAATATCCGCACTGAACAGCCCCCCTGACTTTGGAGTACGTCTTTAATGGAGAGCCTCTAATAATATCTGTTATGCAATTCTTCCACCGGCCAAATAGCCAATGTGGTAATGTGCTCGGCTCTGGTACCAAAGGTCATGGGTTCAAATCGAACACAGAGTTGCCAACGACTCGCCACTGTTGTGACTTTTCTTCAAAGGGAGCTGTGTTGCCCAAGAGCATTGTCGCGGCGACGGACCAAGCAAACTCGTTACAGGTTTAGGCGTAATACAGTGAGTATAATGATTTGAATTTTTTTTTTAAAGTACTGTAATTGTTTCTGTAGATTCATTCACTGAGCATTTTATACCCATAGGTGGGCAAGTTAATTCAAAACGTTAGCTTCGTTAACCACTGGTCTGTTAACAAACTTCACACCTCCGTTAACGTTAATCCGTTATTTTCAGATTTAATTAACGGAAGTTATTAAAGTCGGTTAATTCGTTAACAAATTGAGTGTAATTTACATTTCTTTTTATTCACTCACTTCTAGAACACGTATTGACGCTGTTGAGCTGATTGTAAGGAAATATTTACTGCTGTGGTGGTCTTTTTGTGTTTTGAAAGTTACATTTTACAGTCTAATCTAATTTCAACATAAAAATAATTTCAAATGCACCAACGAAGCTGCGATCGGAAAATCTTTGGATATTTTGAACAGCGATAATTAATACACCTATGAAGCTGCAGCTTATTATTTGCCACAAACAAGAGCTCCTTTCTTCGCTTTCTTCTATAAAACTCGTGCTAGTAGGCAACAAGTGTTACCAGTGCAAACTGGTTGATACCGGTACGATGAATGAATGGTGCAAGATATTAACGATAAAAACCTTAACGTAAGTTAACAGAACTTAACGGAAGTTAATTTAGTCTGTTAACATGAAAAAACTTTTTATAGGATTAACAAGTTAATGAAAAAGTTAGCTTCATTATTAACTATTGACGGACTTGTTCCCACCTATGGTTACACCAGATACCACAAGGCAAGTAAGAGACTCAATCATTGTTTAACGCATAAAATCATCAAAAGCATTGTTTTCCAATATGAGCAAATTTTTTCTTTTGAAGAGTGCCGAATGCGGTACCGAGTACCGGTACCGTCGGTACTTTTTCAAAAATGTAACGAATTAAGTACCGTCGGTACTTTTTAACAAAGTAGCGGCAGTACCGTCGGTACTTTTAAAGTACTGAGTGCCCACCTCTGTCACTAGTTCTACTTAGTCTAAACTTAGTCTAGGCTGAAGAAGATGAAAAGAAAGCACACAAACAAGAAACATTGTCAATTTGCAGTCATAAGCGCCGTGACTACTGTAGCTCGAACAAAATCTAGGAATTCAATTTCAATTTCGGTTCTTGATTAGCATTCTATACCTAATGTAAATTGCTGAGGATTGTCAGTAGCCTACACAAAAGCTGTGAGTCCAATTTTGACAAAAAATTTTGGAACAAAACGATTTGTTTCCAGGAAAGTTGGCTAGGTAAATTGGCCAAACAGATGATCAGTCACAAATGGCAGTGACCAGCTTACCCCGCTCGGTAACCATACAGGAAATAGCCTCACAGCAGTATGAACGTTAACGTTTAGAACACTAAAATAATTGGAATTCATTGCTAAAGCACTTATTAACCTTTGACTGGAAGCTTGCTTTTCTAATGTTTTACGAAAGCAACAAAAGCTAATGTTGAACTGAATTTTTCAAAATCCAAATTATCATCAAAAATCAGTTTTTTATAAATAACTTTTCTCTTTGCTTAGAAGAAACCTATCTAATTTAGTGCGGTAGTAGGTTGCAACAATGATATTGGTTGTGCAAAAGCACGTCACCATTGGACGGCTAATTTTTTACAAAAAGGCGATGGCCTACTTGCCCTCCTGGCCAACTTACTTCACCTTCCCCTACACTATATCATTGTATGATTACTGCAATAGCCGACACCTTTGAACTTGAATTGCGAATGCAACATTGAAAGAAGAGTGACGTTTTTGGTTTGTGGACTGTCATCTAATACTGTATTGCTGTCTGGAAAATTGTGGTATGTTTTCAAATTATTCAAGGTTTTGTTAAATTTAATTTGATCTTGAAATGATTTATACCCAATTTTCAGCCCAAAACTATTACACAAATCTTCAAATTTAACCAAGTAAAACTTGTTACCTAATTGTGTAAAAGAAATTACTCGGTTCTTTACTTTTTGACGTTATTATCATTCATTCTCAAGCTTTGGTGCAGTCGGTGCACGGTATCAATTGCCTTTTTCATATCAATGAAGTTTGATTTCAAAGTTTAAATTGATGGAAAAAATATTTGTTTGGAAAAACTGTGGAAGTGTGGAACGTAACTTTTAGGCATGTCTCAGGTTGGCATAGAACGGCCTTAAGTGCCTAAACGATGCAATGCATAAATGACGCAGCGCATAACTTGCGACGCTTAATAGTCCAGCGACTGACAGATTGTGCATCAATGGCGTCGCAAAGGTGGGGCGGGGGCGGCTCGCCCCGGGTATCACCATTTTGGGGTGACACCATTTTATGATACCAATCGGACAAAAAAAGAAAACAACAATATGTTTAACATCATTGGAAATGGACACTATATTGCACACTATAGAATGGACTAAAGATTGCTTTAAAGCATTTTTTGAAACATTTATTTAGAAGGAGGGGGTGGGCGCTTTAATTTGCCAAAAATATATATCACAAATCAGTAAAGACTTTGAAAAACTGCCAACTCTAAGCAATCTAATTTGATCGTTTGCTAAAACATACTAAATATAGGTTTCATAAAAATATATATATAAGCTCAGTAATAGAGGGGGGGGAGGTGGTGGTTATTCAATATTAGTTAATTACTAATCACTTCGACTCAAATATCGCTCCATTCCCCGCCAGCAATTATTTTTTCTGTTAAATATAAACGAAGTGGTTTACTCTTTGTGAGTTTCATTGAACTATAAGATTTTATGATTTACGGTACCAGCTTGTAAATGCGAGAACTTAAATTTTACCATTAGCTACCTCCCACATAGCTATTGCCCGTTTATGCAACCAGTTTAATCATGTTTTTGCACTGCTCTCATGTTTTTGCACTGCTAATTTCTATGCCACATTTCAAAAGCATTAATTTTGATCAAAAATTGGTCTAAAATTAAGTTATTTTTGCCAAAAAAAAAAAAAAACACTAACCCTTGATACCCAAAAGTGCCCCTCCCCCAAATAGCAGATTTCTGGCTACGCGCGTGGCCTGAGTCTAATCGTGTTTTTGCGCTGCTAATTTTTATCCCACCAGAGTTCTCCCTGATACTACGTTTTAAAAACATTAATTTTTATTAAATTAAACAAAAAAATTAAGTTATTTTTGCAAAAAAATAAAATTTTTTGGGTGCCTTGGACTCTGCCCTCAAACCGATCTCCATTGGCCTCTGGCGGAGCTCCCAAACCCTTGAACGCAGCCCCTCCTCCTAGTATAGACTTCTGGTTACGGGCCTGATACAAGACATGCGCTGCTCCTACTTCCAAGTTTTAGAATCTTACAATGAGAAGTTAATGAGCTAACCGAATAACAACCGCTATCTACAGTAATGAAATAGCTGCACCGCTATCTTTCTAATATAACCTTTTGCAGCCAACTATACATTATAGAGGCTGACACCACGAAATTCCACCCCGGGAATCACCATTCTTAGCGACGCCACTGTTGTGCATTTAATTCTTACTCCAGTAAAATTGTGCTATGCAATATCGAAGAAAAACCATATCAATATCCATTTTGTTTCAAAAAAAGTAGATGGATTTTGTTTAACATAGTTTATATTTTGTTAGAAATCATCGCCTCGACATTTTGACACTAATCAGAACGCACTCTTTTCTACCACCACCACTGCTACTGGACTGCCGAAAGAAGAACCTGTTCCAATCAAGACCAAGAAGTTGCCAAAAATACCGAAGGAAAAGTCGCCCCTGTAAGTATTTAAGTTTCCATAATTTATGGTTCCCATCGTGAACATAACTTATCAGAGTTGCAAGTCGGGCCGGGGTTTTCGGATCGGGTGTGGGTTTGGGCCGGGTTCCGGCCTAAAGTTGACGACTAAATTTCGGACTGAATTCGGGCCTGAGACGTGCTTTTTGCTTAAATGCACAAAAATATAATGAAAATAACTTGGCAATAATGCTTATGTTTTTCAGACCTAACTTAACTTTCGTTTTTTTTCGGGCTTCAAATTAGTTTTTTGGTTCGGGCCTGAACTAGTCGGCCCGTTTACAACTCTGCAACTTATGTACGGTTTTAGTTTTTATTGTCTCGCAGAAAGATTTCTTTGTTCAAAGATACTGTACCTTGCTTGCTCTCTCTAATACAAGAGCTCAACGGTTTCGCAGTTACATATTTTAGCTTTTCAAGTGTCACTAATGTAAAATAGTTTGAACTGATATAACCAGCTGGTCTGAACAATTTATAAGGATTTCTCAGAGTGTGATATTTCGCTTTTTTCAAAGTGGAAGTGGCTGTAATTCAACCCGATATTAATGTGCTAGAACTGCTCTGATAACGATAAGAATAGCAAACTCCAAACAGCTTTTCACCGTAATTTTAACCTATCAGGCCCGGTCTACGCTAAGCGTAAAATCTGGAGCGCACGACCGTATAGTTTATGCAACTGGCATTTTGGAAGTTGGGTAGGAGTTATGCCTGACGAACTGAATTTCTGTTTAAAATACACTAAAAATACCATCGTGATTTTACGACTAGTGTAGACCGGGCCTTAGTGGTGAGATGTAGCACAAAACGTTTTATTTGATGTAGAAATAATCACTGCTACTATGATGACCTTTTGAATTGTTGACCAAATAAACGATCTTTAAACAATTAGAAAAAGGAATATAATTGGCTTAAACTTTGAAGTTTTGAATGAGGAAAAGCAGCGTTGAAGAAAGCAATAAAAAATGTTCTTGCAAGAGTCAATAAATTTCACAATCTGCTATTGCAAGTATGCAATTGCAACATTGCAGAATTCCATTAATAAGTGAAAAGTTGCAGACTTGAAGCTGACTGCGCCAGATTTTACTGAAACCATAATCGACGACTTTGCTACCTCTTATTGTTAAAGGGTTTCTTATGCCAGTTGATGATAATGACTTTTGGGTGGGAAAATATGATGAAATTTCCAAGTTCAAAAGTACTTGTGGTCAGAGTTGAATCCATTCATTTTTTTTAATTTTTAAATTCAAATTCAAATTCATTGACGTTAAAAAAACTAATTCGATTCAAATTCATTGACTTTGAAAACACTAAAGTCAAAATCAAATTCAAATTCATTGACTTTGCAAAAATCAAATTCAAATTCATCAATAGCTCGTGAGCGCATTCTAATTCAAAATTCAAATTCAATCCAACCCTGTTGGTGACATGAGGTAGTTTACGAAATGTTGCAAAAATTGGGTTCATCCAAAAACAAAAAAACAGCTAAAAGATGAGTCCATTGGTTTAGAATTTAATGCAATATTGTTGCTTTTGTTTTGATTTTACGAAATATTGCCATATTCTAAATTTTTGTCCTTTCATCGTTTCGACAAACTTTTTGTGGATTGTACCGGATAGAGTTTGTTTCAAAATTTCTCTTCTGCATTAGTTTATGATTTAAATTTCCGAGAATGGACTAAAGAGTTTTTTAAGAATTTTTATCTCAGTAAGATTTTTTGGCACAATTAAAGCCTGTGTGAGGTCTGTGTATGAGAAAATACCACATTGGTAAATAGCTTTTTCAAAGCTTTTAACTAAAAGTGATTGGTTATTTTGCCTTGCTTCAAAATGTTTACGTTGTCACATAAGGCCAAAATGTTTACCTTGTCACTTAAGGTCAATGCTTCATCCAATGCAGTAAGTAAAACTTTCTTGAGGTAAATTAATACCAACCGGATAAGTGCTAATTTATGTAGCTCGGTCAAACTCAAGTTGTATCACATGAACTTAAAGCCACTTGGCTAAGTGTTAAACAAATATTGGTTACAAGTTTAATTATTCGGCGAAATTTCATGAGTTTTTCACGATTTTCCAAGGCTATAGTCATACAAAAAACCTGTTCATATACGGCAATATGATATACGGTTTGGACTATACCAATAAAATTCGCTCTCCCACTGAGTCTGGAATGTTTGAATTTGTTCAAAGTTTCTTTTTGATCAAAGAGTTCATTGTTGACTGTTTAAAGGGAGGGGTCTTGCAAAGTTGTATTTCTTTTGAGCGTTTGTTTATTTTTATGTCTTCATTTGGCATTGCATATGCCGACACAGAAACTGTCAGTAGCATAACCAGTGGAGGGAGGGGGCTGCAGTCCCCTCTATTGGCCTGAAAATTATGCAAAATACTACGTTTTTAGTGCTTTTGAGGCCGATTTTTGCTCCAAAAATGACAAGATCCCTATGGGATTGGCGAGCAGAAGTTGTGAAGGATTTGCTGTTATTTGGACCAGAAACGTGGAGTTTTTTTTTCTGGACCTCACCTGAAGTTGGTCAGGAAAACTGACTGAATTTTAGTGAAGACCTTTTTTTTGGGGATCATCTGATTTCGGTCGGAAAAACCGTTTCAATTTTGGTGAAGACCTTTTCTTTTTGGAGATCACCTGATTTTGACAGAAAAACCGCCCCAATCTGATTCAAGACTGATGAAAATTTTGGTCAAGTTCGTTTACTGTTGTTTCCAGCTTCCAAAAAAGCCCCCCCTTTGCGAATTCCTGGCTGCGCGCCTGGAAACTGTTTAGCATTAGATCTGCAAAAGCGTTGACAGCGTTAGTCGATGATTTGAACAAAAACACACAAAAACACGGCTCGCTTTTGTATAACATAACCAACATGCAATCGTATGCAGTGGCGTGGAAACTGAACTAAATGACATAGCACTTTCGGTAACAAGCTTGTGCATAGATTGTGCATAACATTTTTGGCTAAAATTGTTCTTCGTTCAAAAACAAGCGACTTTTTTGTTATTCACATTTCGGTAAATGCAAGGAAGTTTGCCTTATGTTATTTGTCTCGTCCAATTTTTGTGCTAGCTCCGTTGCCAAGCGAAAGGTTGTGAAGGTTGTCTTATTCTCATTTGAGCTTTTTCAAAGACGGAAAAAACGGTACCTACAACTGCTCTTATAATAGGCTACAGGAAGCTGCGTAATTCAGAAATCAGAACTGGCGCTAAAAAACAACAACAATGTAGTAAAAAACAACTTGAAATTCACTTGCAGTTTATTTCATTTTAAACAGAATCATTACATTTCTTTCAAATAACAGTCTTAGATTATTTTAGAACGATAGGTCTTTCAATATTGTATTTCGACAAAAAGCTACGAGTACTATTTTCAGAAATTCACCATGTCAGAAAATCATGGAGCCAGACGGACAATTAATAACGAGGATCATTTAGTCTGATGTCATTTGATGTTGATTTGCTTCTAGTTAATGATGGATTATAAATTTCGATGAGTGTTAACTTTTAGTGTTGGCCGAGTCAGAACTATTGACACTTCTTGAAACACGACATGTATTATCTTAAATTCAAAAAATAATAAAGCAAAAACAAATGAAAAGCTTCATGCTGATAGCACTTTCAAAAGCAGTCATTTATGCTTGAAATTAATATTAATCGATGAAAGTTTATTGGATGTTAGCCGGTGTTTAAAATCCGATGACCAAGCAAATATATCATCATATTATATGCAGTCAAAATTCGGCTTAAGTTTGAAATTGTTATTTGAATTTATGATCTGAGGCCTAAGTATGCTCTTTTCACCTTTGTGGATAAACTTAAATTACTAATGCTGACAGCGAAGTTCACTTTGAGTCTGTATCCATTGCTTATGAGCAAGTTCATTTCAAAAAAATACGTTTTGTCTGTTGCTGGAATTTTTCATTTAGATTGACGATAAATGATGTTATTTTTCAAACATACCACTCATTGTAAAACTTGAATTTCCTACAATAAGCTGATTCAGTGTTGTAACTTGTAAACATAATCTAATCTAAAGGAAAAAGACGGTTAAAGAACTGGGAAATTTTTGGGCAATCACAATTCACAAGGTAGCCTCCAAAAAATGGAAATGAACAGAACTACTAAGTTGCTGTGGTTAAGTAGCTTATCCAAATAATAGACAGCATGAAAAACACTTTAAAATACTCTATGACTATATTTTCACTAAAACAATTTCATTAAATTAATTTTTGTTAGGTGGTGAAAGTGAAAATTTTTCCGAAAAATTTTATCTTAAGAAAAATAAAACAAAACTGAGGAACATTCATCCATGCATTTTTCATTCGCTTTTTTCATGGTCAATATTGAGGTTAGAGTTAGGGTTTAGGTTATGGTTTGATTTGAGTAAGTTTTAGAGTAAAGATTTGATTTTGGGTTAGATTTGAGTCAAAATTAATAAAAAACCATTACTGTAATACAAATACACAGTAAGATTACAATACAAAGCAATGGGTGAAAAGGTGTTCCTGTAATTATTTATATAACAGAAGTTACCATAACTCTGAGTAATTTGTATTTCTGGTTTGATGTTTGATTTCTGGTTTGATGTCCAATAAGCGTTAATAACCATAGATGCACAAAAATCATTCTTTGAAGTAGTTAACGCATGATGTTTGTAACTTAACTTTTTACTTCTGTATTAGAGTACTGGACTAACTGAGCTAATTGGCAAGCTTGGGCTTTTAAGCTGGAGTTAATTTTAATGCTTTCGTTACTTGCTAAAAACGACTTGTGTATTATGAGAATTTGACTTACTCCAGAACGCGTCAAGTTTCTTTTTTTTTTGTAGAACGAAAAAATCTTTAACCATTCTACAAAGTTTATATGTGATACTATATGTGATAGTTATGGTGATAGCAGATAAATCGCTGAAATGCTTAGCTTTTATCCCGGGCTTTTCTTATTAATCTTCCTGGCATGTTGCGCGCATTGAGAAATGCTGAGCTGAGGCGATATAACTTTTAGTCAAGATCGCGTATTTACAAGTGCTTTTGACGTCATTTTCAAGATTTTCTCTTTTTCGAGCCCAGATCGTGATCTTTTTCCTCTATAAAATGCATAGTGGATCCCTTAGTTCGTTATTATTGATGCAATCCATTAGCTAAAAATGTAAGTCTGCTTTAACTTGCGTTTAAATACTGTACAAAAGATTGCCCAGAGGTCGTGTTTCTATAACGCTCGCGGATATAAAAAGTTCTACTCCGTCAGAATTGCATTAGAAGACTGACAATTACGTTGTTTTTTTGAGTTGTTTTGCACTTTCACGCTTTTAATCGCGTGAGTTATCCGATTGTGATTTTATACTTGCGTTGTTTTTGTTGGAACAATCATTCAATTAACAACACTAGTTATAAGAGACACAGCAATGGCATAAAAATTAAAACAACGCTATGAAATTATGAAATTCATATAATTAAACACCCTAACGCATTAATATGCTGTATGCTCAAAATCGCTCAGTCCATGCGATTGACATGTCATGTGGTTAAGCATCATGCATACCAGTGTGGAAATTTATTATCTTTTTCGATTATCAACAACTTTTTTGATTATCAATTTTTTTCCATAATAAGAAATTAAAGTGTTGAAACACAAAAAACACAAAATTTGATAAAGTATGTGAAAACTTTTGTTTCACATGCCGCTACCATTTATAACTGCAAACCGAAAATTATCTGGTAATGTTCATATAAATACGCTTTTTAAGAACCCTACTCTGTAAATTTTGGGTTGAGGCTGGCTGTTCTTAAAGTTTTACAAATTTTTAGCTTCATTTGTTTTTGATTTATGCTTAATGTTAGTGGAGAAATGAGTGACAAGAATTTTTCTTTCATTGTCAAAAGTTGTCTTTTGTCATAGTTCATAATTAGTTTAATTACTGCTATTGTTAGAGAAATCAACAATGGCAATAAAGAAAAGGCTAAAAAAGTTCTGCTGACAAATATGTTGTACTAGCCTGTGTTTTCAATTATTTTTTTCAAGTCGGAGCTGGCATTGCTCTTGACTTGTTCTTAAATTTTGAGCAAAAATAAACCTCGATATTGTTCTAAACTTGTTCTTATGAAAGCAGTGTTTCCAAAAAAAAAATTTGATTGCAGGTGTTGCATTGATTTTAATGAAAACTAATTGTGATGTGTTGAGAAATGTTATACAAAAAAAATTGAGATTTGTAGAAATTTTTTGGAACATTTTACGCAGTTAAAGTGAAAAATGAATCTAGATTTAAGCAGTAGTTTTATGTTTCAGAACCACTCCTATTGAACTGTGCAACGGAGGTAGCACAAAGGATTATTTTCGTTTTAACGCCATTGGAAGAAGAAGAACTTGCCCAAATCTTCCTCGTAAGTAAAATAAGCATGAAACGATATGCATTTTTTCCGCAATTTCGGGCCAGATTTTCTGTTTGATTCTGGGATTCTGAATTTTGATCACACGTCGAGTCTTGAACTGCTCAACTGACTGTTCTGGAATTCTTCAACACATTCAATATCGATTCCCTTATTGAATTTTATCATCGTAAAGTTACTAATACTTTTTTATGGGGGGTTTGGATTTGGGCTGTGGTCGGGGTTAATTGAGATAGCGATCCGACTCGAGACGGGCGAACTAATTTATTGTTTAAATTGAAAAAACTGTTCGTTGCGTGTTTTTCGAGCAAGAAAAGCAAACACAAGTTTTTCGAGCTTTCTCTATCTAATTCACATTATGTTGTGCGCGCTCGTTTGTGCCAAAAGTTCACCGCCTTTTGCGCTGGGCACGCAATTGTAGGAAGAGATGCGGAAGTACACTGTTCTTGGTTAACTATATTTTGAAGCCAGAGTTGTAAACGGGCCGACTAGTTCAGGCCCGAACCCGAAAATATAAGACCGAACCCGGCCCGAACCCGGCCCGAACCCGACAACTAATTTGAAGCCCAAATCATGCCCGAAAACAAACGAAAATTAAGTTAGGTCTGAAAACCGTAGTAAGCGTTATTGCTAAGTTATTTTGATTGTATTTTTGTTCGCCTAAGACAAAAAGCACGTCTCAGGCCCGAATTACACCCGAAATTTTATCAACTTTAGGCCCGAATTCGACCCAAAAAGCCCGGTCCGACTTACAACTCTGTTCGAAGCACATGTTGATTGTTGATGAAAACAAATTTAGCCATGGTTTTCTTTCGGGATGGGTTTATTTGAAGCGAATTAAATGGCCCTGTTCTTTCTGGATTATCTTCAAAAATGGAATTTTCCAGATGGCCAATGAGTTAATGACAAATAAGAGATTAAGTACATTTGAGACAACACCCCATTATGCATTTTTGAACCTGTTTCGGAACTAGAGCACCGATGTGAAAAAATTCTCGACTTAAAACTTTGGCTGAGTTGATAAACCTTAATCGCCGTTTCATTGAAGTGATTAAAAAAGGGGAGCTTGTTCTTACTTTCGCATTAAACAATGCTATGCAGAAATATCGAAACATTTTGAGCTTAATAACCAAAGACCAGTATAAAATTTAGTTTTGGATACTTGATTCCCTACGAATCGTATTAAGGGCTTTTCTTGTTTCCATCTAATTTCTGCTTTGACATTTTTTCGACATTTTTCTCTCATTTTTTACACGCATATAATTGTGAAAACAGTAGATAATAATCTTTTGTTAGCTCAAATTGTTTTTGTTAGCTCAAATTATTTTTGTTAGCTCAAATTATTTTTGTTTCAAATTATTTTTGTTAGCTCATTCAATTGACAACTTGGAGAGTTGAGAAGCTGTCAGAGAAACTGGCATATGCTTTTCTTTCGATAAAAGCGTGTAGGTTATGATGACTGGTAATTATTAACAGTTTTTCTAGGTAGCTTAGTATTACTTCCGCTCGTGATAGGAAAACGTTGCATAATACAGTAGAAATGCTTCTAGCGCTTACCCAATACATCATATTTTCAGATTTCCAAGAATTTTGTGTTTGGATTTGCGATGTTTGCCCTTCTTTTGTCAAGCGATAATTTGAATTAGGTCAACATGATTATATATTTCTGCACTGAAATCTGTCCCAAGCGTTGGTTATTGGAGTAACTAATTCGCCGGAAATTTTTTAGTTAAAGAGAGTAAACCAAAAATGAGGGATATTCCTTTGTACATTTTTCATTTACTTTTTAAGAGTTGAGCAAGTTAGGATTTGGGTTAAGGTTGGGGCTAGTTTTAGGGTAAGAATTTGCGTTGAAGATAGATTTGGGTCAGAATTAATCAAAAAGTAGATAAAAATTTTCGGTGAAATAGTCTCTTCCTTTTTCATTGGCTGAAATACCGAAAGTTCTTTCTTTTTGTGGTAGCATTTTATCCACGTAAGCGTTTTTTTGATTTCGCATGCAAAGTTGCACACTACCAGAAATGGTTTTAAAAACGTTTTCCAAGAGCGAAACGTTAATCTAAATATAAACAAATAACGTGGTAGAGTGCTATTTGGTAAAAAATGTAACACTCTGGATGAACGCATTTTATATTTTCTTTCATAAACTGTTGTTGTTTTACTTTTTTGTGTTCTTGGGTGTGAGTTATCCGCTAAAAAGCAGAAAAATAATGGCCCGTATTACTCTTCACGCCCATTTGTGTCGTAAGTAACTTAGGCTAATAGCACTTACCCAAAGCACCAAAAAGTTGCTTATAGTTAAAGCGTAACCTTGGATTTTTCATCGTGTTAGTGCTGAAACTGTTGTGTTAGTCTTTCTTATGTTTAGCAACAGTTAGTTTATTTGTCTCCACGGAGGTTAAAATACACAAAAACACCATAGAATTAAAAAAGTTGATATACATATTAATGAACGCAATTGGTGAATGATTAGGAGGCTGCAAAGGGACCTATGGGGTCATCGAGTGGAGACATAGCCACCTGATTTGTTTGTTAATTATGTAATTAAGTTATATCAAAATAAAATATTTGAAATAAAAAATTAATTTACTTCTCCAGATAGGTTTGAATTAAATGTGTTTAGCTAGCAATGCTGTTCGTTTGTTTAAATCTACTCAAGTTAACAAAATAATTTGCTTTACAGAAACTCAAAAATTTACTTTTTCTCCTCCATCTTCAAGAAAGAAATGTAAGTTTTAATGTTCAATTTTAAATTTGATACAACATAGACTACCTTGTTGTAATCGGCACGAAATTTCGTACTGTAATATTTTGGACGGTTTTGTGCAACATTTTGTAAAGATCAGAATGTCATAAGCTGTTGCGCTATCACCCACTGGACTCGTGTTTTGTTTTTTGTAATTGGTAATCTATCGCTAAAAGCTTAGTTGAGTCTGATAGTAGGTCTATCAACATCAATTGGCTCAGCTTTTGTCGAAGGAAGTAGTATGGAACTTTTGGCTGCCTAAAAGAGCACAAAAGTATACCGGTTTTATCGCTGTTGATCAATTACACTGCTTGTTTTAGCGCTTAGGCAAGAAAAATATTTTGTTTAGCTTTATCTCCCTAATCTCCGCAAACTAAGTTAAAGGTGAAATTTCTTTCAGGTCTGAGCGCCTCTTCTTCCGACTACTCCAATGCTGATGTATCAGCTACTTCATCACCCGGACTCAGACCGAGATCAGAGGCTGACATCCGGGACTCCCGATCGGAACCGATATTATTGCCGACTATAACCGTTGACCTAGAGGTACAGCTCACAAACCAAGGGTTATACGGCATTTCAAACTAGTTAGCTGATTGTCACACGGAGATAATTTGAAATCCTGCGTAATAGGGTGGAGTGAAAAAAATTTTTTTGGAAATTCAAAAAAGTGTAGTTTGGAAATCCTGGCAAATGGTCTAAAAATAGAAAAAAAAATCGACTTGAGCCAGTTGCCACCTACCATGGGCTGGCTACCCCCCCAAAAATTGGTCGCGGGGGTAAAATGGCCATAAAATCATGTTACTTGATAACCGCTAGTCGTAGAGACCTGATTAGTGCTAAGAGGACTTTTTTGTCTATTTCAATCATAAAAAAAGTTCCAGTCAAAAAACTAGTTTTGGCAGGTGTAACATAGCTTTTTTTAAGGATTAGGTAGACGTAGGCTTACGTCTACTTTATCCTTACAAATTTTTAAAGATTTTTTTCTTTGTAGATAAGTAATTAGGTGCTTAGTACTATTAATGAAATAACTTGATAACCACCGTAATTTATAGCTATGACAACCAGGCGAAGTGCAAGCAACGTTAAAGTTTTACATAGTGGATACACTTTCACTGGAAGTAAAAGCTCTCCATCCGGTATACTACCCACCAAATGTCAAGTGTTAGAGAGGATCATCCAATTCGAAAATTTTAGAACTGTGGACGTTGCAAATGATGTTGCTAAAGAAATACATGACAGATGGGTGTGGTGTAATGTTTATCCATTACATTACTTAACTATATCTAAAGAAGTACAGGCACTGGTGGTAGCTTTCAGCAAACTTGATCGGTATCCCAAGAAAAAACGTGGAGCATCTTTTTTGGAAAAAGAAGCGGAGTTCTTGTCAGGTATAGATAAGTTGTTCGACGTGTTTTGCAATGACAATGAACAACGAAAACGTTTGGAAAAAGACCACAAGTTGCGAATGACTGATGAAGATTTTGTATTTTATGAAGATCAAAAGAGTCGGCGTATTGGAAAATGTTTAGATGTAGCTTTGCCTTTGACCTCATCTGACCGAAAATTTATACGACGTTCAAAATCACATGTCAATGCCCCAAGTTCACAATGCCAAAATGAAATTATTACTCTGTCAACTACTGATTATGTCTCGGAGTCCGAATCTTTGGCATCAACAAGCACAGACACATCACAATCATCTGCAGTTTCTCAGTTCTTAGCGGAAATGCCAAATCCATCCATTCAAAATCGCAAAAAATGGCCAAACCTTGCCAGAATTTGTGAACGCTACCAGCTATCGGATTGAGCAGCTGCTGCAGTTGCTACCAGTGTCCTAGTGGATGTTGGTTTAATTACTGAAGATGATAAAACACGCACCATTGATCGTAGTAAACTACGAAGAGAGCGTGAAAGATGCCGAAACGAAATCCGGAGCGAAGAGCAACAAAACTTTGGATTGGTGAACGCAGTGTATTTGGATGGCGGCAAAGATGCAACCCAAATTGTTGCACAAGGTCCAAATGAGAAGCATTATCGGTCTGTTCAACTGGAAGAACATTATACAGTAGTTGGTGAGCCAGGAAGTTATTACCTTACTCACTTTTCTCCTGAAGATGGCAAAGGTAGAACAATTGCCCAAAAGTTGTTTGATTCTTTCAGTGGTACGGAATTGGAAGGCAAGCTTGCAATAGTTGGCACTGACGGTACTGCTTCTATGACCGGCAAACACAATGGATGCATTCGAAGTTTAGAAGAATTATTACACAGACCTCTTCAGTGGGTTGTGTGTTTACTACACACAAATGAACTTCCCTTGCGACATGTGTTTGCTGCTTTGGATGGGGCAACAAGTGGTCCAGATACATTTGCCGGACCAATAGGTAAAAAAATACAGGGTCCTGTATCAAGTTGGCCAGTTACTCAGTTTAAGCAAGTGTTCGTCCCTATTTCTTCTTTTCCAAAACTTCCACCTCATGTCATTGATGACCTGAGTACAGATCAATACTACGCTTACAAAATCTGTTTGGCAATTATAATTGGTAATTGTGATGATGATCTACAATATTTGGAAGTTGGCCCAGTAGTGCATTCAAGATGGTTGACTTTGGGTTGTAGAATTTTGCGGTATTACGTGTCACTTGATGAACCACCTCAAAACTTGGAAATTTTAGTTAACTTTTGTTTAACTGTTTATATTCTCACTTGGTTTGAAATCAAGTTATACAACCAACTAACACATAGTTCTAAAGTTTTTTTCAACTTGATCAAAAGAATTAACAGTCTGACAAATCAAGATCTTCGACTAGTAGCTCAAAATGTTGTTCAAAGAAATGGATATTTTGGCCATCCAGAAAGCACTTTAATCGCAATGTTAGGAGATGACGATCAAGCTGTTCGAGACAAGGGCGTGAATCACGTTCTTTCACTTCGCAAGAACGACACCTCAGTTCGTTTATTTCACCTTCCTACTTTAAACTTGGAAGCAGACACATACTATGAGTTGGCTGATATGGAAATTTGTCAGCAACAACCTCCAGCTATTAGACATTTGTCCGATTCTGAAATTGAAGACTGTCGAATGAAACCCTTAATTTTACACCATCCATGCCACAATCAAACTGTCGAACGACATGTCAAATTGGTAACGGAAGCATCAGCACAAGTCACTGGATTTGAAAGAAGAGACGGACTTATTCGCCAAAAAATTAGATCTCGCAAATTGTTAAAAAAGTTTGACACTAAAATGCAATTTTCGTAAAATGTTTTTATTTTGTGTTGACTGTTGATAACACATCTATGTTTGCCAGCCTCGCACTCACTTTTGTTGTGCACTTCGCATTACTACAGTAATATGTTGTACGACATACCCCGAAAATCAAATTTCTCAGCAAGTTACGAATTGCAAGAGTTCATGTTAACTAGTAGTGAATCACAATTCTCTATGATGCAATTTTAGCATGAAAAACCGGTTTCTTGACTGGAACTTTTTTTATGATTGAAATAGACAAAAAAGTCCTCTTAGCACTCATAGAAACATGATGATTCTGCAACTTTTGAGCTATAAATCAGGTCTCTACGACTAGCGGTTATCAAGTAACATGATTTTATGGCCATTTTACCCCCGCGACCAATTTTTGGGGGGGTAGCCAGCCCATGGTAGGTGGCAACTGGCTCAAGTCGATTTTTTTCTATTTTTAGACCATTTGCCAGGATTTCCAAACTACACTTTTTTGAATTTCCAAAAAAAACTTTTTTCACTCCACCCTACTGCGTAATTATCAGTTTGGGAACTTTCTTCTTGAGTGTGGAAAGCTATCCTTTTACGTTGAAAAGTCTCAATAATGTGATGTTGAATTTAGATTTAATGAATCTGAAACTAAACTTTTAGCATCTTATGTGAAAAGAACAGGTCTAAGTTGTCCTAATGGAAAAGGTTTCATATTATAGTTACCCTGTTTGTGAACACGTCTAAATTTGTTCATGTTAACAGTAGATTGACCTTTTTCAGCCAACACCAAGCATTGTGTGTAGTAACTGTTGCAGTTTCGTGTCTTTCTTTATTCGGTTTCGTTATGTCATATCTTTTGTTGCTCTTGTTTGGCATATACGCGTGCATTTTGCACTGTCTTAATGACAATATTAATTCTCTTTCAGTGAAACTTTATCATTTCATGTGCGCTAATGTACGTACACCTTTAAAACTGATCAGTGGCTTAACGGATGAAGTTTCTGCTGCTGAAGCTTTAGTTTCAGGTTCGATTTCGTGTCGGTTCAAACCAAATACTGTACACTCGAAAAATAATATCTTCCCAGTTTTCATGCTCGCTCTCAGTTTTAAAACGGGACAGTGTAAAGCATCAACAACTCACCTATTGTACCGTGAGTGGTAGACGAATGGCAGTTTAACTCAATGTCTGCAAGATCCAAGATCGCTTTGCTTGCTCTTGCCCAAGCCTCCTGTATTGATATTTGCTCTAACTGTTCAGTATTAAGCACTTTTTAAAATCCTGATTTCAACCATAAACTATTTATTAAGCAAGGTTTTGTTGATGTTTATTGGCAAAATTCTGCAAAAAATCTGAATTTTACGGTATAACAATAACTACTTGATGCGCACCGTCCAGTTGGTCAAGCGGTAGCACGTCCGCCTCTGGAGCGGTAAGTCAGAGGCTCAAATCTCGGGCCGGTCAAATTGGACACAGCGTTGCCAACGACTCGCCACCGCTGCTACATTTCTTCGAAAGGAGCTGTGTTGCGCGGGCGCATTGACGCGGAGATGGGCCCCGCCCACTCGTTACACGCTTCGGCGTATTGCAGCGAGTATAATGAAACATTTGATTTGATTTGAACTACTTGATGCACAAAATAACTAGCGGTTTGTTTTTCAGTCGTTTGCAGATTCCAACTCCTTATTTTCCGACGATGAAACACTTCCTTCCATCGAGCGAGAACCGAATAACTTTAAAGATCGCCGATACTGTTTCCGTGATTATCAATGCGACATTTTAGAATCAGTTTACGATTGGAACTTTCAGATTTTTGAATTGGCCGAGAAAACTGATAATGTATTAAGTCAGGTAATGCGTAGTTTGATCAGCATAACCATTAGCGTCTCTAAAAACTGCAGGTTTTAGTGAGTTATAAATCTACTTTTTCGAATCTTGACCTACTGTTACTAGTCATCAATCTCCTTTTCTGAGCCATGGGTATAGTTTTTACTAAATCATACATCGATTTTTCAAGACAGCGAGTTCGTCAATTGGCCCGAATTTTTTTTTTTTTATCATTAAGGGTAGTTAAAAAACTTAGGTTTAGCTTCGGAAATTATTCTTTATTGAATACTAATTGATAAAAAGTGTTTTCCCTGTTTAAGATTCCAGTATAAGATGTTGTTTGACTTCTGTTGGCGCCTCGTTCTTAGAATTCACGGACACGATAGAATACAATCTTGTCCATGTAAACTATAAGGTACCAATCATTATATTCAGTGCTAACATTAAACTTAGTGAGCACTGAGCAGTCAATCTTATTTGGTTTTTGACATAGGTGGACACAAATTCGTTAATAACGAAGCTAACTTTTTCAATAAGTTAATTCGTTAAAAAGTTTCTTTTATTTTAATAGACTAAATTAACTTCCTTTAAAATGTCCATTAACTTAACGACAATGGTTCATCAACGTACGTTAAGTTTCGTTAACATAAGGTTTTCATCGTTAATTTCTCGCTCCATTCATTTATCGTACCGGTACAAACGAATTTGCGCAGGTAACACTTGCTGCGTATTAGCACGAGTTTTACTGAAAAAAAAAGTGAAAAAAGGAGCTACAGGATAAAAAGAGATAGCGCTGGATTGAATGAGCAGGAGGGATACAAAAGGCAGCAAACATAATTTTAATCATGCAAGTATAAAGTGGGTTAGATCTTATATGAGTTGAGCACTTAACAGTTGCGTTTGCTTTGTTGTGCTTTGTTTAAATAAGAGTTGATTAAAATTCGGTTCGTTTTTTAGTGGTGAATATTAATGAACATGTTAATGTATGATAGGCTATGGTCTTTTCGGAAAAAAGTGCCAAACCAATAACGATTACATCTATTGCTACCGTGTTTCCCCGAAAATAAGACAGGGCTTATATTAATTTTTACTCCAAAATATGGCACTAGGGCTTATTTTAGGGGGATGTATTATTTTGATATATCAAAAAATGAAGTTACAAAGTAAAAATTACGAGATTTTAAATAAACAGAAATTACGAAATTTCTGTTTATTTAAAATCTCGTAATTTTTACTTTGTAACTTCATTTTTTGATATATCAAAATAATACATTATTGCCCAGCTGTGTAAATGAGTTAGGAAAGAACACGCAAGAATAGTTTTTGTATCGCCATTATTTTTGCTTGCCAAAAAAAGATTTTTTGAAAAGGATGGCATACACCGCATTAAAGCAGTTTGAATAAATATAAAAAAAGAATGTTTGACTCTTTCGTCTTTCTGCCGCTCTCAACTAGGGCTTATTTTAAGGGTAGGGCTTACATTAAAATCGTCCTCAAAAATCGCGCTAGGTCTTATTTTGCGGGTAGGTTTTATTATCGGGGAAACACGGTATTTTGTGGCAAATAAAAAGCTGCAAACCGGCCAGTTGGTCGAACGGTAACGCGTTCGTCTCTGAAGCGGTAGGTTAGAGGTTCAAATCTCGGGCCGGTCAAATCGGACACAGTGTTACCAACGGCTCGCCACCGCTGCTACATTTCTTTGAAAGGAGCTGTGTTGCCCGGGCGTAGTGACCCGGAGATGGGCCCTGCCAACTTGTTGAATGCTTCGGCGTGATACAGCGCGTATAATAAAAGATTTGATTTAATCTGATAAAAAGCTGCAACCTCATAAACCTATTAATTACCGCTGTTTGCAACTTCCAAAGATTTTTCGATCGCAGCTTCTTTAGTAGATATGAACCTATTTTTATCTTAAAATTAGATTAGACTGCAAAATGTAACTTCCGAAACACAAAAAGACCACCATAGCAATAAATTTTTTCTTACAATGAGCACAATAGTGTCATTACGTATTCTAAAAGTGAGTGAATAAAAAGAAATAAAAATTACACTCAAAATGTTAACGAATTAATGGACTTCATTAACTTCCGTTAATGAATTTACTTCAGTTAATGAAGTTAACTTCATGAAGTTTTCTGAAGGACTAGTGGTTAACGAAGCTAACGTTTTGCATTTACTTGCCCACCTATGGTTATTGATTTACTTGGGTTATGTTTTAGCGCCTGTTGGCGGAGAAAGTAAATAACGTCTGAATTCTGAAAAGAGGGTCGCTAGGGGCGGTTTGTTGTTTTGTTGTAACAGATAAAAGAATTCTTGGAACTTCGCACAGTTGTATCAGTTAAGTTTAAGAAGCAAGCATTGTGCCTTGTTGGACTTGGTCTACCTTTTCCACGTATCCACTTTCTGCAAACCAAAACATTTCGTTTGAAAATTAACTGTACAGTATGTACATTGGCGGGACAGCAGGCCTGCCGTATGTTACAACTGGCTAAAATAACCTACAAATATACTGATATAGTTACAGCTGTATACATCAGTGAACCAGCAGCCTGTCCTCTCCCAATTTTTGAGTCTACACAAATTATTCTGAAATTTAGAGTTAGGGGCTACGGCCGCTGCTAAAGATTTAATGTCCCAGTTTATTATGAAATCACCAAAGTCTTTACTCGTTTTTGTTTAATGTCTTTGGTCGGAGGCTGTTGCTTAATGTTCACATGTATCTAATGTGCTGTGGTTCTCTTTATATCGATTATTTCGAACCACTTGATATCGCATTGTTAAAAAAACTATTTTCGATAAGATTTATGCACTGTAATTCAATCTTTTTCAGCAAATTACTGGTTACAAAGGTAACAATTTCCTGAAGCAAACCACTCATTACATTATAAGCGAAAGGTATACGCAGAACGCTTCATTATTGCCAGCACAGGCTACATCAACAGCTTTGTTCTTAACAAAACAGCTACTTCCTCACAGCTGTTACGTTTGTTGACTGCGTGGCTATCGTTTTTAAGACAACTCTGATAGTATGATCTGGTTTCAAGCCGCACTCTCGTCACGTTATTGCGTCCTTAGATAAGACTCTTTAGGATAAATATCTCTGCTTGGTAGGTTCGAACAAGCACCAAACTCAGCGGGCAAGAATTCGAAGAAACCCACAGGAACATCGGAGCATTGGAGACTCCTAAGCGGGAGTGGATCATCGAATTTTAGGAACCTGAAGCTGTCCGGTGACAGGAGGATAAATATGCAATTCAACAAGAAAAGATAACAAATTCCATTAAAAAATATGTTGTGTTGAGTAGCAGACTCTCTAAGCAACTTCACTACGTTTTTAATGTTATTTTTTGCAGATGGCGTACAAGTTATTCGACTGCACCGGATTATTTGAAACTTTCAAAATTCCGAAGTATGAATTTGTTAACTTCATGATGGCATTGGAAAACGGATACAAATCAATACCTTGTAAGTCCAAACCAATATGACAGAATAGGTTACAATACCATTCAGTGGTAAAGCTAGTGCAGAGTCAGTTTTTCGTAGCTATATAACCGTCTTTTTGTTATCTATTCAAAACTACTAATTATTATTTGAATCCAACTCTGAAACAGGAGTCTTTTTCTCAAAGAAGCACCTCCGAAGCTGAAGCTGGTTTACAGGTTTAGTCCAAATTTTTATTGAGCACGTAGCCAAAAGTACAAAATCCCTAACTACCCGTTGCAGTAAATTTTTTGCACCATTTATGAAAAGAGATTCTTAAGTCTTGGCACCTTATAACTATTCATTATGTTTTTAGGCCCGGTCTATACTGTGCTTAAAATCGTGAGCGTACAAGCGCATTCTTTTAGTTTATTTTAACCAACTGGCAGCTTGTAAGGCGGTACACCGAGGGTACCGAATTTCTGATTAAAATAAGTTAAAAAATAAGCTCCCACTCTTACGATTTAAATTAGACCTTCAACGTTAAGTTTTGGTGACGAAACAAAGCATGATTGCTTTAGTAATGTTGTTGTGACTTCAAACCAAAGCAGGAAGTTTTGCATCTCTATTGAATCCAAGCAGTTAGCTCCGCAATGCTTGACCATTGACGTTAGAGACAAAATTAAGTCTTGTCGAAGTTACTTTGTTGTATTGTTATTTGCTGATAGATTACATTCTCATACTCTCAGCGTTGTTTTTATCCCAACATGTTTGATTTATGACTACCTGTGTTGTTAACAAATTACTTACATCCCTTCGAGTTGGTCGAGCAGTGATCCCGCTTGCCCTTGGAGCGAAGAATTTGTGGTTCAATTTTGGAGCTTTTTAAATCGGATGCAGTTACCCTTACAGCTTTTTCACTTTTCGGCACGAATATTTGGTTCTTTTTGGAAAAAGAAAAAAAAGGCCGAAAAAAAAACAAAAACGGAACTCCGGACCAACTTACTGATCTTAAAGGTTACGCGATGTAAAGAACATGTTAACTATCCGAATGTAACAAACTTCCTTGCACCGGTGCACTTACAAAATAAAAACCTAGGCCAGCAAGTGGACATATAAAACAAGAAAATGTTGTTGACTCCTGGGCACGTCTGCAGTGTTTCTACGTTAGGAATTCTGTAGCCCGCCAACTTATTTCCGAAATGTACCCTTTCTTTTAGCCCATGACTCTACTATCTTTTAAGCTGGTAATATTCTCGAATGCAAGGTTTTGTAGAAAAAGAATAAAAGAAGGCAGCGCGAATCGTGCTCAGCAAGACTTCTTAGACACGAGTCTTATTTACTACCTTGTCGAATCATCAAAGCATCGTATTCAAGTCGAAAGAAATAGAACAAGTGATACATTGTAGATATATGGGTACACTTTGTAAAAACCCCCACATTGTATTGACGGATTGCAGCAGATATAAGGAAAATTTTCTGCAGATTCCAATAAAGTCTGGCCAGTCTGCGATATGATTGGAGATGCCCCCATTTCGTATTAGCGCAGTGCAGCCGATATAATAAAATTTTTCTACAGATCACAATAAAGTCCACGCTGCTGATGTGCTTCATGGATGCTGGTTTCTAACCACCCAAGAAGTACCTGGTTTCCACCATCATTTTCCTCTCTGCACTTCAGATTCTTCCGGTACGTTTAAATGGTATTTGGCTACGCCATTGAAAGTATTTCACACTCTAGCAGCTCCATGGTGTTAACATTGTATATTTCAATCTTAAGCTCTTGCATTTTGAAATATACGTTGCGGTACTGAACCTTAGAAAAAGGTTGAGTTCTCGGTTCTAAATGCATTAAATGAATACATCCTTAGGCACATGGTATGTATCTATTGTCTACAATAACTGTATAATGTATGTTATGTAATTGCATAGCATATAACTGTGTTTTTGCATAAAATTTTATGCCGAACCAGTGTTCTACGAATATTTTCCAGCGCTAAGAACGTAGCACATTGCCTTGGAAAATGAATCCCCGATAATTTCTTAGCTTCTTTTTATGGCATACTATACGTTACGCAATTCGGCACGTAACTGTCATGCGCTGTCTATTATGCACAGCCCCTTTATTTTCCGCCGGTTACCGTTGTTATAGCACCAATTATAGCGCAGAATCTAATTAATGTTTTAACTCTATTCCATAACTTAATTTCTGCGCCTAACACTGCCCAACGTCTTCGCACTCGCCGAATTGGCAGTGCTTTGCTCACCTAACTGCACTTAAAAACCTTGCTTGGAGGTTATTATATTAGGAGAGCTGCTTATTGAGTCATTCAAAAAGAACTTTTCTTCAGATTCTGACAGCGGTATGAATGGAGCCCAGGTGAATGACATTGGTGATGCTTCTCTAGCGCAGGCCATACCAGCACTTGAGCTAATGGCTCTCTATCTCGCCGCAGCTATGCACGATTACGACCATCCTGGAAAGACAAATGCCTTTCTGGTTGAAACGAGGCATCCTTTAGTACGTACCTTGACTGAAAGTCAATTTTGCTTGAACTCTCCAAAACTATACTAAAGTTTACCCCATCAAATCTTTCATTACACTCGCTGTATCACGCCGAAGCGTGTAGCGAGTTTGTGTGGTCATCTACATGTCATTGCACCCGGAAACACAGCTCCTTTCGAAGAAATGTCTTAGCGGTGGCAAGCCGTTAGCAAACACTGTGTTCGATTTGACCGACCCGAAATTTGAACTTCGGACTTCCTACTCTAAAGACGAAAGCGTTACCGCTCGACTAACTGGCCGGTGTTACTTCAGTTTATCCTATTTTTAATTGACACCTTTGTTCTGTGCTGTTTGTCGATACAAGAGCGTTAGCTTTGAGAAGACCCATCACAAATACTAAAAGTAAACATCGCGAAAAATTCTCTTCCCACAGGATTCAAACCTGCAGCCAATGATTTCATTACCAGTCGATTCTCTATCAACTTAAACCATGACTAGTTTTGGCAACTTTAATAGTATTTTAAAATTAATTTTTTCCCTTCTTTATTGATTTGTTTTGCGCCCAACATTGCGAATATGCATATTATGTGACTGTCACTGCGCTAGCTTTTATATTTTTCCCTTTAGCCGGAAACCACTTAACTTTGGCTTTACTATATACTGCATGCATTATGTGTATAACCTGCACACTGCATGTTGCTTATGATTTAAACAAAAAACAATCTCGCATTATTTTAGGCATTTCCCACATGATAAGACGTTGAATTCTAATGAAGTATTTCTTGTTTGTCGACGTAAAAACTCGCACCTTTTTTGGGCAAAATTTGATAATAAAATTTTGCAGATCAGCCGATATACAGTGATATTTTTAATAGTCGAATCGAAAATAGTACTTCTAATTGTAGAAAATTTTACATGCTATTTTGTATCGTAAGAACGCAGTAATAACGAAATGTTCATTCTTTCGGAAAAAAATAGTACGGGACTTCCGCCAGTTCCATTTCACCATCATTCTCCCCTTCATACTTTGAAGATTACCGATATTTCTACAAAACTCAATCGTATGCAATGCAAACAAAGTGATTTTGTCTCAAGAACAAAATAAATGTTCATTTTAAATCATGGTTTGAGTAAAACGCATGTCCGACTAAGTTTTTGATCCCAGCTCAGTTCGATCACGACAATTTCTAACCCTGGCGCCTTTAGTCGTTAGAAATTTTGTGTGGTTCATTTGGGGATTTCCGGGGGAGGGTACCGTCAAACTATGTCCAAGTATTTGTCGGTTTAATATTTCGTGATATCAAAAAAACTAGAAATCTAGCTTAAGCCTGTCAAAAACTTGATTTTTGGTGGTCCATTTTGGGGTACCGGGTGATTGGTACCACCAAACTATATCAAAATATTATTTAATTGAATATTTACTGATAAGAAAAGAAAACTAGCGCCTCAGCTTAACCGTTAAAAAAAGTGATTTTTTGGGTCTATTTGGGGGTTTTCCTAGGGGGATGGTACCCCCAAACTATGTCCCGGTATTTGTCTCTTTATTATCTTCTGATATCAAAAAAAGTAGCTCCCTAGCGTAAGCCGTCAAAAAGATTGATTTTTGGGTCAATTTTGGGGTTTCGGGGAGTCGGTACCACCAAAATATGCCAAAATATTTATGTATTTTAAATTTCTACTGATAGAAAAGAAACTAGCACGCTAGCTTAAGGTGTTAAGAAAGTGATTTTTGAGAGTCTTCACAGAAAATGAAACCTGACATCCTCTGATCATATCTAGTGTCAAAACTAAAAATATTAAAAGCGATTTTGTCGTAATCCAAAAAATATTAAATATGCTAGATTCAATATAATTTTGGTTTGATAAAAGCGATGGCCAAGTAGATAACCGAACCCAGGTCTTAATTTTCATGCACCTGCGCCTTTAACCGTTAGGCGGCGGCATCACGCGCACGTGAATGACTAAAATCACTTAATAAACTTTGCTATTACAAGTTTTGGGTGCATATGCCCCAAACCAAGTGACGTAGCGCTTCCAAAATTTTAGGTACACAACTTCATGTATAGATCTGTCCAAAGTTCAAGTTTCTAGCTTTGGTGGTTTTGGATTTTTGCCACCATAGTGAAATTTGCTTAAATAAATAAATGAATAAATAAAGAGAAAAAAAAGTGTCGGAATCGTCATAAGTTATTTTTGGGAGCTGAAACTGCTTGCCCAGACGCTTTTAAATTCGAAAGTTTTATTCCCCTCGTGCGATTAGTTTTCGAGCTAGAGCTGTTTAAACCTCCAATTGGCATTTCAGTTTTTGACTCGGAAACCCGTATCACGGGACTGATTGCCCCCAAAATTTGCTCTAAGAATGATTCATATGTGCCCCTTCTAAGTTCTAAATTTTAAGTTTCTACCTTTATCCGTTTTAAAGTTATAGCGTTTTCGGCCTCTTGTTGCCAAATTCGTAATTTTGCCCGGAAAAAACGTTGGGACTTCCGACGCAAAGCGTCACGAAAGTTCCAACAAGTTTCTGTTATACAGTACTTACATAAAATCTTGTTTTATCTTCTACCGATACTTATGCGTGCATTGACTTTATTTAACTAGAATTTGGCTCATATAAAGTTTTTCACATCTAGCATAATGTAGAGTTTTATTTCAGTAGAAGCTGAGCTTTCGCAACGACGACAATAGCTTCACCATACTTAACAACAATTTTACCATAGTTCAAAAAATAATAATATTATTAGAATTAAGCTTTACTTACGTTATGCACATATGCAGTACAGTACTGTATATGTGCAAAAGTTGGCTTGACGTAACAAACAAACAAAAATTGCTATCAAAAACTCAATGTTTATTATAAAGCAAAAAGTCTCAAGGTAAAAAACAAAAAAAGGGTTTTAGTTGATCTATAGTGAATAATATCTGTTACTGAATCAAATTCGATTTCATGTCTGGTCAAATCATTTATTTCAATTGCACGGCTACCCTGATCGACGTTTCAGCATTAAAAAAAGGGACTGTAAGAGGCTCACACCGCATTTGGTAGCTTGGTGGAGCATGACCCGAATCCCAATAATGGTCTTGTCAGTGCCTTTTGGTCAGGGTGCTTGTTAAAGAAACAATCCAAACTAACCATGCAAAATTACAGAAGTGTTTTGTCGTTTTGCAAAAATGTTTCAAAATTTGATGAACTTTTTCAGGCAAATGTTTATAACGATCGATCTGTGCTCGAGAACTATCACGCATCGGCGTCTTGGGAACTGTTGTATTCGAGAAAGAAATTCGATTTTCTTAAAAACCTTGACACTGCGGAGTGGAAGCGACTTCGGTTCTTAATCGTGGAAGCTATTTTGGCCACGGACTTGAAGAAACACTTTGAAATTTTGACTCAGTTTTCGAAAAAGGCGGAACTGACCCCATCTTCATCGTCATTAATGGAACACGAGATTACAATGAACGAAAAAAGCGGTAAGTTGTTTATTTGCACTCGTCAACAAACGTCTGGAAATCTTGCTAAATAAAACATTTCTAAAAACGGAAAAAAAATCACATATTTCAGCTTATTATCAATTTTTAGTTGTAGTAACCGCAATTTTGCGAGTGGAATTTGTTTTTGCGGAATGTTTTATCCTCCCTTTTACGACGTTTCAGACTTTCAGATTGGCATAGCACAGCAAATATACAAAAAAAAATCGTTTAATAAAAATCCATTATCTCGTTTTGTCGGTTTTTCGTAACCGATTTTTGGCAAAAAACTTGAATGTTGCTTGCAACATGATACGTCAAACTTCTCAACCTTTCATTACAAAACCAAAATTGAATATTTTATGGTGTTAAACTTGGCAGGGCACTGATGCTGGAGGTATAACAGCTGTATAGGATTTAAAAATAACGATGTCATAATGTGCACTACAGGCTTTCAACGGTTTATCTATATTTTGGCTTTGATTAACAAAGAGTGATGATGGCCCGTTAGTTTTGAGAAATAGAACATATTTACGTTTGTCTGCAGGTTTGAATTGGTCAGATGACCAGCATCGGTTACTGGTTTGTCAAATGGCAATCAAATTAGCGGACATCAGTGGACCAGCAAAGACCCGGCCTTTGCACATCACCTGGACCAAGGCTATTTGCGAAGAATTCTTTCTTCAGGTCAGAAAAAAGATATAAACGAGTGCGCTAAAATTCTAAAGTTTCATACTTTTTTGCACTAATTTTTAATATTGTTTCATTACCTAAAATTATCAAACTTAATTTTTTTGCAATTATTCTTGCACCAAATTGCTTAGAGTTTAATGCAACTGTATCCGTGAAAGCGAGGTAGCTTATAGTTCTTTTTTATTTTTGATTATAAGCAAACTAAACTTTTCAAAGTCTACCATAGACTACTTTATCAAAAATCGATGTCAGCATACGCATTTTGCAAAATGGATCGCAGATTATGTTTATTTAAGTTGTCCTACATGACAATGACCAAATACCGAAATCATCCTTATGAATCACGTAATGTTTACAGTTAAATAATACATAGGCATGTGGCCTGCTTTACACCGCAATAAAGTCTGCTTTGACAACTTTTGTTTGTGTGTTACGAATTCAACGCACTCACCAATCATCTCGGTTAACACTCAGCTCAGAGTGTTGTTTTTCTTGTTTTCCACACTTTTTCAAATTGGATAAAATTTTTAGATGCGCTTTTCGTTGAAAAAAAAAAAATTTGGCAAAGTTAATATTGTCACGTTTGTGAACGCAAAAATTGTTTCAAAACATACGTATCTGGTACATTATTTTAAAATATTTGAATGGGTTTGCGCTTGTTCGGCGTACCTGTAGTTACAATCACTATGTAAGAAAAAAAACAAATTTGAAGAACTTAATCACTGTCTTCTTTCATTATTTTGATACAATATAAGGCTTTGCAGTAATTTTTGAAGAGTGTTGCTCGATAAAATAGAATTTTAACAAAATTGTGCTCTATCCTAAAATTTACTCAAATCCCAGATGTTTGAATTGGCAAAACAGTTGTTTCATTGGTGTCACGTATGGCTTTGCCAATAAGAATTTTGAAAAACCCAAATACTGACTACCAAAAATGTAAAAATGTACATAAAGACTAACGAAAATGTAAAAAATCTCGTTTAAATTTTAGGGTGATGAGGAGCGAAAATTAAACATGTCAGTGTCTCCGTTTATGGACCGAAAAAAGCCCCAAGTTGCAGAGTTGCAACGCACTTTTATCAACAATCTCATTACTCCGGTTTTATTGGCTATGCACAGGAGTGGTGTTCTTGCTGGGGAAATCCCCATTCATGACGGTAAGTATAATTCAACCCGATATCATTAATTTACGGTTAAGAGCATGGAACTCAATTGGGGACTGTGGTTCATTCTCCATGCTTCATTCCGGGTGGAATATTGAATCTTCCCACTCAGCGGGTCGTAAGAGGCCACTAATGGGTACTCATCAGCATTGGCTACAAGCGTGGTGACGTAGAGAGCTCACTTTTTGGTTGGTGTGAAAATGGCCACATTATCTCAGGATTCTCTTGCCGAGCTGGGGTCCTGTGGTTTAGCATTTCTATTGCACCATGCTTTCATCTGCAGAAGATAGCTAAGCAACTCCAACCAACTAACTGTTTTCTACATCTGAACTTTTGGAGGGTTAAATTGCTCGATCAATCAGTGATCGAGTGAATAAAGCGTCTGCTACTGAAATAGTAGACACAGGTTCGATTCCTGGTTTAGTCAAACCAAAGACGTTAGAGTTGGTATTTACAGTTTTCTTGCTTGACGTTCAGTTTGAACCTCTCATTATTACTGGGTGTTGAGGTAGCAGCTTAAATTGAAGACCGAAAGGTCACTAATACGTTATCTCCAAACCATGCATGGAAACTTAGTAAATAAATAAATACGATAATCACAGTGGTTTTATTTTGAACAGAACTGTACTCCCACGAAAAGCTTGCTCGCGAACAAAACCTTTTAGTTGAACACTTACGATCGAATTTGAATTTTTGGGAATCGAATACGTACCGGGATGGCCAGGAAGAGATGGAAGAATCCTTCAAAGTCGCGCTTTTTCACAAGTTTAGTTGTCCAAGGTGATGCCGAAACATGATTTTTTTATTTTAATTTAACTTTATAGCGTGGAAGCTGATTTTTTTTCAATAAAAAAGTTAATGAACCACCTAACGTGTTACGTCACATGTTTGTCATCATAGCCTACCCACAAAAATTGCAGCCTAAAGCAGCTGCTATGTCAAACATTATTACCTCTCAATAGTTACGCTATCTAGGTTGGCCTATCTACCATCAAATGACTATGCTGTGCTTGAACCAGTCCTTGTAAAAAGGCAATTCAATCAACACCGGGAAATAAAGGAGATGGTGCCCATTAAAGGATACCCCTTTGAAAGTCTCTCTCAATCATAAGAAAAATATGATGCAGGCAATTACTAATATCACCGCTAGCTCGGAAAAGATCTAAAAAGGTACATATCCAAGATTCAGGCAATTAAGATCTTTTTTTTTTTCAATACAAACTAAAAAGTAAAGTTTTCGATTTTTTTTTTTTTTATACGTAGTATTTAGATTTTCATTATATATTCCGCTGAATTTCAGTAAAAATTACAAAACTTTTTTGTTATTGCAGTCCTTTGGAAGAAAGAATGAAGCAGATGTACAACGAAAGGGAAATAAAATTGGTCAATGGGTACGGACATGAGGATGAGGTTTTCGATAAAACTTTACTGGCAACACTGCCCAATGGTGTCGCTTTACCGTACAAAAAGGACAGTAACTCACAAGAGCGCCAGAAACGGATAAAAGCGCACGCAAAAACGTTGATTGCGCCTAACCGAATCGACATTAAAGCAAAGCACAGCCACAGTTCTTCCCATAAGCGTCACGTGGACAAATCGCTGACGTCACGATGACATCATTGTGACGCAGCTGGTGTCAGTCATTTTTAAATCAGAATGATTTTAACTATTTAAAATACTGTATTTTGAAAGCGCTTATGATAATTTTTTTCTTATTAATTATTATTATTATTTTTGTTTTGAGCTATTTTAATTTTGATATTTGTAGATATAAGACTTGGTACGTGTTTTTATTGACCCAATTATCACAAGTAATTGCGATAACAGCTTGTTAAAACTGATTTATGATTATTCTCAAACAATAGTAGCTGGTATACACTACTAATGAAGCCAAGCTGCACGTTGGTTTTCTAATTATTATATGTTGACGCTAGCGCAATCTAGTTGTAATTACTGTACTTCTGTATTTAACCCTTGGTCTGGGAGCAACGAAGGGACCTTTTGGTCTTTCGGGCTTACCTGCCACCTGCCCACTTGTTTACCACGCACGGTGAAGTCTGTCGTTATTAATGATGAAGTTCATGCAGAAAAGTTTTGAATACCAGTTTTCATGGTTTTTGGTTTGACCCGACCGGGATGGAAGCCCTTGGGTACCGCTTTAGCAGCAGATGCTCTATCTTCTTGACCCCTAGATTGGTTAAGTTTGGAATCCGTGGTGTTTTAAGCAAAGCTTGCGTTGGAATTTTTACATTATGATGTTTTGGTTTGCGGTTTATTTGATTCGCAATTTTTCTCGTTTTTGCACAAAACCTAAAAAGCGTACGAAGGTATAAATCATTTGTTAAAATTCAGGCATGCTTGTCATTTGTGAGTAGAACATACACTAAGGATACATGGATTTCAGCTTTATGATTTTTATTTTTACATGTTGCCGTCTACTGTACAATAACCAAAATTAATATTTCAGTTTGTTAGCTTTAGCATAATTTTGAAATTTCTTCCATTTATCTGTTAATTCTATTTGTTTGGGTGCATATATAGCGACTCGTTACATGACAGAGCCTCTTTTTTGGCGAAATGATAACTAGTTCAAAAATCTACATTTAACAAGTTTCAAAAATTATGCAGTTTCGTGCCCATCCTAAACTTGACACTTTGTTTTGTATTCCAACTTAATTAACTGGGTCGAAGATGGAACAAAATTTGATTTTTTTTTTCTTTTTTGTGTTCTGTTATTATTTAAAATGACTTGGTTTATATCAGACCAATAAAAGAGAATCGCTCAAGAAGTTACTTTATGTGCCTTTTGTGTTGACTTATTTTTGCGTTTTTTTTCTTCTTTTTTTTGTATTTGCTGCTATTAAATTCTGCATTTTAAATTTATTTTCTTGAATTTTGGTCCTGTTTTTTTTTCGGTTTATTTATTTGGTGGGTATTTTGGGATGCAAGTTTTGGCCCCATATATTTTTGTTGAATCAGAAGAACTTAATTTATGTGGTGAAAACAATCTATCTGCCAAAACTTGTTACATGATTTTGTTTCAAAAAGGAACTTTATTTTGGTGTTGCATCTGTGCTTTTGTCCACTTTTTTTTTGGAAAAAATCTATTCTCTCGTGTATTTTTATAAGCGCTTATACGTGCTACGCAGGATAGAGAGCTTGATGTTTATTTTTAAGGCATTTCAAAGTTTTCGTGCATATTTTTACTTTTATCTAAGATAATTTGAACTTGGTGAAAAAAATTCCTACTAAGTTTTCTGTGGTATTATTTCAAAATTTTGATATTTAATTGAATTAAAAATTTTGCAGAGTGTTTTTTCTTTGAAAAGGGTTAAAAAATTTGAATTGATTTCAATCAAATTCACAATGCAGTCGTTATCACAAACTTACAATATTAATACAACTGTTATGTTGTACATGGCACTAAAGTTATCTGAGTTATTGCTGCTTAGTTTGTGCTTTGAACCGTTTTATTTGAAAAAATAGAAGACGACTCAAAACGCCAATGTTCTTGACTTGAAATAACATATCAACAAAATGCAGTGATGGATGTATAGGATTCCGAGAAAAAATCTAAATCCCGTTAATACGGCCCGGAAATCGATGTGGCTCATCAAAAAAAGGTGGTTTGTGTCTGGCTAAATCCACTGCTAAAAAATGGCTTCGGTTAATTGTAAAGATTCGCAAAGAGCAATGCTCGAAAATGAACTCAACTTATTTCTCGGCTTAAGTGTTTAGTATAGCCTATAGATATGTCTTTCTAATCTCATCTTTCCGAATCATGAAAATAAAAAGTTGAGTTGGGAACAAGGTCAGACTATATATGCTTCGTCTTGACTTTATTGCAGTTTCCAACTGTTTTCTTTTCACAAAAATTCGTAACAGTTTTCATAGATATCTTGCTTGCTTCACACCGTGTTCTTTTTCATTGTATGCGAAGCAAAACTATTTTGTAAGCATATCGTAGCTTATCATTAATTTCTCAGTAGCTTATCATTAATTTCTAAGTACATTGTTCTTAATAAAACTATTTAATTCTACCATATTGGTAGGTATACGACGATTGAAGAAATGGGCATTACCGTAAAATTATGTCAGTTTGTTTTAACAAAAGGTTTTTTCAAATAGTTCTTTTTATTAACCTTCTTAGACTGGACCAGAGCTTGATGAGAATTTAGCTGTGCTTTCTATTGAGTATCAATAATATCGCGGTTATTATTGGTTTTTGATCATTATTGTGCTTTTGTGGTTGCGAGAAAATAAATTTTTTGACTTCTCCGAAATCCGTGCTCTGTTGAAATCGCAAGTTGACTAAAATATAGCATCGATTTTGCAATAACAAAGGGAATATAAGCTTGAATCCAGTGGTTTTAAACCGGGGAGCCATTTGCGTTTACCTGGATTGTCGCAAATTATTTTACGCTATTCATTATAGGCATTGGAGGGCAAGTTAATGCAAAACGTTAGCTTCGTTAACCACTAGTCTGTTAACAAACTTCACACCTCCGTTAACGTTAATCCGTTATTTTCAGCTTTAATTAACGGAAGTTAATTAAGTCCGTTAATCCGTTAATATTTTGCGTGTAATTTACATTTCGTTTTATTCACGCGCTTCTAGTACACGTATTGATGCTGTTGAGCCGATTGTAGGGAAATATTTATTGCTATGGTTATCTTTTTGTGTTTTGGAAGTTACATTTTGAAGTCTAATCTAATTTTAAGACAAAAAATAAGTTCAAATGCACCAACGAAGCTGCGATCGGAAAATCTTTGGAAATTGCGAACAGCGAAAATTAATAGACCTCTGAGGCTGCGGCTTATTATTTGTCACAGAAAAGAGCTCCTTTCTTCGCTTTCTATAAAACTCGTGCTAATAGGCAGCAAGTGCTACCACTGCAAACTGCTTTGTACCGGTACGATGAATGATTGGTGCAAGATATTAACAATAAAAACCTTAACGGAAGTTAACAGAACTTAACGGACGTTACTTAATCCGTCAACAGAACTTAACGGAAGTTAATTTAGTCCGTTAACATGAAAAAACTTTTTAACGGATTGACGAGTGCAAGAAAAACTTAGCTTCGTTATCAACAGACTAACGATTAACGGACTTGTGCCCACCTATGATTATAGGTATCGAATACGAAAACGTTTTGTAAAGTCTCTGCATCATTTGGCGTCAAATAATGTATATTTTGTTACGATACTTACGTATCAGATCATTATTATTGGTATTAATGCAATTGCGCAGGTCTAAAGCCCCCTCGTAGACAAGTTGCTCAAAACATTTAGATCATATGATTATATATGCAAGTCTTTAAAAGTAGTATTGGACTTAAAAAGTTAGTGAAGGAGAGTGAGGGCAATTTCACTTTTTAATGGCTTTGAAATTGTGATAAATTTTTTTGAAATGACGTTAAAGTTGAAGATTTTTTTCTAAGAAATCACCCAGCAATCATGGGCTTCCTCTTCAGACCCCCGCGGACTTGTGGGATGAAACCCCTCTCTGCAAAATTCTGTTAGTAGTCCTGCTTGGTTAATTTAAAATGGCGCTCCATTGTGAAGTCTCCTACAATCTCCGCTTACTTGCATTGCCTTAGTTGCTTGTTGATTTCAAGATTTGTCTTCCTAAAATTGATTTCTTTCGACGTAAAAGCTTTAACGTTCGACAATGATGTCACAAAATATTATTGTTTTAGACAGGATTTCATAAACTTGGGAACCACTGAACACATTACGGAAAGCAATTTGGAAGTTTTGTTTTAGATTTTGTTGGATTTTCGATAATAATTTCGGTGTTGATTTGGAATCAGAAAATAGTACCCGTAATTCCGTAAACTTCGAATTTTTTGAAGAAAAAGAAAACCTTTTTGCTAGCATTGACACATCAAATGTGCTACAGTTTTATGTGTTTAATTGACTAGAAATGGAGAAAAATATGTTAAAAGTCTGAAGTCGTCCAGGCATTATGAATCACTCAACCAAACCACATTCAACGATTCACAATATTGTTAGCTGAACATTGACCTACTTTCAGCAACAAAAGCAATGAGAAAAAATGAAATCGGTTAAATGGCTAGTGCATCTAGTTCAGCGTTATCGTATTTAAAAATAGCTGCAGTCAACAGTTCAGACGTAGCGGTAGCTTTAGTACTGTAGTCACTTCGGTAGTTCGAAAAGAAATGTTAGTTTTTTGTTTGTGCATACACCGGTAAAATAACCATTTCGCCTTCAGACGACTGTTAGTATAGTCGAAAAAGCGCATTACACATTTTTGATAACAATTTTGCAAGAACGCGAGGCTCATTTTTGTCTAAATCTAAGAACAAATTAAGAACAATGCCAGCCTCAGCATGACCAAAATAATTTAGAACTACACGGCTAGTACAACGCATTCATAAGCAAGCAATCAGCAGAATTTTCTTGATCTTTTCTGCCTTGCCCTTCTTGATTTGTGTAACAGTAATCATGATCTATTTCAAAAGACAACTTTTAACCTGGCAAAAATAAATTTGTTTTATTTTATTCTCCAATAAAGTTAAGAGCAAATTAAAAGCTATTAAAACTTAAACTTCGTGAAAATTTTACAACAGCCAGCCTTAACCCGAAATTTATTGGTTCGTGTAAAAAAAAAGTGTAACTTACAAGAAATGATGTTAATATTTGGAGTGTTTCTCGCAGATATTACAGAAAAGAAATCAACTTCATAAAACGTCTATAAAATTGATGTAAATTTACTGCTCTCTTTTTCTTCTAAAATTCCCTCGGAGGAAAATTGCAGTGTCAAAATGCATAAAGATTATATTATCATCATATTTGGTTCAAGCAATGCCTAGTATCACCGAAATTCAGGCTGCGAAAGGAAGCTTTGTGTCTCCAACGTAAAAGTGACCAACTTACACTTAGCAGCTTACAAATGAAACGTGATTTATTTGCTGAACGAGTGGGCTAGAATTTGAAAAGGAGGAAACATCTTGATTTCAGCCTCATTTAAGTCAAATTTGAGGTGTTAATTCAAATTCATGCTGTGATTTATTTAAAGAAAGAAGTTAAATTAGACTTGCGTCATTTTGATTATGAAGTAGACTGAAGTTTTTTTTTTAGGATTTATTTTCTATAAGGAAAAAACTGGAGTGTTAAATGATGAATCAAGCCAAAGTCAAAAAAATGATCACACTGTTTTGAACTGCAAAATTAAACAAAATTCTAAATTAAAGCAGAACAGCCCAAAAGTTAATTCAATCCGGAAAATTTAGTTAAAAAATAAATAACGCAAAAAAGGCTCAAGATTTGCTTCCACAATTTTTGCATGACAAAAAATAAACTTTAAGCTACATTTTTTAACGGGCGACTTTCAGCTGCGAGAAACGACGTTTTGCCCTTTTTCTTTCTGAAATCGCGTAGATCACTTACACGGCGCAAGATTCAAGTGAGATTTAGTACGTGGAGCTAGTCGTTCAAAACTTACGCAGGGAGCCGCTCTAAAGCGTAAAGGTACGCCGCTTTCCTAAGCGAAAAAGCTGCTGCCGCGTAATTGTTATCCCTCAGGCTGGCATAGCTGCCCCAACCCTAACTGCAATGCAAGGTTTTGAAGCAAAAAAAAAGATTGCTCCGTGCATTGCTTCTCTGCTCCTGCGTACTGCATCCATACTCCGTATTCTTCCATTTTACGCATTCACAACTCAAGCGTGAATCGAATCAGGTGCAATGGTTGGAAACTGAGCACGATAACCACGACTCTACGCAGCTTGCAACAACATAATGACAAAATTCAAATTTAAACTAAATGTTTGAGAAAAAGGCAATGGCACATGCGTAACTTTTGCATGACTAGCTTCTACTAGATTTAATCTGCGCGATATCGCCAGACACGCCCCCAAAAAATCAAATCGCAGCAGTCACTCACGCGGGAGAGATTTTAACGCGATGCCCGCATACGATTGCAAGTCGCAGAAGTCACTTACAAGTTGAGACTGCGTGCCAGTGATTCACGCCAAATCGAGACCGCGGAAGAGTCGCTATCGCACAGGTTCACTTACGCGGTGCGAGATAGTTTCAAAGCGCGGCTTGCTGGTTTTGAATGTGCAAAAGCCAACTGCCGCAAAAGCCCTTCAAATGCGCAGCTTGTCAGCTTTTGCATTTGAAACAATCACGCTTCGGAATTTTGAAAAGAAATTGTATGAAGCCAACGCAAGCGTAAAACGAAATGCAGGGAATACAATTAAGCAGCTAATTTCGTTAAAACTTGCAATGAAAATGCAAGATGAAAGATGAAGCAGTAAACGCTTAAAATTACTCGAAAGAACTTATTTACTCTGTATCATTCTGAGTCGGCTTGGATGGAGCAAAGTCAAGCGGGCATTAATGCTTATAATTTATTATGAAATTCTGTCATTTACCCTTTAGATCATGGTTTTTCTCCACTGCAACCTGCTACCCATCTCTGATTGTGTTTCTTGTTTGGTTATATATAATATTTGGTAAAATAAAATAATAAAGTTAATCAAAATTTTGTGCAGTTAAAGGCGGTGAATCATCCAGCCAATTCCGGCGGTTTACAAAAGCTAAAATTGAACTATAATTTTTGATTTTTTTTGTTTTGATTTTGGGCTGCGTTTGCAAAGATATTCAACAAATACAAAAAGATGTCCCCCCGAAAAAAGTTTTTGGAAACTCTGAGTTTTGTTCTTCCCGCCAAAACCACAGTTCTCTAAACTATTAGGCCTACTGTAATCTTATTGAACTATTAGGCTTAACTATCTCTAAACTATTAGGCCTAATAGTTTAGAGATAGTTAGGCCTAAACTATTTAGAAATAAACTATCTCTAAACTATTAGGCTTACCACAGTTCTCTAAACTATTAGGCCTACTGTGGTTTTGGCGGGAAGAACAAAACTCAGAGTTTCCAAAAACTTTTTTTCGGGGGATATCTTTTTGTATTTGTTGAATATCTTTGCAACCGCAGTCCCAAAATTAAAACAAAAAATGTCAAAAATTACAGTTCAATTTTAGCTTTTGTAAACCACTGGAATTGGCTGGATGAGTCACCGCCTTTAATTCTAAAAACACTTTTGAAATTGCCTTTTCTTCAAGCATGCGTCACTGACAAACTCATAGGTGGGCAAGTTAATGCAAAACGTTAGCTTCGTTAACCACTAATCCGTTAACAAACTTCACACCTCCGTTAACGTTAATCCGTTATTTTCAGCTTGAATTAACGGAAGTTAATAAAGTCCGTTAATCCGTTAACATTTTGCGTGTAATTTACATTTCGTTTTATTCACTCGCTTCTATAACACGTACTGACGCTGTTGAGCTGATTGTAAGGAAATATTTATTGCTATGGTGGTCTTTTTGTGTTTTGAAAGATACATTTTACAGTCTAATCGAATTTCAAGATAAAAACAAGTTCAAATGCACAACGAAGCTGCAAGATATTAACGATAAAAACCTTAACGGAAGTTTACAGAACTTAACGGAAGTTACTTTAGTCCGTTAACAGCACTTAACGGAAGTTAATTTAGTCCGTTAACATGAAAAAACTTTTTAACGGATTAACGAGTTAATGAAAAAGTTAGCTTCGTTATTAACGGATTAACGATTAACGGACTTGCGCCCACCTATGGACAAGCTCATATTACTTATTTCCTTAATAGTGCCCAAGTATTTTGTATTTCATAGTAGATCTGAGCTGTCATATTATACGAAATGCTAACTGTTAAATTTTATTTTTAAGCTTACTTTTTGAGTTTTTCTGCAGTGATACCAGGCGACTTCCGTCGCTGCAGAAGTACTGGCTCTTTTTTAATTAAACCAACATTCAAAAAATTGATCTAGCATTTATATAATATGTGTTTTCATGTAAATTTGTTATGGAGCTACAAAACCACAGCTGTTACAAAGCACAATTTCCACAACAATAAAATAAGCAGCGCATGCATTTGGTAAACGCTAGGCAACTACAGTAAGTATAGTGCGGAGGAGGAATTATTATGAACAGTGCAAAAATACGTCAGTGACTTCAGGTCAAAACTCATTCCTGGCGTAATTCAAATGAAATAGCGCCGTAAAACCACTCGAAATTGAGAACATGATTTGCTTAGAAATAGCATTTTCATGAAATTAATATTCATTTACAATATGCGGTGCAGTAGGTGTTATGTTTCTCCACTTAAATGTGGTTATTTGAACCGCAAGAAATGCCGGTAGGCTACCAGCAATCTCGGGTCAGAAAAGAAAGCAAACGCTAGCACGTTTTTAGTCGACACAAGCCAGTGGATGGTACTTGTATACAAGGTGCTGGACCCAACGAGTGAGCATAGGGTGTGAGCCTACACAGCTAGCACTGTTACAGCACCAATTGACCTTTTTTATGTTGTCCCGCTCTAGTTTCGAATTCAGCCGCTTTTTTCCTTTAGTTTGCTCAGTTTGCGCGCGTCACTTTATTTCCAGCAGCCATTGGCTGCAAACGTCTCAAAAATTACGCGTTTTTTGACCGAGTTACCTCTGTTCTGGCATTCCTTTTCATTTGAGCAATTGGCAAACGGACGTAGTTCATTTTGAAGACCGCTCGTACGGCACTCTTTTAGTTCCTTATTTTCAGGTTAAATTTCAGTTATTTTTTGCCATGCCGTAGGCCTACTGTTTCATATTATTTATTTTATCTGAGCAATACAGTTTAAGTTAAAGAATTTCAATTGTAGTTTGCCCAAACGGACAGGGTGAAGGCTCACGGTAAAGGCTCCAGAGTTTCGCTGGAGCACCTGCAGTCAGGGGTGCCGAAACAAGGCGGGGATGGGGGGATGTTTTTATCCCCCCCATTAATTTGGCTGTATCCCCCCCAGTAGTTTGAATAGGTGTACATCTGAGCGTAAAATTGGGGAAAAAATGTTCTATACTTGTTGAAGATCTTTTTTTTTTGGTCTTCACCTGAATTTGGGGAAAAAAGTGTTCTATTTTTGATGAAGACCTTTTTTTTTGGTCTTCACTAAATTTCCGCACCTGAACAAAATTGTGGTCGAGGTTCATCCCCCCCAATGTTGAAAATAGGGGAAAATCGGGGTAAAATTGCAAATTATCCCCCCAATGCTCAACAAAGATCGACACCACTGCCTCCAGTCAACAGTGTTACGGAGGGCTTCTGTAACAAGCACATTCATTTTCAAAATATATTGTCCAAATCATAGGCGTAGCCAGGGGGGGACTTAAGGGGCCCGCCCCCCCAATTGAAATGCTACCAATGATAAAAAAGTCACAAAAAGACTATTGTTTCTTCAGTTTCAGTTTCTTTTAGCATCTTCGCGTACAACAGTGCACGCATACAACAGTAATTAACAACAATATGGATCCAGGGGGGCCTGGGTCCCCTCAAAATAATTTTTACCAACCAATTTAAAAATGCCCCCAACAATAATATTTAAATGGCCCCTAACTTAAATGGGCCCCAAACAATAATATTGATCCAGGGGGGCCCGGGCTCCCTCAATTTAATTTTTGCCAACCAATTTAAAAATGCCTCCTACAATAATATTTAAATGGCCCCCAATTTAGATGGGCCCCCAACAATAATATTGATCCAGGGGGCCCGGATTCCCTCAATTTAATGTTTGCCAACCAATTTAAACGTATAACCTGAGTGAAATTAAGAATTTTTATCCTTAGAGTTGTTAACTGAAGCCCTCATCTAACCTTTTTATGAACGTAATGCAATAACCAGGAACGGATTTAACATATGGCACAGTGCCAGGGGCCCCGCGTTCAGATAAGTCTTTTTTTGGTCTTCACCTGTATTTGGCAGGAAAATATTGCGAAAATCCCAAAGCGCCCGGGCCCAACTCGATGTAAATTCGGCCCGGGCAGTAACATGGTTTGTAGGCGTAAGTATCTATTGTACATTTTTCAACAACAATTCACCTCCACCTCGTCAGTTTTTATGCAACAAAATACTTTTGAAAAAAATTAGCTACAGAAAGGGGAATGCTCATTGAACAAATTTTCATATTGAGAGGGCCTGGGCCCTCTGGTCGTATATGTACTCGTATTACCGGCTGTTTTCATGACAAAATAATAATCTCTTAGGAAAATCTTCTAGTGGATTGTTATTTACTGCTAAAATATTGCAGGAGGCAATGCACATTTTTTCGCCCTACCTGGGCCAAATCACTCAAAATTTAACCCCAAAATGCAAGATTTTAAACGTGTTTTGGATTTAAATTGTAAGCAAAAGGTGAACTGAACAACTTTTATTAGAACAGCTTTTTTTTCAAAAAATTACGAAAAATCGCCCAGCGGCTGGGGGCTTCGCCCCCAGACCCCGTATGTGATACGCTTGAATTACAGTACACTTCTTTACTCAACCACGTTTTCCAATTTAGATATATTCGCACTTTAGCTTTAGGTTTAAGCCCTCTCCCTTGAACGAGTTCCTAGTTACGTGCCAACGCCAGGCCACGGCTTCTGATCTTCTGTTCTTCGATATCTTTGCCCCCACAAAAAAGTCATCTTTCGAATGATGGCGTCGTCGTCATCGCATGTGATTTGTGGTTTGGGCACCCCCCCACCCAATCAAAAATTCTGGCTACGCCTATGGTCCAAATGCCATTATCGTGAATTCATTGTCTTAGCTATTCTAGGGTTTTCAGATTTTTAACTTTTATTTTTGCTATGTCAGAACATTAACAATGACGAAACTGAATACACTTTTTCATCTAAGAAAAATTTAGTAAAAACACGAGGCTCCTTTTGCTCAAAATGTAAGAATAAATTTAGGAACATCACCACACTCAGCAACAAAAAATGATATTAAGAACAACGGAAAAAGAATAAATTCCAAATCAAAAAAGAAACTAAATTCTGTACTGATTCAAAACATAAGCGTAGCCAGAATTTTTGATTGGGGGGGGGGCCCAAACTACAAACCACATGCAATGACGTCATCAGAAATTTTCAAAAAAGGAACTTTTTGTGGGGCAAACATATCGTAGAATGAAAGATTTGAAGCTGTAGCCCTCTTGGCGCTTGACCAAGATTTTGATAATGGGAGAGGGTGAAAACTAATAGTTAAAAGTCCAAATGTCTAACTTAGGAGACGGGCAGAGCCCCCAGCCGCCGATGGCTATGGGGGTCTGGGGGCAAAGCCCCCAGCCACTGTGCGATTTTTGTAAGTTTTTGGAAAAAAAAGCTATTTTAATCTCTTTGGATCACAATTTGCACGGGTTCAAAGCCATTTGAAAGAACTAGATTTTTAACATTTGAAAGCCAATCGAAAAAATTTAACTGTTCAATCCTCCTTTTACGTGCACTTAAAGTCCAAAACACACTTAAAATCTTGCATTATGGTGTAAAATTTTAATTGTAAGTGATTTGGCCCACGTAGGGGAAAGTAGGGCACATAGCCTCCTCCAATATTTTAGCAGTAAATAGTAATCCACTCGAAGATTTTCTTTCAAGATTTTTGTTTTGTCATGAAGTAAACCAGTTATAGCAGTACATGTAAGGCCAGGGGGCCCAGGACCCCTCAATTGAAATTCAATAAATTGTTCAATGAGCATTTTCCCTAGCTATTTTTTTAAAAGTATTTTGTGCGTGAAACCTGGCGAGGTGGAGTTGAATCGTTATTGAAAAATGGTACAATAGATGGTTACGCTTGCTAAACATCTTATTCCTGGACCGGATTTACATTGCGCGAGGCCCCTGGCACTTAAGGGATTTTTGCAACATCTTCCTGCCAAATATAAGTGAAGACCAAAAAAAGTCCTACTATCTGAGCGCTGGGCCCTGGTACTGTGCCATATGCCAAATACGGCGCTGGTTATTGCATTTCGTTCATAAAAGTTTAGATGAGGACCTGAGGTAGCAACGTTTTGGATAAAAATCCTTAATTTCATCCTGGTTTTACGTTTAAATTGGTTGCAAAAAATTGAATTTAGGGGGTGCGCCGCGCCCCCTGGTCGTCAATATTATTTATTGTTAATTACTGTTGTACGCATGTACTGTTGTATACAAAAATGCTAAAAAAACTGAAAATAAAGAAACAAGGTTTTTTTGTTAAATTTTGTCATTGGTGGCATTTCAATTGAGGGAACCCGGGCCCCCTGGGCCACCCCCCTGGCTACGCCTATGATTTTGAGATAAGATCGCGCCCTTAAAGTTTTTTCATAAAAAAAATATTTAAAGCAAAATTAAAATAACTTTTTTTCCAAAACTTGGAGGACTCGAGTCAAGTCACTCGACAAATTTTTGAAACCTCCAGGAATTGCATGATATTATTATGATGTAAACAGGTGGTCGTCATTGTTATTACTTACTTTTGTACACCTTAATCCTAAATCAAAGAAACTGCAATTCCGGAGAAGGACATCATAGTGGCTATGCTCTCATTATATTTATCATTAGTAGTATTTCAATTGAGGGTTTGCATTACCGTTTGTGCTATAGCATTAATTTCATAATAACGTTGAACGAGGGCCAGGAATTGCAACTTTTAACACAAAACTCTAAGATTTTTCACAGATTTTGCATATAAATTGTTAAAAATTTGAAATACGGGGCCCCTGGCCCGGGACCCTAGGTCATCAGTTAGGGGCCCCAGGGCCCCCTGGTTGTCAGTTAAGGGCTACGGTGCCCCCTGGTTGTCAGTTAGGGGCTCCTGGGCCCCCTGTTTTTTAGTTAGGGGCCCTGGGGCTCCCTGGTTGTCAGTTAAGGGCCTTGGGGCCCCCAGGTTGTCAGTTATTGGCCCCGGGACCGTCTGGTTGTCAGTTTGGGGCCCAAGGGTCCTCTGATTGTCAGTTAGGGATCCTGGGGCTCCTTGGTTGTTAGTTAGAGACTCTGGGCTCTGATTGCTAGTTGGGGGCCCTGGAGGCCCCCGGTCGTCATTCAGAAGCCTCAGGTCCCCCTGTTTGTCAGTTAGGGGCTCCAGGGCCCCCTGGTTGTCAATTAGAGGCCACAGGGCCCCCTGGTCGTTATTTAGGGGCCCTGTGCCCTCCTGGTCGTTAGTTAGGGGCCCTTGGGCCCCCTGCTTGTTAGTTAAGGGCCCTGGGGCTCTCTAGTCGTCCGTAACTGCAACTAAACATCGCTAGGCTATGTTGTCATAATTTTTTATCGTTGGTGGTATTTTAATTGAGGGGGGAGGCCGGGCCCCTTGCCCCCCCCCCCCCCGGCTACGCCTATGATTCAAAATAATATAGCTTGAGTGGTTTTCTTGCATTTACGAGCAAAATTGCTACAATATTGAGACTATAGAGCGCTTTTAAGCTAGTAACAAAAAAAAAAAAACTGTTTGGCTCTCGTTCAAACGAAAATTAGTTCTCGCTTTTTCGCTTTCCGCAATTTTACGATGCTGTACTAGTAGCTAAAAAGGCGTTTAGAAGCAGACAGATCATTAGGAATTAACAAGCATGGTCGCCATAATTGACATTAATGATCTCAAAATTAAGAACCAATTAAGAGCAACTGAGGCTCAACATTGGCCAAAAATTAAGAACAGCCAGCCTCAACTAAAAATTTACTGGTTCGTATAAAAAAAGTGTACTTACGGTATTATAAAAGCAGAATACAATCAAGGTACTGTTACTTGTGGTTAATTTATCATACATTTTAATTATAAGTGGTTAAAGTCCTGCTTGATTGGCTTCACAGTTATTAGCTCATGGCTGCCGTATCTGCTGCAGACCAGTGCCAGCATCAACAAGAAAATGAATACTTCTGCGTTTCAAACTAATGTGAAGTAAATTTAGTATCGCAATCACAATTAATTACGGTAAAAACACTGCAGACTATTTTGTACTATGAGCACAGTATTTTATTCAGTAAATTTAGGATAATCGCAGCCAGCGACTCGCAAAGCATTTGTGCATTGCACTATGCCTGGGCGACTCGTAAATTGCTTACGATTTGCTGTTTACACGAGCGCAACTTTGCCCTGAGACTCTCGAAACATTGAAATCGATCTCGTGTGAGTGATCACGAACGAGAACGATTATTGCATCGATTCGCGCAAAATATAATCGGCATCGCAAATCGCAGGTGTTACTTACACGACGACGATTCTGGCCAAACGCGATCGCGGCTAGCGAGTCTCGCCTCGTGTGAGTAACCACTCAACGAGAGAGATTTTCACGCATAAAAAATCTTCGAGTAGCGTTGCAAAAAAGTCGCCCGTGTAAATGCGGCTTTACGCTGAGTTTAAATCAACGCAATACGAGTAAGCCAGCAAACAATGTATCGCATAAAGTGTTAATTTTGCAGTGTATTTCAGATATTCTTATACTTGCAAAATCAAATTGGGTCCAAATTCAGCCCAAAATTTATTCAATTTTAAACCCGTCCCGATTTACCACATTGGACATTCTGAATAGCTGATTGGTTGATAAATTCTATAGTTCATTTTTTCCAAAAACAAAAATTGCTTCCGAACATACTTAATTTTTTATTAATCAATCCAAGACGTAATCATTTTGCATTTGGGTCTCGTCAGTAGACTCAGGCAGCCTTGGAACAGGCTACAAGCAAAATAACATTTGATAGTCTCTTTTTACTTTGGCGTGGGTCAATGTCTTTCCTTTGTAAGTTTCCGTGACGCATGTCTAAATCATACTACTGTACGGTTTAGTGAATTGCCCGACTACGTTACGTTCCACCGCATTATCAATATTTTCCTTTGTGAATGGACTAGGTTAAAAATATCAGCTATGTTGCAGACGGTTTTTGATTTAGTAAGTAGAGTCATATGAACCATCCTTAGGTATTTTGTGAGCATGTTTTGAATCGCTTCGCATTGAGGTATAACTGCAACATTTTGCCATGCATGCTTGCATTGCAGCTGATTCATGATGACGTCATAAAATTAGACCATGATAAGAGTAAGAACGTATGTACCTATAAGCTATTGCGGTTTGTACAGGATATAAAAGTTAAAAATTGAAACTTTAATGCATTTGCAAGCAAGCGGTTTTTTAACTTTCTTCTCCTCAGAAAAAAGACTCATTGGTTGAGTGTAAAATTAGAGGATCCAGTTTCGATTTTTATTGTTGGTTGTGGAGTTCGTGGGGCTAATATCCTAACACCTAAGCCAGGCATAAACCTAGTACCAAAACAAGGGGTTTTCAAATTTAACTTTTTAATGTTAATTTTTGAATGTCATTTTCTGTAAACACCTCTCACTACGGCCGGAAGCCTGGAACATTCTGCAACGTTGTTGTTGATGTTTTTTTTTTAATTTTATTTGAAGTTTAAACTTTTTTTGAGATGAGCAGTGTGTTATGGGACATACTGCAACATTTTTCCTTGATTCGTCGAAAATCAATTTAGAAGCAATTTAGTTCCAATAAACATTCAATGCAACATTGCAAGATACAGTGTAACCTTAGAAAGACAAAAAAAATTTTTATACTGTGGTCTCGACGTATAATCAACATTTAAATAAATTTTTCTCGCAAACTTACAATAGTTTGTCGTTTTAATTGATTTACAGGAACATTGCAAAGAGTCGCTTAGCATGTGAAGTGTTAAATTATTAATTTTTTCAGAAGTTACATAGCAGATTTAAAACTTAAACTTTTTTCAGGGCTGCGAGGTAGCACTTCTTTACTATGAGGAAGTGCTACCTCACAGCCGTGAAAAAAGTATTAATTTTTTGTATTATACTACAGATCTTTTGTTGCATGTTTTTAACATGCTAATACCTACATATACTGCGCTGTATATAAACCATATCACATAAAATTGAGAGAAAAAAAGCGAACTATTTTGGAGAATTATTGTACTTTCAATTTCGCAAAGGTATCGCAGTAAAAAATTGAGATGAAATTTAGCAAAAGCCATATATGGTTTTAGTTGCAATTTTTTTCTTTTATTTACAGTGTTCATTTGTTTATTGATATCTTACAGATCAAACTAAAGTTCTGGTACTGGGCAGTTAGTATCTCCAGTAGATAATAACTTTAGAGTGATCATTTGAAAGAAATCAAAAATGGTTGAATTGAGCGAATCGAAACCGTTGGATTATGTTCGATACGTCTTCAGCTTTTTGTTACTGAGTGCCTCGATTGTCGTGACCACCTACGCGATTTTTGCTGGCGTCACTGGGTTTTGGTCCACTGTACCGGGTCCGGTGGCGTTTTGCTTATTGTTATTCGATCTCCTCTTGCTCGGCATTGTTGAAGGTAAAGTAATTAGTTGGTAGCGTGACTTATAGGACAAAGGCGTCGTTTTTACGACAGTCTTGATCATATAATCTGCGTTCAACCTCCACCCTGTTCACATTGTTGTGTATTTGTATTAGACGCCCAACGAGGATTATCTCTGCTTCGTGGCATCGAACAAGCAACAAATTTAGTGCTCAAGTATTCGAAAAAATCCGCAGAAACATTGGTCAGTAATTGAAAAATAATATATTTTGAAGAAAAAATTGAGCATTTAATTGTATTTATTGGACACAGAACATTTGGGCAGCCAGTTTTGAGTGATTGGCTTTATCGCAAGGAGACTGAATTACTATTGAAACTTTCAGGTCTTCAAATCTCTCTTGTGGAGTTAAAACGCCAGCATCCTGATTCATACAAGCATTCTCACAAACGAGCGTACCACCTGGGACAGGTGGCTGGCAGAAAAGATAATGTAGAGAGATTTTTAATGGGAAGACAGGTTAGAAAAAGTTTCCGTAATGTACGGAATTGTTTTTATTATTACAACTTCTACCAAACCACAAAAATATTTCATCTTTAAAACATATAGAACAAGCATATTATAACAGGGGAACTGTTGGCTGCTGTCTTATTACTTTTTTTCTAAATTTCTTACGTAGTATGGATTGTTTCTATTTGATTTTGTTATTTCTATTGTTTTTATTTGATTCTTCTTGATTAAAATTAAATTTAGGCCCCTGAGGAGCCCATTCGGACAAAATAAAGTGTTGGGGCATGATAAATTGAGGTGGTCAATAACTAGTTAATAATAATGATTGCTATATAATTTATGCTACCTTTTTTGAGTTTTGGGTTTTTGGTAAACCTCTTGAAAGAGTTTAAAATCTTTGCAGTGTTTATTTTTTCAACTTAATTTTTATGATTTTGACAATGTTTCAGCCCAATTTTGTCTCCTATTTTTCCAAGTTTCTCACGCAATAAAATAATCACAAACTATAACATCATTTGGATGTTTTTTGTTATATGCACCATTAATCAATTGCTAAGAAAATGAAGCGAAATTAAATACTTTTATTTTTGCTTTTAATTTTAGGTATTTGTGGTATTTTTGGTCTTCTTCATGGCAAAACTGACGTCAATTAAATTGGATAATCTGCAAACCGATTTCTTCTTTCCTGTTCCGGAATGGCTATACGTAAGAAACACTAACACAATCAGAAACTGTTATCACTACATTGTACTGTATGGTAGACCTGACGATGATATAATTTGTCCAATACAGGATGATGTAATCGCTTACTAAGTTTTATTTGTTTCTAATTTATTGCCGACTGATAGCATTGTTCTGGTCAGAGAGTAAAGTTATTTATTACAATGTTTTCATCTTGCTTGTTGTATTTGACGCAACTTATCATGAACTGAACTGTATACACTGCTTTTTTCTTTGGTTGCTTTTTTGTGCATTTGCCATGTAGCCAGGCATATCTTATTGAGTCGTCTATGCCAATTGTAAAAGATATACTTTCTCGTCGATACTTACTGATATAATTTTGAAATTGTAATTACATTTTATTCACCAAGTTGTTTTAGCCAGGAAACAGGGAAAGGACATTATGGTCTTCCAGTCAAGATACCTGCTTCTCACCTGTCTACCACACACTGTGGAGGCTTCATGCGCACTGTCCCTTTTAATGCTGAACGTCAAGTAGGGAAGCTGTGAATACCAACTTTTATAGTCTTTGGTTTGATGCGACCGGGAATCGAATTACGGTCTTCCTTTTCAGTAGCATACGTTCTATCCACTCAACCACTGATCGGTTAAATATTGGTCAAAAATCAAGCTAACTTACAGAAATGCATTGCGACACTTTCCAAGAGAGTTTTATTAATTTTGCATGAGATTTTTCGAAAAAAAGTTGTGGCGCTTTTCTATCTAACTTCATCACCAAGTTCAAAAACAAAGAAGAGTGATCAAAATAAATTGCATTATGTTACTTGCATAATATTTTTTCAGGTCAGCTTATTTGAGACCGGATTTCTAACCTGCGTTTTGGTAGTTATTGTGGCCCAATTGATGCCCCAAATCGTCGCTGCAAAATTTCCAGTGCACTTTCTTAACATCCGTCTCATGTACATTGCCTATTACATGTGTACATTCGTAGAAGCAACTGGTCTTACACATGCATGCTGGGTGCTGTCCCATCTGATGAGCAAAATAGCAGGTATCATATACAGCATTTTTACGAGCACAAACTCGTACGAAGTTGTTTAGTGAGTATACAGTAGTTTGAGCTGACCAGGAATCAAACTCGAACCGCTGTTCATCTGAGCCCATACAAGGAATACAACTTTTGCCATACCGCGTTTCAAATGAGTTTTGATATTCAAGAAAAATATTAATAGACCATTACGATACAGTATAAAAAGATGAAGTTGGTCGAGCGATGACGCGTTCGTCGCTGGAGTGGATGGTTTGAGGTTCGAATTTCGGACCGGTCAATTTGGACACAGTGTTGCCAACGGATCGCCACCGCTGCAACATTTCTTTGAAAAGAGATGTGTTTCCTGAAGGCGCAATGACATGAAAATGGGCCTCGCAAACTCGTTGCACGCATTGGTGCAATACAGCAAGTATAATGAAAGATTGGAATTGTTAATTTTTTTGTTTCAAAGGCATGACAAACGAAGACATGATGCTGCAGGGTAAAGATCCTCGCTTCGCAAAGATGTTTGCACAAAGAGCGCTGAATGGAGATGGTGGGGGTGATTCCGAAAAGAAAATTAGATCGAAAACCAAAACAACCCTCGTTGAAGTAGAAAGCATGTTGGATAAGACAAAGGTTATTCTTAGGCTGATTTTGCATCTAAATGTTTTTGGGGGAATACAATAGATCATCAGTTTATTTTGCAAGTTAATTATTAAGTATTGCTCAAAACTCACACGAGAAAGGAAGCCATTTTAGTCGCAATAAATCAATAAAATGGGGGCTGCGAGTGGCCTATAAAATTAAAACTCGAATCCCCTAAAAAAAGATGTGTGCACTATGCAACATCTACTTCTTTCAACCAAAACAAATTCGCACAAATTACTGCGCAATATACAGCATTAAACCTCATCGTCAGCCTTTTCAACTGAAGAAACCTTTTTTTATTGTTTAAGTTTGCAATTTTCAAGTTTTTGCAGTCCCCGTCACGGCTTCATGACTGTGTAATTGCAAAATAATAAAGTCGTGGATAGTGTTTTGCTCTGTCTTCTTGAACGTTTATCTTTACGACATACAGGACGACTGTACGGGCCCCAACTTTTCTGACAAGTCTATTACTGATAAACTCCGTTTTCTTGTCAAAACTCTGGATGCTGAAATCGATGAGAATAAACAAAAGATATTGCGATATTATCTGGACAGTCACCCAGAACGATTCCGAAAATTTCCGAGTGTTGTCGGAAATAAGGTAAGTTTATACAACTCACACCCCTGTATATTTCGAACGTATAATGAATAATTACAACATGATGTCGACTTCTTTCTTCATTGCCTGCTTTTCTCTCACGGTTGCGGAGGCAGCAGCTCGAAATTAAGCCGCCACGCTTCACGGTCTTCCATTACATCAATCATTTTGCTTGGGTGATGTCCTAAGCGATTCCATCCAAGATCCTCAATGTAATCGGTCCATCTAGTTCTAGGTCATCCAACTGGTCTTCTCCCATTTACTTTGGCTAGGAAAGCTTGTTTGGGTAGTCTTTCCTGCGGCATTTTGCTTACATGGCCAAACCATCTAAGTTGGATCTTTCACTTCGGAGAAGTAACGGCACGATGTTAAGAGATTTTCGAATCTCAGAGCTACGCACCTTGTTAAACAGTGTAACTCAATTTAACACCCAAAGAAGTTTGAAAAAATAAAGTTTTAAAATAAATTGCAGTTTAAATTTTAAAAAACTTCAAAAGCTTTAGTTTTTGAAAAATGAACGTATTCTAAATGCCCACGTATTGTAAATGACGTTCTAAGCCTGTGGTGTACCTAATGCAATCCTTGCATCTGATGTAATATACGATTCATCGCTTATGAAAATCTTGGATTTCAGTTTTGGTAGCCCAAAAATAAACACTTCTATGTAATTATTAATAGCGCATGTATGCTCATTTTCTCATGGTTGATTACAATCTCATTCCGACTGTGGGTAGCTGCTTGACTTGAAAACCGGAAGGTTTGATCGTAGTCTCCCTTACTGATTGACTAATATTTCCTAATATTTTCGTTTGTATGACCGTTCGTTTGTTAATTAACCAGTATTGAATAAACTGAACTGAACTGTAATCAACTTTTGGACTTTTGTTTGAGAGGCTGCACGAATCGGTGTTTGTGTATCAAAAGCGACACTGACAAACCTAAGCTACTTTTTTCTTAATTGTCAGAATTATACAGTAATTTTATTTAGTAGTTAATTATTTTTTTGTTTTTCGAAGCCCATCCTCCCCACACAAGCCACACATTAACTATAAAAACCACTGGCGTGAATTGAAATAAAGTACATCTTTGTTTGCACGGTTGCCGTGGCCCGACGACACCGCAGAAATCTTATGTTCGGGAGCCAAGCTGCCACCTGTCCACAACTGTCTACCACACGCAGACACAGTCGAGTCTTCACACAGACCCTTTTAGTGCTGAGCATTGAGTGGGAAGCTGTGAATACCAATTTTGATAGTGTTTGGTTCGACCCGATCGGGGAATCAAAGCTAAGTCTGTCGTTTCAGTAGCAGATGCTCTATTTACTCGATCACTGAAAGTACATTTTTGTTGATATGAAAAACTATTTAGGTTTATCCCCCTCCCCAAGAAGTAGCCGAGCAATTTGAATCTCTTGGGCAGGAGGTTCCCGGTTTTCTTCGCGACATTTCCGATCCGGCTCATGTTCCGCCCCACATAGTGTGCTGCGAGTTGCTTGCCCACGTGGCAGAGTTACAAGGAAAAATTAATCAGCTAGAGGACACTACAGAGCAGAACAGCTTAATTGAAATTACAGTGTAAAAAAATTAGTTGTCACATTATCGGCACATAATGCATATTGTAGTCAGATAATATGACTTAGAAACTTCCATTTTATACTCGGTTTGTTTAAATTTTGTTTATCCAGATTGGATATGATTGTAAGTGGAATTTATATTTAGATTGCGTATTGGCTGTTGATATTGTCGTCTGCGTATTATGACAGTTAATTGGCAGGCGGTGCTTTTATGTATTCCGGTGTTCACTAAAAGTTGCAATGGAATAGATTGATAAAAATTATTGCGTTTAGTTATTATTTATTCAAAATATGCTATTTGATAGAGATGCCATGTATCTTTAAAATGCAGTGCACATTCTTTTATCGAATGTCACATATTTATCATACTGTAACGTATAAGATTTTTAAAAAGTCTCCCTACGACTATGTCCTAAATGCTTACAAACCAAATTTTGCTTTCTACAGTACATGAGAAACTAAAAAAACGTTAGTTTATTTTGCGAATAACCAGAGATAAACTTTTCGTATTTCAATGTTTTTTAAAATGGTATTCTTTACTCTGATTTGCGTTTTGAGCAAACAGAAATATTACAAGAAAAGAAATTAATATCGCGTCGATATTTTTATAAGAACTACCGAGCTTTGTACCTAATTGTTAAATGTTTATCTTTGACATTTTTTCTAATTAGGATTTACTGATCATTGCTGGTAGTTTCACCAAGAGCAATTATTTTGTTTTTTATCGAAATTTTTGCAGTAGATTGATTTTCTAATTTTCTCAGACAATTGAGTTTCATCTTTGTTTTTACAGCAGATGAGCTTTAGCCAAAAGGTGGAATAGAGGGCTTGTCAGATCAATAAAATGCATTATTTCGATAAAGACAAACTTTTTTTACCGGAAAATTTGATCTGGTTTTTTATTAATTCTGATCCAATTCTAACTCGAATTTTAGTTTTTGGTTTAAAGGCAATCCTAACACTAACTCTTAATTCGAACTCTAAGCTTAACCCTAGAAACGTAAACGAAAAAGATGCAAATAAATATTTCTGGCTTGTTTAATTGAAATTTGCCGGTAAAATAGTCACTTTGAAAGTTTGTTGAATCCTATTGCTTTCCTAGCAATGCAAACGACCGTGCTAATAGAGTGAATTTGAAGTCAAATCTATCTGATTTGCGTTAAATTTAAATTGCAATTAAAAATTTAAAAAGGGTTTTTACAAGACTTCAAACCTTAACAGATGGGACTTGAGAAGGCTAAGTTTGATTTTGAAAGTTTTAAGTTTGGGTGAAACCACTCTTTAAATGTTTTTTTTTTGATTTTAAATTTTATTCAAGTTGAATTTATGCTAAAGCACGCTCTCGTCATACAATAATACGATGTTCTCTTCTCTTTGCTGCACAGCGCCAGTAGAGGCCAAGAAGTTTGTGATTACAATACGTTGTGCTATGTACAATACATTATTGCAATCTGATAATTTTGTTTAGAAGCGTAGAGCTATTAGTCTCTCTTACTTTAAATCACTTTGTAAATTACTGTTTACCATTAATGACATTGTGATACATCTATCATAAAAAAGGTGTTGTATAATTTTGTTGATACTGTTTTAATGTAACTTATATTTTGCTACATTTTTCATATCTTCGATATGCAGTAGTGCTATCTAAAAATTAAATATGCGGTACCTATGTTACATCAAGAAATAAAAACTATTGCAAATTGGATGGTTATTGCAAACAGAAATATTTGCTATGAAAGTTAACAGGTTGCAGAAATCGTGAAATCATAGTACTACAACCAGGCGCGTAGCCAGGATTTGAAAAAGGGGAGGGGGGGCTTTTTTGAAAGAGTCAAACAACTGCAAGCGACCTTGACCCAAATTTTCATTATTCTTGAATCAGAATCACACGAAATTGAGAAGAATTTTTCGGCCAAAATCGGAAATTTTGACGTTTTTTCATCCCAAAAACAGGTTACCTCCACAAAAAAAAAACGAAAAAAGGTCTTCACCGAAATTGAGATGAATTTTTCGGCTAAAATCAAAAATGAAAATCAGAAAAAAGAGGGAGCTGTTCTCATTTTTTCAGCAAAAATCGGCCTCAAAAGCACCAAAAACGTGCGATTTTGCATACTTTGCAGGCCAATGGGGGGGTTCGAGCCCCCCCCTCCAGGCTACGCTACTGACAATAACATTCTGGTTTGTAACATGATATCTCTACAGAAGAGCTTTAAAAAGACAAATTCATTGATTTTGAAACATTAAACTCGAGTACGCATTGTGTGTGTTTCATCTTCATTGTCAAAAATGCCCATTACAAGAGTCTGTTTCTTGATTATCTTTTATTCTTCTTTCTTTAAATGTAACCTTTTGGCACGCGAGCTAACTAGATCACAGAGCAGAATTAGTCAAGAAAGGTTCAAAATTATGTTTTAAGATCTTTGATTTCATACTTGATAGAAAATGTGAGATCAGAAGTTTCAAGATCAAAGCGTAGCAGTTAGTAGGTAGCCTATTAGGTGGTTTGTATTGGCCCGCAGCTCGCTATTTAGGTGAGAAATTTGTTTTCGGCTTTTGGATCTCTATAGTCTGAATATTATTTCAAACTAATCTGCAACCTGACCGCTGCAGGTTTACGCAAAACGCTATTCAAAAAGTCACATTTTTTGGAAAAAAGAATACAGGTATAGTGGCTGGTCAGGCATTGTATAAAAAGTGCCTCTCTAAATAACAATCTAGATTTACTTTTCAAGACAAATGTGACAAACACATGTTGTAATATCGTAAAACTGTGCAATCTGCATCCATCTAATTATATATAATTTTTATAATAATTTTTCAGGGCTGGACTTGTAAAATTTTTTACCAATACATTATTTCTCAATAACTTGCTAGTTGAAAGTAACGTCTTTTGCAACAGCGACAATTTTAATATTCAGTTATCAGATTATTGCAGTTAAAATCTTTTTTTCTTAAGCAGTATTTAATAAATACTTTTTTTCTTACGCAGTATTTAATAAATAAACTAACTATTGCTTGTACTGTAGGTCTAAAATAAATTTATTATTTTAGATCTACAGTACAAGCAATAGTTAGTTTATCCAATAAAATCTAATCTATATGCACAATATGTCTACGCAAAAGCGTCCCACATCCGCTGGATATCGAATGCCTCTTGGCGATACAACATCGGTTTATCGGGATTTTTCAAGACCCGAAGCAACCCAAACAAGTTCGGGGATTCGACGAGCGAAGGAAGCAGAGAAATGCGACGAGGTTGCTCAGAGTAAGATCTGGAGGGAGCAAATACACAACGAATGGAAAGGAGTACATGATTGGTAAACCAAAGCAAAATAATTTCGTGTGTATTGTTTTGAAAATCTTAAAAATTAGAGACACTAAATGTTTCTTCGTCGCATTACGCCGTAAAAGGGGGCCCATTTCACGTCATTTCGCTTAGGCTAAACAGTAAACGAAGTGACGTAGACAGGATTTTGCAAAGAGGAGGGCTAGGAAAAAGAAGACTGCAACAGAAACAAGCTTATGAATCCAGTCGAAAAAATGCAATTTTGGGGTGAAAAATAGATATGTAATGACCAACAAAAGATCTTCAACCTGATTTTGTTCCAATTTTAGCGGTTCTGAGTGGTTCTTTGGCGGAACCCGAGATGAAGACAAAAAATCAGATCCAATACTCTCAGATTCAGTAGTGATTGTAGCAGTGTTGCAATTACATGGTTAGCTGCTTTGGCCAAAAAACAATAGAGACCTTTCGGTCTTCGAGTCAAGAGCCAACTGTCTACCACACACGGTAGAGGCTTCGCTTCACGTTGCGCCTTTTTTAATGCTGAGAGTCAAGCAGGAAAACTGTGAAGAAAACATACTTTATAGTCAAATCAAATCTTTCATTATACTTGCTGTATTACCCTGAAGCGTGTAACGAGTTGGCGGGGCCCATCTCCACGTCATTGCGCCCGGGCAACACAGCTTCTTTCGAACAAATGTCGCGGCGGTGGCGAGTCGTTAGCAACGCTGTGTCCGATTTGACCTGCCCAAGATTTGAACCCCAGATCTCCTGCTCCATAGACGAACACGTTACCGCTCGACCAACTGGCCGGTTACTTTATTGTCTTTGGATTGATCTGACCGGGAATCAAACCCAAGTTTACCGCTTCAGTTGCAAACGCTCTATCCATTTGACCATTGATCGGCTTTAATAGTTTGGATGGCTTTTCTGTTGATCTAGCGTGAAGACCAAAACACAAACAAAGGTTATTAACTCAGTCGGGTTTCGATTTACTACTGCTCGAACAAATATGGCGGTTGTACAATGAACATATCAAAAAGGAGTGGAATTGCTAGATTTTACTGAATTTTTGTATTAATTTGAATAAATATTAGGTTGTAGTTTGGCAAAAAAAGGGGCATGGCAAAACGTCTTAAGCCAACAAAACTCGATTTTTCATTACTACGAAATAAAAGATAGCGCTACCACAAGCGCTCTGTTGCCCTCAGGCAGCTGTTAGCCAGCAAACAACAGATTGTTTGCTGTGTGACTTTTGTGTAACAACCGATAAGTGATCGCGTTGCTCTTTGTAAATTTAATTTACTATGACGTTGAATTAGTCCTCGTTAGTATAGTGGTAAGTATCCCCGCCTGTCACGCGGGAGACCGGGGTTTGATTCCCCGACGGGGAGCATTTTGTTTCTTATTCGATTAGCTTCGAAGAGTCAACTTTTCTTGAATTTTCTTACGATAGATACATCTCATTATTTTGGACTTTTGTTATTTGGAACATACTGTACAGTATATGAGTAAACTGTTCGTATTTAAATGTGACATAATTTTTTCCTAGTACTGTAGTTTGTCAGCTCTGCGATCTCATTCTCACTTAATCATTAATACTTGTTTAATTTAGGACTAAAAATTGGGGATTTATGAAAGATTTTGATCCTCATGGACGACCAAAAACTCCTCCCACTCTACTAGAAGAAGGTGAATCTTATTTCGACAGCGAAGCAGTTTCTCCCACGCAAGGTCACGTGTACGGAAGCAGAGTTACTACCGAATTAGGAGAAAAAATGACGCAGATGGAATTTTTGTTTCATTCCTCAAATCGAAAATGCAAAATGGACAAAGAATTTACATACTGCTGATCGCATTACGACTTTTTGTTGAGATCGATTTCGTACGATACGTTTTTACCTAACCACATTAAGTTATCGCGTCAAAACTGCTTTGGAAAAATGGGCGTGCGTTAAACTTTACGAAGTAAAATTAACCGCGTCAAAATAATTCGCATTAAATCGGTTGCATCAAAATGTTGCGGAAGCGCTACTGACAATGAAGTCCCATTATTCAATCATGTTTCTCTCCATTGTCAATCGCCGATACGTAGCTTGCCTATGGATTTTCAAGGAAAATGTTATACTGTACGTTTCGATGAGTGCCTGTGGACCGCTTGTAATTGAATAGTTTTCATCAGAGTTGTCAACGAGCAGACTAGTTCAGGCCCGAACCCGAAAATGATTTTAAGCCCAAACCAGACCCGCAAAAAATCCGAAAGTTATGTCTAAAGCATTGCTTCTTTTCTCTTTAAATTATTTTTGTCAGCTGTGACTAATATGTAAAAAATTCTAATGCATTAATAAAATTGGGTACTGGTAATCGTATTGATGGTAAAATTAAGTCTTCATTCACTGTTGCAAGTTATTTTGATTACGTTTTTATACTGTAGCTATCTAAAACATAAGAAACGTGTCAAGATCGAATTAAACCCGAATTTTTTTCAACCTCAATTGCCCAAACCAAGCTTGAACCCATAGTCCGTACGACCATACCCAATCCAAAAAATCCGGCTTACAACTCTGGTTAAAAGTGATTTTTACTCTAGCTGTAGGCATACGACTGCAAAGAGATTTTCAAAATTCTGCCAATCCAACTTCCGTGCGCATTACATATTTTACTACACCACAACTTACTATAATGGCCTGCTTGAGCAAGTTTAATCGAATCAAAAACATTATATTTTTTTTATCAGCACAATGCAATCAACATTAAAGTTTTGAATATTTTGTGTCATTTTATTCAAAGTTCAAACTATTATGACTGTTTCTACCTTGAAACTTTGAAGAATCATCAAAAATACTATTAAAAACTTTTTGCTACAGTTCGACTAAGATATCACGAGACGATGTACAAGAACGTTACGAGTAAGTTTATACTTTAATCGTGTTTCGAGTACAGTACTCTGTATCTCAGTACCCAGTATAGGCCCAGCGCCACGGGGGGACATTCCGGGACCGTGCCCCCCAAATGACTTCTTGTGCCCCCCAAACAAAAATTGTGCCCCCCAAGCGAGTACTGTTCCCCGAAGAAATTAACGGGCTCGGAGCTCCTGGAGTGCAAGTCGAGGCCCAAATTGGTGCTTGCCAGCGGTATTTTTGTAATTTTTGTGGACTGACACCGGATTTCATGACATTTTTGGGATGAAAACCTTTTTTTTTTGAGATCACCTGTGTTTCGGCCAGAAAAACTGTTTGAATATCTGATTTCGGCCGGAAAATCCCTCTGAATTTTAGTGAAGACCTTTTTTTTTTTTTTATTTTGGAGATCACCTGTTTTCGGCCGGAAAAACCGTTTGAATTTATGATTTCGGCCGGAAAAACCGTTTTAATTTCTGATTTATGCCGGAAAATCCCTCTGAATTTTTGGTCTTCACCTTGTTCATTTGATCCGGACTGGGATAAATTTCTCGTGCCCCCGTGCTCTTCTTGAATTCACATAAATAAACTTCTCGTGCCCCCCTAAACTTTATTTCTGCCCCCCAGTCACGCTATCCTGGCGCTGGGCCTGACCCAGTATCCATAGTATCTTACTATCTTTGCTGTAGAATGTTTAAATTAAGTGCGCCAACAATGGCAAATTGGCAACACTCCTTTCAAAATTGACCTGCGTGAAATATGAATTCCTATACTCACATATTCCTTACTTAATTCAAACACAAAATAAAGAAGAATGAAGGAAAACAGTATGGGTCGCTAAATTCACTGTGTTGTGTTTTTAGCAAAGGTAGAGTCGAGGACTCGAGGCCAAACACACAAAAAAATTCGAGGCCAAGGACACACCTTCCAAGGACAGACACTCTCGAGGCCAAGGACCAAGAACAGAACGCAGAAGTTTTCTCAAAAAAAAAGGTCTTCGCTGAAAAAAGTCGCAAAATTCAGGCGATCTCAAAAATAAGTCTTCGCACACGCATTGGCAAGTTCTCTGGCGTACTCCAAGACGAAACAACATTGCTCATGACCTTGGCTCAATTTCAACTTGTCAAAAAATGGTGCTGTCCTCGAGGATTCTAGGACAAATGGGTCCCAGACAAATGGGTCCCGGACAAATGGGTCCCAGACAAATGGGTCCCGGACAAATGGGTCCCGGACAAATGGGTCCCAGACAAATGGGTCCCGGACAAATGGGTCCCAGGACAAATGGGTCCCAGGACAAATGGGTCCCGGACAAATGGGTCCCGGACAAATGGGTCCTGGACAAATGGGTCCCGGACAAATGGGTCCCCGGACAAATGGGTCCCTGAACAAATGGGTCCCAGGACAAATGGGTCCCAGGACAAATGGATCCCAGGACAAATGTGTCTCAGGACAAATGGGTCCCAGGACAAATGGGTCCCGGACAAATGGGTCCTAGGACAAACGGTTCTGGGACAAATGGGTCTCCTACAAATATTATTGGAACAATATATTCAAATTTGAATATGTTTTTAAGAGATTTAAAAGTGAAGAGGCAGCAATGCAGTGTCGTGGTAGTTTAACGATTCATTCTAAGTAATAGCAAAACTAGGTTGGAGCTTGCTGAAAAGTAAACCCATTGAACGACCAACAAATGTGGAATAATGAGACTCTCAAAATTACTTTTCGCTTTCCGCTACGAAAGCAATTACAAATTTTTTCCTCTTGGCCACTCAGCAGGGTTTAAATTGTAAACAGTGTAAAAATGTATGTTTTATCGACCACATAGAGACTGATAATAATAAAAAAAATACACCCTGTCTAAGAAAGGTTAATGATTAATTGCTGGGGTGCACATCTGGGGAAGTTTTGGCCCCCTAAATGTTTGTCTCTTAAATATTTATTCACACTAATCACATTTTGCAATTAAAAAAAAAAAACTTTCAATGCCATTTGGATTGCATTTTACACCTTTTTACAGTCATTAGACTCGGCTCAGATGAGGGGAAGCAAGGTACATTTACATTCCTATTCACGCGGTTGCTCTTAACCAGTACTTAAACTGTAAAATTTTGTATGGGAGGACGCTTTTGCAGGCTTGACCAAACGCATTCGGAATGCGAAAGTACTTTAGCGGAAATTATGTTTTTCCATCTTCGAAATCGAGTGGAAAGAGAAAAAGGTCTTCACCAATAATTGAAGAGTTTTTGTCCCCGAAATTAAGTGAAGGCCAAATAAAAAAAATAAAGGTCTTTACCGCAATTTGGGACTAAATTCGGCCGGAATTTATGGGATTTATTCATGCTGCCAGGCCTTTTTTCGTCTGTTCAACCAGCGCTCAAACCTCGATGGAGAAACGCTGAATCTGATGAGGGGACGCTAAATCTCGATGGGGGGACACTAACTGTCGATGGGGGGACGCGTCCCTCCACAATTTAAAAACTGCTTCGAACTCTTATTTACTAGCACTCTCAAATATCTAATCAAAAATGTTTGCTTGCGACAAAGAGAAATGGACGACAGGTAAACCAAATAAAAAAATTTGACATCACCGAAAATTCCTGTTTACTTTTTGTTAATTTTGACTCTAACGCGAACTTAAATTATTACTCCAAAACGACCTAAAATTTAACCCAAACCCTAACTCTAACCCTAAATCTTCAATTATACTCGCTATAGTACGCCGAAGCTTGTAACGAGTTTTCGGGGCCCATCTCCACATTACTGCGCATGCGAACTACACAGCTTCGACTTTTTGAAGAAATTGCAACGGTGGCAAGCCGTTGGCAATACTATGCTCAATTTTAAACGGCCCGAGATTTGAACCTAAGACCTCCCGCTCCAAAGAAGAACACGTTACCGACTTACCGCTCGACCAACTGCCCAGCATTCTAATCTTATAAAACTAAATCAAAAGTGGGCGGATGAATATTCTCAGTTTCGTTCTACTCTCTATGACTTAAAATTTTTCAGCAAAACAGTCACTCCCAATAAAATATTCTGTATTGGTGTACACTAAAATAGAAAAATCATCACGGCGATGTACGGCGCCAAAAAGCAATATGGAAACAAAAAGTTAGATAACTGTCTTATCAATGATTGTTTGCATTTGAAAAAGTGCGTTTACTTAAGTCAGGGTTATTCAAAGTTTTTCGATGGAGGGCTAAACTGTGCTCAATGAGATTCTTGTTTGATAAATCAGCTTTGCAAAGAAACCTTTATCAAGGTTAACGGTTCACTACAGACACCTTCCCCCGCTATCAATTTAACAATGAACCAAGTATAACCTACTAATTCATTTTAAAATGTAAAAGCTTTTAAAAACTCGCTGCCTTACTTTTAAAGATTTAGAAAATATATTTAAAAATTTGGGGCTTTGCCGATTTTTTGTAATCTAGCGGCATATTTTGATAAAACGCTGCATTCAGTAACATAAACAATTAAAATTTCCGAATGCAGCATTTAGTTTTTCTCACAGTAACAATGTATTCTTGAAAAAGTAAATAGCGGAGAATATCCTAACTTCACTCAAATAAAGTAATAATAATACTATGAAACTTTCAAATATGGTGCTATAAATAGTGTATGTCTTATTGCCGACTACCGCTGCTGCATAAATAACATTTTTTCCAATATGTTCCAATTACAGTTTCCACGTTGGTAAATTACGTACTGGTACCTGACAAAAACTATATATACCGGCCAGTTGATCGAGCGGTAACGTCTTCGTCTCTGGAGCGGGAAGTCTTAAGACTCAAATCTTGGTCCGGTCAAATCGGACACAGTGTTGCCGACGGCTCGCCACCGCTGCAACATTTCTTCGAAAGGAGCTGTGCTTTGGCGTAATGCAGGAAGTAATGTGCAACAAAAGATTTGATTTGTAAAAACTAAAATTTGTTGTGTATGTAAACGAAATCGTTGGATAAAAACTAAGCTTCACCTAATATTCAATTAATAATTTTTTTAGTGTAGTAAAACTGTTTAAAACATCGACCAGCGGCCACGCATTGCTGGTGCCCAGCGACATAATAAACATTATTGCTTTATTTTGGCTTAATGTGGGCTTGTGACGGGGTGTGCGGTTCTCTATTCCTAGGTGTATGAGTCAGCACAAATTTACAAGTTCATGCTGGCAATAAATTATCTGCCTTGTCTTTTACTAGTTTCCTAAAATTCTTTTGAAGAGTTAAAACAAAATCGCCTAACAATTTGACCGCTCAAAGCACCCACAGCGCAAGAAGATTTAAATGTTGAAAAAAATTGTTCTGTTAACTTTGTGTTGATTCAGTTTTCGAAATAAAACTTGTCATGCTGAAAACGCTGTATTTCAATACAAAATGGGCTTAAAAATTTGATTGCTCGGTTTATAAAAATGTACTCAGATTTTTCCGCATACTTGTTAGTAACAAGACTTCCACCGTATATTTTTGTGGTACTCATGCCGGTACTGTAACAGTCGAGGTCTTGTGACGAAATTGACCAGCATTCATTTGTCTCGGACCCATTTGTCCTGGGACCCATTTGTCCTGGGACCCATTTATCTGGGACCCATTTGTCCGGGACCCATTTGTCCGGGACCCATTTGTCCGGGACCCATTTTTCCGAGACCCATTTGTCCTGGGACCCATTTATCTGGGACCCATTTGTCCGGGACTCATTTGTCCGGGACCCATTTGTCCTGGGACCCATTTGTCCGGGACCCATTTGTCCGGGACCCATTTGTCCTGGGACCCATTTGTTCGGGACCCATTTGTCCGGGACCTATTTGTCCGGGACCCATTTGTCCTGGGACCCATTTGTCCGGGACCCATTTGTCCTGGGACCCATTTGTCCTGGGACCCATTTGTCCGGGACCCATTTGTCCGGGACCCATTTGTCCTGGGACCCATTTGTTCGGGACCCATTTGTCCGGGACCTATTTGTCCGGGACCCATTTGTCCTGGGACCCATTTGTTCGGGACCCATTTGTCCTGGGACCCATTTGTCCTGGGACCCATTTGTCCGGGACCCATCTGTCCAGGACCCATTTGTCCGGAAACCGTCCTCTAGCCGAGGACAGGGCATTTTCGAGACTTGCAGGCTTCGAGGCCAAGGCCAAGGACTTGACTTTCGAGGACAAGAGCTTCAAATTGTGTTCTCGAGGACTCCACCTCTGGTTTTTAGCACTAAGTTAAACACAGTATTCAAGATTTCACTCCAAAACTTAATCATGTAAATTGAAAAAAGTAGCAAACTAGCAGTCCATTTTAAAGCTTGGTTATTTTACAGGTGGTAATTGCCTACTGTAATCATTGCAATTGATATGCATGTATAAAAATTATCTTTTACTTGTATTTCTTGCGCAAACTCTGTATTAAATCACTTGTAAAACAGCAACATCAGTTAATATAGTGCACAGTAACAGATGATCAGTCAACCAAAAAGAGCATTAAATTTCACTTGCTATTTTGTTGTTTGTGCTTTGTTCTGCGTATTTTATTAGTTTTGCTCAGTCGTTATTACTGCATTTTTAGATTTTAGATAGGAAATTTGCGATGGGTTTTTCTTGTTTGTGCGATTCATTTTGTAGTATATCGCGCATTGTTCATTTCTTTGAATCTATGATATATGTAGCTGTCATTCATTTTGTTGCATCCTTGGTTTATTTTCATTTACTGAATGTGTGACTGATTTTTACTCCTGATTTGACCAAAACCGGAAAAAAACTTGTCTCGTATTTTTTAGGTAACAATAAAGACTAAAGAATCAAAAGATATTGGACAAAAAGCTGCAAAATGTTTTTTTTTTGATAAGCAACTAAGCATGCAAGTTTGAAAAATATCTTTGCAACATGATATCGCAAAAGTCCCAAACCGCATAGCATCGTGATGTTTGCTAGTTCATTTGCTGAGGGTCACCGCAGTCCTGTCAAATAACAGGCTGCTTTTTCAATATCTTTTCTTCTGCTGTTCTTCGCTTTAAAGGATGAAGAATGAATCAATGATCGCCTATATATAAGGAGGCTGATTCAAATTTGTCAGATTTGAGTTTCTTTGTGGTCGGTTTTGGTGCCACGAAAGCCTTGATCTCTAACTGCTAACTTTGCATCAGCGAATTCTGATTTGGCTCCGAAATTTTGACTGTCTGCAAATATATTGTTATGCAGTAACGTTTTTAATTAGTCTATAGATATTTGATCAAAGGAATTTTCCAAGTCAAAAAAAATTAATCGTCGTTATAATTGGTTTATTTCACCGAAGTGTGTAGCAAAATGGCAATGCTTCTTTCTCACACGCAACCTTTTTAAATGAGATTTTGCAATGGTGTTGTTAAAAATTTTCAACACCCTTTCGTCATAAATATTGGCTATTGCATCATAACAGCTTGTATCACACTATTATTATTTTATGTAAAAGTCATCGTAACTACCACATATTTAATGACGAAACGGTGTTGATTTTTTTCATGAACACCATTGCAAAGCTTCATGCAAAAAGGTAGATGGTTGTCTACTGCAGGGGCGTCCAACCTTTTTCAGCCGCGGGCCGAATTTGCTGTCCGTAAAGTTTGGCGAGCCAAAATTTATAGTTTATCGTTTCTTCTGCCAAAAAGTAGATAAAGACCAAAAAAAAAAGGTCTTCGCTCAGATTTGATCAGTGTTTTCTGCCAAAAAGTAGGTGAAGACCAAAAAAAAAGGTCTTCGCTCAGATTTGATCGGTGTTTTGAAAAAAGGATTTTGTGGTATTTTTCTGCAACTCACAACGTCAGCGCGGAAGCATCAATCAACCAACCAACGTAAAAACCTTTGGTGGGCCGTTTCAAAACCTTTGGCGGGCCACTACTGGCCCGCGGGCCGCGGGTTGGACGCCCTTGGTCTACTGTCTATAGCAGTGGCGTTGGCGAGCTGTAGTGTATATACTCGTATAGGCACCATTCAGCCTTTTTACATGAGGCTTTGCTCTGGTGTTCACAAAAAAAATCAACACCATTGATTTTTTCGTGAATACTTTTATAGGGTAATACTACTCGTGATACAAGTTCATGTGATCCTATACCCAATATTTATGACGAAATCGTGTTGAAGTTTTTTATCAAAACCATTGCAAAATCTCATGTAAAAAGGCTGATTGTATAAGCAATATTGTACTCGGTTTCAACATAGACTATTTAGTAGACAGGAAACAGACGCGCGAAGAAAAAAGGAAAAGGATTGAAGACGCAAAGTTTGCTCTTGTTGCGAAGGTTTTTTGCGGTCACGCATATTCGACTGATTTGATTCGACATATTCCTAGAACAAGTACACCGTGAAGAAAAAAGTCACGATGATTGCACGAATCGGCATATTTTATAACAAGTGAACCGTGGAGAAAAAAGACAAAACTGCCAGTTTCCATTCTACTAATAAAGAGTCTGTGGTTTGACCATTTGGAAATTAAATCCTGTTCTTAATAGATTAAATCTACCGCAGAAGCTAAGCATACCATTGGTCTTTAGCAGGGCACTGAGTAGTTTCAGTATAGATAGACTCACTTGAACTTAAAGTATCTGGCTTGGAAGAATACCTCATCCTTTTGCCATTGGAATATGATGGTTGTCTGTTGTTGTTGTTGTTTGGTTTTTGTCGAAAACCTCTGGTAATCGTTCTCGTATTGAAACTCCGCCTTTTTTCGGAAACGTTTTCCGGGGAAACATCATTTGGATCCCAAATATGATGTAATAATGAGCCATTGAATGAGTTGCTTATTGGAAGCTCAGTGGGTTTTTGTGCCCCTTTGTGGAGGTTGTTCGAATTAATCCTCATCGGATCATTAATATTTAGTACCGTCGGCGTTACGTCGGTGGTGTTTGCATTTGGAAGAGCAAATGCGTGGAAGTTCCGCATGGATCGGTTCGAATTCGGATGCACAGTTGCTATTTCTCCTGTTCGGGTTAGTGGAGGAAAGATGCTGGATGGAGGAGATGGAAACCCAGACGAATTAATATCATCAATGTTTTGAGAAACTGAAGTCATCCACGATTTCACAGATGGTTGACAGTGACTGCAAAACATACCATACTTTAGCCTCTTGCCTGCTTTACTGTTTAACAGATCAAGGTTAATTGGTGGAACGCGTTTTTTTTGAAAGCATTTAGCTTCATCGACTAAGGATTAAGAATATTTCCCGGAAGGACCTATAAGTTAACGCGCGCCAAAGCATTTGCTTCGACACTCAAGTAGTCGTAGGTCTAGTTAACACCCATTAGCCGTATAGATCTGTGTGCATTGGGCAGAAACTAGCCGGGTTTCCGATGAAGACCTTTTTTTTGGTCTTCACCAAAGGGGCCCGATATCAGCCTTTGTACCCCCTGACAAGATTTCTTTCTGAGGCCCTGGATTTAGCATCGATGTATGAAGCCAAATGAGTTTTGGTTTTACATTGCGGAATCGCTTGAATCCTTTTTTTTTGTGCTGGTAATTACAGTATCTAATTTATTGGATCATTAATTGGCTCTTTCTGACAGGTTATAAGCCAATCCACCAAGTATCTAAACCATAGCCTTTGTGAACACCGAATATTATGTAAATTGCAAAGCAAACAACGGTGAAAAAATTAAATATGACAGCTTATGCAACATAATTATTTCCTTGTTTGCAAATACTGCACGTAAATATTGCATTTTCTAGCACAAACAATATTCTATAATTTTTTACGACTTGTTTTCCCAATCGTTACTAGTATTCCTTTTATAATAGCAAAGATGGTTAGGGCATCTCCCACTCAAAATCCACAATACCAAAAAATTGACCATTATGCTCTTAAGTTTATGCTGTGTCACCCATTTGCTTCGCTCAAACGGAGCCCTTCGCGGCCTTTCTGCAACCGTTTTGGAGCCTGAGGTAATTGCCAATAATAAAGCAGCAGACAGTGAGTCCATAGAGAAAAGCAATATTATGTTCGCATTGATCTATTCTTTGAGCAGTTAACGCTATTACAGTAATTTCGTTTAAAAGATTCTAAAGAATTTCGATTTCTTAAGCAAAACAAAAAAACAACAATGGAATACGGTAGTACGCAGTCGCGCAAATATGGTTTTATTAAGGTGGGTGGGGGGCGGGCTAAACCATGACTTTTTTTGTTTGAAAAATGTATCATTTGGTCATCGTGCTGAGCAAACTTGCAACTTACGCGTATCGCAGGCGGGGGAAAGACCGCAGCCGCTGGGCGATTTTTGTTATTTTTCGTAAAAAAGAATTACCGTACTAACTCCATTTAGATCGTATTTTGGATTTTTTTAAAGCTTTTTGAAAAAATAAATTGCTAAGATTTGGAAGCCAGTTGAAGAATTAAATTGCCCAGCACCGTTTAGTTCTCTTACCTGTACTAACAGTTCAAGTTCAAAACACGTTTAAGCGCTTGCAATTTTTTGAGCTAAATTTTCTAAGGGACTTGGCTAAGGAGGGGGGCTGAAGTCTTCAAAGCCCTCCCCCAAGTTGTTACGCCACTAATAGTGCGCACGCAACTGCGCTTCTGAAATCTTTGACAAGTTGCACTATTTTGTTGATTGTGTGTGTAGCTATTACAAGTCAATCCTCTAACAATTAATTCACGATCAATTTAATTAATGAGGACGGAAGGCAAAATTGATGGGATTTCTAAAGTTAGGCCAATCCTATTAGATTAGCATTGACTTCATTCTTCTTGACCCAGCCGTTCCAGGGATATTTTACTTCAAGCACCACATAGGAAGCTCCTTCTTTATTTAAATTTTTTTTTTGGCAACCCTGACGTTTCAATGCAGTAGCCTAGCCCACATAGGGCTTATATCAACCTATAAGACAGAGGCCTATATCAACCTATAAGGCTTCTGTGGCTTAGCCTAATTGCGGCAAAGTTCTTAGGATAGAAGTAAGATGGAGTCGCCGATGTTTTCAACGTGAGGGTTGCCCACAAAAATTATGATTATAGAGACCCCTTCGTCGTGTTTGAAGTAGAATATTTTTGGAACGGCTGGATCAAGAAGGCTGGAGTGAACGCCCATTTAATCTGATACGATTGGCCTAACTTTAGATACCCCATTAATTTTGCTGCAATTCTCGTTTAATGTACCACTGTATGTTACGTGGTTACACGACACCTGAGGTAATAGGTGGTGTAGTGTAGCGCAGTTGCATGCTAGAGCGTCGGATTTGTGGTCGAAAAGTTGTTGCCTTGAGGTTCGAATTCCTGCGCTAGAAATTCGTCATTTGTGGCCTTAAAGAAAAAATTTGGAAAGATATTTAAAACTTGAAGTGTCGAGTTCTTAGCTTAGATCATTATTCTATAGGGGGTTCATTCTCATTTTATCATTCGCGCAGCAGAGCGTACATAACATTAAAACATGAGGTCATTTAACCTGACCTCAGCAGATATCGTCCCAAAACTGGCTATTGAACTACTGTAGTTTTGAAAAAAATCGATAAAAAACAAAAAAAAATGAACTGGTCAAAAAATGGTGATTATAATTTAACAACAAGCGTTTTTATGCTTCGATCACTTACTGATTAGTTGATGAAGAAGAATTTTCTTGCTTGATATATTTGCTTACTTCATCTTTGCTAGAGCTTTCGAGTGGTTCTAAAAGTTTGTTTCTTTATGTTATTTTTATAACCTTATAACAGAGGTGTCCAAATTATTTTGATGGAATGCCAAATAAGACACAGCGAGGATGCGCGTGGGCCAACCATTAAGATCAAGCGTAGTTATTGAGAAGATTTTGTTCTGCTGAAAGTTAAGCCCAAATAAGAAATAAAACGCCAACCACATTTTGAGTAAAAAATTACGATAAAACCAAAAAAAAGGGTCTTCAACTACATATTGACAAGAAATAAGGCCTTCAGCCTGTTTAAGGGGCGAGTTCGGTCTCATTGGTTGTATAAATTTTGGTCTTACTGGTTGACTTGTACACTGTTTTCTCAGTTTCCAGAGTGCTCAAAGGACATTGGCCAGTGCCAATGAACGGTACAAGAAGTTCAGTTTAAAATTAAGTCGTTGAATTCTATTTGAATAAATTTCTACTTCACCTGATGAACCTATTAGGGGGAAACAGCCTGTAGTGTTTTTATTTTTATTTTTAATTATTTTAATTTTTAACTGAACTTCTTGCACCGGTCTTACTGGTGGTGTAAATTCTGATAATTATTATATATTTTAGATTTATAAAATTTCTAATAACAAATGAAGCTGAATTCAAATTCGTCTAGTACTCCATTGGCTAATTGTAGTCGGGGGCGCCGAGAGCCAAACGTGAGCCCGGGGCCAGCTCAAATATGACGGATTTCCGGTTTTGTGAAGTCCAAAACAGACGGAAAAAATGCCGCAGTTTGGTTTGAAATATGATGTGATCTCCAAAAAAAAGGTCTTCACCGAAATTCTAACGGTTTTTCCGGTCGAATTTGGGTGATCTCCAAGAAAAAGACCTCCTTGAAGCCCATGGGTCCCCTGAAGTCCATGGGCGCCGGAGTCATTGTTCCCCCCTGCCTCCCCCTCTCGGCGGCCCTGATTATAGTGGCTATTGGTCTTGAAGTAATCATAGGTGGGCACAAATCGATAATCCGCTATTCCGCTAATTAGCGAAGCTAACATTTTCATTAGCGGATTAGCGGTTCCGCTAACGTCCAAAAATGTTAACGGACTGGTTATCGAAGCTAACTTTTTGAGTCAATCCGTTAGAAAAAAATAGTTGCAACCGTGGTTTCGATAAAGCATGGTCTAAAATTTAACACATTTAGCCATTTTTGCCTGGCAGAGAAATTATAATGTACTTCAAATATGATATAAGGCGTTTTTAAATCAGAATTATTGCCGCAAACATCGTGCTTCGATATGCTGGCCTTGCGCAATCACGAGCCAATACGCGGTCAAAACTTCAAAACCAGCATTTCGAAAAAGCACGATTAAAATTGTTCATGTCATATCGAACTTCAGTTTGTGTTGGCCAGCAGGCTGCCGCTCTTGACAGATTTAGAATGCTCTTTCATTTTTTATGCAGAGCTAGGCACGTAGCCAGAACGGAATTTTTGGAAGGCAAGCGAAAATTGGGGGGGCAATGTCTTCTCAAAAAAAAGAAGGTCTTCGGTGCGAAATGCCATTATATAAATCAAATTAGTCTTTCATTACAGTCGCTGTATTGTTCCAATATTATTTTCTCCGGATTTTGAGGTGATCTCCCAAAAAAAGCTCTTCACTCCTGGAAGCCTCTTATCAACTACGATATTTGAGGTGATATCCAAATCTCCATTTTAGAGTTCAGGCGTTGAAGTTAAATTTATTTCGGGGGCGAACTAAAATTTTGGGGGAGAGAAGTTGCCCCCTACTCCCCTTGGCTGCGTCCCTGTGCAGAGCAAGCATTTAGATAGAGGGAGCAGAAAAACTAAAATATTGTATCTGGAAGCAAAGGTGCAGTTAAAGCCAGCTACAGAACGTTGCCGGATTGCCTAGGTTTTTGAGGCCGAGCAGTAGGCTATACTCGTAGTGGTTACTGCTTAGTTGTTTGACTGAAGCGAAGTGAGCAATAAGAGTGGTTGCGCAAACGCATTTTTGGTAGAAACAAACCATGTAAATTGAATTCACACTCTGAACTATTACAAGGCTTAAAGGTAAACATCGCCTATATAACGCAATCGCGTGGAGTTTGTAAAGCACTATCAAAGGCAGCGCTGCCGTCGAGGGTATGCTCGGCCTACTTGCTTTATCTGTTATTTTTCAGGGTAAGCTCCGGTAGTCCCTATAGCCCCATTATTATACAGTCAGTATAAACTGTCTTTGCTAAAATTGACAAAGAAGCTACTAAATTTGAAGGAAGCAGAAAGTGCAACAAATTTGACAATTTCCGATTTGCTGCAAGTCTAAAGCCTATCCACTTGTACTGGATAGATCCTTCACACTAATTTGTGGCGACCAGGGAGGGAGATAAACCATCTTTTTTCCCTTAGCCAAGTGACTTGAAAATTTTAACCCAATACTGCAAGCGTTCAAACGTGTTTTAGACTTGATCTTTAAATAAGAGAGGATTAAAGGTTCTGGGCAATTTAATTCTTTTACTGGCTTCCAAATCTTGGCACTTTAGTTCTTCCAAACGGCTCTAAAAACAAGCAAAATGTGATCCTAGTAGCGTTAACATTGCTATTTTTCCCGAAAAATCAGAAAAACTGGACGTTTTTGATGCACTTGAGTTGTATTAATCTGTTTAGCACACGGTTCAATTGAAACATTTTTATAATAAAAAAATCTTATGGTTCAATCCCTTCCTTCTCCAGCAAAATTCTGATTATGCGCCTGCCACTGTTTACTGTTTAGAACTGTCGTTATCAAGTCTAAACCTTTTTTGGTTACAGAGCCAAATTTTCAACAGGAGCCGTATGCAAATAACCCAATTTTTTAAGGTGAAGACCAAAAAAAGATCTTCTCCTTTTCGTTGAGGTATTTTTCGGCCGAACTTACGAGAAGACCATAAAAGACAAAAACGTTCTTCGCCGATTCATTGCGTCATTTTGGAGTCAATTTCAAGCGATAACAAAAGAAATAAAAATAAGTGTTCGCAATTTTGTAGTGCCGATTTTTTGCCGAAATTTGGAATTGACTAGGGATAATTTTCATGGAGTTAGTGAGAGCCACAATGATTGGTACAAGTAATGAAATTTATTTTTCGTTTTTCCATTTCATTTTGTACTTTTTATGGTTAATTAGCGGATTAGCGAATTAGCGTTAGCTTCCGCTAACGAAAAATTTGTGTTATTGGATTAGCGTTAGCGAAACTAATATTTTCAATTAACGGAATAGCTGTTAGCGGAGCTAATTTTTGCGTTAGCTGTTCTTACCTATGGAAGTAATGATAAAAACACAAAAATAACCTGTGTAAGTTAGACTTGGGGTTTCCCCGTTCGTCGTGGAATAACTTCTTTTTCTGGTTTTATAGAGTAGAATGAGAAGAAATGCTGCCAACACAGTGAGACCCACAAAGCAACCAATGATAATGTTTGTTGTGTTCTTCACCTAGAAATAAAAGCGTTATTGAACAAAAAATGTTTTATTGATTGAAGTTTCCTATTTAAAATGTTAATTTATCTTTGACATCACCATTAATGATCAATTTGAGCTTCGTAACCCCTTTTTTACCCGGGCTGTTGGACCGACACAGCTTACACAGGAAGGGGGCGTTTTTAAATCCTACACCCGAGGTTGTGGGAACACCAATTTTGGCATGTTGGTGGGCGTTTGCTAACATTTTTCTGAAAAAATTAGTTTTACGTTGATGAATTCATCATAGTGACGTCACGGCCAAAGTTGGTCAAAATGCAGGTATAAATTTTTTTGAATCTTTTTTTTGAATATTTTGAATAATTTTGAGTTTGAATAATTTGAATTTTTGGAACAAGTTTGTTTTTGAATCTGAATCATAAAAGGCTTAAGTTAAGGTGATTACGCCACAAAAACGTAAAACATCACCAGAAATAAATTCAGTAAATATGAGTGAAAAATTTCCTAATTGAGGTAAAGTGGTTCGGAAAACCTCAAAATTGGGAAACTTCACCTCACCCAAACAACTTCAAGTTATCAAGGGTTATTTGTGAACAAATTTTGACTCAATGTCAAATTAATTCCAGATAAAATCTTATTTTGAAGAAACTTATTACAAAAACAAAAATCTTTCTCCTCCCGTGGAAATTACAATTAATGCTAATCTAAGTTGGATTTAGTTAAGCATGAAAATATCAAAGAAATACTTTCCTTATTTGTGGTATATATAATTTGTCGTATAATGCATCTTAGTTGGTTTTTTACTTTCTCAAACTTATGAGCTTAAAAGAATGAAACGCTTCCTTCTGCGATATATTACGCTGTGAGTTATGTGTTTCAACATTTATATATCCTCGTTGAATACCTCTTGAATGTTGGTCGACAAACTCTTTGATTTGCTGTTTATTACTTGAGACCCAGTCTTTCCCGTAATTTTAAGATTCTTCTACACAACAAAGCTTATGAAATTGTTGTTAAACTTAAAAAAAGTTTTTAATACAATATCTCGAATACTACAGTCTCTAATTCACAAATTAGTAACTGTATGTCCATTGTCAAACGTACTCTTGTAACCTTATGCTCCCTGGTTTTCCTTGATAACTGGTCAGAAAACTCATAAATGCTATGAGTTATTAACTGCACCCGATCCAAGTGCTAACCAAAAGGATAATTTAGCTGGTGTACAGTCTGTAGCGCAGCCAGGGGGGAGGGCAGGGGGGCTATAGCTCCCCTCATTTGCATGTCGACCAAATTGCAGAATGGGAAAAACACTACGTTTTCAGCACTTTTGAGACTGTTTTATGCTCTGGAGTGGACTAAATAGTGATTTAAAACATCTTTTGAAACATATATTTAGGGAGGGGGGGGCTAATTTGTCTAAAATAAAACTAACAAATAAATGAAAACTTTGAAAAATGGTAAGAAATAAGCAATCAAATTTGATCGGAAGAGTAAAAATGCTAAACATAGGTGCCATCAACAAATATACTATAAACTAAGGTATAGGGGAGGGGGGCTATTCAGTATTAGTTAATGACCAATCATTTCTCTCAAATCTTTTTTCATTAGCCCCCCCCCCCCAATTATTTGTCTCTATAAACTGTATACGAAATAGATTACTCCGTGTGAGTTTTATTGAACTATTCGATTTTATAATTTACCAGCATCTAAACAAGAGAACTAACATTTTATCATTGGCCACCTCCCAAATAGCCTATTTATGCCACCAGTTTAATTATGTTTGAACTGCCAATCTCTAAGCCAGGTTTTAAAAGCATTATTTTTGAATCAAAATAGCCCTAAAATGAAGTTAGTTTTGCAAAAAAATGCAAAATTTTCTAGCGCTGGGGGCTCCGCCCCCAGACCCTCCAGCCTCCGGCGGCTGGGGGCTTTGCCCCCAAACCCCCAAAATAGCCCCCCCCACTGCGAATTTCTGGCTACGCGCCTGTGTACAGTTGTGTTGATACTTGATAATCACAACTACGTAGTATCTTTGCTTGAAGTAAGGCAACTTTGTTCATATTTAGAGCGTCCCTCATGAAAATTAGCCCCTAATAAAGCATACCTCCTAAAAATTATATCTCTGAAAGCAGGTTTCGTTTAAAATCAATTAAATTTGACTACAGTACTAAGTTTTGACATACTGAAAAAACGCTGTCTTATCCCATTTCATCTTACGGAAAAGCATACGTATTAAACTCCATAGTCTGTTCTAGCTTCAACTTACTTTGATTGAATTTCTTGAAGTTGGTTTTAGAGTCCTCTGGGGAAATTGATCTTCAGGTTTGGGTTTACCTAAGAGAGTAACTGCAGTTAAAATGCAGTTTGTCTCTTGTTACTGTAACAACTCACCACAATCGTTCAGACCTTTGTCTTCGAGGGTAATTTTTGTAAAATTCAACACAGCTGCAAAAAAAAAGAAAATTAAAATTATAGTATTTATCACACCAAATCGTTATCAGACGAATTATGAGGTCGCTGTAAAATAAACTGACTAAATTTGTCAAGAGCAGCCACGGACGAAGTGCAATTTCACTGCATTTTGGTGTATGTAGCCTTGTTGAGGTAGCAGGTCAGAGGGGATAGGGAAACTCAAATTTAGATACGTAATGATTGCACCATTAACTACGTCAACAATAGCACGTTCATTCAAAGGGTATGAAAAAATTTAATAATCGACCGACCAGTCGACCACTCTTCATTCTATTGATACACGTAGAAAAAACGGTACGGTTATTTTGATTACTTAGGAGCAGAAGATCTATCATTCGTATCATCTATGATTTGTTAGATAGCGGTTTGACAGAAAAGCAAAAAGAAAAGCAATGGCTGTTCTTAAAAAATCCATTCAGTATAATGCCATAAAAAGTTTGATTTTCTGATGCATATGCTCTGTTCTTCAGTACCTTCGTCAAGTTGTTTGATTCTGACTTTATATTTTCCATGTTTTATTGTTTGGCGCGGAAAAGTGTTTCCAGCTCTGTTTTTAGGTTTATCTTTGGCTTTAGAACACGGCGCATCTGTTACACTATAGTCGGTTGAAGTAATTGAACTTGCTATTACCGAATCTAAAAAGAAAAAAGCAATGACCGGGAAAGGGGTCATACTCCTGGTCAGTAGGATACCTCATCAAAGCCTCATCTTTTTCAATAATACCGGAAGCGATACCTCTGTTGGTGGAGCGTCGATTTAGTGATCAAAAGGTTGCTGACTACCGGTTTCATTTCCGCACTGGCAATGCGCCGTTGTGTCTTTGGAAACACACCTAGCGCTTATATTTTCATTGGGGCCGACCAGTTTACCAGTTGAGGTGTGCCCAGCCTCACGAAAGACTTGCAAACAGAACCCAAAAGAATGCTCTGCATTGGTGGGGTTAAAAAAAACGCTGAGTGTCAGGTTCTCACGAACGAGTGATCCAGCAATACCGTTCTCGACAAGTATAAGTTATAATTAAGAGCAAAATAAAAACGCATTTGATGAAGGCTAAGTCTCTAAATACTGTATGTTCAACACTTCAAATGAATAAGCATGGCAATACCATCAAATCTATCTTTTACAATATATTGACCAATGACAACATAGTAACATATTGTAGGAGTAAAATTATTGGTTCCGGAATGCATTTTGATTTCCTTGAACTATGAAAAAGTGCAATTTTATTAAGGCTGCTTGTGCTTTCTTCAAATAGTTGGAAAACAAAGGAAATGTCTCATCGGAACTGCGAATGCTTCAATGGTTAATTGACCGATACAAATCGACCATCATTCGATTAAAATGCATTCAACTTTTTTGTTTGGCCGATCAGTGTTCAAGTGGATCGAGCGTTTGCTACTAAAACGGTAGACTGGGGTTCGATTCCCTGAAGGGCCAAACCAAAATCTATCAAATTATTAACAGCTTCTTTGCTTGGCGTTCAGCAATATAAAGGAACAGTGTAAAGCTTCCACCGTTTGTGGTAAACAAGTGAGCAGGTGGCAGTTTGACTCAAATATCGAAAAGTTCCCCCACGTAGCCTTCAGGCCAACGAACTTGGTAAATAAAGATATAATATATAATTACAATTTAATAGCATTAGGATAGCATTGTACCTGCAAGATGGCATTTTTTACGCGTTACTCTTTCAACCTCCAAACTTATCGAAAAATGTTGGTTAAAAAAACTCACTCGAATTAATTAGAAAAGCAGCACATGTAAGGGGAGGATCAGCATTGCTCAGGTTTGTCAGAAGAACATCTTTGTAAACAATGGGACTTTTACAAACCGGGCAGTCAATTTCCTTACAAAAGTTTTTCACCAGCAAATAACTAAAAATAACAGAATGCCACATCATCAGCTGCTCTTGTGGGTTGACTGATACACTTAATTTTTTTTATAAGAACAATTTTGTAAGAACAAACGAGGCTAATTTTTGCTCAAAATTTAAGAACAATGCCAGCCTTAGAATGAAAAAAATAATTAAGAATATGGGCTACCACAACTTATTTTTAAGTATTCAACAGACTTTTCTTGACCCTTTTTAAAATGCCATTGTTAATTTGTATAACAGTAGTCATGATCTATTTACAAAAAAGAACTTGTAATTAGGCAAGAATAAATTTGAGTGACATTTCTCTGCGACAAAGTTAAAGGGGCATTCGGGTCGAAAAAATTTTTGCTCGGTTTTCTCTCCAAAAATTATGACAAATATGAAGGCTAACTTCACCAAATTTGAGTTTTCAACGGTCTTCCTTTCTCAAGATATGACAATTTAGACTTCCCCTTAGAAAAGTTTTTGCCGCTTTCATACCAGGATTGTCAACAACAAGCAAAATTTCAAAGAGTTACCGAATATTTGTAACTCTCAATGTGTTTTCGGCAGTGTTGTTGTCAAAGCAAACAAAGTAAAGGGTCAGAATTGTGAATTAGCTGCTTTTCAAGTAAATTCAAGCCAACTTTCCAAAAGTTAATCTTCTGTCACAATACTGGCAAAAAAGCAACACTGAAGCAAGAGGAAAATTGTTAACTTTGAACTGCAATATCATGAAAAGAGCTGGATGTAGAAAGTTCAAGTTTGATGAGAATGCATTTTAAGCTTTTCCCAACATTTTGGTCAACCGTGAAAACTTGACTTGAATGCCCTTTTAAGAATAATGAATAAATTAAGAATAAAAGGCCTAAAATTCTGTAAAAATTTAAGCATAGCTAGCCTCAACTCAAAATTTATTGGTTCTCATAAAAAAGTGTAAGCAAAACCAGCTGAAATGTGTAAGGCAAGAAACGCCAATGTACGATAAAACAAAATGTTTGCTTGTTGCGGACCATCAGTGATGAAATGACTACAAGGAAACATACTGTAGCTTGCAGAACATTTTGGTTATTGTCTGTGGTTAGATGAGAATAATTCCCTCGAGTCTATTTCGCGCATTCGAAAAATGTAAGTCTGTAGCACTGCTGAAACCTTTAACCATCAAATTGATCAAATTAGTCTTATGTTGCTTGTAGGAAATTTGTGTAAGTTTTGAATGAACTATTTACAACTATTGATACCTACCAGCAACAGTTGTTGCGTCCAGCTGTCGCATAGCATTTTAATTTATTGTATTTCTTGAAAATTATCAAAATTATACTCACTTGATTAGAGGCAAGAGATTGCATTCGCATAACCAAGAATTTTCATTCAAGTTCAGTGATATAAGTCCAGTGTTTTGATCAAGTATTTGCGGATTTAAACGCTTTATTCTGTTATTGGATAAATCGAGTTGCTACGAACATGGAAAAAACTTAAAAAATCAATTTAAAATAGAAATATACATATAACAGTGGCGCAAGGAAGGCTTCAGCCCCCTTGAACCAAATTGCTCTGAGAATTTACCCCAAAGTACAAGGGTTTAAACGTGATTTGGACTTGACCTGTCAGTAAGGGTGGCTGAAGGAGGAACTGGGCAATTTCGTTCTTTCAAATAACTTCCGAGTTTTGGCAATTTAGTTCTTTCAAATGGCTCTAAAAACTTGCAAGGAGTGATCCAAATTGCGCTAAAATGCCTTTTTTGCCGAAAAATCATAAGAATTACTAAGGCGCTGGAGTCTTAGTCCCCAGACCCCCATGGCCTCCAGCAGCTGGGAGCTTCACCTCCCTCGTACCCAGACCCCCATGGCCTCCGGCCCCTGGGAGCTTCACCCTCAGACCCTCGTCTGTGAATACGCTTGAGTTGCACTAGTTTGCTTAGCACGCCGCCTAAATGAGACATTTTTGGTGCAAAACTATGTTCACTTTAGGTTTAAGCCCTCTCCTTAACAACATCCTTACTGCGCGCCAAAATAAACTTAGACGTATCTTGGTCAATTTACTACTTTTCTATAGTTTTAATACTTTATTGTTGTAAGATATACTGTTATACATATCATTCATACACACACACGAAACACAGTGTGACACACACACGGATACAGTAAGAACACTTTTCAATTTTACCTTGAGAAATAATAAATTTGAAAATGCTTCGTTTTCAATAATTTCGATTTGATTGGAGGACAGTGAAAGATTTGTCAACTGATTTCCACCAATGAATGCATTCGATTCAATCACGTGGAAGTCGTTTGAATTCAAATCGAGTGACTTGAGTTTCGATAAACTTTGAAGTGAAGGAATTTTTTTGAGACTGCAGGAATTCATTTTCAGAGTCTGTGCGGAAAACGACAAAAAACTTTAAACTATTATTTTGAAATTGCCTATTGTATTTGCTCTGATCAATGAGTGAATTTTTAATGAGTGTTTTTTTTTAATAAGACGAAGTTTTATCTAACTTCTGTCGTTTTCATTGTTGCAAGGTGCATTTCTTTGAAATAAAAATATGGTAGATTAGCACTTACAGTAGATTCCCCAAAAACTCTAAAGCATTTGAGCATTTATATCAAGCAAATGTTGCTTAAAATTGGAATAGGAGAAATAGCAACAGTTTTATGCATTATTTTTGTAAATTTTCAGTAAAAAAAACGCGGTTTACGAAAAGCATCAATCAGGCGAGTAGAAAACAGTGAAAGTGCAATCACATGTAATACGTTTCCAAGTAATCATAAAATTAAAGTATTCTGAGAACTGTTGTATCCGAAGACCGAATTATCGATTAATGTATCTTTGGAAATCTTTCAGCCACTCCTCGTAGTAAAGAAAACACCAAGAAGTATTTAAATGCAAATTTAAGCCTAATTGGTTTTATGATAAAGCAGTTTTGCTATTTCATTTCAAGATATTTCATTAAAATCCTTGAAAGTTAAAACAAAGAACATTGACTAAAAATCGCGCTAAATTACAATTCACTTTGCAAGTCGCTTTAAACGTGCCGATAAAAAATGAATTCAATCAATATAGCGATCAATCAAGTAAAATTCAAAATGCTTTTGACCTTCCAATAATATTGTGTTACTACTGACCTTTAGTTGTATTAAGCCACCAAAACCATACTTGGAAAACGAGGACAAGTGTCGAAGACCACTAAGGTCAAGTGTTACCAAGGAATTGTGAAGTTCAATAAATTGCAAGTCCAAGATTTGAATAATTGGATTCCCGCTCATATTCAAACATTCTAATTTTTTTAGAAAGCGAAACATTTTTTTAGGTACTTGAGTGAACTTATTGTCTGATATATCCAAAACTTTAAGTTCTTTAAGATTGAAAGCGACTGTAGTCTGAAATACAAATTAAATTTTAAAAGCATGAGCTATATGTTTGTTAAGAAAACATGATTCATTATAAAAAACAACATTTCTTTCAGGAAGAGAAAAAATGTAACGCAACTTTTGGTCATAATTTGGGTAAAGATTTATCTTAGTTTATAAGTAAAAGAAAAGAGTAAAGTAAAATTTTGGAGGGTATGACATACCTCTTAACTATTTTCGATGTCTAGGTGCAACATCTGAATAAATGGTTATAACAATTATGACTTTAACCTACTTCTATTTTGTTTATGTTATTTCCGGTTAGATTCAAATTCTGCAAAATTCCAGTTGAGTAAAAATCAGTTTTTCTTAATAATCTCATCTTGTTGAAACTTAGGTCAAGAGTCCGCGTCAAATGTGGCAGTTGGGGTGGTGCAAAGTAAAAACTTCTGTTCTGGCAATCGATCTCCTATAAATCACAAAATATATGTTGCTGAAACTTCACCGTGTCAGAATTTGCATTATAGCTACATAACAGCGTATGGTTCTTATTTATTTTTTCTGAAAATATAGGCTATCTTTCGGGCTATATCTTACGTAACAAAAAAAACCCAAGGTAACATATTATAAGAATTTGCTTGCTATTTTTTCCTTTGGAGTAACGGGCTCGATTACCAACAAGAGAAATTGGACAAATAGTGTAAGCGGCTACAGCCTACCCAATGCTGCAATATCTTTTCTCCAAAACTCAATTTATCGTCTAGCACTCAGTCTCATTTAAGGCCGAGCTTTATGACGTAACAGGAGAAGGATTTTTGTTATTCAATACAATTATGTCCTTAATTTACGTCATAAACCTTAGCCGTAGGTGAAACAGGGCAGTAAATAATGGGAAGACGCAACGCTTCCAAGATTTCGGAGTAATCCTAAGGGTAATGAAAATTTGAGTTCGGTTTTAAAGCGGTGTAGGTTTAAGCGATCAGTTCATGAGAGATAATTTTGTCATTGCAGTGAGATATTTTCTTCTAACCTCGCATTTTGAATAAATTTAGGGATGTTTTAGAGTCTTTTATAGATGAAGATGAAAGAAATTTGTTATCCACAATTAGGGTCTTTTTAGAGAGCTCATTAATAATTATGATGCAGACGTATAATAGTGCTCGCAGCACATAAACACCTATTTAGAAAATACACGAAAACTATATCGAAATTCTAACCTGTCCGAAATTGTAACAGATGCAATTTTCAATGCAGGAGTCGTTATTTTGAGGTGAAAGTGCATTGGTTTGAAAGGAATAGGTAAAACAAAAAATCGTTAACGACCGAATGATTAATGACATTTTCTGCCATTTATTCCTTCCGTAGCCAAGTCCGCACATATATTTCCAAAGTTAGCTAAAAGGAACGTTCATGAAACCTAGCAAAACTTGTTAAATATTCATTAGCAGGCATATAAAGAATCTCTTAACTCAGTTATATTCATCAGCCATTTTTCTTCACAAAAAGTGGTTTCGAAATCAGTGGTTATTTTGAAATTATTTTTTTAAGTTAATTATTCAAATAAAAATATACCTAATATTTTCTCTAATATAATATGCATGTAACTTACTAATTTTGGAACAGGGAAAATTATACATTAAGCTATAAAATTTTAAACCTTTAACGTCTTCAATCTACTATAAATTAGTACAATGCATTAATTTCGGTATTTAAATTGTGATAAGAATTGCCATATTTTTATTCAATTAAAACAAATGTAGAACTATGTTTCAGAAAGTGAAGTAAGAGCCCAAAGACTTTGGCTGTATTGTTTATGAAAATAAAACTCGTTAGTTAGTTTGCCATTACACACTTATGCTTTGTTAGAAAAATTTTACAAGAAAACGAGACTCAGGTTTGATCAAAATTTAAGAAAAAGTTAAGAACAATACTAGTCTACGCATGATAAAAATAATTAAGAACACAGGCCAAATTTTATAAAATCTGTTATAGTACCATACTGCAACGAAATAATCAGTTTTCTGAAATTATAGCCAGTGGACAGTACAGTTTTGTTCTTGCACTTTTTACAATCGACTATAATTCCCTTCTTTTCAGGTTTAGAAAACGCACTTGCTAAAAAGAAATTAAGAATAGCTGAGAGTGAAAATTCGCCAACATTTAAGAACAGCTATAGCCTCAACCAAATTAACTGGTTCTTATAAATACCGTAAGAATGTAGTAGCTTCGAGAAAAAAAAAGCAACTGCAGAGTTTGGTTAATGCGGATTATGACGTCATCAGGACCTCGTATCCTTTATTTAATATAAATACTTGCATACTGTAGTACTAACTCTTATCTGCCATACTAACGTAGAGAGGAAAAAATTAGGCGAGACCAGATTTCCAAAACAAAATAAATAATCAATCCCAATTTAACCGATCAGTGGTCAAGTGGATAGAGTGTCTGCTCCTGAAGCGATAGACTCGGGTTCGATTCCCGGTGGGGTCAACCAAAAACTATAAAAATTGGTATTCACAGCTTCCCTGTTTGACGTTCAGCAATTAAAGGGACAGTGTGAAGCCTCCGCCGTGTGTGATAGACAGGTGGGCATGTGGCAGCTTGACTCGAAGACCGAAAGGTCCCTTCGCTGTCTCCAGGCCAAGGCAACTTGGTGAATAAAATGTAATTACAATTATAACTACAGTAATCACAATTCCGGAAAAGGTTACGCTAACATGAAGTCACATGCATAGGCGTCGATTTTGCGGGGGCTGGGGGGCGGCGCCCCCTCGGGTCTGACACTGAAGGGGGTGAAATATGTCTGGCACCCTCGGTTCTCTGGCAAGTAATACCCACTTGGCAACAAGAAACCCGAAATTCCGGACTGAGATAGAATCAGAATGCGGCAAAAACCTTTTTTTTGGTCTTCACCTGAATTTGGGTGTAAAATTCCGGACTGAAATGGAATTATTAAGTTTAACCAAACTTCGCAAAAACATTTCGCCCCCTCGGAATTTGTTTAATCAACAAAAACTCGACGCCTATGGTCACATGCACGTACGCAAAACACTAAGAATATTTGTAATCAAAAAAATTAGTATTTGTACATCAAATTTAACAAAATCTTGAAATTCTAAAAATCAAACTCTAGAAAGTCTGAGACCTGCAATAATTGTAATTGATTAATGAAGACTGAATAGTCCCAGATGTCGAAAATCGCTGTTGCTCACTGCAAGCTTACACAATTTATCTAAGGTGGTGATTTTTCACTGGAAAATTTTGAGTTAAAGAAAGTAAAACGAGCATGAGCAGTATTCATCCACGCATTTTTTGTTTCCTTTTTTAAGGCAAGACAAATTTATTTCATCGCTCAGTAATAGCACGAAGAAGAAATTATAATCAGTATTCGTTTAAAAAGGCGACAGGGAAGTTGCGAAAGACCTTACGGTCATCGAGTCAAGCAACCACCCTCTTGTCAGAGAGGCATATTAGGGTTTGGGTTAGGGTTAGGTTTGGAGTTCGTTTTCGAGTAAGAATTTGACTTTGGGTTAGATTCGAGTCAAAATTAATAAAAAATTAGATAAACGTTTCCAGTGAAATGAAGTCTTCCTTTATCTAATTGCAGATTGAGATACTTCTTTTTACTAATACTCTACTACTGACTCCTGGAACTCCACATTCCACGACACATCTGATTAGGTCTAGCGAGATGCAAGTTAAATCAAAAGAACAGCTGGTGGGTTGAAATTAAATTACAAGTACACACATTCCTGCTTTGAACATTTAATTATAAATTGGCACATTGTGTTTACTACAACTGGAATGACCAATCAAAAGTGTGAGCTTGTCGAGTAGAATGCTGCAAGTTACGAGAAGTTGTGGTGACGCTGCAGCGATGAAATGTAGGTCTGCAATTCACAACTTTGAGTCTTTGATTTCCTTTGTGGTTGGCAATCTTACAAGTACATAAACTGCTGTCAAAAATTCTCTTACGAGTGTTTATTCTGATATTTTATTATTATTATTAATATTTTTTAGAAATTTATTAGGTTGGGGTAGATTAAGGTTCTACATTGGTATTAAATTAAGCAAAATTGGATCCATACCAATGCCAAAAAAATTAAGTTGCAGTCTCAGTTTTGCATGTTTAATTCAGTATACGTTCCAAAATAGGGTGGAGATAACGTCATTATACGACCCATCCTGGCATCTGCAAATTGTTCAAAAACTCTTGCTTTTGCTTGATTTGCATATTTTATTTATTTTTTTAATTTATCTTAAAATAGAACAAATGCGCAGTATTTGTATCTTTTCAAGTTAAATATTTTTTACGATATGATACGGCAAGTTGACGTTAGTTTACAAGAGTACTTTGCACATAGCAAGATCATTAATGTAAAATTTAATATACTGCACTGTAGACTACTTAATTGTATTATCGCGTACTGAAAGACATTGCACAAAGCCACAAACCAAAATAAAAACTACTCAGCAACTTATTTACAATAAGTTTAATAATTTTGACATTTTTGCAAAAACTCAAATCAAGTCAAAATTCTGAATTTTGACCAGCAGTGGTGGTAGCTGTTCTAGAGGTCGTTGTTGTGTCGACCCGGTCCGTAAGCCAAGAAGAACTGCGATTTGAAACTCTTTAAGTTAAATCAACCTATTTCCTGATAATCTCATTCCAAAACTCAAGCTTAGCAAGCAGCTGCGTAGATTACATTTAGGCGCTAAAAACTTCACAAATCGAATCGAATATCGACCGCCTTGATTTTGCTGCTTTTGTCGCATTTCGCGAATTAAAAGTGACGAGTGCCGCAGCTAATTTAACGCTTCAAAGATAAGAAAAAAATATTGAATCGATCGCAAATTAGCCTCTGGACTCTAAGCCTGGAAAATGCTAAAACTCCGAAAAACTGACATCCATTTAAGCTTAGACAAGATCCTTTCAAGCGTAAATCAAGTTCAGCCATACAGAAAATCAAGTTCGAGACAGATTTTTCGTGACCTGACGACTTTTTCTTGATAGAACAGGCACTTCTATTTCACGCCTCTAATCCTTTCTTGCAGCGCCTTAATTTCCTTAGGGAGTTCAGGAAATCGTGTTCGCATTATTAGCCAAAGTTCATGCGATTTCTAACGGCACCATATCACCCTAACATTTTCATAAATAGGCGAACGCAATTGTTATTAACCTTTGGTAGTGACTATTTCACCAAAAATTTTCAACTTAAAGCGAATAAAACGAGAATGCGAAATATTCATCAGCGCTTTTTTCATTTGCTTTTTTAGGGGTCAAGATTAGGGTTTAGGTAAGGGTTTGGGTTAGGGTTCGATTTGGGGATAGTTTTAGAGTAAGCATTTGAGTTTGTGTTAGATTTGAGTCAGAATTAATAAAAAACAAGATAAAAATTTTGGTGAAATAAAGCCTTCCTTAACCTTTTACTCTCGGCTCCAACTACGACTAAGAGCATGAGGCAAGAACATGGATGACATGAAGTTTCCAACAAAGTCTTCATTATGACTCACTACACGCAGCAACGTGTTGAGAGTTGTCGCGATCGACTTTCACTTCTGTTGCGATGATAGGCCATTAGCGAAGTGCTTCAAATTAAATATCATTAAACCACAATTTCTTTCCGCTTCAAAGTTAAACGCTTAAGGCCCTGTCTAAACTGAGGCAAGCAGTTGGTAGCACATTTTTGTTTATTGTAAAGAAAAAAATTGATACGCCGAGCGTACTGCCTTACCACCAGCGTAAAAGTTGCTAGTTGGTTAAAAGACGCACGCTTATGATTTATACGCTCAGAGAAGAACGGCCGATTAAGTTCCTAATTTTAAGGATTGTGATTTTGCTTATCAATACTGGTGGAAAATTTCTTATTTGAAAATCATTCATGTTATAAATAGCTATAATAAGTTTTGTCGAAAGATATCTCTTCAAACTGCTTTGGCAGGTTAAATCAGAGTTGTAAACGGGCCGACTAGTTCAGGCCAGAACCTGAAAATATAAGCCCGAACCCGAAAACTAATCTGAAGCACAAATCATGCCCGAAAAAAACACAAAAGCTAAGTTTTTTGAAAAACGTAAGCGATTATTTGGATCATATTTTTGTGCACCTAAGGCAAAAAGCACGTCTCAGGCCCGAACTGAGCCCGAGATTTTGTCAACTTCAGGCCAGAACCCGCCCCAAACCCGACCCGAAAAGCCCGGCCCGACTTACAACTCAGAGCTAAATAGACATCAAATTGAATTTCTTAGAATGGCCACGTCTAAAAAAGATCTTCGATATTTGATATTTTAAATACTAAGTGATTTAGAAATATATAGTAATTCCATTAAAACTTTGGAAAATGCTTATTCCCGTTTGTTTTCTATGTACTTATATTATGACTAGTGCTACAGAATGACCCGTGACTAGATGTTGAATGTGTCCTGGAAGGAACGTCCAGGTCTTCACCTCTCCGAGTCTACAAAACCAATTTCTCAACAAAAAGAACTTAATCAAAATTTATTGAGTTAGTTAAAATAAAATCGACGCGGCAAAAATTAACCAAAAGTTTCCCAGAAAACAAAAATACCACAGAAGAAACGCGAAGTCTTTTCTTGCTAAACTACGTCCAACGGCCAGACTACCAAAATTAAGAATGAGAACAACACGTGATTCGGTGTTAAAGTAAATATCAACCGTGCAAAAAGCGTGAAAATTAATTAACTAAAGCTGTGCAAAGCGAGGCGAAGTAAAGTGCGAAAGAGCTACAGGCAAACACTTTTTTTTGGGTGCTGCAAAAATAAGAAATGTAAATGTGCGTTCGAGGCCGGACAGAGACAAATAATGAAAATAAACGAGCTCGTTGCGATAACAACTGGAGTAATTGCTAAACTTTAGACCCACTAAAATCGAAAAATTATAAAACGGCTTTATTTTGGAAAGTTCATCACGTATAATCCTTGTATATTCTACTTTTTGCACCAAACGTGATTGACGGACAGGAACGTGGATCTAAACTAAACTACATAATGATCCGAAGTCTATACGTTGGCGACATGATTTTCTTGAGATTCTTACAATTTTTAAGCTAGATTAAAAAAGTTAATTGTAATCTAAAAAGTATGCAGTACTGACAGCGTATTTATTCTGGCAAATTCTCATTGGAGAAATTATTTACAAACTATCGGTACTCCAAAATATGTTTGAACGAAGCCCTAAAAACTTTCATGAAAAAGTCGAAAAAATCAAAATGGGCAAGGAGCTTCAACTTAACTGCAAATAGGCGTTTAAAATTCTAACTATATCGAATTTATCGATCCAAACTTAACTAAGTTGTTGAATTTAGGTTAATGAGATGAAACAGCTACAGCATTATTTTGGACTTTCTAAGACAATCGTAAACAATAAAATGAACTGTCGGCTGAAATGCTCTTGTAACTTACTTTTTAACGTTATTAACCAGCTGCATCTTATCAAAACCTAAAAACTTTAGCTTGCTCAGTTGAAAAGCAATTTTGCTACCAGCGTTTTTGTGAAGCGACCTGTGAATCTTGTGTCACACCCAGCAGTGTTGCCATTTGGTATATTTATATACCAAATTCCAGAAATCTGGTATATTTTTTTTGCGTTTGGTAGCTGAAATTTTCGTTTGGTATATTGGTATATTTTTGGTATATTTTTTAGCATTTGGTAGGTAGTTTTTTGAGTTTGGTATATTTTTATTTTGGTATCAATTTGATAATTTTTTAACGGTTTAGAGTGCTTTAACCGGAGTTAAAACGTTATGTCTGCATATAAAACTTTGCTTGAGCTAATTGGCAACACTGAAAACGCATCCAAGCATAAAGAATTTCTTATTATTTGCTTTCTTCACTAATTAATTTGTAGTTCAAAGTTCACCTAGTGCCACGAGTTTGCTTGCAGCATCGCAAAAAGAGAGCTTGAGCTACAGACAGTAAAGTAAACGTTCAGACTTCAAGACTAGTTGTGCCAGTAGATGTGGAGTGTGGATCTTGGAGATTGGCAGTTTGACAGAACCTAGGACTATGTGCAATAGGCTATGCAGTGCACTGATAACAACTTACCGGTGATGCTTGTTATTACTTGCAACAAATAAAAGTTCTCAGTTCAAATAACACCAGTTAGCCGGTTAGTACGGTAGGCGTTTAGCTTATCATAAAAACGATATCGGTTGTTCAGAGTTGACTACTTGACAGGTTGAGTGGTTTCTTCTTGTCCTTAGAGGAAGCTGAGAAAGTTCAGTCTTTTTCAACAATTACGAAAGGATAGCCTATTGGTAAGCCAACTGTTTCAGTTGTTAATGTTTATTAACAAATAGCAAAACCGGTTGTCAGTAGGGTAAAAGGCTACAATGTGTGTAACACTAACAGGTACCGGTAACGTAACAACCATATAGACTACTAGGGCAAGATAGCCTATCCGATACCGGTATGATTAGACAATAATGTATGGCTTATCCTTTGTCTTGGCATTAGCTGTCTTTAACCTTGTCCAATTTGCTGAATTGTAGGATACAATTTGATGCTGTAGCTTTACTTAAGTTATTGTGTGGCATGGTTCTGGTATCCTATTAGTAATTACATTCTGTGGATAAGATACACTATCAAACCGATTACAGATTATGCCAAAGTGGAAAAATTGTAATGAATCTGGTAGAAAGTACAAAGTTGAATGGGAAAAAGAATTTCCTTGGGTTAAAAAAAATCTTCATACCACTCAAGAAAATGCCTACTGCAAAGTTTGCAAAAAATCTGTGTCTGCTAGAAAAGCTGCTCTCAGCCAACATGCTAATACCAAAGATCACAAGCTGAAGGTATCTGCTCAATCACATTCAAGAAAAATTGTAAATGTAATTAAATTAAGCCCAAAATTCCTGATTCCGTACGAAAAGCAGAATTGGAGCTTGCTGTATGCATTTGTTGCCATACCAGTTTGCTTGCAGTTGATCACCTTGGTGAGGTAATGAAAAGACATGGAGCTGGGAGTACTATTGGTGCAATTAATGTGCATAGAACTAAATGTACTCGTCTAATTGATTTTGTTGTTGCTCCTTGCTTAAAAGATGAGCTGAAAAATGATTTGCTAGGAAAGAAATACTCGATTCTTCTAGATGAGTCCACTGATCGATCAACGACCAAACACCTGAGTATATGCATTCGATATTTTAGTGAGAAGAAAAATGGTATTGAGTCAGTGCTTCTCAGCCTTGTGTCAGTGGTCAGTACAACAGGTGAATCTTTGTTTAGTGCACTGCTCGCTACTTATGCATTAGCATGTTTAAGCACACCAGTTTCCAATGCTCTTGTTGAGCGCATGTTTTCACATGTCAATGCAATTAAAACTGACAAGCGCAACAGAATGGGGCTTAAAATGATTGAATCGATTACTAGAATCAGAACAACTGTAACGTCTAAAAGCAAATGTTGCAAAGATTTCGTTGTGACAAAAGAAATGTTGCAGCGATTTAATTCAGATATGTACCATCAAAACGCAACAGATGAGAACTCTGACCCAGCTGATTCGGAACCAATCTATGTGGAATAAGCCTATAATTTTTTGGAAAGTTGTGAATATATGTTAAAGCTTGCAATGTTTGGTACAGTATCATTGAAACATAGTTGAACATAATCGAATAAAATAGGCTTAGGGGTGTCCTGATCTACACCAGACTTCACTTTGAAATAACATAATATTTCCCAGTTTCCAAATAATTGAATACCCTTCTAATAAATGTACTGCTCAAACATCACATGGAGAAGGACCATCCAGGTATTTTGTATTTCAACTACTACACCGTACCAATAGTTGAAATACTAGTATTGAACTAATTGGAAACTGGAAAAAATTATGTAGTGATGCATGACCAAATATTTTTGCTGTTGAAACTTGGCTGTGAGTGATTTAGTTTTTGTGGCCATTGTTTAATTTTCAAGTATTGAAATAATATTGCGCTCTTCAAGTTTTGATCAGTGTTTTCTTTGACGAAATTTGCAACTAGTGTTAGTGATTGTCGAAGTGTTATTATTATGGATTGTGATTTTGTTGATTTTTATTGTCTTCAAAAGGCAATAAACAGTGTTTGTAGTGAGTACTAGCATAGCAAATGCTAATTTCCCCTTTGTATTAATATGTTGAATTGCATTTTTTAAGAACTGTGATTTGGTGCTGTTGAATTATTGCTGATAGGTTTGCTGTGCTTGTTGGATCATGCTTGTTACCGGTACTGTTTATTTGTTTAACAGCTGCCTTACTTTTAGTGCAACAATTTTAATTTTGGCTAATGTTTTTTTACGATTTTCGATTGCTTTCTGTACCAACATTGGATGATGTTGTCACTTTTATGTACCAGAATTACATACATCAATAAAACCAGTTCATGCTCGATTGTGCAGTTTAAAACTAAGCACTGGTACTGATTATGATTAAAATGCCATAATCATTACTCTAAAGTAGTGAACGTGTGTAAAACAAGTGATTAATTGTGTTACCTGTTTCAGATCTATTTTTGGTATATATTTGGTATATTTTTTTTTTATAGCATTTGGTATATATTTGGTATATTTTTTAGGTAGTATTTGGTATATATTGCTCTTCAGAATCTGGCAACTCTGACACCCAGCACAGCAAAGCCTATCAAAATCTGTTTTTGAGGCATGGTACGATTTTAATCTGTATATGTTTGTATTGACTTCGCGACTAATATCCATGAAACCAAAGACGGAACTCAATTAAAACTATTGATAAAACTCAGAAATTATAATTTGTATGAAAAAAAACAGGAAAAAAACTAAATGAAATAGAGTTTTTTCGCCTTTAAAATGCCTAGTTTTATGCCCAAAGTTGTAGTTAAATGGCTCATATGGATAGGCTATTTTTCAATGGGTAAGTTTAAGGCGAGGTGGTGATATCTTCACTTAACTTTTAGTCCTAGACAACCAATAATTTAGCGACAGTCCAACGTCCTATCGTAACACATTTATTTTGCCACTGCAGCCAAAATCTCAGCAAGACGTGCAGTAATTGTTTCTGTGAAGCGTTTATGCAGTGCTTAGTTTAGAACCAACGCGAATCAATAATAATCAAATTATAGGAAAGCAATTTTCCTTTCTAATACATTAGCCTTTTCGACAAAAGCTTTAAACAGCCCACTACTTCGCTTTAATCATGACCAGTTTGCATAATTTAAAACTCTTTTTTATATTACGGTATAAATTGGATACCATGATTATTACCCAAGGTTTTTTGGCAAGGCTCCAGCGAAGGAGCCTTGCAGTCTTCGAGTTAATCTGCTATCAGCTACTTTTCTGTATCATCTTAATTCATTAAGCAAAAGAAAAGCTGTGAATGCCAAATTTATCTTTGTTTAAAATGTTTACTTTTACACTGACGTTGAAAAATACTCTGTGCCACGACAGTCGAAACACAATTTTTTAGTCATGTTGTAGAGTAGCTGACATACAGGTTGTATACGTACCATCCAGAAGTATCAAAGAAACGCTTAATTCCGCATGGAAAGATGAAAATTCTAGAAAACTGAGACGTTATTATCTTTTTTTTTTGCCAAGATGCTTTGGCGAGGAGAGAACAGCGAAGAGAACTCTCGATCTTCGAGTCAAGCTTTCGCCTACACACCTGTCTTCCATGCACGATGGAGACTTCATACCAGGCCCGGCGCCAGGGGGGAGGGCATTCCGGGGTCGTGCCCCCCAAATCACTAGTTGTGCCCCCCAAACGAGAATTGTGCCCCCCTAAACGAGGAATGTGCCCCCAAAAAAAGTAACAGGCTCGGTGCCACTGTAGTGTAGTTCGAGGCCTGATACTCCCAAAATACTGGTTATCACCCCAGAATTCCTAAGCAAGAACTGTTTTTTCGGAGATTGTGCAATAAAGACCCTTTTTTGTGGTTTCACGCCGGAATTCGTGGAAATTCGCGCATATTTTGGGATGGAGATCTTTTTTTTTTGGTCTTCACTCTAGAATTCGTGGAAATTCGCGCATTTTTTGAGATGAAGCTCTGTTTTTTTTCTTGGTCTTCATCCCAGAATTCGTGAAAATTCGTGTATATTTTGAGATGAAGACCTTTTTTTTTTGGTCGTTACCCCAGAATTCGTTGAATTTCGCAATGAAGACCTTTGTTTTTTGGTCCACACTCTCGAATTCCAAGTATTGACGTTTTTGTGCCCCCCAAAACTTGTTTATGATCCCCCCAGTCACGCTATCCTGGCGCCAGGCCTACTTCATACCGTCTCTTTTATTGCTGAACCTCAAAACTTTGAATAACAATTTTTAGCCAATCAGTGGTATGGAAGTGAATAGAGCGTCTGCTACTGAAACGGAAGACGTGGGTTTGATTCCCGGTCGAGTAAACCATAAACTAGAAAAATTAGCGTTCACAGCTTTCTTGTTCAGCTTTAAAATGGACAGTGTGAAGCCTCCACCGTGTGTGGTAGACAGATGGCAGGAGGTAGCTTGACTCGAAGACCGAAAGGTACCTTCGCTATCTCCTGGCCAAGGCGATCTTGATAGATAAAGATGTACGGTAATTACAACTACAATTAATGTTTGGTTTGACCCGTCCGGAAGTCACTCTCAATTTTAACGTTAATAGAGTAGTAGTGCGCGACAACAAAGTCACTTGAAAGCTGAACTGATTTTAGCACCGACTCTCAGCAGACAGTAACGATTTTCCACTGTGGAAACATCAGCATACAGACGAAAATACGAAAATCTACGATATAGTGCAACAGTTTTCAAAATTCTATGTATGGATATCAATGAAACTATACGCAAGTTAGAAAATCAATATTTTGCTTATTTTTATACATAAGCTTAGTTCACTAAACAGTCACCAAAAGCAACGCCCAAAAGTCAAACGTGCACCCATGCCACCATTTTGGACTCGAATAAAAAGATCGACAGACGCATAATAGCAGTATAGCATTTCGGTGTAGTCAGACAGACGACCTATAGCGTATAGGACAGGTCTTCGAGACCATTTAGTTAATTGAGTGGCGGTATATCAGTACACGTCGACCTATTTAGATCAAGAAATGGAAAAAAACCAATTTCATTATTTCAAGCCTAAAATAAAAAGTTAACTGTTCAACCCTATTTGACATCGGGGGGGAGCATTTTTGGCCCTCCTCTCATTTTTTTGTAACCAATTTCTTCAAAAATAAAGATTTTTATTTCAAATCAACTTGACTTAGAATCAAAATGTATCACAAATAACTTCTGAAAATTGGAAGCTGTTAAGGTAACGGGAAGTTTCCTAATTTTTAAGGTTTTTCGAAGTCACTTTCCGAAATATGTGCATTTTTGGCCGATATTTAACTCAAATGACGTCATAAGACGTTTTTGTTACGTACTTAACTTGACTAAGGTATTTTATGACTCAGTATCAAAAAACAAATGCATGAACGAAATTTAAACCGCTTGTGACGTCATCGCAAAAATGACGTCATTTTTCAAAATATGGCCTTGACGTCACAATAATGACGCCATCAACTCAAAACCTATTTTTCTAAAAAATTTTGGTAAACACCATCACGCATGCCAAAATTTGGTCTTTTCATGACCTTTGGTTTAGGAGTTAGAAAAGGGAGCATTTTTGCCCCCATTGTTGCCCCCGCGTAAAATGCGTTGGTCGAATACTCCGAGTAAAATAGGGTTAATCAATCGTTTTACGTCGATTACTTTTGTCAAAATGCTTGTGTATTTTAAAATTCTAAGAAAAGTGTTTTGTATTTCATTGCAGTAGCACATATTTTGAAAGTTTGTTTAGTCTAAGGTTGCGATAATATTTTGGTCTAACTATATTCGGAGTAATGAATGTTTTTGCGTCTAGAAACATGCTTGCAATTGAGTTTCATCCCATCAACAGTAGAAATAGCGACACCGTTAATTGCCAAAAACGATAGATTTGTCGCTTGTTACCTATTTAAAGCATGCTGCGTGTATGCTTGTAGCATAACAGCAATAAATACTCGAGACGTAGGTTTTTGCAGGTTTTAATATTTTGTGATAGTCTAGAGAGAGAAAAGTACACTAAACTCAATAATAATAATTAGTTATACTATATGTTAGAACACAGTAGTTATTATTCAAGAATTTTCAGAATAATCAAATGCTAACTTTTTAACTAAAAGTTTGAACACAAAACTGATGCCACGATATTATTTATTAAGATTAGTTTTCAAACCTTAAATGTGGCACGAAAATAGCTATTTTAAAATTATCTAAGTATTAGGTTACCATAGATCCCAATTTGATAAGATGTTACGTCACCAACCAATTCTTTATCAAAAAGACTTCACTTTGCTACTAGTGGTGATAATAATCTTCCTTTAAAGGCGGAAGTTGGCATATCGAAACTAATCAAACTATTCGCTAAGATCAAGTCATAGTTTGGATTAGACCACATCCATTCCCAAAAATTTCTTTTTAGCAGGTGCTTTTTGCAAATTTTACGCCATCATAGATTTAGTCATAAATCATAATCAACATTTTGGCAATGCACTACGATTACTCTAAATTCAGACTATTCTAAGGTGGAAAATAAGCGAAGTTTAAATCCTATTTTTAAGAAACAGTATAGAAGAGAAAGGCAAATCTATGCTTCAAGAATATAAAAGGTCTCTTTCGTAGTCTTGCGTTTTTCTATAGAATTACCGGATTCGGTCGCACAAAATGGGTTTAGTTGCAGATTGTCTTTAATTCTAAATAAAGTTTAAAAAAATGCACTCTGTGTAATATTCTATCTTTAACTACCAAGTTGCTGAGACCAGGAGCCAGCAAAGCTACTGTACACGTCACGTATTCTTCGAGCCAAACGGCCCCTTGCCTACTTGTCTACCATAAAATGGAGCAGGCTTCATTTTGTCCCTGTTCTGCTGAAAGCAACAATGTATACCAATTTTTGTGGTATTTGGTTTGGCTCGACTCGTAATTGCACTCAAGTTTGCTATTTTGGTAGCAGATGGCTCTACTTTCTCCCTCGATAATTGATTAGTAAATTATGAAGCTTGTCGGTATGGTGTGATGGTAAGAGGCTACTCACTGTCTCTTTCGCAAGTAACAACACACAAGGAACTATTCTACTCGTTTAATGATAGCAATCATCTTAATATCTGCATGCAAGTTCCTTTTCAAACATGTTCTTCTTTTAGGCAGAACTTTCACGAAGTTCATGAGCAGTTAAACTTTCCCGCCAGAGCTGCAGTATTGAACAAATTTCATTCTCAAAGCAACAAAATATTCATAAAAAATGCCTTGCTTTAGCAGTTTCGTAAGGTATTTGCTTATATGTTTGCAATCATTGTTAGTACTCTGGTAATACGTGAAAACAATGAGTATTTAGCAGGTTGTCAGAACCAGAACACGGCACGACCGCATAGCCATGCAATCACTTTAGGTGAGTGCTCGAATTTAGGCGCAGTCGAAGACTGGGTCTTAAAAAGATGAAGACAATTATGAACAGTAGCGTAGCCGGGGGGGGCTCGAGCCCCCCCATTGGCTTGTAAATAATGCAAAATCGCATGTTTTTGATGCTTTTGAGGCCGATTTTTGCTGAAAAACTAAAAACAGCTCCCCCCCGAAGGGATTTGGGTGCTGAAGTTGTGAAGTCGCTGCCGTGATTCATGCGGAAGAATTATGTGAATTTTCGAATTCGGTCGAAAAATCCATCTCAATTTTAGTGAAGACCTTTTTTTTTTGGAGATCACCTGTTTTTGGGCGGAAAAACCGTTTGAATTTTCGACTTCGGCCAAAAAATCTGTCATAAACCTTGTGAATCTAATTCAAGAGCAATGAAAATTCGGGTCAAGGCCTCTTACAGTTGTCTCACTTTTTCAAAAAAAGCCCCCCCCCCTTTTTCAAATCCTGTCTACGCGCCTAGTTTGGAGTCTTCACTTTCGACTTTTTTTTCACTCTGCTCTTGTAATCACGTTATTTTAGTGTAGTGGAACAAGCAAGGTTACCTTTGTGATGTTTTGTCGTTGCTCGTGTACGTATCGCCAAGTTTTATCGTACGTGGTCCAATTTTTTGGGAACCAAAATTTAACGAATAATGTGGCCTGGTAGCGGGCAATATGAACTGATAGAACTGATTTCGAGTAGTATCTCTTTTACGAAAATGCAATAGTTACAGTTCGATAAATTGCTATAAACTTGCAGATCGCATAGACGGTTTCCCGCGATATTTCCCAAAATGCTGGCATTTAGTAAGACAAATGAAGATAACTTGTTGGCTATCTGGTCACAGACCACAGTATAGTTCGTGCACTGCAAGTAAAACAGTGTAGTAGGCCTAACAGGCCCGACACCAAAGTAGTGTGTTTCGGAGGGCACAAAAACTTTGGGGGAGACGCTTACGCAGCAGGGACCAGACGCATTCGGAATTCGGCAGCAATCTGGTGAATATTTTGCTCCAAATCCTATGTTGATCTCCTGTAGTACGGATTCCGTTCTCAAATTTGGGGGTGAAGACCAAAAAAATATAAAAAGGTCTTCATCGCAAAATTTTAGACTACTTGATTACTTTCACTTGATTGTTCTTGCCATTTCATTGAAAAGCATTTGTGGTGACGTGTTTTGGGTAAAAGTTTGCGGGTCCGTTTATGCTGGTATAAAAGTTTACTCTGGCTTGAGAGAGCACAAGCAGTTTTGCATATTTTCTAAGTTTTTTCGAAGTGCTCCAAAACGAATAGCTTTGCGCTAAAAGAAGAAGATTCGAACCAATAGGCCTAATTTTATTTTTGAAAAACATCTTTTTCGCCTAAGTCACAGCAGAAACCACGCAAAAACACATTTTAGCACCCGGAACCTATTAGATGACAAGTCGGTTCGAAATCGCGTATGCAAATTTGATGCTGTAATGTTGCCACAGCCAAATTTTCTACCCGTGAAGTCAAAATCATTCCTGTTGAAGCTATTTAACGTCAGACAATGAAAAAACGGAAAAAAAAGGTTGGTAATCAGTTATTTTTCCCATATCTAGTTTTAAAATAATTCAAAAATTAGACCTCGCTGCCTCTTTAAGCAGCAAAAAAGTTACCAACTAGCCCACTTTAAAACTAAATTGGCCCGGAATTGAAACTTTTACTCAACGTGACAGAAACTAAAAAAAAAATTAGCGCCACAGAGAGTCAGGCTCATAATTTTATTACCGTACCACAATCCGCAAGCAATTCCGAGTTTTTACTGCACGCCTAGCGCTTATGGATTGGTTTATCGGAAGTGAAATACAACTAAAACAGAAAAGGCAGCCGATCGTAGTAAGTTTGATGAAAATAGAATTATTGTACATGTTTTAGAAAATATTGTTTGGATTCGAAGAACTGATTTGCAGGGAAATGAAATGAAATTAATTTTGTGACATTTCATGCATGTTGAGTGACGTGATATTATAATTGCCTAGAATTGCAGTCAAGTTCATGATTTGTCATTTCATATGATTAACTTTTTTTGTTTTTTTTTTCAAAAACAAAACAAAAAGAGCTTAAAAGGATTGTAAGAACCGAGATCCGTACAGAAAACCAACAAAATTAACGGCGTGCAAACAATAAAGTTTTCATTGCAAAAAAGCAAGAAAATTCATTTATCATTTATCAATAAAACGCTACTTGATTATTTTTAACTAGGATTTAAAAAAAGAATTAGATCATGGAATAGTTTTATCAAAACAGTATTTCTTTTGCAAACTTAAAAAACGCAGTAGGAGCAGGCAGAAGCTTAGAGCAATCATTCAACGGTTCTTCAAAATTTTGGTTTGAATCAGAAAATTTGTCAAATATTGCTAGAGAGCTGCGGAAGCCTCTTTTCGTGAAAGCTCCATCGTGTGTAGTTGATAGGCGGGCAGATTAAAGTTTAACTCGAATTGTAATGGTAATAACATTTTATTCACGAAGTTGCCTTGGCCAGGAGACAGCGAAGTTTCGGTCTTTGAGTCAAGCTGCCACCTGCCATCTGTACACTCACGGTGAGGCTTCAGAGTTGTAAACGGGCCGACTAGTTCAGGCCCGAACCCGGCCCGAATCCAAAAACTAATTTGAAGCCCAAATCATGCCCGAAAAAAAACGAAAGTTTAGTTAGGTCTGAAGAATTTAGCAATGTTGCCTAGTTATTTTGATTATATTTTTGTGCACCTAAGACAAAAAGCACGAGACCCGCCCCTACTTACAACTCTGGGAGGCTTCACACTGTTCCATTAATTTCTGAACGTCAAGCAGGGGAGTTGTGAATACTAATTTTTATAGTCTCTGGTTTGGCCCGACTGGGAATCGAACCCAAGTCAATCGGTTCAGTAGCAGACGTTTCATCCACTCGACTACTGATCGTTTCAATAAAATCAAACGCCAAAAGGTTCATGATAGAGACTATTTGGCCGAAAAAATTAAGTTAGAAAGAGTAAAACAAAACGCAGAAATTTTCTTTTTTCATCGGAGAGGCTATTTCAAAGGAAAAGTTTATGAATAAGCTAAGGAGAGTCAAACGAAAATGAGAAATATTCATCCGAGCCTTGTTCATTCGGTTTTCAAAGGGTCAAAATGCAGATTTAAATTAGAGTTAGATTTGGGTTAGTTTTAGGGTGAGAATTTGAGTTTGGGTTAGATTTAGATCAGAATTAATAAAAAATTAGATAGAAATTGCCCGTGAAATACAGTCTTCCAAGGTTCATTCGTTGTTTCTTGGCCATGGTAACTTGATAAACAAAATTGTAGTCAGTTGTAGACAAATTGGTACCAAACATTGCGATTTGATGATATCCTAATTTGAAAAGGTATGTGACTCAATGCTTCAAATTTAGTTTCTTGAACTTCCGGCTTTAGCTCAAAAATTTATTTTTAGATTAATGAATTGCTAGTTGCTATATAATATGGTAAAATTATTTTAGTTCGAAGTATTATTGTCTAATACTGTGTCAAATACTTCAGAATGATCTTCAAAGTTATATTCTTTTTTATATTTTGTTGCAAAGTATTTTCAAATACAATTAATGAGTCCACTACAACAGGTAATTTGATATTTCTTTTCATGTAATTGCCTTTCTTCCATATTGTCGTTAGTAAATCATAATTTTGTCACGACAACATGGAAAAAAAATTGAATTTGCATTTCGGACAAACGGTCAAGCACTAAATAATCATCAACACTTAAAAGTGTGACGCATATGTTTGCTGCTCATTAATGCTAATTATCAAGCAATCAAGTTAGCTGGCATAATCTGTATGATAAATGATGATCTCTTTTTTCACCATATACATAATATTGCGAAAATTTTGGTATTTCTAACTTTTAGAAACACACAAATGCCGAGTAGTCATGATATCATTTTATCCCAACAATTCATGGAATTCGCTACTTAATAGGCGAATGTCTTCGACCAATTTATGTAACTAGTTTGCGCGAAACAAATATGTGGTTTAAGTTCCTACATCGTTTGTTTTTTATCTTTTTTAACCTTTGCCTACTGCACTTAAATCATTACGGCATTAGTGGACAGTTATTGATGATGACATCACAGTTATTGATGACGTTGACTTGGTACGATTGGGTAGCTTCGCTGTGCTTTGGTTTGCATCGCCTCATTTCAAACGTCGAGCTGAAGTTACGTTGAGACTGCGGAAGCGAAGCAACGTGAACCTTGAACCTCCGCAACGTTTCCTTTAACTTGGCGAGTGACGTCATCCACCACTCGTGAAGATTAGCGTATTAGTAAAGTTGCAAATCACGCGTTGCTTTGCGTCCTATATCTAAACGCAACAAATTGTAATTCGCTTTTCTTCGTCTCTTATCATGCCGAAAGAGTTATACCAAAGTACAGCAGTCTGACTGTAAATAAAATTTGATGAAAATTTCATTCTTTCATGGTTTTTGTGATGACTTACTCAAGGCGGATTTACACCGAATCCGTTTTTCGTCCGCTTTGGTCCGTTTTTGTACGTTTTTTCTTCTCCATCAAAAACTATGTTCTTTTTTGCCCGCATTTTTATATGTCCGCATCTGCAGCTCCACACTAACCAGCAGAGGTTGGCAAAGCGCAATTGCGCAACTTCCGCTACCTCCGCAATTGCGGAAGTTGCGCTTTAATTTTTTACTTTGGAACATTGCGAAGTTGCGTTAAAGACTAAAGTCTTTAAAATTTGCTGCACTTTAATTGCGCTGCGCTTTCATACTTTTTCATCGGTTAATAGCGCAATTCTATATTTTGAACTAGATTTTGTTTCATTTCGATCGTTACATTGATAAATGTCGGCCTTCTTTAGCAAATTACTTACATTTTTTCTGTCTAAAATCGCAAAAATACGGTATTTGTATTGTGTCTTGTAATTTTGATTGCGGAACTTAAGTTGCGCTTCAATTGGCTTGGTACCAAAATGCCGTTCCGCAATTGCGGATTTGCGTTACGGCTCAACTGAATCAAAAAGCTAATTGCGGAAGGTGCGTTGCGTTTCAGAAATTGAACAGATTTTATTGCTCATTTTACTGGTTGAAAAAATCGTTGCGCTTTATTTTGCTGCGATTTGGTATAATGTTATCGTGGTTGCCTCCGCTAACCGGACTGTCACTTACTGGACAAAAGTTTTCGGAAAAAGTTTTTTGTAAAGGGTGGAACCTTTTTTTTGAAATGTCGCTCTCATCATTTACAAAACATGTTTTTGAACAAAATTTTTATTGATATGTGACAGTCAACCTATTGTGGATATGGACTACTAAAAATGCAGACGGAAAAGCTCAATGGGGGGGGGGCTGTTTTGGGGGTCTCGGGGCAGAGCTCCCGGCGTTTGAAAATTTTGATTTTTTTGCTACAAAACCTCAATTTTCGGGCTATTTTGATAAAAATTAATGCTTTTAAAGCGCAACATAGAAATTGGCAGTGCAAACATGATTAAACCGGTTACATAAATGGGCTATAGGAGGTGGCAAATGGTAAAATTTAATAATTTAATTCTCTTGTTTACATCATAAAGTCCTATAGTTCAATAAAACGCACAAGGAGGTAATCTATTTCGTCTATACTTTGTAGAGAAAAATAATAAAGGGGGGCTAATGGAAAAATATTTGAAAGATGTGATTGGTGATTAACTAATACTAAATAGCTCTTCCCTCTTCCTGAGTTCATAAAATAGTTGTTGATGAAACCTATATTCAGCCTTTTTGCACTAGCAATCAAATTTGAACGCTTATTTTTTAACCATTTTTTAAAATTTTCATTGATTTGTGAGTTTCATTTTTGACAAATTAGCCCCTCCTGATTTATGTTTCAAAAGATGCTTTAAATCTCTTTTTAGTGATTACAGTGCAAAAAAAAGTCTCAGAAGCGCTAAAAACGAGGTATTTTTCTTATTCTGCATTTTGGTCGATAGGCCAATAGGGGCCTACACCCCCCCCCCCCCTGGCTACACTACTGTTTATAGATAAGCAACAAACATGTAAAAAATGGATACTGTGTACAGTAATTCACCTTCAGTCATTTTAATTTTGTAAAGCCTCGCTTTTCCAGACTTTATATATGTTACTAAATCTGTTTGTATTTATTTTCACAGACAAATGTGATATTGACTTGCGGTTTCGCGTACCATGTGGATGGTCCACAATCTCTTCTTCGCAGTGCCGAGTGAGAAAATGCTGCTGGGATTCTATTGCTAAAGATGCTATTCGATGTTTCAAACCAAAAGACACACCGACAGGTCGTTTATTTATTCGCAGTCATTTTTTAAATGTTTGGTACTGATTGCAACTACGGACTCTGCCAACTTTCTTCGGCCAGGAAACACTTCCATCTGTCTGCCACTTTGATGGTGAAGGTTCCGCACAATCCGTTAATAATGCTGTATAATTTCCACAGGAAAATATTACGGGACTTTCGTACATTACTTTTCAAAAATATTTTTTTAGAAGACTCAAATTTGAAGGTAATTAATCTTCCTACGCTAATCAGTTTCCCAAAAAATCAGTTCTGAAGTCTTTGGTTTGACTCGGCTGGGAATCAAACCAGTCTTTACCCCTTTAACTGGAAACGTTCTAATGTACTCTCTGCACTTGGCAATCTGACTGGAAAACATTATGATGTTAACAATATGTAATTATGACAATTTTGACGTTTGCGGATCCAAAATAATTTTAACCTAAAAACTGTGCAGCGCGCTATCAGAACAAAAAGAGCCACCGGAACGACTCAAAATTGGCCAAGGCAAAAAGTGAACAAAAAAAGAAACCGAAAATAATTGCTAAAAATTGCGTGGGATGACTAATTTTTAGCAATGCTTATTGCAAGACGTTGTCACAGCATTCGAGGTTTTTGCCGATGCTGCCGCTTTGTTAGCTCTTGGGTCCAGTAAAACTTCTGTGCAGCCAACAAAGTTTATCAACTTATCATTTCATACATTATATTTTAGAGCATCATGGGTTTACCGATATGGAATCGAATATTCCGATATATCAGTCGATAAATGTTCCAGACAAGATGAAACCAACTTGCGCTGTTCTAAGTTCTCACAGGTCACCTTGCAAAACAATACCTTTGACCAATAAGACTGAATGTGAAAGAAACGATTGCTGTTTTGATCCATTCAGTTTGTCAGAATCTTTGACGTGTTATCAAAGAGGTTAGTAAATACCCTAAAGTTTATACTTTTTACTTTTTGTGTGATTCAAAAATTCTTAGCTTAGCTATTAATCGAACGTTTATTTAAAAAGAAGCAAATATAAACGTAGCAGTATACCATCTAAATTTACGAGTGGCGCAAAACCCAAAAACACCAATAACGATATTATTAGCAATGATAAATTTTGGGCCGATTTGTTGATTTAATTGGTCTACCGTATGTACACCACATTATTTCCGTAAACATTTCCCTGATGGTAATTTAAAACACCATATCTCAAAGTGTTTTGGCGGAGACGATTATATGTTCATTTTTAGATCGCATTTCATAGCGATTTCAATACGGTCTCCTAATTGCAAAAAAAACGGTCTTAGTGAGCATGTGAAGACCTAAAATTCGTTGTCTCATTTTTTTATTATTCGATCAATTTCAGGCGTTTTCAAAGCTGATTTTAAAGTAAAGCAACTGTTGCAATGCCTTCGGGAATGTTCTGGACTAAGTTGGAGAGCAATTCGAGCAAGATACGTGCGTTGCATTACTAATCATCCCTGCTGGATGCTTTTCGGAGACTCCAGAAGTGGAAGATGTTTACAAAATTGCAATAAAATAACTGGTAAAACTAATTTTTCTAATTTGATCAAGACTAGGAAGTAAATGTTTGTAGCCAATAATCATTATATGAAGTAGAGATGTCGTAGGCACACGTTTACTGCACTGCACCCGCACCGCACTGCCAGGGCTCTGTTTGCACAGAGCACCGCACCGCAAAATATTTGTAAACACTGCACTGCACCCGCGCTGCACCGCATAAAAACAAAATACCAAAAATACTACGACAAAAAATATATTGCATGAATTTGATGATTTGCTGGTGAATTACCTATACTGAAGAGTCACAATCTGACAAAGCAGTGCTTATTTGAACACAAGTGTGCAAATAACTCAGTGCTTATTTGTGTGAAATCCCAGTAACAAACTTTCATGGGGCTGGAAAGAGCTGGTATATTAGAAATAGTTCGCTCTAAAGCATTCTTGCTCTAACCCTTTTTCAACACTAAGCAAAAAATAAAGTTGTAATAGCTGACTATTTCCCATGTGTTTGCCAAATCTAATCCGATTCTGAAATAAGTCGAGCAATCACAAGTTTGGTGGCCATCCCCCCCAGCCACGAAATCTTGCAAAAGAAAAGAAAAAAACAAAAGAAAAAAAACAATAATACTTAAATCTTGGAACTCCAACATTTTGAATGTGGGAATGGAAACCATACTCCCAGATGGTTCAAAATCCAAAATTGTTATTCTTCTCCTGCAGTTACTTCAGGTCTGTGCGGCTGTTTAAAACTAGGATCAGCTTTTCAGATTATAGTCTGAAAAACTCATATCACGTGACCGGCAATCCAAAAATTTGTCTACGTATTGTTTCATGCGTTCAATTTATCTCGATTAAATTTAAATTTCATGTTTCCACCTTCAATTGTTCCGGTTACCAAAATTATGGCATTATGATCTCCTGGTTGCAGAAAAACGGCTGATTTTGCCAAAGTAACTATACCGGTATCGGTATTAGCCTATACCTGATATACTGCACTGGTACTGCTCGGTGCATGATGGCTTAATTCGCTCATTAGTCGTTACTATTTTGAGAGAGCAAACTTTTGTTTAACTGTCCGTTGGGCGCAGCCCGCACTGCGCGGCAAAGCTGGGTGAAATTTTCGCGGTACCCGTGCTGCGCTGCCGCACGTAGCCGCCTACGCTGCGAGGTTAACATCTCTAATATGAAGTGCAAAACCATTTTCTCATCTAAGCAAGGGTCAAAAGTACTATCAAGATTTTACTAAAGAGAAACAGTACTGTACCCAAACCAAAAATCTACTCGGATAAATAAGAATGCAGCATGGTTTAAATAATCTTAAGAATTTTCAGCTGCTGCTGAAGTCAATTTGAGAGATTGGTTCGACGCGATTTTGGATTCTACACAGGAAAATAACTATTTTTAATGCCATTTGAAAGATATTTGACACGCTTGAATGCGTTTTGGTAATGTTAAATAGCTAAGATAGAAAGGTAATACTCCTTCAGATTCCTACCTTAACAATCTAATCAAAACATTTAAAAGCCTATGGATTTGGATCAAATTTTCTCAGCACATTGTCAAAAATGAAGGAATTCGGTCCGATAATAAGCCGCATATCTACTGGTTGCGCTCCATTCCCTCAACAATTGACGAGAAAATATATTTTCAATGCTTAATATTATGTTCATACTGTACAGTACAAGTTTTGTGGTCGGAGTTTTTTGACAAAATGTCTCTCATTATCGTTTACGTGAAATAACCTTTGCTTTGAAAGTGCAATATTAAGTACGATTTGGTTCTACATTACTGCCGTTATGCAGTAGCATTGCACGAAAAATATCCCCTCATTTACATGTTTAAGCATGTTTTTAGTGCTTTGATCAAAAATGATGAAGTGCTAAACCATTTTGCCTCTTTCCAACCCTTGAAAATTAAGGACTTCCTGCTTGCTTCCATAACATCTCATTTTGTCAAATTGTTGGGCTTCGAACTAATTTCATTTCGACTTTTTGGCTTGAAAAAATTTCCGCTTCCTGTTTTTTGAATGCTGAACCTACTGCGAGTTTATTTATGCTTTAAACTGGTTCAAATGTTGATTTGTTTCCGCTGTTTCATCCAATTTTTAATGCTATTGGCTATTGGCTTTGAAAGTTCCTTTTTTATTATCGTCTTTCAGAATATATTCATAAATAATAAGCACGTTTTTTGCTATTAGCAATTAATCAAGTAAATTTTACCAATTGACATTGATGCTACACTGGCTCCGGAAAACCCAATTCTTCCGCGAAGCAGAGTAAACAAAAACGTCGCTTTTACGACGACACTGATCGCGCATAATCTGAGTTCAATCCGCACCCTGGTCATGTTGCTGCATCCTTATAGATCAGACCTTTTACGTTGATTATGCTTGGTAGCTTAAAACAAGCAGCAAATTTAGTAGACACTAATTCGAAGAAATACTGTGAAAATTGGATCACTGCTAACTTTTGAGCAGTTGCGGATTCCTCCAAGCACCAATTAATTATCGCAAACAAAAGTGTGCGAATAATCCAATAGCTAGCGTTTGACATTTTCTGGTGATAGTATAAATATCCACCCCCAACCCCAACAAGTTTAACTTATAAACACGTTGGTCCAAATTTTGAAAATAATAAATCAAAAAACTCTAAAAAAATTTGATCCCTTTCCAAAGAAACGTTTTTTTCGTATCTTTTCAATGACAATTTCACACTCGGCCACAATCATACCACCTCTCTTTATTTACCTGCAACAAACAGCGATACGTTCTTCATTGGACTTGTGTATTTTTAACCAGTATTAATTTGTCGGCCTACTTTTGATTGCACAACATTTTGCAATAACAATGATCGTACTACATTCTGGTTCTTAGATTTTTTGTAAAAATTGCAAAATGCTAACACAATAGTATTGCGATATTAATACTCGGCAAGAGTACAACCTTTAGTCTCTAGAATAGTCCACGTCGACTTAAACCAGAGAACGACCAAGATGTTAATTGGCGAATCGAAAATGGCAGTTGATAGTTTCGTAAAACCGAGCAAAATCGCTGCACTAAAACTTATTGTGATCGACCAATTCAGATCACACGCTACGGCTGCACAAGCCAATCACAAATACACAATCCCGGCTAAATTATTTGCCTACAAAGCTAACATTTTGAACGCTAGAATTATTCCAATCCTGAAATTATTAGAATTCATGAAATTGAAAGAATCGCCTTTTCTACTAACGCAAAAGCTTTCGAATATACCAGAAAAATCGTTACTAAATACGTCACAAGCTTCAAGTCCAAATATAGCAATCTAAAGCCGTAAACAAACTTAAAGTAACCTGGTGACTGTAGAAGATCGTAGAACATACTGGAAAAGAATTCTCGAACAATCCAAATCAAAAAGGCGGCAAAACTAGTAAAGCAGTCACGATTACGTTAAAAGCGCAGTATATAATCATACCTTCATTCATTCATTCATTCATTCATTCTTTTTTTATTCTTGACCACCACAACAATAGCAAATGCATGGTAACACAATAATAACACGTAGAGTCAGGAAAAGGATACCTTGGGCATTCAAAATTATTGCATGTGACAAATAGTATCAATCGAAAGACTCTACTTATATTTAGAACTTGCAATTGAAAGGAACATAACGGTGGGGAGAACTGAACGACCGGAACTCAGAACCACACATTCATCTCCACCAATGCCACATCACTTCGAAGTGATACCTCCAGACCAACTTTGGCATCTTCGCCATTTTACTCAACATGAAAATGGCAATGCAGCCGAAGAGTGAAAATGTATGAACTTTGGAAACGAAATTTACGGAGCTACACAACTGAGAAAAGCAATGAATCTTGAGGGCCAGAAATTCGCAGAATCATTTTCAAGCTACAATATAGCAGAAAGATATAGTGTTTCTCATGTCAAAAAACTGATTGATAATTCTCACAGAAGGCCCTCGAGTTTAATTACTTTTTCTGTGCTAACAAAAAACACTTAAAGGTTTGGTTTCTTTTGAAACTTTGCATTAGTGCATTTTATAATATTGAAAGATTTTTGTGCTTTCAATTTTCTGAGAGAAACATGATTTTATCTGAAGAAGCTTTGAAAGATTTGATGTTTGCTTTTGTTTTATCGCTGTTTTTAGGAATATGGAATGTTTATGCTCCCTCAACTATCTAACAGCTAAGCCTGCTGAAGTTTCCCATAGTTTCATTTTTTAAGAACTTTGCCGATTAATTTTTGAGTTGATTAACGTGATTGAAGTGAAATTAAAAATCCACAAATAAAATCATTAAAAGCCCAACAGTCTGTTTTAGCCTCAGCCTAATCTTTTGGATTTAACTTATTCGTTGAATATATATTGCAGATAATCACGCAATAAAATCACTAAAAAACCTTAAACTACAACATCGTTTGTTTTGCCGAAAACGGCTTCTTAGGAGATTTCAACCGTCTGAGTTTTTCGTCAAAGCATTTTAGATATCTTAGTGGTTTTGCTGTAGAAACTGTTCTGTCTTTATTTTGGTCGAGTAGTCTGTTGGTTTTCATTGAAACCAATGTCTCTTCTGTTAAGTAAGTATAACCATGAAATTTTGCAACACTTGCAGATATTATTAAGGTAGTTTTTCAAATATTTGGACGGAAGTTCATCTAAATCGGTGATAACAGAGAAATAGAGACTTGACAATCGGAAGTATAGTTTGTATACTCGTGATTCCCTCAATTCCATTTTGAACAATTGATGTACAATTTATCCAAAAACCTTGTTGGATGTTATTGCTTTTTTTCGGATTTGTATTTACTATTCCTTCTGAAAGTGGTTTTGCTACTTTGGATCAGGGCTGCAAACTTGATCTTTTTTTTCGAGTTCAGTACGAATTTGAGTTAGCGAGTCCAAATTAAAGCCGAGTTCTCTAATTTAATTTTTTGGAGTTCAAGTTCTGCAAAAATAACAAGTTTATCAAATTCGAGTTCAAGTTCGGCAAAAAATACTAAATTACTTTTCAACTTGATCGCTTTCTTTTTGAACACATGCTGTTTTTCTAGGTTGTCACCGCATAAAAAATGAATGCAATCTCTCGATTTACACGGCATGATCAACAAAAAATTATTTCTTTGCGGCAATTCTTTAATCTTAAAATTTCATTTTCGTGAGCTCGAGCAACTTTATTCGAGTTCAAGATCGAGTTCGGCAAAATAACCGAGTTTTTTTGAGATCGAGTTCGCAGCGCTGCTTTGGATAATGCAACAGCATACTATTGAAATAATCCAACAGGCTGGCCTAGCCCAAATAATTGGCTCTTGCAAAGCAAGTTTTTGCATTACGTCGTTATTTATTTTTGTTAACCTTATTTTGTCATACCACCGTCCCTTATTTCAGTTCATCATTTTTAAATACCTCGATTGAGAAAAATGTTATGAGTTTTCTTATTTTCAATGAACCACTCAGATATTGCTTGGTCATACAAAGATCAATTGACCTTTTCAAAACGTATGTTTTTTAATTGTTATAGAATCTTAAACGTGTGCGCACAAAATGTTATACTACTTACAAGCAAAGTGGTACAAATTTTGACCTTATATGATTGCATTTCTATCACTGCAAATAGCACTACATAAATCGTTTGCTAATTACGTGTGTGTTGTTATTTAGTAGAGTCGAACAATAAATTTAGATCATCAACTTCTATTTAAAATCCAACAATCAGCATTTAGCTAATACCGTTGTACAGAAGTGGGTTCATCAGGGCTTTTTGACAATATTTTGCGGAAAAATAAAGTGATTTCCATGTTCAGGCCGCGAATATCAACAAACGTATACGCACAGAAACGAAAACTGCCTCGTTCGCATGTACATCAAACGGTCACACCGAAATCAAATATTTGGACAAGGACACAGTTCAGTGGCTTGATTAAGCACCGCTACTTGGATGACAATTCCGCGAGTCAAGGAGTCAAAATCTGAAGTAATATTCCTTTAGCCAATAAGCCTTTACCCAAAAACGATTTAATTTGCAATACAAAAAAATGTTATTTCTAATTAGTTGTTTAAATTATTTGGTCGATTTCTCGACGCTTCATAGCACAGTCATTATTGATTGCGTCATCATTATCAATGCCCAATGATATCGCTTATACAATAGATGGTTGCTTGACTGAAGGACCATGAGATCCAGTCGCAGCCTCCTTGGTAGTGCTCAGATAATTCATTTTAAGAAGCAACTTTCTCACACGACTTTGCTGTGCTTTTTATGTTACGACTACTTTACATGACTTTGTAGAGCTTTTTCTATTACGAGTTAATAGTTAAACAAACTTGTGCTGACCTGTCATGACAACTGCAGGAACAAACATCGGCATTTTTGTTCACTTTACGCATTAAATCTTCTACTTATTGTGTAATATTTAGCTCAAAAGTCATCGACATGTGTTACTTTAATAATGAAAGCTCGTTGGAGCTAAATACATAAAAATACATCACCACTTTATCAATTACATTTGATTAGTTTTATCAGTGCAAATACTACCGACGCTGCAACCACTACAGTAGCTAGCAGGTTGGTTGGAATTACCATTGCCCTGGTCTATACCTTGCCTATAAAAGCATATCAGTTGCACCGTTAGACCTTAACGATGCGCTGGAAAAAGCAGAAAAAGATGAGATGGAAATGCCATTTCCTTACTACTCAAAGCTCCGCAACCGGTCCAGTTAGTCGAGCGGTTACGAATTTATCTCTGAAGCGGTAGGTCTGAGGTTCAAATCTCAGGTCGGTCAAATCGGACACAATGTTGCCAAAGGCTCGCCACCGCTGCGGCATTTCTTAGAAAGGAGCTGTGTTGCCCGGGCGCAATGACACGAAGATGGACACCAGCAACTCGTTACACGCTTCGGCGCATAACAGCGAGTATAATGAAAGATTTGATAAAAACTCCATTGTCTGACAGGTGGCCGAGCTGATGTAATTGCAAGTTCTGCAAACCGTTGGAATGATAACGTCACTATTCAGTACTCAGCCTCAGAGAAACCCTGGAAAAGAGATGGTAGTTTTATTCAATATATCAACTCAAAACATGTTCAAAGTTCAAGAAGTATAGCATGAGCAATGAGCATTTGATTTGATGCGGTAAAAGATTTCTCGGAAAGAGAGACATCTCAATCATTCTTATTATGCAAAACTTGACACCATAAATCACTTTAAATGCATGAAAAAACAATTGATAATAATCAGAATTCTGATCACATTATGTGAAAATACTTATCAGGATTCAGGCAAATCAAGCAGCTATCGAAATATCAGCTGCAATTAAACGACCAACTATTGACATTAATGTAAAAACTTTGGTTCGCGTCATTTCGAAAAAAACAAGGCAATTGCGCCATAACACAAGTCCAAAATAGGTAATCATTTTCGAATTACAACAGTTACGATAGCGTGGTAATTTACATTTAGTTTTTTTGCACAATCGCTTCTTAATTTTTGTGAAATTCCTCAAGCTATTTCTATTCACCATTTCATACGTAAACAAACTCTTGAACCAGAGAACGTCGTTGATATACACATTTAACATAACAATGTAAGCCAGGCCAGCACAACTCTTTGCAGTACAAGAGCCATAACAGCGCAGACCTACTTATCGCGGGCAGCACGCTGTCGCTGTTGTAGCTTCCTCCGTTACGGCAAAACGTTTTGTGATCGTAGAAAACTAAAAAATCAACCTTTATCTCTTTGGTCTTTGCCTGCATGCTAAAGCATCTAATTGTTGTTTTTTGATACTTATAGGCTTGAAAAAATTACCATTAATGTTCGATTCATCTTTTATTAGGGTAGTAACCGTTTACGGTTATTTTTTAGAGTACTACCAGTAGTTACCTTTTCACGGCATGGAGAAATGATGATAGCAAATTATCGAAATGTAAGGTACATTGCAAGCATTCACATATATAAGTTTTTTTTATTACAACAAAATTACGAAAACGAAACAAAATACAATATGTCACAATTATTATCTAAGCAAATTTAATATACTAGCATTACATAAAAGTTTCAAAATTTGACTATGCTTTTTATTTAATCGATAGTTTTGAATTTGTCGCCTAGAAATAACATGCTTTTAATTTCTGTAATGATTCAGTCTAAATCAAAATTAACTTTGTTATGAACTGTGCTATTACAAAGTGTCCAAATACAACAATATGCCAACAGTAAACACAAATCTCCAAAATAAAGTGTAATGTGAAATCTTACACTTTTTGTTGGCAAGAAGTATGGGGCGCCGTTTGGAAAAATATTATTTATGTTGTAACACCGCTTGTTTGAGCTTATTTACAATGAAATGAAATCGGAAATTTTCGATTTATTATGTAAACGTTTTTTGTTCCAACTTAGAGTGCATTTTGTCGTATATGATATATTTATTCCGATATATATAGGAACTTCCAATATATATCGGAAATTTACGATATATGTAGTAGGCTTTTTTTGTTCGAACTTAGAGTGTATTTTGTCGTATATAATAACTCGGAAATTTCCTGTATATATCGGACAAATTTTATTGTGAATTAGCAAAAAAACAAGGTGTTACAAAATAAATCATTTTTTTTCAAACGGCGCCCCATAAACTAGCTCATTCCAGTTTTACTCATATACACACAATTGCATCAGACATGACGTCACAATACGACAAACATGAACCCGCGGGCGGTATGTTGTGCATTGTGCAGGCCTGATGCAAGCAAATAAATGCATTCAAGATTGCATTTGATGAAATAAATGATTTTGCCAAAAAGTCTTTCCAAACGTTTTAAAATTCCGCAAATTTGAGCTGCTTCCGAGAATTTCGTGACTTTGCCTCGAATTGTGATGCGTACGATCACGAATATCAGCTACTAGAATCAAAGGATAAAGTCTATATTTTCTTCTATCTCTTATGCAAAATTTGGGCATTGTGTCTGTTTGCCAAATGTCTCAATGACGATGACGTGTTATTTTGAAATTTTGACATTATACTCGCCGTCGTCCATCACAGAAATAATAATGTAAATGCATAATATTTGTTTGCAAACTTTTATAGCATTGAATTTCTTTTAAATGCATTTAAAGTAAAACTTATGTGTTTGCACGATTTCTGTTTCATGACACATTTTTCGTAAAAACTGAAGAGCTGTTACTTTGGGAAAGTACGCTGAAATATTTCGTCACCGACTCTGCCTCCAATACAAAATTTTTGTTTAAAAAACACAATCAAACAAAAACTTTTTGTTTAGTTTTGTTTTTTAAACCAAAAATTTTAACAAAGAATCTCCAGAAGCTGTAGTGATTGCAAAACTATCTCATAAACTTGAAATTACATATGAGTTCTTTCTTCTTCGCTCTAAATTCCTATTTGAAGAACAGCTTGTTTATCTAACACTTACATCAACATCGTTATGCAGTCCAAACTTGAAACAGGCCTAACAGCCGAGCGTTGCAGTAGCGCCCAGCAGTTTCAATACTTGTTTGCCAGACTGCTAGTACTGAAAGATATAACACAAAAGAAAAAACGTACACCTACAAATATCAAAGTTACTGTATTGAAGAGCAGCTTTGTTAGGAAGTGAAATCACCAAAAGAAGCAGCAAGCTAAACAATAGATTTTGGTTTAGCAAAGGTGCAAAATTTTGAACTTCATCACAAGCCGAATACCTAACGGGAGCATGAAAGTGCTCTGCAGACAGTGTTTTCCAAATCACCTAGGCGTTGTTCATTTTCTAACATCGCAACCGTTCAAATTGAAATTTAAAAATGTGAGGCAAATTTTGCAAGGAATAAAAAATTTGAAGAAATTTGCGTCGAAAAGTCACTAAAATGATATCATCAGACTGTATTACGCCAAAGCGTGTAACGAGTTTGCGGAGCCCATCTCTGCATCTTTGCACCCCAGCAGCCTAGCTCCTTTCGAAGAAATATTGCAGCGTTGGTGAGCTGTTGGCAACATTGTGTCCGATTTGACCTGCCCGAGATTTGAACCTCAGACCTCCCGATCCAGAGACGAACGCTCTACCTTTCGACCGACTGGCCGTTATTAGTTTCCACCTAATTTTCATCACAATTTTAAATTCAATCTGCCAGTTGCAATGTGAATGTATGGAGAACGTCACTTACGTTAAAAACTTCAGGATATCTGCACTGTGTTCTTTGAAAAAGTAAATGTTCCGATTTCAAGCAATTTCTACCGGAGGAAAAAATAAAAAGTAATGTGTACACTCTTTGAGAGACTCTGCAATTGAGTCTGGATCAACGGCGCAACCAGGGGTCTAAGGGGGTTCAGCTCATCCTTAGCCATGTCACTTAGAAAATCTAATCCAAATACAACCGTTTAAACGTATTTTGGACTTGACCAGGAAGAAAGGGGAGGCTGAAGGAACTGCGCAATTTAATTCTTTCAAACGACTTTCAAATTTTAACAGATTAGTTTTTTTTCAAATGACTCTAAAAACGTGCGAAATGCGACACAAATAGCGTTAAAAGAGTCATTTTTCCAGAAAAATCACAAAAATTTTTCAGCGACTAGAGGCTTAGCCAGTTTGCTCAACACTCCGCTTAGTACAAAACATTTTTCGAACAAAAATATTTTGACATTTGGTTTAAGCCCCTCCCCTTTAGCAAAATCCTGGTTGCGCTCCTGGTCTGCATGCAATATTCTCTACAGTTAAGTTTTGTTATTCTCTAGGGATCACGGAGCATATAGCATCTGTAGTCTAAACATTAGACATCAGAAACGTAAGAATAGATCTGTAATTGCTGGGGTTAATGTTTAAAATAAGCTCGACCTTAAAGAGGATTAAAAGATTAGAGCTTGCTTTTCTAAATAAGCTTTTTGTAATCAGCATAAACTCACAGTTGCAATCACCGACTATTACTAAAGCAGTCATCAAACTCTGTAGTCACTGTTTATGTCCATATACTGTGTTGTATTTGTTTTAATTCGTTGATACTGTAGTACTAAAACTTGAGTTGTAATATGACATCATCAACACGATATGAGGAAATGCTGGAAAAGTATCGCGAAATTGATGAAGACGCAATTTTATCGAGTTTGACCGACAAAGAACTGCAACAGCTTGAAGTGAGACAAAGGCAGTGCAAATCATTATTCAAATTTTTTAATGCTTATTTACGTTAATTCTAGTTTTGTTAACTACTCAAAATTGTGACTTAACGAAATTACCTTATACGATTGCAATATAACAATGAGTTAAAGAATACTGACAGATTAAAAGTCGTGGCAATAAAGCAGGGCTGCCCAAACCCCATTTCGTGGGCCTCGCATTCGACCTGCGTAAGAAGATTGTTTCGGTATGAGCTAACAAAAAAATTTTGCAAGAAACCAAATTAAATTTCTTTTGTTTCAGTTGGTCACCACCTAACAAAATCTCCTCAAAAATCACATTAAAATGCGATGAAGACCTATTTTTTTTGTTTTTGGTCTTCACCTAAATTTTTTAGTTTAGGTCGGCACTGACTGTGCGGTTCACTCAAAGTCACTGCGGCTCGCTTCTCAAAACGTTTGGACACCCCTGCATTAGAGGAAAATGTAGGAAAGATTTAATTAAGCTTCACTTTTTATAAAACAATGCGTTGAATTTGTCAATTGAGCAACTTCGGAAGGACTTTGCTTTATTCTGCTTTTATCGTGTAGTAATCATTTTATCAATTTTGCATTGTCACAAAAACGTAGTGACTATTTCACGAACAATTTTCAAGTTAAAAAGAATAAAACGAAAATCAGCAATATTTATTCGCTCATTTTTCATTTGCTATATGGCTAAGGTTAGGATTTGAGTTATGTTTGGGTAAGGTTGATTTAAGTTTCAAAGTAAGGATTTGAGTTTGAGTCAAAATCAACAAAAAAGAAGATAGTAAATTTTAGGTGAAATAGTCTCCTTCGAAAAATATTAAATTTTAAGGCAGAATACTTTTGAAACTTCAAAGAAGTTTATTTCGTTAATTACTACTGCAAAAATTTGCAGGAAGAAATCGATCGGGAAGTGCTTGATAAAATACCAGACACATCAAGCGATGATTACGACTCTTCCTCCTCATCTTATTCGACGTATTCTTCGGAGAATAGTTTTGAAGCAGAAAAAGAATATTCAAGTGAATGTGTCCTCGCAGCACCCGTTTCTTCTTCAGCACAAAGAAGTCAAAACAAACCTACAGTAAAAAATAAAACTTCATCCCACCATAGAAAGACAAAGTTTTATCCAGGTACAAAGTAATTTTACTTCAATCAGGATTAAAATTCCAGAGAAAAACTGTATTATTAATTTCTTGGAGTTGTATGCACCAACGTGGATTAACTTTAATCGGCGGATTAAAAAAAAATTAGAAAAATTTTGTACGAGGGCCCAGCAATATTATAATTACCAGTACTTCAACGAATACTTCTCTGAACTTGTGAATTCAGTTTATTAGTAATTTATTTTATAAGCACATGCAATGGTGTAAAAGATAGAAAACTTATAATTCACGGATTTAAGTCGATCCACGTTAATGCATGCAGCATACTACTCAAGAGAGTAAAAATTTGCAAGAATCACGAAAGTACTTCCTTTTGGCCATCAGCACACCTTCAGCAGCTAAAAGCTCTGCTTCATAATTCTGAAATTAAAAATCTTGATGTCAAAGTATTTTGTGGTAAAGCATGGTTGATCTTTGCATATTTGTTCTAATGTCTGTACTAATTTGATAATTCGGTACTGATTGCAAGACAGTTTTCTTTAACTTGATTGAAACCAGTAAAGCTTTTTTTAAAACAGCAAAATGTTATTTTTTACAGATGATGGACGTAGCAGAGTTCGAAACGCTTTTGCTACTTTATATAAGGCTATACAGTTTTTAATCAACTTTGACTATCAATGGCACTCACAGACCGTCCAGTTGGTCAAGCGGTCACGTATTCGTCTTTGGAGTGGGAGGTTTGAGATTCAAATCTTGAAAAAGTCAAATCGGACTCCAGTATTACCAACGGCTCGTCACTGATGCAACTTCCTTCAAAAAGGGTTGTGTTGCCCGGGCACAATGACGCAAAGGTGGGCCCGCTAACTTGTCACACGCTTCGGCGTAATACAGCGAGTAAAATGGAAGATGTGATAGCACCCACAGTAGCAATAAATGCAGTTCACTATTTATTGACAACACGCAGATCCGCTAAATCAATCCTCAATAAAGTCCCCTTCCTTAAGAAAGTCCACCCCGCACTTCAGAGGACTGAAGAACACGGAAGAAAGTGAATTAAGAAAGGAACTACAGCAAGCAGTCAACATTAGGTCATTGAGGTTTCCTGTCTAAAGCATAATTTTATTTGTAAAATACGCGTAAAGTCCGCACGTCCATCACATGTGGACTGTGGAGCGTGGAAGTTTACTGAGGTGGGACTGAAAGGTTTCGTCAAGGCTAATGTGAGGAGTTTTTTTATGAGACAATCGGTTTTGCTGAAGCTCGAACGCATGCAGCCGTCACACAAAGCTCACCATTGTACGAGCAATTGTTAGTGAAATTAAAATGTCAACGTAAAAATGCCTACTAATAGCAAGTATACAATAATGTATGATATGAATAAAATGGATGCTGTTTTCGCTTTTGATTTATAAAGAAGTTATTCATTTGGTTTCATTTTCTATCCTGTATTTCTGAATCAATAAAAGTTACAATGCTATTTCATCCAGCGTCAAAATGCTGTACATTGCAAACAATATCGGTAGAATTTACATGCCACAAAACATCCTATATCATAGACTCTAAATACTGTACAGTATACATTGGACTTTTTCTAACTTGTTTTACACGATGGGAGATGCCCCGTCTTTTTTTTTTATGAATATCTTTAGAAGCAGTTCTAATCAAATTGAGTTTACGTTAAATTTATTTTAAAAAATTCCTAAAAATATGAAGTTGCTAAAGATAAGGGAAAATTCCCCAATTTTGAAGTTTCCCGAAGTCATTTTTAAAGCCCTCAGCATTTTTTTGCTTTAATTAACTTAATTGATATCAGAAGACGTTTTTGTGACGTAACTCCTTTGACTTGCGCATTCTATAAAGCATTTGCAAAAAGCAAGTGTATGTTCAAAATTTGAGCGGTCTATGACGTCATTAAAATAATTTGATTTTTCAAAATATAGCTGTGACGTCACTATGAAAACGTTATCACTTTAAAACTTTTTTTAATTTTGGTGAAACCCAACCGCACGCCAAATTTGGTGTTCACATGACTTCTGGTTAAAAATTAGGTTGAAAGACATTTAAAGATAAGCAAGCCGGGGTAAAATAGGGTTAATTCGCCTAATTGTATAACTACTGCAACGCAGCAGCTTGTTAGCTTGAATGATTGACTTTAGATCGAAAGACAAACGAGATGATGGGAGATCAAAAGAAACAAACAATCGACATCGGCACCAACATGGAAATTATTCGAACAAAAAACGAAATCAGCAACATTCCACTCATTACTTATCTAATGAAAACCCAACACACACTATATCTCGCGAAATTTTATCCCAAAGACCGAAGCTAAAAAAAGTACGTAGATTTTGTCGGTGGATGGACTTGTTTATTTTTCGCAATATAATGATTGCTCAATATTCAATCAAGACCTTCAGTACCCAGAAATATTTCACTTGGCTTGTCTACGAAGGAAAAGTTTTAGTCGGTGATTTTTTCCGCTGACCAAAATGGAAAATTTTCATCAACTTAAAAAAAGCGCTGTTTTTTGTTTCGTTAAATTTTTACATTTTTTCCTTGTTTCACAAGAATGCAAGCGAGTTGTGCGTGTAAGTATAAAATCATTTACTGTGTTGCTGCTAACATAATTACCTTGTCGTGAAAGCGGAAGGGAATTTGGAACCGGGTTTGAAAAAATCAAACTCAAGTGTAAAACTGACTGGCTCTTCCGGTAAAACAAAATTAAAGAAAAAGAGGTGACTGTTTCACAGCTCTGCTTCTATAAACAATGCATGCATTTTTTTACGGGGGAAGAAAATGCTGAATTTACGTTACTCCTTAACTGTAGAAGCACTTAGAAGCAATGATGCCAACTTTGATATTTTTGATTTGCAATCTGATGTTGGATGCTTTTGATGGAAATTTGATGTCATTTGTTTTCAGGAGCAAAGCTGACGTTTTTGATTAAAATTCAATGTGAACTACGCAAATATTGGCAAACGACTTGGGAAATGAGGCGATCTCAAAAAAATAAAAAATAAAAACGATCTTCACTCAATATATCCAAAAAAAGGTTGTAGAAAAGGTGATCATCAAAGAAAAATGATAATAAGATCTTCGCAAAATTCTTTGGAGAAAAAGTTGATGAGTAGATGGTCTCTAAATAAAAAAAAAAGGTCTTCAGCCCAACTTTATCTCTGTTCATTAATGTTTCTGCTGGAAATTTGCTGAAAAATCGGCCGGCTTTGTGATTTTAATGTTTTTTGATGTTTTTTTCTTAAAGGCTGTGAATCATCCAGCCAATTTCGGTGGTTTACAATAGCTAAAAATGAACTATAATTTTTGATATTTTTTGATGTAATTTTGGGGCTGCGGTTGCAAAGTTATTCAACAAATACAAAAAGATATCCCCCGACAAAAAGTGTTTGGAAACTCTGAGGTTTGTTCTTCCCGCCAAAACTACAGTTCTCTAAACTATTAGGCCTACAGTTCCCTAAACTATTAGGCCTACTGTAGTTTTGGCGGGAAGAACGAAACTCAGAGTTTCCAAAAACTTTTTGTCGGGGGATATCTTTTTGTATTTGTAAATATCTTTGCAACCGCAGCCCCAAAATCAAAACAAAAAATATCAAAAATTATAGTTCAATTTTAGCTATTGTAAACCACCGGAATTGGTTGGATGATTCACAGCCTTTAAAAAATCTGGTGTTTTTTGAAGAGCCCATGCTGGCTTGAATGGTTACTAGCAAATAATTTGGTACGTGATTTAGCTTACGCTAGAACTTTTAGAAAAATTTGATTTTAAGTTTTAAAATGGCTTCATCATAATGACACGATGGCCAATTTTTGGCGAAAATGATGTTGTTGTTTCTTCACTGACGTCATAGGCGGTTCAAATTTTGCTCATAATTTTTGCATTGAATAAGTTCAGAAAATACCAGCTTCAAAGTGATGGAGATGTCACAAAGATAATATTGAGTTCATTTGAATTAAATCATATGGAACAAACAGCCCAACAACTTTCCTTTTACTGCAGTAACTTCAAAGTTTCAAAGGTTATATTTGAATAAAATAGGGTTAAACAATCAACTGTTTGCTTTAGGTTCAAACGCGTGAACCTGCCAGAGTGAATGAGATGCTGCATGGAGTGTCTTTGAGCCACATAACATCTAGTGCAAAACAAAAGTCGTCCAAAGGCTTTGAAATTGGAAATTCGTCTGAGATCTTGCAAGAAAACGCGTCTGAATTGTATCTTGACTGTTCTGCATATAACAATCTATTTCCTGACCCTGGCAGTCATCAGGAAGAAATGTCATCAACGCACCGGTACCAACATAGTCTGAAAAACTGCCATAATAGTGGCGAAAGCACGAACCAAAAATATGACGTCATTGGTGAGCTTTCCATTAACGCAAATAATGTAGAAGACACCATTCTCAAAGTGTGGGAAAATAATTCTATGTTGAAAGAAGTAAGCAGAGTTAGTTTATTGTACCGAGTGTAGTTAGCATTTAAATTTTCTTCAAAGACTTACTGCCTTAATGACATAGTATCTCAGTTTATGACGTAATATCTACTACATCTTGCAAGGATTGCTTGCCTATTCAGCCATAAGGAAGAATCAAACGGCCACTCTCCAGCTTTAAAATCAACAAGTTACAGCACATAGGTGTACCAGCAATTTGAGGTTGCAAATGCAGTTGGTTATACCTTGCTCTTTTCTGCATATGAAAGTACGGTGTAACGGAATGTGTTACGTCGCAAAACCCTACTTAATGTCCTAGAGAACTGGCATAAAAAACGGTCATTTTCACACTACTCAGATAGTGGGCAATGGATACCCACCCCATCACCACACTGGCTGCCACTATTGATACGTATCTACCGGTCGCCCCTTACAACCCATTGAGTGGCGGTTTCAATAATAGTTACATACCTAAAAGAAGCACAGAGATTGAAAATGTAAAAAATAATCGCCAACGTAATAGATTGTAGTACGATTGATAGGTAACTATTGCCTTAGTTTTTCCAATTAGCGATTCCAGCTGCTCGCGTAAGCTATTACAAATCTCAAGAGATATTTTAACGTGCTAGTAACTTTTCCTTTCAGGACTAACTCGATTTGGTTTGAATGAGACTGATGATGGTTCTTTTCGGTGCCGAAATCGATTTCATATTATTTTATTTATTTTACCTTTGGGTGATTGGACTGGTAATTAATCCCATATTTATTCATGTAGATTTCGGTTAAGGCGCGTTTTGTACTCACAACTAATATTGCATAAAGCAGTTGTTTTAAAACTTGTTTGAGGTACCGAATCCAGCAAGTTTTATGCGAGCATTCACCGAACTCTTCGTTGAAATTCAAACTGTTTATGAACTTGAGCCTAAAGCAGGGGTGCCCAAAGTTTTTGAGAGGCGGGCCGCACTACACTCTTTTGAGCTTTAGCCGGCTTCACAATTCTCATAAAATCTAGACTGATTTTTATCTCGAATACTGGTCACATAAGTTTTGCATTGTTCTACCAAATTAAATAATTAATTCTTAAACCGGAGTAAACCTGTGATAAAATTAAACTTCATCTTGTGTTCACCAAAATTAAAGTTCGTTGAGAAAGAACTTTTATTAAACAACAAAAACAACCCTGTGTATCATTACACAGCACCATATCCAGGACTTTGCTAAAGGAGGGATTTGAACCAAAGCTAACTTTACTTGCTTAGTCAATTCATCCCAGCTTATTTGTCAGGTCTAAAATATGTTTAAAAGCTATAGCACATTTGGGATTTTTGAAATTTGAAACTTTTAAATTATGTGTCTAAAGAGGGAAGCTTTTAATCAGTCCTCGCAACGCCTGTTTCTCATTAGGTGCTCTACTGAACACATCTTGGACCAGAGTTGTAAGTTGGGCCGGGCTTTTTGAGACGTGCTTTTTGTCTTAAGTGCACAAAAATACGATCAAAATAACTTGGCAAGATTGCTAAATTTTTCAGAACTAACTTAACTTTTGATTTTTTTCGGGCATGATTTGGGCTTCAAATTAATTTTCAGGTTCGGGCCGGGTTCGGGCCTGAACTAGTCGGCTCGTTTACAACTCTGTCTTGGACAAAACATGAGGTACTATACACTATACAGCTGCAGTGGCCCTTCGCTTAGAAATGCAAACTGCGCGGTGATAAAAATACAAATGATGGAGCAAAAATAGTTAATCCCCAGCTTATATGTAAAGACCAACGTAACGCAAATTTGCTGCTTTCTAACTCTCATTGGCATTATTAACCAAATAACATTCATAAAAAATTATTTAAAATTAATGTTCGAAAAAACCAGCGTCAGCAAGTTTGACAAAAATAATCTTTGAGTGAAAAACTTGCAAGCATCGCAAAAAAACTTATAGTAAATCTTGATACCAGTCGCGGGCTACAAAAACTTGTGGTACGAGCCGCACACTTTGGACAGTTCTGGCCTAAAGTGAACTATATGCATCTGTTGCACATCAGTTGTGTGCGTCAGTGATGGAACCGAACAGGATTTTCTCGACTCGACTAGTAAAATTCAAAACCTACGCCGGTTGACCGGCCGGTCGATCGGTTTCATACCGGCCCGGTCGACCGGTTTTTTTTACAGAGGGTTTTTGTTCACTGTTCATTGCATCTAATGAAAAATTTTCTAAAGGGGGGGCATGGTTGATGTGTTAAAATTCGTGACTCCGGACGGGGGTTTCAGAAAAAAACAACTCAATTTTAAGACCTTTGTAGGTTAAGTTTTGATTTGAAAGACCTAGAAGACACAAGCTAAATTATTAGACGTTCTTTCTTATGATATTATGCGTAAAGCCAAAAAAAGAGGTTAAAACTTTTTAGGTAATGTGACAGATTTTTTGCAATTTGCCGAGCAGCAAACATTAAACTGTTATGACATTCGCTAGAAAATATTCGAAAAATAATGTGCCCCAGCAATTTGTAGAAATGCTGCTACTTCAGAACAAGCCATGGCTAGTTAGCTTTTAAAAAATGAGAGCTACGTCTCTCTTGCTCAGTGTAGAGTGCGATAAATTGAGGTTGAAAAAAGCTTTTCAAAACGGCAAGATTTTAGCATCTACTAAAAATCTGAAATCTGCGCCACTTCTACTTTCAAACTGATTAAAATGATGCTAAAATGCCACGTAGCGTAAGCCTCTTCCACGAGAAGGCTTCATGATAATCTGATTACGCGATTTTAACGTATATTTTGCACTTTTTTGTTTTGTGCCCCAGCCCAAAGGGAGGGGGAGGCATGGCACAATGCCCCCTAAATACGCCTCTGGGTTAGCATGTCTTAATGGTCATACCATATTAGTCAAAGCTTGAAACCATTCAACAAGTGTTTTCAAAAGGCGTGATTTGCTAATACTGTTATTTTATAAAAAGTTTCATTTATAACAAAATATATATGTATATTTCGTTTGGTGCTTAGATGTCTTTTAGTTGCAAGAAAGGAGAATTTGACCGGTGTTTCAACCAGCTTGACCAGCCGGTTGAAGAATCTCGACCCAACCGGTAACCCGACCGGCCGGTCGACCGGACCGGTGCCGGTCGATTCGACTGGTTTCCATTTCTGGTGTGCGTCAATTGACGCACTTGGTCGTTTTAGTTTCGTGTAGAGGACATTGTGAGTGTTATCCACATAGAGTGTGCAACTGTGCATACTTTTCCTAATCTCCGCTGAACCCCTGATACTGACTCATTAAATCCAGTTTAAGAACCACTGGCATAAAGTCATTTGCAGATTTTTAAATAGCGTATGGCTTTGGTAAAGAATGCATTGCATATGTACAATATGGCAAACTGCACAAAAATACAATTCAGTTTTTCTCTTACTAGGTCAACTTAAACAATATTCAAAACGTCAACATGGAAGTATTTGAAGAATTGGCATCTGCAATGGAATGCAACACTCACGTCAAACAATTAAACCTGGCTAATGTCGGATTGACAGATAGGCCAGCTCGCGCTTTGGCCACTATGATTAAAAGAAACACAAATCTTGAAAAGCTAAATCTAGAATCGAATTTCGTCACTGGTACGTTCTTATCTTATTAGTTTGCCTTTTTGGCATAGTTTGAGTGCTTAAAATGTTGCATCCGTGAATTGAGATAAAACAAGCTACTTCTGATTTACTCAAGATTATTAATTCTTGCAAATCTTTAGGTCTGTTGGAGGAAGTTGGAATTTGTGATACCATGATAAGCAAAAAGCAGTGGCTCAGGGAGAAGGGGCTTCAGCCTCTTAACCAAGTCATTTAAAAAATTTAAACCGAATAAGCAGGTTTTTGCATTATTTTGGACTTGACAAATCAGTTGAAAAAGGCTGAACAAAGGAGCTGTGCATTTCTACCGGGGTAACATTTGGCACTTTTGAATACCCTAAAAATATGCGAAATTTCTTTCATTTTGCGTTCCAAGGTGCTTTTTTGCCAAAGAAATTATAATTATTCAGAGAATGTAGAATTTACCTTGACCTCAGGCTGCTGGCGGCCCTATCCAGGCACGAATCCAAGAGGTTGAGGGGGTTCGAACGCTACCCTGCTCAAACCGGAAAAATGTAAGAAATTGAAAATTTATTGCGATAACTGGAGCAAGATACTTTTATTGTCAAGATTTAACAGTAAAATACTTAGCGGGGGGATGAAGATTTTTCATAATTTTTGTTACTTTGTTGCAGAAAAACATCGTAATATCGACAATATTGTAAAGTAGCAATGACAATAATCTGTTTAGTTAATAATGTAAATGCCGGTAATGTTTAGTGGCATGAGTTTGTATGAATACGAAATATCTTCTACGGACGCTGTTGTCTTGTTTCATAACCCAAAGTCACAAAATCTCAAGTTTCAGCATTCCAATTGCATTAATTTTTACATTGCTCGTATTTGAACCTATAAAAAGTGATTACAGAATACAACTTGGCTCTAATAGTCCTTTTTTTCTCACTAAGGGTGCGTGTGTTGCTCTACTTTTTTGTATTTGGTACTGCTATTTTATTCCATTGTTTATTTACTTTCTTTTTACGAGAAGTTTTTGATTTTTACTTTGTCACTCTCATTATTAACTTTGATAAATGCAGAAATCCTATTCATCATCAAATTTTGATGGGTCCGTTTTGTACACTGTAATAAATAAACTTCTTTTCCATAGTAAATCCGATTAGTTTTGCAGCTAACATTTTTTAGCTATAACTTAAAGTTCGGAAGTATTTTTGATACAAAACTTTATGCTTTTCTTAATTTATTTTCAAGCACCGGTACCAGGATCTTATTCTTCACGCGCATTACTCATACTTAAAATAGACAGTGGCTAAACCAAGCAATATTAAGTTTACTGCAAGCACAAATGCTAAACTTACTGCCAGTATGCAAAAATTTATTTCGGAATAACACGCGGTGGCTGGTTGCACCAGTGGAGCAACTAGGAAGGTTAGGGGGCTTCAGTCTCATCTCCGTAGCCAAGTCACTCAGAACATTTAAACTTTATATACAAGCGTTTGAACGTGTGGTTGGACTTGGACTTAACCTGTAAGTAATGGGGGGAGGGAGGCTAAGAGGCTGGGCAATTTAATCTTTTCAAATGATTTTAAATTTTTAGCCATTAAGTTCTTTTAAATAGCGTGAAATGTGATTCAATTGGCGTTAAAATCACGTTATTTTTGCCAAAAAATCACAAAAATTGCCCAGCGGCTGGGGGCTTCGCCCTCAGGTCCTGTATGTGTTACGTTTAAGTTGCACCAGTTGCTGAGCAGCTGAGCATAATAAACTACATTTTTGAACACAAAAGATTTTAGCTTTTGGTTCAAGCCCCAACCCTCCTCAGCAAAATCCTGGTTTCGCACCTGGGTTTCACCTAACTGAAGGGAGAAAGCGTACAGAATCGTTTGCAAAAATATTGTATCTTGAGCAGTCCCCCTTCAAAATTTCCGAATCCGCCCCTGCTACCCCAGCTTCCTGTCTTTGACCTAGAGTTATAGTATACTCAAAATTCTTCGATTACTTTTGCGCAACATTATTTTGTTGAATACTTTTTTGTATACGTAAGCATTTTAGCTTTTGGTTGCAGTCTTTGAGTCTAGTTGCTATTCATCACGGTCCACTATTTAAAGTGGAGCATTATATTCCAAAATTCACCGATGACCCATTTACGGTAAAAGGAGATTCAAAGCAAGGTTTTAACCGTTGACCAAAATTTTGAGAAGAGTGAAGTCTATAAAACGCAGCCTCAACAAATTTGAATTTTCTACGTCTTGCTGTTTTTGAGATTTTGCAATTTGGCAAAAGATTAAATCTTTGTAAAATTAAACGTGCTTTTACTTAAAAAGCTGCGAATTTACTATTCTGACTTCTTATTTTCATCACCGTTGTTGTCACAAAACAATCATTTTTAAAATTTGGTTTGGATAGACAACGTTAAAATTGTCATATTTTGAAAATAGAATGATAAAGTAGTAAAATTTGGTGTGACAGTCGTAAAATTTTTATAAACCTTTTGAAGGAAAATTGAAATGGGAAGTGTTTAATTTTGAATGCCCTTGAGAAGCACGTCAGAAAACTGCGTTTGTGGTCAGCATTTATTGACAATTTTTGTAACTTTACAGTAATAGATGGTGCCAAGCAGCACATTATTTAGCATTTTTCCAACAGTTTTTTCAAAAAGTATCTTAAAAAAAAGCATGTAAAATAGGCATGGAGTAAAAATGGTGCCAAAATTTTTTATCGATTTTGATTTAGCTAGATGTGCCGAAAGTTGAATCAGAAAAACAGTCTGTTAAAATTTTATCGTTTTTACACAATGTTTTGATCTCCCTCCCCAAATTTTTGTTTTTGCAACCCTTTCCTACAGGTTATTTATGCAATTGAACATAACTGAATAGTATCTGATAATCAAGCCCGGTTCTTACCTCGCATTTTAAAAGCGATAAAATATGTTTTTTCTTGAAAAGTACAGTATATCTGCCTAGTCGACGAAGTTATTTCACCCGGATTGATGACGTCGCTGGGATTTGATGTTGTCATCGGAGGTCAAATTATGGTTTAATAGTGTTTCGGCTATTCACAATGAAAAAAATTTTTGCTTTTTGGCAATTGCAACGCAATTATTTGCACTATTTTGCAATTCAATCAATATTTCGTTAAAAATAGCAAACATATATATTTTTTAACACCGACAATTGCGCAAGGCTCAGTAAATTTAGCTATGTAAAATCTTTATCGCAATTCAAGGTTTCCACGTTTCGAAAGATTTTAGGGTGCCAGCACGTTAGGGAGACCCTCCAAATGGGCACCCGAAATTTAAAATTTTTACTCGAGCTTGACAAATTACCGGTAAATTTTTATGGCAGATGAATGAATTTAAACGAAAAATGAAACATACCAAAATTTTGGGTATCACGTTCAGGGTTTTGCCCTCAAATAGAACACCAAAACTTTGATACTTTTAACTGCTTGTGTTACATGGTTGAAATGTTCAGTATGGATGGATAAGTATCAAAAAATGTAACACATGACAAAACTTGGGAATACCATGATTAAATTTTAGTCCCGAAGTGGAACCCAAAATTTACGATGTTTGACGCTTTAAGCTAGATTGCTGAAATTCTCAGAATGGATGAGTATCAAAGAAAGATAAATCGTGTGGAGTTTCCCCCCAAAATTGACCTTCAAGTTTTTCTGTTTTAAAGTGCTTGAGCTTAATGGCTTTGTTTGATAGATACCGTATTTGATTTAGATGGCCGAGCTTTTTGATGAACTGTCATCTGTGACGTCGAGAAAACCCTTTTCTTATCATGTCTTAAGGTTTTTGAGCAATTACATTTGGAAAGTCAATGTTAAATAATGGATTTAATAATTATACAGCAATATCCAATACTTTGGATTGCAGTATCAGAATAGTTGGCTCACGAATTAAAAATGGCTGTAAAATGAGTCTGATAGTAAAATTCGTGCAACCACAGGCCTTGACATTTCTCTGTCAGAAATCAATAAATTTGATTGATATATTAGCATATAGCTTGACAGTCACTAGAATTTTAAAGACCGCTTTATGTCATTGCGTAATGAAGAGAAACAGTGTTAACTTGTACCAAGATTTGTTTGCGGTGAGTATAATAGGCGTTGTAAACGGTTATGAGTTTATTGATTGACAGTAATTAATCAATCTTATTATTTATAAGTTTTCTAGACATTAATTTTAAAAGCGAATAACCACAAAGCTGTTAAAGTTATGAAACATGACAAAATAAGCGGTGTTTTTAAACTAGTAACCTGATTATCAACGGTCATTTCGGTTAACACAATTTGGAGGCAGCTTTAAAGCTTAGGAAAGTTCTAAAGTTCGATAAAAATAGTAGATTGCCGCGAAGTCCCAAATCTCGCTTGCAATGTCACCTTCTAGTTGGTCACGTAACTGCCTAAATGCTTTTAGTTTTCCGATTGTTTTAAAGAAAATCAGCTTCAAACCACACTATAAACATGTAACTGAAAATGCTAACATTTAAAGCCAAGGTTTAGTTTAGCTGGGTTATAGCCTAACTAAACCAAAAAATCTCCAACATTATTCAAAGTTTATCAAAATAAAAACGAAATGGTCAACTTTCTTTACTTTTGGAGAAATGCCCAAAAACCATCTTCTTGATTCTTCTATGACGTACTCACGAGAATATACCAGGCCCTTTTGTATTGGTTTTCAATAAATTTGGTATTTTAAATTGCTGTGAAGAAAAATTAATACTTTTTCAAGGTCCTTCAGACTTCAGAGGAGCGTGATGCCTTGCTGGTATTCACTGCAGAAGTTTTTTGGACGAAAGGAACCAGCAAACCAAGTGTAAGAGTACAATTACTCGCCATACTTGCACTATTGCGGACTAGGTACTGTAATGCACTGACCAGATGATCTTTTGTTCGTAACGTCAAAATCACGATGGGCAGTACCTGTCAGACAATGACAATGATGCATAATTACAGTATGTTCTCAATCAATTGCTGCAATTATATTGCTAGCAGCAAACAGCTCATCCGAAGGTCATGGCGGCTAACTGCGCCCTTATACTAACTAGACTTACTCGTTCTTTTTCAAAAAACTTCTGCAGTAAATACCAGCAATGAATTACCCTCCTCCGAAGGACCATGACAAGTTTTAAATTTTCTTTACAGCATTTTAAAATATCAAATTCCCTGAAAACCAATGCAAATTCCCCGGAGTACGCCAGAGAAGAAGATGGTTTTTGCGCTTCTCTCCAAAATTAAGGAAAGTTGACACTTCACTTTTTCTGTAAACTAGAATAATGTTTGTGATTTTTTGGAAATAATATATCCTGTTAGACCCCTGAACTGGCTACTCCAGGCAATCTGATGTTTCAAAAACAAAATTTGTTTGTGACGTCATTATGACTAGGCTTAGGTAACAGTGCACCCCTGTTTCTTATGAGTGTGACTTCTAAAATATAAGTGGGCGGAGGGAGATCAAGAAGACTTTCAAATTCAATAAAATTTTGCAAAAATGTTACTGCAAACATTTGGTACATTTTTAACATACTAGCTTATAAAAATTTCGAATTTCATTTTTTCGCTCTACCTTAATGCAAAACCTCGACTATATTACAGTAAAATGGATTTTGATGACAGCTTATTTGTGTAGGAAATGCGGCTTTAAGAATTGTGTTTGCATTAAGAAGGAACCAATCGCTGACCGAGCTTCGACTTGACAATCAACGACACATTTTTGGAGCTAAAGTGGAGCAAGAGTTTGCAAGGATACTGAAAGACAACACGTGAGAAGTGCTGCTTTGCCTTACATGGGCATCAAAAACGAAACTTTTGAATAAGAGAACAAAAATTTTCTCATTTGTGAAAAGTTTTAAAATCTCTATCTTCTCTCTTGATTGTCCGCTTTTCCATAAGGGTTGCTGGGGCAGCAACTCGAAATCAAGCCACCACACTTCGCGGTCTTCCATCACTTTCTTTCCATCTCATTTGGTAAGTTAAGCTTGTTCGGGAAACCTTTTTTGAGCCATGCTGCCAACATTGCCAAATCATCTCAGCTGAGATCTTTCGATTCGGGTTACAGATCGATGTTTAGAGATTTTCGAATTTCATAGCAACGTACGAGTATCTTGTCAAATAACGTAATTTCTTCGATTCTTTTTAAAAGCTCATTTCGGACGCTTGCTCTTGAGATCGCACTCTTTCGGTCATTACCCAAGAATCATTACCATAAAAGAGAAATAGAGACAAACATTTCCATGTTTTGAAAAATTTTGCTTTATAACAACCAAATAGTAGGTATTTAGTTTTTCGTCTTGTCTTTCATCACTCGTAAATCCATCCCCAAGATACCTGAAGGATGGCTTAACTGAATTTTCATGTTTTTTGGAGACATTCTCAAAATTACAATTGATAAATCTTCGAAAATTCTGTTTTAAAATTTGATTGGGATAGCGAAAAAATCAATAGATCCGTTTACTCTATGTTCGTTTATGTTTCAATGTTGCTCTATTTATAAATAACTCCATATTTCAGTTGAGGGGGGTCTGGGGGCGGAGCCCCCAGCGCTCGAAAATTTTGCATTTTTTTGCAAAAATAACTTCATTTTAGGGCTACTTTGATTAAAAAATAATGCTTTTAAAACCTGGTTTAGAAATTGGCAGGGCAAACAAGGTTAAACTGGTGGCATAAATGGGCTATTTGGGAGGTGGCTTATGGTAAAATGTTAGTTCTCTTGTTTAGATGCTGGTAACTTATAAAATCGAATAGTTCAATACAACTCACACGGAGTAATCTATTTCATATACAGTTCATAGAGAAAAATAATTGGGGAAGGGGGGCTAATGAAAAGATATTTGAGAGAAATAATTGGTAATTAACTATTACTGAATAGCCCCTCCCTCCCAATCCTTAGTTTATAGTATATTTGTTGATGACACCTATGTTTAGCAGTTTAGCATTTTTACGCTTGCGATCAAATTTGGTTGCTTATTTCTTACCATTTTTCAAAGTTTTCATTTATTTGTGGGTTTTATTTTTGACAAAATAGCCTCCCCCTGAACATATGTTTCAAAAGATGTTTTAAATTACTATTTAGTCCACTCCAGTGCATAAAACAGTCTCAAAAGTGCTAAAAACGTAGTGTTTTTCCCATTCTGCATTTTGTTCGACATGCCAATGGGGGGGAGCTTAGCCCCCCCAACCCCCCCCCCCCTGGCTACGCTACTGGCTACTACACAAATAAAACAATAAATAGTTTTTCGCAAAATTGACATGAGGCTATTCTACGGTTTCAGAACCCTCCTCAGATTTGGATATCAGTTTGCCAATGCAGGTCTCCGTATGACGACATCAAAGTTTCTCACCAGAAACATGGATGACGTCAGAAAGAAGAGAGTAATGGAGCAAAAAAAACGAGCTCAAACATCAGGAATAGTGGTGAGCTTTATAAAGTTACTGAAGAAATATTTTTAGAACAAAAAAATATTTTTAAACTGTTTAAGAAAGTTTGTTAAATTTGCTAACTTTGCTGTTTAGTATTGTAAAGAAGCCTTCAATAACGTGCTACCTTTGCAAACGTAATATTACATGTTATTCATCAAGTTTCCTTGACCACGCGACATCGAAAATAATGGCCTTTCGGTCTTCGAGTCAAGCTATCACCTACCCACTTATTTATACCACACAAGGAGAAAGCTTAACGCAGTCCGTTTTTTTTATTGCTGAACGTCAAGCAGGGAAGCTGTGAATACTAATTTATATAGTTTTTGGTTTGACCCGACCGATATGGCGGGGAATCGAACCAGAGCGTACCGTTTCAGTAACAGACGCTCTGTTTACTCACTGATCGGTTAATGTGTGTAGGCGCATGCTACTATATTTTCGACTTTTTGTAGGCTGCTGCAATGAATCGCGATAAGTCGGGTAACGGGGGTCTCAAAAAGATCTCTAAAGTCTGTTTATTCACGTTCATGTTTATTTGTACTATTTTTTGCGTGTGCAGCCTTCGTCTCAGCCAGCCAAACTGAAACAACCTACAAGTCAAGTTTATCGAGATCAAAAAGCAGAACGAGCGAAGCAATTGAAAGAACAAGGGATTTCTCTGGATGATCATGGCGTAGTCAGAGATGAGGACGTGCAGGTTGTTACCATTGCCTGAAGCAAAATTATGCGCCGGCGCCTTGTCGGGATTTTGCTACGGGAGGGGGACTTGAACTAAAAGTTTAATTATTTTGTGGTTTGAAAACGTTTCATTTAGACGGTGTGCTGAGCAAACTGGTGCAGCTCAAGTGTATCACTGGAAGGGATATGGGGCTAAGAGATTCCCAGTCGCTTGGCGTGTATTCTGATTTTTCCGAAAAAATAACCATTTTAACGCTCTTTAAATCACATTTTGCACGTTTTTAGACCCATTGAAAGAACTAAATTGCTAAAATTGAGAAATCATTAAAAAGAATAAAATTACCCAGACCCTTCTCCCGCCCCTTACTTACAGGTCAAGTCCAAAACACGTTTAGACGCTTGTATGTTGGGTTAATGTTATGTTCTAAATGGCTTGGCTAAGGAGAGGCTTAAGCTCCCTTAACCCTCTCCTGATTGCGCCACGGAATTTGTGACTAGTCAAAAAAGTGCACAAAATGGTAAAAATTGCAAAATGCTGGTATTAAAAAACTGTGGTAATTACTCATAAGTTGAGACGGCTGAATCTTTTCCAAAATTTAAAGAATTTTCTTTAGAAGTCTTGAAGCGAAATAAGATTTAAGCCGTGGAAGCTTCAACGAAAACTGCACGATACTGAAGTTTGTTAACAAAGCACCACTTTTTTGTCTCGTTACAATCCTTTTTCGATTGCATAATGTAAAGACCAATTTCATACAACCTCAAGGCTTATTTTTTAGCTGAAAAGTAAGAATAAATCAACGACAACGCCTGCCTCAACAGCAAAAAATAACCAAAAACAAACGATAAAGAATGATAAGAGAGACTATTCACCGAAAATTTTCAAGTTAAAGATAACAAAACGAAAACTAGAAATAGTCATCCTCGCATTTTTCTTTTGCGGTAGGTTTTCAAGGGTTAAGACTGGGGTTTGGGTTAGGGCTATTATAGGCAGGACTTAAATTGTGGGGGGGACGCATCCCCCCACCGGGACTTAGCGTCCCCGATCAAGATTCAGCGTCCCCCTATCGAGATTCAGCGTCCTCCCAACGAGATTTTTAGTGACCCCCACACCAAAAGAAAGCTTCCTGGACATTTAAACGAAAAAGTGGCCGGTAGTTCCACTAAATCCGAACTTGCGGCCGAAGTCAGTATACCGATTTGCGGCGAAGACCCTTTTTTTTGGTCTTCACCCAGATATGAGTAAATTTTGGTTTGATTGCGTCTGGACACAGATGCGAAAGCGTTTCCCCAAGCAATATTTTACAGTTTAAGTTCTGATTGTAAGTTTGGAGTTAGTTTTAGAGTAAGGACTTGAGGCTGAGTTAAATTTGGGTGAGATTTATAGAATTAAGTAGATACAAATTTCCGGTGAAATAGTTCCTTCCAAAAATATTTCCAACTAAAAAAGAAACTAAATTTTGTACTGTTTCAAAGAGATTTTCCAGCACCATGGCAACTATTCTGAGGTTATAGAGTGCATGTTGTGCGTTGCACAAGCAACTGAGAATTTGGCCGTGGTTCAAGTTGAAAAAAACTCGCTTTACAGCCTTGCAATTTTACGATGGCGCAAAAGGAGCAAAAAGCGTTTTCTTACGCAAATAGAGCATAGAAAATTAACCGGCCAGTTTCAAACCCAAAATTTATCGGTTGTTATATAAAAAAAGAGAATGTAGCACATGTACCGATATTTATTCAAACTAATTTGATATTTTCATCACCAAAATGATTTTGATTGATTTAACAAGTTCTTCACGTTTTTTCCAGAAAGTATTAAATCAGTTAAGTTCTTACGAATTCGGTTTACTTGAAGATTGGTTCATGACTCGGCTGCTTGGGAAGACTGAAGACGCTGCAGCTCAACTTCGTTTGGAGGAACCAAAGTACATTGTGAGTTGCATTTTATTTCCCAAGTTGCCTTGGTCAGGAGACATCAAAGGAACCTTTCGGTCTTCGAGTTAAGCTGCTACCTGCCCGCCTGTCTATGCCACACATGGTGGAGGCTTCACACTATTCCTTTTAATTGCTGAACGTGAAGCAGGGAATCTGTGAATACCAGTTTTTGTAGTCTTCGGTTTGACCCGAGAGGGAATCGAGTCCGAGTCTACCAATCAACCGTTTCAGTAGCGGACGTTCTATGCTCTTAATCGCTGATCGGTGTCACAAACGTTTGAAAGAACAAAATGTTTCTGCAATGATATAATTGTGATTACGACTTTATTTACCAAATTGCACTGACCTAATGCGTTACCGGAATTTTACAATGGGATTGAACCCCAAGCAAAAATCTGATTTATCTCACTGACGATGGCCCAGGGGTGAAACACTGAGCGCTTGGGCTTTCTTTCTTTTATCATTCCCCGCTTTTCCGTGATGGTTGCGGAGGCAGCAACTCGAGACTAAACCGCCATACTTCACGGTCTTCCATCACCTCCATTATTTCGCTTGGGTGAAGTCGCAAGCCTTTGGCCAATTTTTGTAAATTTTCGAAAAAATATATACCCATTTTAACAATATTTGAAAGACATGTACACATTCGTAGAGCCATTTGAAACAACTAATTGCTAAGATTGGAAACCCTGTACCGGAATGAGTAGCATCGCCCCTTCAGCCCCCTGTACTTGTTGGTCAAGTTCAAACACGCTTAAAAGCAAGCATATTAAATTTTTGTGTTATATTTTTTAATAACTTTATTTTATTGATTGGGGTATATTTGTTGAACTTGCGGTATTGTATATTTGGGTGCAAAACACTGTACAGCAAAAAAACATCCAGTAAGGTCAAACGATTAAATGATTTTTTAAACGAGTTTCTTTATCTTCCAGAATGAAGAAGATTTCCAAAACCAATTCAATCAAAAAGTTAAGACTTTACCTAGAAACCAAATTGATGATTTTGAAAAACCAACCCCAACTACTCCGAAACATGAAGGTCCTCCTCATTTTTCCCAAGTTATTGACTCGGATGATGAACTTACTGTCAATGATAAGAAGAAAAATATGTTGTTTGAAAAGTCAACCAAGGCACCAACACAAACAAAACGTTTCTTCCAAGTTTTTAATGATGAAAGTGATGATGCAAGTGAAGCAGAGAGTTTTTTATCAGAAGAAGAAGAACTTTATCAAGTCAATGAAGAATCTTCAAAAAATTTCTACGCTTACAATTCAGATGAGGATCAAAACATTGGAGATAATCACGACATGTCAATAGCGGATTTGGTTGTTGAAGAAGAAATACCATTAAGTCCCACTCCTCCTGAAGACGACGATGATTCTTGCACTGATAATCAGAAAATCAAAAACGACAGCGATAAAAAAACTGAGAATTATGGCACAAGCAAAAGCACAAAGCATAGAATAATTCCTAATACAGGAAGCCGGAAGACTATGAAAGAGTCGGGCAACATCATGGAGGATTCAAGTGATGAATTGACCTCCAGTGATCATGAAAGTGTGATCTCCTGGAAAGAAGGTGACGTTTATGATAGTGATGAATACGAAATCGTTGAAGTTGAGGTAACAGATTCAGAAGAAAGTGGCACTGAAGAAGAGAAGAAGGATAAAGAGACAAATGAATCTGATGAAAACGAAGATTTAAATCAAGCTGGAGTGGACACATTACAAAAGGAATATGATCATCATCAAAAGTTCAGATCTGAGAGCAGAATCGAAATGCGCGGTCGGCTCAAATCGGTGAAGCACTGTAATCGTGGAATACTCGACGAATCATTTGAAACAGGAAATTTGAGTCAGGATACAATCCAGACTAAAAAGACAAACGCTGCTGTCAGCCTCATTGCTAATATACCTGACCAAAAGCACCGCTCTATCCATAAACGTTTTTCAACTTCCTAATACTAATTTAATGAAAGTGCTTTTTCTTCGAGCAATGGATTTTCAGATTTGGCAGAATCGGCGATACAAGAAAATCGTGTAGGCAAACGTTTCTCGATTGTCTTCTATTCACGATTAATCTACTCAAACTTGCTTAGAACAAAATTATGCCTTAAATAATAATGATTATAAACTTATGCCTAGGACCAAGCTTGAAAAAAATTGTACAAATTTGGTTAACTTTATTAATACTACTTTACACAGGCTATTTAACCAACGCATTTTACACGGGGAGGGGGGTGCTTTCCTATAACTCCAAACCCAAAAGTTATAATAGCACCACATTTGGCTTGCGGGTTGGTCTTCACCAAAATTTTTTGAAAAACTGGTTTTAAGTTGATGGCGTCACACCATGATTATAAGTTGATAACGTCACTATAGACGTCAGAGCCATATTTTCGAAAAATGACGTCATAGATGGTTCAAACTTTGCACATAGGTTTGTTTTCTGATACTGAATCAAAGAAAGTCTAAGTTAAAGTAAGTTGCGTCATAAAAGTGTCTTATGACGTCATTTAAGTTAAATATTGGCCAAAAATTGCTTAAAATTTGGAAAGTGATTTTGGCAGACTTCAAAATTGGGAAACTTCTCCTTGTCTTGACGGAGTTAAAGTTGACCAAGTACTTTATTCTGATTAATTTCGTCCTCAATGCGCTGTTTTGTTTTTAATGGCTCATTATTATTTTCCGCTGCGCAACAAATGTTGTTCTTTAGCTCCAACCATTGGCAAAGAAATACTAAATAGTTAAGAAACAGGAGAATTTGCAGTTGAAAGTTACATTAATTTGGCTCATTTCGTTTAGTTATGAAGATTAGCAGAAAAAATAGGACTAGCACTTGCTACAGGCCCTAATTTTGGGCGTCTCAGCTTTACAAAACAATATACCGAGCCATTCGACTCGATTAAGGGGTCTTGAAAGATAAATCCTTTTTTGAGTCTTTATTGCTTAAACGAGGACGGTAGGCAAAACCAATAGGGGTATATTTAAAGTTAGTGCAATCGTGTTAGATAAGATTGGCGTTGACTCCATTCTTCTTGGCCCATTCATTCCAGAGATATTGTACTGTACTTCAAACTCGACCTTGACTGGCTACGCCATCCCAGTTCTATGCTAATGTACTACGCAATTAGGCTCCTGCATTGAGCAGTTTCGCTGCGCGTAAATCAGTTTGATCTGGTCATCAGAACAGATCCGAATGGGGGAAATGCTATCAACGTCACTTGCCAATAAAAATCAAATTCAAGGAGGTCCCTACGTCGTGTTTGAAGTAGAATATTTTCGGAATGATTAGGTCAAGAAGAATGGAGTTACGCCTATCTAATCCAATACGATTGCACTAACTTTACATACCTCCATTGTTTTGTTTTCAGTCCTCGTTTCAGTATAAGTTGAACGAAACTGAGCCAACATCTTATAAAATGCTATCAATCTATCATTAACTTTATAGTACGAGGGTCATTTAATAAATAAGGTGAATTTTTGAGTATAAGCACTTATGCAGTGCTGAGCAAAAGTCTAAGACCACTCACGTAAATTATGCATTTTTGTAATTTCACTAATATTGTACCAAATGTATACGAATTGACGACCCATATTAGCATGATATATGTAAGAAAAACATCAGAACACACAAATAAAGCAATTTTTCAAGAATATCTGTATGTAGTGTGCCCTCCACGGCTTCTAAACACTGCTTCAATGCGTTGTGGCATGCTATCTATGAACTTCTTGCAATATTCAGTGGAGATTTCTTTCGTCCATATTTCTTTGATTGCGGTCACAAGTGATTTTGCATTAGTTGGCTGTTTTTCTGATACTTTATTTTTCAGTAGCATCCACATATTTTCAATCGGGTTTAGGTCTGGACTGTTTCCGGGCCAGTCCAATTGTCGGATATTTTTCTCCCCCAAAACTTCTTCACAACTCTATTCCGGTGACAAGGGGCCCTATCATGCAGAAAAATATCGCACTGATGAACAGTCATATGCAATTGTAGCTTTTTCTTGCAAAACTTTGACATATTTTTCTCCTTTCATAGTTGTTCCAGGAGTTAAAAAGTAGAGTCCGCCTTTCCAGCAGCTGACATTGCCCCCCAAACCATTTGACTTGGGGGGGGAGGGTGTTCTACAGTTGGAACGGTACTTTTCATGATATCGTTCTACAGATGGTCGCCAAACATGTTGCACCCGAATAGAAAATTGCTGCACTGAGGATTTATCCGAAAATAACACCTTGGCCCAATCCTCTGATGTCCAACTACGGTTAGCTTTGGCAAAGCTTAGGCCCTTCTTTTTCATCAGGGGTGTAAGCCGAGGTTTTCGGGCTGGTTTACTAGCTTTTAAACCAAAATTCATGTTTAATCGACGTGAGATCGTGGATCGACTGATATTGACACCTGCCTGAAGAAGTTCCTTACAATTTTTTTGCTAGAACTCAACGGAGATCGTACTGCAATCTGTTTGATGATATGGTCATCTCTACTGCTGGTTTTTAAGGGTCTCCCACTCCTCTTCCTGTCCGTATAAATGCCACAATTTTGAAACTTGGCTTTCGCTTGGTGCACAGCAGTTTTGCTGACCCCTAGTCTGATGGATATTTGACGTTCTGAATATCCCTCTTCACTTAATAAGTTTATCTGAGCTCGTTTTTCTGCTAAAATAGAAGTTTCTTTGCCCATTTTTAAGGGGGGTTGAAAAATAAATACCACCTGGTTACGAGGATATAAAAATCAACCTTTACCTGAAATTGCTTTACCAAGTTTAAAAAGGGCATTCTTCACAGAATATTCTAAGTTATTACGTAATTAAGTGCTTTGTTATAGACCGAATTAGATTATTTCCATATATACCATATTATTGATAGTGGTCTTAAACTTTTGCACAGCACTGTAATTCAGGTAGAAGCTTAATTTTTTTTTTAAGATAGTCTCTCATCAATTTCACACATTTTTCCAGCTGTGTACAAGCTTCTATATTCCCTCAGCATAAAAATCTTTAGACTGATGTCTCAGCCAGTCAGAGGTGGCAATGGATCCGGAGTGGAGCGGACCCTGATATCCGTGTTTTCATGCGGATTCCAATCCAGTTTTTCTCGAAGAAGCGGATCCAGATCTAAATTTGTCTCTGCCCCCCCACCCCAAATTATTTGGGAACAAAATCATCACTACATTGCGCGGAGATCTTAAGTATTCACCTGAAGTTTGGCAGAAAAAGCGCTCCAATTATGAATGAAGACCTTTTTTTGTGTTTGTTTTGGTCTTCACCTGAACTTGGAAAAAATGCACAATCAAATTATTGTTGAGCTGGTTGATAGTCAGGCAGCTATCAAAGCACTCATAAAGTCAACTCATGCAGTACAGTGCTCAACTGCATTAGAAACCTAAATCAGTAGTTACATAGCAGATTTAAAACTTAAAAGTTTTAAATCTGCTGTGTAACTTGTGAATTTTCTAAGCACATACGAGTAAAGGAATATTTATTTGTATGGGCGTTGACTGGCGTTGTATATAGCGAGCTGCAATTTGCTTTACTGGCAAGTAGGTTAATTTTGGCTTTTGGGGTTCAAAATTTGTAGTAGGCATTTACACAGTTGCGCACGCCTGATGAGAACCAACAAGTTTGAAATATGCGTATAGCGTACTATTGTGGTAAATTGCTTATGTGATGTCATATATGGTGTCCATGTTTAGTGATGCTCGCGCAATGCGATTTAGCTAAGTGGAGTGCCAGTGTGATACTGGTCGAGAATCCTCTTTCTGGTGACCTTGTTGTCAGACTTTAATCAGAGTAATCTGAGAAGAGGGTACGATGGCTAGTGCAGAAATTGCCCTCGTGTGTGGTTTGAAGGCTCCGGTGGGCTGTCAGGACAGACTAAGTATGAATTCAGATGCTGATGAAACACTAGCTTAATGGGATAACAGGCAGGGCCTCAGAGAGAAAATTTTCCAGGGGGTACGAAGGTCAATACCGGGCTCCCAAATCTTATTGGCCCCCCAAGCCTTATTGGGGGCCCATGCCGTTAAATCATTTTTTGTCCGATGGGTATAGATAAGAGGGGATAACGATATTCGCATACAGTTAAGGACCTATGAAAAACACAACTAGACATAAAATTGGTTTAAATCCAGCTAGGGGGTTTGGGATGCGCTGTGAGCTCCCCCAGCGGTGTCGGGGGCAGTGCCCCGGAAGCATTAGCACTTTTCATGTTTCTCGAGTTTAAAATACAGCATTTGATCAACATCCCAGCTCCAAACTTGGTTTAATTGATAAGCAGAAAACGTGCAGTGGCGGATTTAGGGGGGGGGATGGGGGGGATGCATCCCCCCCCACCAGCCTAAAAGTAACGATTTTGGCCGAAAAATCAGCCTCTGTTTCGAATAATTCGGCTCCATTTCGGGATGCATCCCCCCCTCCGACCTAAACGTAACGAATCCGGCGAAAAATCAGTCTCAATTTTGGTGAAGACCTTTTTGTTTTTTTTTTTTTTGGAGACCACCTGAATCTGGGCGAAAAAAACGTTTGAATTTCCGATTTCGGCCGAAAAATCACTCTCAACTTTGGTGAAGACATCCGAATTTTTGAGGTTTTGTGCTTCAAATCCCCCCCACCAAAATTTTCTGGATCCGCCACTGAAAACGTGATATACATGAAAGAATGTATGTGAAGTGGTGGATGATGACACTGACACATTATTATACAATATAATGACTTTGCTACTGCAAATCCAAATATTTTACTGATAAAAGTTTTAAGAAGTCATCTGCAATCATAGACTTCACAAACCCAAATACCTATTCAACTCATACAGAAAGAGAGGGTTACTTAATGATAGTAGTATGGTATGTCAACTTTGACTCCGCTCTCTGAGGTTGAAATGCTTTTGGATCTCTGGAAATGTGGGCCCTCGTACGTTGTTATACCGTAGAATTAGGGCTCTCAAGTCAGAGAATTGTAACAAAACGTTAATTTCGGGGCAAGTGTATGGCTTTTGATACATTTTCCTCTTTTTTTAATCAAATCGGTCACTACTGGATGCCCTAAAAGCTGAGTAGCAAAAATAGCGATCAACTAACCAGTACTGAATAGGTTAACTGATATTTTTGCTGTAGGCAAGTTTGATGACGGTGTTATGATGCGATATCAAAACTTAACGCGGAAACCTGAACTCTTCCGGGCCGCTTGAGCCCGGGCCCCCCTAGGCTCGGGCCCGGTACGATGTACCCCCTAAACCCCCCTCTCGCAGGCCCTGAAAGCAAGTATGTGAAAAAGTGCTACCTCACAGGAGTGAAAAAAACCTAAATCATTTAAGTAAACAAAACCACGTCAGTATTGCCTGGATTCCTAGGCATGCAGGGGTACATGGTAACGAAGTGGCAGACTTTGTAGCCAAATCAGGATCTAAATCAAAAATACATGATACTGAACCTTTTATTACAGTCTCGTATGCCGGTTGTATTGGCAGGGTTAAGAACTGGTCCACAGATAGATAGAAATCTATCATATGGAATAAACGGAAAGCCTGCTTGAGGATGAAGGACTGTGTAGGTTGGACGTCTTCACGACTAACAATACGTCTCCTTAACCTTAACAGGCCTCAATTAAATTGAGTAGGGCAAGTTTTTACTAGGCATTGCAATCTACAGCGGCACAAAAAAACTACCAGTCGTGCTGAGTATTCCTTGTGTCCAAACTGAAACCTAGAGGATGAAACACCAAATCATCACGTAGGCAACTGCAAGCTTTACCAAGATATTCGCGTTAAATATTTTGGAATCACCAAAACCACTGTTCACAATGTGGTAACGAAATGTAACATTAACAAACTGGCCACGTACTTGAAGGAAGCTGGAAGCAGAGTCTGAGTTCCACCAGTAACCAAACAAAACTCAATTTAGCAGCTGCAGTTGCAATGGGCCCAAATGAAGCCTCCGTAATGGGTAGGTTTTTTTTTTATACCAAACGGTATATAGCAGATTCGCTTGCACCACTGCACATTTAAAATAATAATAAAAAATCACCTGAAATTTGGCGAAAAAAAAACGCCCGAATTTTGAGTAAAGACCTGTTTATGTTTTTCTTCGGTCTCTGTTTGGTCCTCGTTGCTGTGAACAGAGTCTGGTTGTTTACAGGCAGATCCGGATCTTAAAATTGAAAAGGTGGAGGATCCGGATCTCTTCATGTTGGATCCGGGTCCTTAAATTTGTGGATCCGGCTACCTCTGCAACCATTCGCTTACAACACTTTTGACGTCATCGTCACTTTCAAACTTTGTGCCTCTCGTGAACTCTTGCAAGGGACCAAACAGGTGAAAGTCTGAAGGGGCAAGGTCTGGGCTGTAGGGGAGATGAGGGAGCAGTTCCTATTCTAGGTTGTTGATGGTCTGCTGGGTGAGGCCTTGCGTTTTCATGATGCAAGATGACTCCTTTCGACTGATAACCCCTGCGTTTGTTGTTTATGTCTTTTTTGCGTTTGTTCTTTATGTTCGTCCCCTGCGTTTGTTTTTTATGTTTGTTCTTTATGAAACATGTGGCACCATACACAGTTGACATTCTCCTATGAATTTCCGCAGCTCTGTCCCTTCTGCAACTAAAAACTTGATAACTGACTGCTGTTCAATCCTGGAGCATGCTTCTTTATCTGACCTTTTTGTGTATTACCAAAACTCTTAAACTTTTTTTTTAATCGACAGAAGAAATTTCATCCATGTGAATAAGAAAACAAAAACAAAAGAAATTAAGCTTTTATCTGAATTACAAGTCCTTATTCTAAAAAATTCTCCTTGTTTATCGGATGACCCGCGTATTTCTTGCATTTTTGCTAACTGCAATGGCATTGCTTACTATTGTGCCAGAAACTAATTATTCGGTTTAACTCGTTACGAGTTATCAGGGAGCCTATTTCCGACAAATTATGTCTGAAATAACGGCTGCAAAACGTTGGCAAGACTGTGTACAATCTAACCGACCCAAGAATCGAACTTTAGACCTTCTTTTGCAGAGACAATAGAGGCCAATTTATCCAACAGTTTAAGTTGTTTTTGTTATTTAACTTTTAATCAATTTAAGCAAAACTGACGGGCTAGCAAATGATGTAGAGCTATCTTTACTCAAGACTACACCATTCGTAGTCCAGTCACATGGCCCTACATCTCACGCAGTTCAAACTTAGTAACTGTTAAGACATGGCGATGTGCGGTCAGGTGATACGCGCTGCTGGAAACAGCTATCTCTGTTTGAAATTTAGCCTTGGTTGGGTTGAGATGATCATTAAAAAAAATACGGATCTGCGATTATTTTATCAATGTCTAAAAGCTTGAGGATGCCATCTCGACAACTCAGACTTACGCTAGTAAATATCTCTAAAGTTTTGGTTTCAAAATTTAACCAATCACGTGGATAGAGCATCTGCTACTGATACAGTAAAGTTGGGTTTAATTCTCGGTGGGGTCCAACATAGACGATAAAAATTGGTATTTACACCTTCCCTGTTTAAAGTTTAGCAATAAAAAGGGACAGTGTGAAGCCTCCCAACATATGTGGTGAACAGGGGTAGCTTGACTCGAAGTCCGAAAAGGTCCCTTTGCTGTCTCCTAACTAAAGTAACTGGCTAAATAAACTGTAATTACAATGTGGTAGACAGGTGGGCACTGGGTAGGTGACAGTTCGACTCGAAGACTGTAGGTCCCTTCTTCGCAGTCTTCTGACCAAATAGAACAACGTAATTACGAACTTACAACCAGTATACAGTATAACAAAGTATATTCAACCTGCTGCTTCAAAGATTACGTCACAGCAATAAAACAGTGCCAAGTACATCACAGTGGACGTGGCCACGTGTGGCATGGTCCAGTACGTCATCAGCTGTCGACTTTTGCAAAATTCGTATATGGCCACACCCATATAATAGATACAGTGCATTTAAAAAGCAATATTAGAAAAGTTTGCTCTCAAGAAAAACATGCAAACGCAGATTTAGGATTTTGAAGAGTAGGTCCGAAATAGACTACAGCATTTAGTTGCTCAATACAAAATGAAGAAAAGCATTCATTCAAAAAATTTTAACTTAAGGGAGAGAGATCAAAGATAAGTTACCGGTAGCTCTTAAGTGTATTGAAAACCGTGAGAACTAAATGAAACAAGAAAATTTTTTCGATTTTGACACAATTTTTTCTTTTCAACCTTATTTTTGAAAACATATTTGTACTTCGCTCAAGCAATTACTAAAACTGCAAAATATATTTTATCCTACGTTTTGAACTCATTGAACACGTAAAAACTGTACATATAAGTAATAACTTTATCTAGAGGAGTGGTTAGACTTCGAGCAAGATAAGCTTAAAGTATTGAGCAAGAATGCTAGCAGCAAAATCAAAAACGATTCTAAAAATGCAATAAAACAGAAAAAAACTGAAACAACACTCAAAACTGCAGCTAAAAGAAAAACAAAAAAATGCAAGATAGGGCCGACAAACACATTTTTCAAAGCTAATTTATGCTTGATCAAGGTGGTAAAGAACTTCATAAGCAAATTATTATCAAGACAAAATAAAAAGTCATTGCACTACAAACAGCTCTTTGATGACAGGCAGTACGTTGTGTCTGATTGTCAAAGGATTTGAAACTTCTTCTTTGAAACTCAAAATGCTTCTTAACTTAAGTGGGAGGCAGCATTCTGTAAAAAAATCACAAAAATCACACAATATGCCGTAAAAGTAGTCGGTGCAAAAATACATGCACAAAACAAAGGACTTACAATACGCAAAAAAGCACAGCCTAGTAGTTCTTAAATAACGCTACGGCACAACAATATGGTTTTCCAGTTTTTGCTTTAGGATGTGTCAATGAAATTGCAAAAAAAAACAGTATCGCAAAATTACGCTTTGATGCTATCTAAACTTTGTTGTCGGTAGATTAATACAAGTTTAATACAATTATTATGCCTATCGAACAAAATTTTGGATGGAGCATTTGTAACAAGTCACAGGCATTATCCCTCACCCTTCAGCTCTGCAAGACCATGCAAATAGATTTCATTTTTGATTTTTTTTTCTGAAATTTATGGGTTGAAACTTTTTCATTCAATAAATAAGTACTAGTTGCGGAGAGTTTCTCCTGAGTTAGTAATGGAGAGGTGTTGAAAGTGAAAGTTCAGTTTTTTCTATTTATTACACTTGTATTCTTCGAAGACAGCTCATATTTAGGAAAAAATTGGGGAGCAAGATGGGCAAATATCAAGCTTGAGTGACAACTTACCCTCCAAAAGTTTCGAAAAACTGTTCCATTTCTTTTTGCAACTGCGCGTTTCTTTCTTCAGCTTGCTTCAACCCCCGTTCTGCATTACGTAAGCGGATTTTAGTCATCGCATGGCGTTTCGCTTCTTCTTTATACCTGAAGCATAACAGGTTAATTTTTGAACCATTTTTTGTTTCACGATCTCCTAAAACGTATGCGCACTTTCATAGAAAATATTTAAATAAGAGTCAGGTCCGTTACCACCCAGAATTTCGCAGCATGCAGAAATTTCTTTGTAAGTATTTTAGAACAGTAAAAAAAATGTACGTGGCTCAAATTCAGAACCGCAAGATGTTGAAAGCCACTTGAAATCCCTTAAAAGTTGGTTATTGTAACAAGAATTTTCATTATGGGCAATTTGCAATGACTGGCAATGCTTGGGAAATCTCAACCACCCCTTTTCTCAACAACTTATAATGAGCTCACATTGGACAGTTTTTTTTGTGCGCATATCTATTTCCATTTTAACTGAAAAGTGATTTTGGTGTTTTAAATGGACTAATTTAGGTAGTGAAAACAATGATCCGCACCGCTTAATATATTAACAACTTTGAAATGAAATTAGGGAGTAATAAGATTAGATTTTAAATTTAGCAACATATATAAAACAAGCTAAAGCAAAGTTATAAAATCCTCACATCAGCAAAAAAGAACATCTATCAATCATGCTTGTACCTATCTGCCCTAAGTATTGTTACACGAGGTAAAGCTTGTTATGACTCATTAGTGTCCAAACATACCAATCAGCTACAGTAGTTAGCCACCTAAAAACTTGACATGTGGTCAAAACAGTTAAAACACGAGGTCGTATTAGCTTTGGCACGTTGTCATCCCGATAAAAAAACTTACTTTGTGTCAGCTGCAGACTCAGCACTTAGCCGGCGACCAAGGGCGCTGTTCGGATCCCAAATATCAGCAACAGACTCTAAAAATACAATAAAACTTATGTCAAATAGGAAATGTATTTTACACAATCATATTCACTCCACGATTTTTAGTGGTTGAGTGGATAAAGCGTCTGCCACTAAAACGGTAAACTCGGGTTGATTTCCTGGACGGGTCAAACCAAACACAAAAAATTCGTATTCACAACTTCCTTGCTTGACGTTCAGCAAAAATGGCGACAGTGTGAAGCCTCCAATAAGCATGGTGGGCAGGCGACAGTTTGACTCGAAGACCGAAAGGTATCTTCACTGTCTCCTGAGCAAGGCAACTTATTAAATAAAATACAATTAGGACCAGGTGAAAAAACGCGATCAGTTAGCCATTACAACTAAATTTAGAGGCAAGGGTTCGACTCGCAGTCAGGTCAAACTAAACAATATCAGTTAGTATTTACTGCTTTATTGCTTGACGTTCGGCAGTAAGCGAGAACAGCTTGGAAATTAATTGATCGCATAGAGGGACTGTAACTAATTTGATAAACTGGTGTATCTTTTCATTTGGGTCAAGCCAATATCATTTTTGCAATTAAAATCCAAATCAAAGACAGAAATTGCTTTTCTCAGGGTTCTTCCTTGCCATTTAGCATTAGATAGCGTGTCAGCTTGGCCTAACGATCACAAAGCCCTTTTGTCATCTGGCTAAGAAAATTGGTAAACATATACCGCAAATACAAACTCATATCTTCTAACCTTCACTTGGAACCGGAGAAGAAGGAGCATCTTCATTTGTTCCAGTGACGGAAGACATGGAGCTATTGGATGGAAGAAGACTCCTCATTTTGAACATGTAGTGCTCTTCCAGGAGTTTAACTCGTTTTTCGTTCTCGAGTTGTGTTTTTTGCAATTCGTCCTAAATGTGTAATGAAAATAAATTTCATAATATAGTTTGTGTTGCGCTAAGACACAAAATTCAAAATTTGTTTGAAAACGTGACTAGAATAGTAAAATGCTATAAAAAACCTAAAAGAGCAGCATAAAAAACCTTCTAAAAAAAGAGAATATTTGTGGTTTCTCAAGAGGCATTTTAATCAGCAACAGTTTCACTATACTACGGTTACAGTCGGTGAATCAAGTTTCCTCCTTTGTAAACTATCACGGATCAACACCTAAAATCGAAACTAACTACAAAACTTGATGCAGAGACAATTGTCCAGCAGCTACAAAGACGAAAGATGACGAATTTTATTTAAAAAAGGAAATGGTGCAAAACCAAAATTTTGCGCACAGAGCTGGGCAACGCTGTTGTTTTAAGCTATTGCCTATATCATTATCAGCAGTTTTCAGCACTTCTAAAAATACAGCTCTCAGATGGCACAAACCTTTAGGGAGTAGCTCCGATCCGTAGGCTTTTATAGGTTTGAAACGATTTAACAACTGCGATACTGAGAAAAAACGCAAACGCTAAATCGCTAGGCTATTGCAGTAAAGATGCAGAAAACCTATGAAGATTTTAGTAAAAACAAATAGCTGGTATAGTTTGCTGGTTAAGCACTTCAAAATATAGAAAATAACTGCACAAGCTATAGCCTAAGTGCGTTTCAACTAAAATCATTTACTTTAAGAATTTGCACTTGGTCTTCCAGCTCTTTGTAGGTGGGAGAGCGGGAACTCTTTCTTGGAGAGAAGCCAAGTCGTCTCTCGGATAAACTGGGTGAGATGCTGCTGGGGTCAGTTTTAGAAGATCGTTGACTAGATGATGACTAAAACCACGAAATGAAGTTAAAAAAAACTGTCACAGATCCTTGTACAATTTGACCAAAACTAAAGCTATTTATTGAGTTCAACGCGCCGAATGACCGCATTGGGACGTGGTCTTTTTACCGCGGAATGGAGTGACCCAGGCGCGATGACATCACGCGTCCTTCAGCCTTTTCCGACTCCAATTAAAGCAGGACTTCCTGCCCGCAGCAACTAACAAAACCTGCTTACTGTAACAATAATCTAACAATCTAGAACTAAATTCTACAAAAAAGCTGAATTGTTTCTCAGAGACTAACCCAAATACTCTCGATATCGTACAGTAAGTAGTTTCTATAGTAAAACGCTTGCACAATGCACAGTAGCTAATTACGTACAATAACAGGCATAAAAATCTCATCTTACTTGATTGTCGTGAGATTTTCTCATACGAAGTTGGGGTTTTGGAGGAATTATCGGATGTGACGAAATGGAAGACTCATCCGGCGATAACCGGTCCCTTTTTCTACCGGTATCGCCTAGGCTTGGCGCTGCGGCGGTTTTTGTCGTGGGACAAGATGATGTCCGGAGGTGTTGAATGGACGAGTCTTGCACTGACCGATGAGGACTGACACTTTCAGACCCCGAATGTGGTCGTAAACCCGGAGGAAGAGGGCGGGAATGGACTTCTTCATCTGCTTGTCGACTTAGAGGCTTTTTGTGCGGAGAGATTTGACTCCGCTCCGGAGTGGGGTGTCCCGAACGGGAGAGTTCACTGCTCAATCTGCGAGAATCAAGACTGTCTACGCTACCAGCTACTGCATTCATTGACGAATTGCTGCAGGCTTCTGGGTCATTTGGTCCAGAAGATGCACTCAAATTATCATAAAGGGATTTCCTTTGAGGATCCTCCGAAGTGTCAAGACTCCCAGCCGACTGGGCACTGGCCCGACGGCGATGGGGTTTCAGAGGCTTGCGTGTAGGTGGAGGTACAGAGGGTATAGGAGGGGCACGTTTTTGAGTGTTTTCAGGGGTTCCATCTAAAGACCCAGTGCCACTGTCATCGCCAGCATGTCTAGTAGCTAACGTATTCATTGGGGAAGCATTGGTAGTCAAAGTCCCAATCCCAGGATCCCCGTTCAGATTCCCTTCTTCCACCACTCTCTCAAGAGAATTGCTGTCATACGAATGTTTCGATCGTCGTGTTGGCTCATCGTCGGGAAAGAAATATCTGAAAACAATAAGTTTTTGTTAACAAGCTGCATTATCCGATTTTAACCAGCTTTCTAACTATCGTTAACGTTTTTCGATTGTACTGTAAACTGATCCGTGGTTTAGTGGACTTCTTCTGAAGCGATATAATTCTGGGTCGATTCCCAGTCAGGTCAAAATTGCGAAACTGTTTTTCTCAATTACCCTGCTTAGTATTGAGCGTTAATGTGGAACATCTATTTTGAGTATCTATAGATTCGCGGCTGATAACTTAAAAACAACAAGATCTTTTTGCTGTTTCCAATCAGGACAAGCGTATGACACAACATTTAGGATACATTTCTGACAGACTTACTCGTGTTTTTCAATGAAATGATGTACAATTCTTTGGACGTGAGCTTGGTCGGCCATCATTGTAAGGGCATTTTCCTCTTTAGATCGCATCAGGTTGGGTCCGAAAACTAGCGCCAAATTGGAAATGTCCATTTTGTTTGACGATGAATGACGCTGCACTTCGTCCAAAAAGTGACACAAATACCTACACAAAGTAATATTGATAGGCAAGAACTGAACACAAAACCAAGGGATGACAAAACATTCGAAAACGGTCCGAGTAATTGAGGCAATTTACATGCCCGTAATTATAAAAATAATTATACCATTTGACATTTCGCTACCTAACATTTTTGGGACTCACCAAAGATCATAAGTTCTGCAATTTTTCACTTTTCGTTTTGTGCTTTCGAAACTTTGCCATTGAAAAGTTTAAATGCTAAAACAAACGCAAAGAACAAAATCTTACCTTAAAAGATCAAAATTCGATTGCGGAAGAAGATTGACTTGGTCTTTGATGATTTTCCTTATTTCATCTTGGTCTTTGGATGACTCATCTTCAGTTTCCGACAGTTGTTTGTTTGCGTCATCACTCTGCGTAAGTTTGGCTGCACTTAAAAGGGCTTCGTATTGTTCGAATGGTATCACTGGATCAGGTAACTCTCGCAAGTAACATTTTAGCAACGAGGCAATGGTATGGACGTCGGTAGTTCTGAACGCAAATATTAAAATCATGTAAAAAACAAGGTTTTTCTAATCAGCTACTTAGTTGTTCGAGCAAATTACTTCCATAAAACGCGACTTTTAACAAGGGACACTAATTTTTTCTAGCAATTTAAAAATCGCTGGAGTACTCTCGAAATAATTGATGGAAAAGCTTGTAAATCCGTTGCAATGAGTAACAAAACCGTTTTTGCAAAAGACCAAGTTTTTAACGGATTACACAAACGTTGGAACTACCTCTTCTCTTCATCAAACATACGAAAGTCTACCTTTGAACTGAATTGCAATCGCACATTAACATTCAAAATTTCCTGTTTAAGATACTAACGCTTAACATTTACTCAACTAAGTTAAAGTTAAACGTTCAAAATATAACGGTTAAAACTATAACGTTTTAAATAAACAGTAACGCTATTCACGTTAATGTAACCACTGAGCCGATTTTTATTAGTGAATAGCATTTTTTGTTGGGTGCACGCGGACTTATTGTCGGAAATCACTGTGGGGCAAACCGATACGCCAACATCTAAGAAAGAACACTGCTGAGTGACGTTTAAATAAAGAACCGCTTACTTTGGAAACGTAGGGCGTTCGCCCATGTCATAAGCATCTTGGAGATCTTTTACTTCATTCGCTTGGCCGGGAAGACGAAAGAGCCCCTCCTCGGTTAAGCCTTTGTTCGCCCGCATAAACTCGACACAGTTTTCAACAATAATCGGGACTTGGCGAGGAGTCATACGACTCGATAGCCCAGACCTCATACTCGATACTGAACCGGTAGAACCAAGTCGACGGTCATGTCGCAAAGTCTCATCCAAATTTTGACCAAAAATACCTGAAGATAAACAAAAAAAATTTTGTATTACTTAACGAAAAGTACTTGTGCGGATCGTATTTTCAAAGTGGAACAACTTTTCGTTTTAAAATATAAAACTTGATTTTGCTCGTTCGTCTCTGAAACGGATGGTCTAGGTTCAAATCTAAAGACGGTCTAAAGGACAGTGTTGCAAACGGATAGCCACCGATGCAACATTTTTTGAAAAGGAGCTGTGTTGCTCACAGGCGCAATGACGCGGAGATGAGCCCATTCAACTCCTTACACGCCTCGGCGAAATAGTAGAAGTGAACAGCAAGTTTAATGAAAGGTTTGATTTGATTTTAGGTTATTTTGTAACAACATTTAATTTACCAAGTTGCTTTGGCCAGGAGACAGCGAAGGTACCTTTCGGTCTTCGAGTCAAGATGCGAACTGCCCATCTGTCCACCGCACACAGTGGAGGCTTCGCACTGTTTTTTTTTGTTTTTTTTTATTGCTTTAAATTTTGATTCGAAATAGTCCAAAGAATTTTTCCAGTTTAATCTTTTTTTCCAAGCAGTCCAAAGATTTTTCAAAACAACCCGAAGATTTTTCAAAACAGCCCAAAAGTTTTTCCAATTTAATCTAATTTCTGGTTTATCAAGAAGTGTTTCTCGGCGCTAACGTTCCCTCAGTTTACACAATGCGTTAAATTCTGCTAATAGGCTACTAAAATATGACGATATTGACTCAGAAGATGTGTGCATTCCCATGTACACAGAAATAGAAAGTTATTCAAATCAAAAACAGAAAGAGTCCTTTTTGTGTCTTTCAAGCTCGAAAATCCAATCAAAAATGTTTACTTTCAAAAATGATTTCAAATTATTTCAGTGTTTTGAAAGTTGGCAAAGCTTGCGCTAAGCTACTTTGCAATCAAAGGCAGTTAAAATCGGCACAAGCGACTTCACCGCGAGCTTCAGACATTAGTAACTTTTTGTCCTGAAAATTTTTAGTCAAGTTGTTTGAAAACGGCAAAGCCAAGGTTAAGCCGTTTTCTAATCAACAAAGTAAAACCGAAACGACTTAAAACCACAAAGCTCTGTTTAAGTTTTGGACTGTGTTAAGAGAGCTAAAGTATACAGCATCAATTATTGATTGAGATAAATTTTAATTAAAATTCATCAATTTTTTAAAACAGATAAACATGTAAAACAAATAAAACGAAAACCTAAGCAAACCGCAATACAAAACCACACTAAGTCAAAAGATAATCCTCTATGTATGTTTTAAATAAGTCTGATTAACGGTGGTGTAATCAAAAAAATTATTAACGCACCGTAAACACATGTTAACGTTCAATAACCACAGCACAAAACATGATTTTAATATTGCGATCATCACACTAGTCATAGAAGTAGACGGTCAAAAAAAGTTCTACGCAATCTTAACCCTCTACCCACTTTTTTCCATATAGTTACCGGGGGCCTTTTTAACACATCCCATTGGTTTTTCTTTCGCACATGACGAAACTTACAAGTGTTGCCCGTGCAAGCTGAAAATTTGCTTATTTTCCCAAAACCAATCTTTTGAAACCTACAGTTTAACGAACATTAAAAGCAAACTTGCACAAAAGGCATAATACGTATAGAAATTCGTTTTAAAACCTTAACTATTTTGTTTTAGAAATGTCCTCTGCCCCTAACCAGACTTCGCTGCTACTAAAGGCTGACTGGAAGTTGCCCAAAATAAAGAAACGCCTATTACATACCCTAAAAAAAGTTTTCGATATTACGATGTTTTTAATGCATAAGAATTGAGATAAGGAAGTATACTTGGAAAAATGCAAACTTAAGCCGAAAACCGTAAAATAAGAAGAGTCCAAAGGTGACTTGCATAGTTTAAACGGGAGTGAAAATCAGTGCGTGACTTTAAACGTTAAAGTTTCACTAAACGAAATGTTAAAGATCAATGATTTGAAAATCGAAATCATCTCGCTTCTTAAGTCGAATATTCCTTGGATGAAAGTTCAAAAAAAAAATTTGATTTTCGTACAATTAATTTTAATAGAATAGCACGGCTGAAATTCAACTTGAACATTAATATTTCGTACTGCAAAACTCACAATCTAAAAAAAGTACGACTAATTTGGAAACCACTACAAAAATTTGTTTACGTTTTGTTGAAAATGTTCTTTGAAAGACTTACTACAGCATGTAAATTTTAGTAGTGCGATAACTTTATAATGTTACAAATATTTAGAAATGATTACAGTAACCTTGTCTATTGTCCACTGATTAGCTTCACTCTTTTGCTTCAGAAATTTTCAAATTGAGTACCATAACCACGAGAAAAAAAATCATTTCCTTGAATAGGAATAAAAATGTAACGTAGCAGCCTAGCAGGTTTACCTTGATTGGTTTTCACAACGATTCGTCGATAAAATTGCGATTTTGCGCCCCTACGGTCGCGAGGTTTTTAGAAATCAAAACTTTCGCAATTACGCTTACAATTTTAGAGACTAAGTAAAATAGACTTGGCTAAAAATTTGCAATCTTTTGCTTCCACATCAAAACACCCACAAACTGGCCAATTGGTCGAGCGGTGACGCGTTCGTCTCTGGACCGGGAGGTCTAAGGTTCAAATCTCGGGCCGGTAAAATCGATACAGTGTTGCCAACGGCTCGCCACCGTCGCGACATTTGTTCAAAACGAGCTGTGTTGCCCGGGCGCAATGACGCGGAGATGGGCCCCGCAAACTCGTTACAAGCTTTGGCGTAATACAGCAAGTATAATGAACGATTTGATCAAATCACCCACCTCCACCAAAAGGCGAAAGAATGACTCTTCTTATTGCTTTTACCCACTCATCCATGTCTGATTGGGAAGAAGCGGATAGGAGATAAGATTCATGGTTGTTGTTCAGCTGCTTACTATCTGTAACAAAATTGGAGACTGCTTACAACCTGCAACAAGAATTAGCTAATATGCCGTTTTAACCTACCAAAAACGGAGATTTATGACGTTATGTGAATTAAAACTATAAGCTATATGCTTTATTGAAACCAAAAATTTAGCTTTTTCCGAATTTTCGCAATGTTTGTAAATCGATGGCTTGCATGCTTGAACATATTGCATGATTGAACATGACAATTTCACAAACATATAATCTTTCTGTAACTGTTCTTTTTTGAATCCCCAACTGAAGAGAGCTCAATGACCAGAGAAATTATAATTTTATTCACAGTCAAACTTATAAACTCTTAACAGTCTATTTCACCCTTACGGGGTCGTCAGAAGAGTTCTATTTGAACAAGAAGTTCTCTTCTGATGATCCCGTAAGAGTGAAACAGACTCTTAAGGGTTTCTATATTTGACTGTGGACAAAATTATAATCCTTTTTATTTTCAAGGCTTCGTTCACAAATACAACTAGTCTGCAGACTTGTATTGCTAAAGCGTCGTGGTTAACTCTACAGGGTCTGAAATGTGGTAATAAAATTGTAATTACATCTTTATTTACCAAGTCGCCTGGGCCAGGAGACAGCGAAAGGACCTTTCGGTCTTCGAGTCAAGCTGCCACCTGCCCACCTGTCTACTACATACGGTAGAAGCTTCACATTGTTCCTTGTAATGTTGACCGTCAAGCAGAAAAGATGCAAATGCTTATTTTTATGGTTTTTGGCTTGACCCGGCCGAAAATCAAACCCGAGTCTACATGCTTACCGTTCAGCATTATAAGGTGCAGTGTGAAGCCACCGCCATTCCATGTAAGTTCATTATATGATCCATTCCCAGGCAGACTCGACTATGAGCGGTACGGCATGGTGGGACACATTTCAAACACACTGGTTGGCTTCAAGAGCCAACGCCGCAGCATCAACAAAATTGTAGACAATAACCTTACTAAATGCTTTTTATGTCTCCGCCACCACTAATTTACCACCGAAATTCATTTTTTGGTTCGTTTTTAAACATCCGGGATTGTTTGCTACTTAGTGACGTAGTACTTGTAGATGTTGTAATAGCAATTTATTTTCCTTGTGTGAAAAATCTATATATTATTCTTACAAGCAATAGATTTTGATAATAACGTGATGGTAATACGTAAATGCATATGGCTTTTGATTTGATAATTACGACTGGCCCAAGGCAAAGTGCCAACTGCCTAATTGCCATAAGTTCGCAGTGATTACAATATCCAGTGCTCAGGCACTAACGTAAATAAACGATTTAACCGTCAAAATTAAAACCAACTTTGACCGTATAGCGGGGTAAAGGTAACAATTGAAGCTAAAATAATCACTTCTAACTGTATGATAACTTCAACTTATTATTTCCAGTTTTAATTTTTCAAAATGCGGCACATTAATTACATTTGCCAACGTGTAAACTATTTAATTTTACGCTGTTCCCATGGGCCTCCATTTTAGCCATTTCCATAATTTGTTCTGGTTACGAAGTAACGAACTACAAGCGTATATGCAAATTCACATGGTGATTTCATCATGCCTTTGAGAATTGAATTTTATCTATTTAATACTGAAAGCTATGGAAAATAACATCGGCCTACCTTATAAAACTAAACCAATTTTTTACAAACGGCATCTTAATACTGAATACTGATAAAAAAGCAGAGCTTTTCCTAAAGGTTTTTTTTCTTATTGTAAATTTAGCTACTGTAACTGCCATACTACACTGAAAACTGCTAAAGATACGCTGAGGCGTTTTATAGCTATTGCACCAAAACTTCCTAACGATAGTAAAAAGATTTGCAGAATTGTATTCTCCTGGGATGAAAATATTGATTTGTTGCTGCTCAACTTCGTTTTCCACATAGAATGGTCACGTTTTTTGTACACATTAAAGAAATGTAAAAGAATTGTTAGGAAAGAAATTAATCCATGTCGTGTTCAGTAATTTGATTTAGCAGGAAAAACTTAAAAGGTCGCGACCCGCCAAGTTCGAGAAGAGCAAGACAACGAATCTTAAAATGAAAAAAAACTGCCGAGCAGGAATAACGGCAGTAAATAGAATAGCAATTTCTGGACGAGGGGGGCACTCCAACAAGACTATATGTAGCATGTTTCCTTATATGCCAATAACAGAGTACGAATTTCTAAGCACACAGATTTAGAGTCTGCAATTATCCAATCGGAAAGAAAAGCAGTAGTTTTGCTGTAGTTATTAGATCTATTCTTCGGCCCGCAGCTTTATCTCTTCATGAACGTGTAATTATGTGGTCACCGCGTTCACTGTATTCAATCAACAATAATATATTCCAATTCCATCAGCATTCTATTGTCTACACTTTGTTATTTTTACCCATCTCGTTAATAGCATTTTAGAAATCAAAAACATTTGTATGCCCTGGCATTCTGAGGTGAGGTGATAAAAAATGCTGCACTCTAGTACATAAATGCAAGCAATACACCACTTTTACAAAGCTACGTCACAGCGCACAATTGTTTTCATGTGTAAAATTTAGCAGCTACGGCATGACTCTTGCTGAAATTTCCATTAAATATCCAAAATCATTACGGAAAGTTTGAAGCAGACCAAGAATAAGACAATTTTTGGAACACCATACCATATTGCTGCAAAGTTTGGAAAACACCACTCCACTACAAGCTTGGCTAACCTCACGTTTCAATAATTATTGAAATCAGTACCGATATCCAATGATAATTACTAAAATACGAATTTAGTGTACTTTGTAATAGTATAGTAAGATGATAAATAGAATGGTGTGTCTAAGCTTTGCAGCAATGTGGTTACCGAAAGTCACATCTCTACCAAAAGTATATTTTCGCAATGCGTAGACAAAAAAAAAAACGATAAAAATATAATCAATACTTTAACATTTAACATATTTTTTGCCACTTTGCAATCAGGCGACTGGATTATCGTGAAGAGACCATATCATCCACAACTTTAAGTGAGTTTAAATTAAGTGCCTTCAAAAACATACAAGTTTGCTAAATGCTAATGTTTAAAATAGCTGATGGCCTTTTAATAACTTTTGTGTCTACTTACCTTAATTAACATTAAACCATACTGCAACAGTAAAATTTTACGGAGATGATTTATTAAGTTCTTGATTAAACGAAGCACCCTGAACCACCACAAAAGCGCAGTATCAAAACAATCGGTGAAGCAAGTTTCTACCGCTTCAGTGTTGTACCGCTTTTCTAAATTTTCTCACTAAAACAATCACAAGACTGACTTATTCAGAACTGTACGAACAAAGTAGTTATTTGGGATGTACGAAGATTGTTTTCGTTTCCTCATTTGTGTACAGCATTTTCTACGTGGTTTCACAGGAATTCATAATGATAAGAGTTATACGTTGCAGAAGTGGTAATACTTGGTGGTAATTTGCCGTCACCCGCATGTTATAAAATTCACATCAGTGCAAACGCTATGCTTTTGTGGAAAAATACAAATTTTATAAAAATCAAAATAAATTTATTGAGTTAATTTTGCAAACATATGTGGGCTTGCCTACTACACAGCACACTCGGACCGTACTTGCATAGTATAATGCCTTATCCTCCAAAATGTGATTACCTAGGTCTAAAACTACGAGTTATTCGACCAAACTTATAGGTTAGATGATAAGATACTTACCTTGGAAGCAGTCCAATTCAGGTAAATGCTTGTTGCTCACAGTTAAATTGTTATTTTGCGGTTTTTCGTCTCGCATGACGTTTTTGTTGAGCTCTAAATTTTGCGTATGATTGTGATCGTCTTCACATGATTCATTTTTATCGTCGCTGAAGCTCGGTCGAATTTCATTTGTCGGCCGACTGCATAGCTCATTTTTCCCCCCAAAAAAGGCAGTGTCGCCCGATGGGTGGGTTAAGTGTTTATCGGAAAAAGCTTTATGATATCCATTCACAGTTCGTGGCCACGGGCCGCTCTGGTTATACTCATAATCAAACTCTTTCCGATGCTGAGATACCGAGGTAGCAGCAGCTGCATTTGAAGCAATAAAATTATTGTAGTATGCCAAAAGAGTGAAATTCTCTGTGCTTTGCCCATTTCTTGTACGCCCATGAGTTCGTCTATGCTTTTGCTTGCTCTGGCATCCGCTACACTGACCAATACTGCTAGCCACGGACCCCATAATAAATTACCCAACATTGGCCTGTCAAAAACAAGAATAGTTATTAAAAGAGCACCCAAAAATTGCTAAAACTACTCCTGAAGAACGCAGGCTGCTGCAGCAGTTACAGTCTACTATCAAAAACAAGATCAGTATTTACGTTATTTTGGTTGAATATAATATTTTCACCACATTTACATTAAGATACAATTATTCCCCACTCTTCGTATACATAACGAGCACAAGAAAATTCAATAATCAAGTCTTTGCATGACTGCAAATTTTGGGAAGAGCAGCCATTGAGTACTAACTTCTTTTAACACCTGCAATTGCATAGAGCATACTGCAACCGCGAGCTACGGCCGCAATAGATTCTGCGTGGAGTGACAAACGTGCACGATGCCCAAAAAATCTTCCTTTGACCCCGATTGGCTTTGCAGGCAGCAAAACGTGTGAAAAACAAAACAGATGTTCATTGTGGTGCTGAAGATGAGTTTGACTCAATCAAATGCAGGGGTCATGAAGAAAAATGTTTAGTTGATAGCTGCTCGACCAGTGAAGTCCGACACAATTCTTCGAAATAACAATGATAGACAGAACGATCACAGTCAAGTTTAAAAAGATGAACATTAAAACTCCCCTATGCAAATAACGTATTAAAAGGGTTAAAATTTTCGAAGTGTTTGCAGTAGCAAATCAGTAATCTGTCATCCAATATATTTTAGTAATACAGCAAAGATTGAAAATGACTTTCTAGACAATACAGCGATATTAGCAATCACACCAATATTACTGACAAAGAGAATATTGTACAATTTCCTACTTTTACATTTCCTAACAAGCGTGAAAAATGTCACATTAGACTTTCAAAAATCTAGCAAATCAAAGTACAGCATTTTAAATCTCACTAGACCAGACAACTTGCTGTAATTAGTGTAACAGAAATATTAAGAAAAGTCGCTTCGAGGCGCTGATCATCAAGCAGGCTACAATTAAATCTCTGGATTAAACCATCTGTGCTGTCAAATACGAGATTTTCTTGCTTCAAAGCACGAACGTAGCATCTGTTTTCGCAATAAAACTATTTTCGCAAATGGATCTCTCGACCTCGAAATAAGATCAATGTTTGTTGATTACTTTTGCAGTCTCTTTTAATCAGATATTCCCCAATCAATAGATAAAACATTATCTCGACTTTGGCGAAGAGTACAAAAAATTGAATTTTTATTCAGTCTCAAGAATACTTTTCACCGAAGTATTCATAAAATTTACTCTTAGCATAAACTAAAAGGAATCAAGGCTTTATTTCACTGGAAATTTCTATCTAGTTTTTTGTTAATTCTGACTAAAATCAAACTCAAATTTTAACTCTAAAAGTAACCTCAAACCCAACCCTAACTCAAACCCTAAGTTTAACCCTAAAAAAAGCAAATGAAAAATGCGCGGATGACTATTACTCCTTTTTACTTTACAGTATTTTCTTATAAAAATTTTTGGTAAAATAGTCACTCCCTTTTCCTTCTTCCATTACTCAGTTGCTTTTGCTGTAGAGTGTTAAATGCCGCAAATTGATTGCAATATGGTTTGCTTCCTGAGTTAACGGGCGTCGCCCTCGCGCGATTTCAACGAAAAGCTGTTGCAAAACAATGTACATTTCTGAGCTCTTTTTAGCGCAGCCTACGATTATAGTTAGGGAGCTTAGGTACCGTATGGTTCAAACTCATGCAAAAGCACCAAATTTGGCAAAAACATTATTTTCTTAGGTAGTACTGTTTCAATTTTTTGAGAGCGTTAACAATTTTGACCACTAAAGGCAATGTTAAGCAAAAATTTAGATCAGCGTGATCTAAGTTCAATTTAACCAAAAGCCCGCTTAGCGCACTTTCAAACAATATTTCGTGTTCGGCAAGTAGAAAACTGTCTCAAACAGCAGTAAACTTGAAGTTTTAGGTTTGGCTTTTTTTTGTGTTTTTGATTTTCTAATTCTGCTCACTTTGTAACTTTTGTAAATACAAGTTACCTTGACCATGAGACAGCGAAGGGACCTCTCGGTCTTCGAGCAAGTTATCCACCACTCACCCAGGACTCACACGTGTATCACAAACGACACAGGCTCCACCAGGCGCGTAGCCAGAAATTCGCAATGGGGGGACTAATTTGGGGGTCAGGGGGCGGAGCCCAGCGCTCGAAAATTTTGCATTTTTTTGCAAGAATAACTTGATTTTAGAGCTATTTTAATAAAAAAATAATACTTTTAAAACGTGGCATAGAAATTGGCATCGCAACATTGGCAGCGCAACCAACTGGTTGCATTAATGGGCTATATGGGAAGTGGCTAATAATAACATTGCAGTTCTCTTGTTTACTTGCTGATAAATCATAAAATCCTATAATTCAATAAAACTAACACGGAGTAATCTATTTCGTCTATGTTCTATAAAGAAAAATAATTGGGGGGCGGCTAATGGAAAGATATTTGAGAGATATGATCGGTAATTAACTAACACTGAATAGCCCCTCCCCCCTTATTCCTGAATTTATAATATATTTGTTGATAAAACTTATGTTTGGCGTTTTTACATTGGCGATCAAATTTGATTGTTTATTTTCGGGCATTTTTTACAGTTTGCTTTGATTTGTGACTTTAATTTTTGACAATTAGCCCCCCCCCAAATATATGTTTCAAAAGTTGCTTTAAATCACTTATAGTCAATTCCAGCGCAAAAAACAGTCTCAAAAGAGCTAAAAACGTGGTATTTTTCTTATTCTGCATTTTGATTGACAGGCCAATGGTGGGGCGATAGCCCCCCAGCCCCCCCGCTCCCTGGCTACGCTACTGGGCTCCACGCTAGTTCGTGTTACTGCTGAAATCTCACTGGCGATACACAGCTAATTCTACTTCCGTCGCTACCAGTTTTGTGGTTTGAAGTTGCTTTAAACCTTTAAACTTGAATAAACCTCGAACTCTGACTACTCGGAAACCTACAAATAAAGGTGAGGAACTTTATTTAATACCATGGCCCTTAATGCTTTAACTAACTAACATAATACAAGGAAATTAAGTAGACTTTTTTGTAGATCCGGTATGCAAACCTCCATCACACCTCTACAGAGTTACGCTATAGTATATAGGTACTGTTAGAAAAAATGGAATCGGTTAAAGTGAAGTAAACCTTTTGTTTTGTTCTACAATGATAGAGGAAAATATTGAAAATGTCTGGAGAAATTTATCCAATTTGAATCACGAAGAGACTTCCACGCGGAACTTGCTCGCTATTAAAAGTGGGTTTGCGTTTGAAAGCATAGGGCTGATGGTAATTTGAACTCAACCCTAATTCCAACCTTAACCATTAGTCCCGCTTTAGCCTAACTCTAACCCAAACCCAACTGCTTATGCTTCAAAGCATGTGACGTCACGCAACTACTGATTATCTAGGAGCTTGCACCGAGCGTGCACCAAAACACTTTGTCATTTGAATTATTTGAAACGAATATACATTTATTTATTTGTTGGTTTTGTATGCTTAATAGTTACACTTACAGACAGTACTAAAATTGTAGGGGGGACGCGGGGGGACGGGTCCCCCCATCGAGAGTTAACGTCCCCCCCATCGAGATGTAACGTCCCCACTTCGAGGTTCAGACGTCTACCCATCGAGATTTGAGCACAGGATGATGAAATGATCAACAGCCAGCTAGCACGAATAAATCCTACAAATTCCGGCCGAATATAGTCCCAAATTGCGGCGAAGACCTTTTTTTTTTGGTCTTCACCTGGTTTTCGGGAAAAAACTCTTCAATTGCGGGGACGGAATTACATAATTTCCTCTGATCTGCAAAAATGTCAAGGTCTGTCATGATCTGATCTGTCAAGATCTGTCATGATCTGATCTGTCAAGGCTGCAAAAGCGTTCCCCCATGCAAAATTTTTCAATTTAAGTACTGCTTACAGACGAGCTAAGCTAATGAGATAATTCTACAAAATAATACCGTATTGTTACAGGTTAAATTGCATTTTAGAACTGGACTAAGTAGTCAGGCGATACAAAAAGCCTGCAGGATCAATTTTTCCATTGACCGTTTCCGCTCCTTTCGCAAGATACAAACAGCACAGATATCTCCGTACAGGTTACTGGAAAATGTATTACAAGTAAGCTAACAAAAAATCCAACCTTTTTTCCGAACTGGCAATATTTAATACCTGTATTTTTTGATTAGCCTCAAAGCTACCGGATATCGTACCTACTGAACTACTACGCATACAAACTGAAATAAACTTAATTTGCTCAAGCGCTAAGTCAATAAAATCTGCGACACCATCATCAAATAATGATGCCTTTCTCCTTCAAACGACAAAAATACGTTACAATTTCTTGTTCAAAGCAATTGCGAATTTGCATAAATCGCTCTGCGACTTACTACTAATCCAAACAAAAACCTCGCCTTCTAACAACATTGTCTACATCACCTACAACCAACTTTAAACAATGTCTGATTTCGCCGGTTCAATGGACATACACACCACTTAGACCTGATACCTAGGCACTGACGTAATTATAAAAATTGCGCTAAAAGGTATCTAATTACGATTAGAATTGGGACATCTAAGCCTTGTCTAAATTTAGCTCTGATGTAATAATACGATTAGGCCTATTTCTCAAGCTCAAGCATTGTACTTCTTCATAGCAGACATCACACAGAACACAATGATGCCAAGTGGTGACAGCCAGACAGTCCTGAGCGACCAAATGCCCTGAGCTAGCAGATTGACTGATTTATATTTTTTTGAGATTTGCAGCGCGCTGTTTAGAACGTTACGCCACGTGCGTCTGTCGCCAATCGAGTGGATAAGTGTTTTAAATCGGTTTCACTTTTTTCATATTTCTTTCATTTGTGGTCAACGACGCGCAACAATGATTACAGAAGCTTTTAGGATGAATAAAAACTGGTTTAGTTTATTTCTTTATTGTTATGCAATTGATGAGTCAAAGTTTTCACGTCCAAGATTTCTGGATCAGAATTTCAAAAACACAATAACTTTTATCGATTTCTCTAAAAATCATCTTCAATTTGCGATTTAGGACGTTGTAAAAAACAATTGCTTCTCATAACAATGCATTCTGGGTCGTAAACGCCTACAAAATCACTTCAAACATGAAAAGAATTCGAAAAATCAACCTTGTTGAGCATACAAACGATAAAACAGTGATTCACCAGGAGCATGCGTCAAGTTTCCACTCCCAAGAGCATACCTGAAAAACTGAAGTAGGCTACACAATCTTATGACATTCATTGTTGATTTAAGCTGACGCTTTTTGATGTCATATACCTATCTCTTTCAATGCCTATTTAGTCAATCAAACCGTTATGGGCTATGGTTGCTGATGTAAACATCGTAGATTAATGATTTTCATGAACGTTGTTCGATGGTATAACAGTACTTCTTGTCTTAGGAAAAACAGCCAACACAAAACAGCGTGCTTGGGGCAGCAAGCTTTCACTATTTTTGTTTGTTGCGAGTTAAGTCTCAGAATTACCAAATTAGCATTTCAAGAACACAATTATAAGAACAATAATTTGCTTTCAAAATTTCCAGAACTATATTTAAATCAAAAAACAAGAACAAAATTTCAAGAACACAAAAAATCTTTCAACTAAGGGGTTTTGGTAAAAGAGCATTGAATTAACCTTTTGAAAAAAAACTGCAAAGTTTTAAAAGATATTGTTTTGTCTGCAACTCCTGTAACTGTCTCCAATTTCAGTAACCCATTTAAATTTCACCAATCCATTGAAATTAACAAAATTTTGCAAAACTGACAGGATTTTGCGTAACAATTCCATCTCAAATTAATCTGCATACTCAAACAAAAACCTTGTAGGTTGTAGCTATAACATATTATACAGAATAAGAATAGGAAGGGACCTCATTAAAAACAATTTCTTAAAATATTGGTACTGTATTTTGAATAAGCCATTGAATGATCAACTGAAATAAGAGTTTTTGTCACTGCCGACGCTATAAAATGAAACATTGCCGATCAAGAACGCGAAAATATATACAATGTAAAAAACAAAACCCTTTAATAGCTTTTTCTCCTTTCTGATCAAAACAATAGAACGCTTCAGCTTGTGACTACACATGTCAAATATTCATTAACATCAACTTGTATTGTTCTATTACTCACTACTATAGGCTATTTATCTGTCATTTCACCAACAACAGCACTTCACTGCCACAAGGAAGAATCAAAAAGTGTTCCTTTTGCTTTCAAGAACGCGTCTGGCTTTTTCCGTCACGCACGAACTTTTTCCTTTTTTTTTTTGAAAAGCGTGATGATTTTTTACCGATTCATGCGAAAGCTTTGGTTTTGCAAACCAATGCTGCGATTCACCAGGCAATTAGTAAGAGCTGAGCACCTGTTCAACGTTAGGTCAAGTAAATATATTAATTAAATTAGTTCGCGCACGAATGACATAAACACATTGACTTTACTTCAAAAGGAATGTTGATATATTATTTCAAATTCGACGATTCTCAACATTTTTTGATGTTCTCGTACGAGCGAAAATACGATTTCTAGAAAATAATCAAGGTTCGTAACAGCTTTGTGAATTTGAATACCGCGAATTAAAATTTTACGCAATTTTTATCTAGAATGAAACTATATTTTAGTTTGGCTACGAAGTCAATAATTGTTTTAAATATTTCATCATTTCTCTCTTATCTTTTGCCATTAAACTTACCTCAGTAAAAAATTATTCCTTGAATATTTAAAATTTTAGCTAAAAATAATTTCAATTTCGCATGTAGTGGTTCGAGCTTCACGTTTGAGCTAATCGGCATATCTGCGAGTCGGCAATTTCAGGAAAATGATCGTTTCTTACCGCAACAGTTTTACGTGAAGGAACGAAGATAATAATTAAATCGCTACCTTCGAATGAAAAATAATTAATAGGCTCACATCCTTCAAAATCTACTTCATATTGTATGATTGAAATCTATTCATAAAGCAATAAACGTTGACTATGTAGTAAGTTAGTGTTAATTACCTGGATTGTTAATAGTATTTCATTGATTCAAATAACTTCTAAGCGTAAAAAATAGTCGTGCGATTAATATTTCTTGATTTTCTGGAAGCAATCAATTCAGCAAAACCTTCTTCAGCAAAAAAAATTTAAGGTTTTAAATTGTCAACGGCATAGGAGTTATTTCAAATCAAAATCGCAATATTACGCCGAAGCTCGGAGCAAGTTGCGGGATCCATCTTCGCGTCATTGCGCCCGTGTAACGTACAGTGGCTTTTTTCGAAGAAATGTCGCAGCAGTGGCGAGGTGTTGGTGACATTGCGTTCAGTTTATGATAGTTATCTAAGTCTAATTTATTTGGCACTGTAAATAGGCTAAATATCGCTAAGACTAAAACTTACAAACATGTTATCGTCATAGTAATAGAGCAGCTGTTGTTGAGAAAACTAAGCAAGCTTTTCATATCCTTCGTTAAAATTTAAAGCTTAGCAGGCAAAAAAAGACAATTTTTGCCCCATATGGGTCAAAATATCAGACAGCGTTGATTTGGGATGGTGAAATCTATACTAGAACGTGTGAGAACAATGGAAGGAAAATATTGTGCAAACATTTCAGTAAAACAACGTCGGAATATAGTGAATTAGTTGTTTGCATAAACTCAACGGTGGTGGCTAAACGTGTAACAACTCAATAATAATTGACAACCAGCGCGGGCGCTGTTACCCACTAAATCAATCATATGATAAAGTACAGTTTGAGGACGTTGAGCATTTTAAATAAAACAATCGTTTTGCGCATTTTGTGTAAATATTTATCCTATCGCTAAGGTTTCGCAAGACTACACTACTGATGATGCCATTATAGTATAGACAACAGAACCGAGAAACGTAGGCGATTAACTTAGTATTTACTTTACATTAAGTTTTTTCACTACTGTGAGGTAGCACTTACCTCACATACTTTACATTACCTGTGCAAAGTCATTGCATCAATCATATGGTATTTCGTTCATAGAAAAAATGAGTAAACGTGCGGAAGAGGTAAAAAAGTAAGAGGTGCAATTCCCAGTCAATTAGGGCAGTGTTGCGACGGCTCACCATCGCTGCGACACATTTTTATAAAAAAGAAAAATTTATGTAAGGTACTGACACGAAAATGAGCCGCAAGAACTCGGTCACACGTTTCGGAGACATCCAACGAGCAAAACACAATCAACTTAGAACGAATATTGCGTTAAAAATTCACAGCCATAGTAATTGCACAATTCTGATCCACAACCAGATTGTTCTTTCAAAAGTCGTGTCTAAGAGAAACAAATAAGGTATAATAAGAATGCACAAGAAAAAATATGACCAACTGCGGAAATAGCTTTGACAGGAAAAAATACGAGCGTGCTACAAATGCCGTGGAAGAATAAAAAGGATGACGCAAAAAAATGTGATGCAGTTTTCACCGTCAATTTTTTACTGTAATTTATGAATTTGAAACGACTAGTTGAAATAATTACTCATCAAAAATATAGGACTCAGTATTCAAAACACATTATAGTAATATGTTTATGGAAGTTACGCACGAAGTGCTTTTTATCGCTTAGAGACGTTTATGTCATTTGTAAAAAGCCATTATTTGGTTTATTAAATAGATTCACTATGGCTAATCAGCCTTTTTGCAATCCAGCCTCAACAAGCTCATATTCACTACGGGAGTCACCATTTAAGAAATCTTAAAATGGTCTTCCCAAGGTTAATTTTGGCAAAGGTTAATTCTCGATTATAATCCTAAAAAACTTAATAATACAGTGGCTGAGTGAAAAAGATTAGCTAAAACTTTGAAATGATTGTTTTTCGAATAAACGATTTGTTTGAAAAAGTTCAGCTAGGTGCGGTATACGGACATAGCAATTACCCTGATCAATTCCAAACAATTTCAGCTTCTATTTCGCTAAATTATTGATAAGCTCAACCGATTACTGCCTGGCTGGTGACCTTGATAAAAAATAATGCTGCAATCAACTTTAAGCAAGTTTAGCAAAATTGCAAATTTAAAACTCTGGATGTTCAATTGTTCAAACAAAGCAATTAATCCATTTCTAGACGCAACAAAACGATAAAACCGACGAACCCAATGCAGCTATAAATGTATAACCACACTAGCAACAAAAATAACATTTTAAATAAATAAATCTTGCAAAGTAAAGTGATTGTGAATAACTACAAGTGCGGCTAGCTGCATTAAAAGTTTTTTTTTAATCAGTCCACTATACTTCGAAAGCGTGTATAATTTGAATCAATTTCGTTTCTTCCATTTAAGGTAATGTACAATCTTTCATCAAAAGTTGCACAACTATGTGCGAAAATTTGCGACGCTTGTCGTTTTTTCAATGCATAACATCTCCAAAGGTGACGTAAAAAGTTAAAATTACTTATTACCAAATAGGTTTCTAATTATTTGGTACAATTTTTGATTAAATTCCACATAATAATTATATTATTCAAAAGTGCTAGCTTTCACGACCCCTGCTTAAAAACTTCAAAACGCTCGACTTCGTGAAAGAACACATTTGTGATCTTGTTATTTTAACCACTACACCCATAGCTTACACCAAGACTATTAATTAACCAACCATGATTTTGAGATAAGTTAGATAAGTGTATGACGTCGCGCTCACGAGTTTCCTTGAAGTAGTAGAGCAAATTTACGGCAAGATTTAGGTTCATAATTATAACGCCTACACAACCTGCTTAAAGCACATAGATAGCGCACTTATAACGGTATTTTTCAAGACTGGTTGAGTAGTGTACCTCAGTTTAAACTATTCATCTCCTATTTTCGATAATGGTAGTCTTGATTGCAGAGTTATTAAGTAATCAAAAATCATTTACAAACACTAAATTGGTTATTATGGTCAGCCAATTCAAAAAAAATTGATGAACATAAATAAAAAGTTTACCAATTTTTTCCTGGAACTGTTTACGTTTTTTTTTCCACATGATTGTGCTGTACAACGTGCAATTATACTATAGGTGGTTGAACAAGATAATGAACAATGTTATGAGCTAAATATAATATCAACAACGGACTCATAACAAATTATGCAATTTAATCCAAAAAAAAATGTAACTAAAATTTCGCCAATCTATACACAATACACACACTATTTTGAAGAGCCATCCAAACCTTTCTACAGATAGTGTGTAATGCAATTTGGAGGATGGTAATTTCTGTGCACTGTTACCAGTTTAGTAAATCCAAATAAAATCCTTCGTAGACATAGACTAAGTTAATTATTCGACCCAATAGCAATTACAACTTACAAAAAGTCCTGGATTCAAAAATTTCACTTATTCGGTTAAATACAGAAACTAACCGTACAACAATAGCTGTTAAAAAGCCATAGTAATTAGATAAATCATTGAAAATTGTCTTGTCAAGAAATTCAAGTGCCGCCGAAATCGTACTATCTGGTCAAGTTCAAGTATGGTCAACACTAATCGAACTGGCAGTAGACACGCGCGCTTAAGTTGTATCAACATTCCTTCACGCCAATAGTTAGTTTTTACTGCCGCTTTGTGGAGATTTAAATTGTTAAAACAAACTTTCACTTTTTATCGCGCCAGAAAAATTGAAAGCACTGATGCTTTTGTTTCTCAATACAATCCTGCCTTGATGCTTTTAAATGTAGTTTGCAGATAGGTATTGTTCTAGACTGGGTAGAATAAACTTTGGCTAAAATTTATGATGCACAAGTATCGCATTTCAAACTATAAATAACCTTATTCTTGAGGACCTTTACCAAACCGCATTTTAAGTCGTGTGTCTTATAAGAATTATAATTATTCTGCCTGCCTGGGTTTTAAGACTGGTGTCCATATAAGCGAGTGCTAAAAACACAACGAAAACTTTACGTATAAAAAGTTGCTTGACATCTACACATGGACAACAAGGTAATAAAAATTTACAACATGTTGGCGATAATACGTGTGATAAATTGCTTCACAGGGTACGATCTTGAAATTGTCGAGTGCTTATAACCAGGAGGGTTGTAACGAGCGGATTAGTTCACACTTGAGCCCGGCCCGAACCAGAAAAATGATTTGAAGCTCAAACCATACCAGGAAAATATCTAAAGTTAAGTTAGGTCGAAAAAGCGTATACTGTATTATAATATAAACCTACAATTAAATGCTCCTCTCCTTTACCAATAGGCAATTTGCTGTAATAGTGAGGTCGGAATCATCAGGGTAATCATATTCGAACAAAGCGCCCATAGGCTGTGATTCTTATGTTGCGATTCTTGAGTTGTCAATATCAACAAAATCACATAAGGGGATAGTAATCCAAAGCTTCCTCAATAATGGGACATTACTTTGATTTTATTTCAAAGTACCATGAAAAATTGGGCTGTCAGCTGAATCACATGCCCACCAGAGATGTACACGGAGTCGGATTCCGGATTGAGATTTTCCGGATTTTGCAAAAAATTCTCCGGTTTCGGATCCGGTTTTAGGATGTTAAATATGCTGTACTTCCGGATCCGGATTTTTCGGATTTTGTGTTTTTGTACGAAAAAAAATTCGCAAAGGAAAAATCCTTGTCAAAAATGAAAAAATGTCAGGCTGCTTTTCATAACTGATAAATGTTATTTGTAGCAGTACATGTTTCTATACCCTATAGGCACAGTATATTAACTACCGGTATATATATATATTAGTATACTGTGCTATAGGCTAGCGCTTAGTGGGGTAGGCCGAATTGAATGAAAGAAGTTATAGGAACCCCACCAGTTGGCTTTGCAATTCTAGTTACTCGGTAGCAAAGCTTCCTGTTTACAGATTAACTTGAGATAAGTCCGTATCACTATCAGTATCACTATCAGCTGTTAGCTTTTAGATGTTATTGGCAGTTAGACTAAGTACCGGTACTAGTCAGCTAGTTAGAAGGCCTACTACCTATCGTACACTTGGGGTCTACACCTGAGCAGTTTGATTAACATATTGATAAAGTTACTTTTTAAGCCTGATATAGTGCAGTTTTGGTCAAATTCATAGATTAAACCCCGCATTAAAACTATGGGCAGTTTGATTAACATATTGATAAAGTTACTTTTTAAGCCTGATATAATGCAGTTTTGGTCAAATTCATAGATTAAACCCCGCATTAAAACTATATCAGATATATAAGCTTCTATTTTATTTAAAAATGCATTTACCTTACCATCGTAAGTCCTACCCTGCCAACTTACAGTAAGTTTAAACCCTTGCAGCCGAGAGAGTTGTATTGGTAGACAAATTTGAGTGAGGGTTTAGGTTGGGGTTAGTTTAGAATCAGAATTCGGGTTACTACTGGTACTGTGGTACGTAGTTTTTTGGGATTAGTTGCATGCACTTGCTGTTAGTGTTTGGTCATTAGGTTTACTTATGTTTGCAAACTGCTGGTAATAGACGTTACCCACCAACTTAGGAGCTTAGTATGCAGCTTAAAGCGCGAGTAACAAAAAAAGCATATCTGGTTTGTCTAGCTCAGAGAAATACTGCAACTAAAAAGAGATGAATTTGTCAGCTTTGTTTTGAATCTCTTTTGCAGTTTAGTTGTATACCGGTAATTATTTTGAATTTCCAATGACATGCTGAATGAATTGATAAATCGTGTTTGCATTGTATCTGTAGCTTAAATTTATTGAGAATGTTAATAAGCACCAGTTACCAGTATGTCTGATGTACGAGATTAACCCGGTAACAATTTAATGAATTGATGTAAGTGTTATGGAAATAAGTGTTTGTTTGCTTGTTTAACAGGTTTAGTGTGGGAAATAATTTAATAGGCCTACTGTAGTTTAAGTGCATAGTGTGTACCACAGTGCAGTAAAGCTTTAAAATTTGTGCTTATAATCTATTACCATAGATATATATATATATTGTTTAACATTCTTACATAGAATTAGAAGTTTTAAGAATATTCACTATGATTTATGCAGCTTTTTTGTTTAATTTGCTTTTTTTATGAATAAATGTAGTAACACTCATGCATCTGCTGCATTGTCAATGTCCCAGATCAGCTAGATTTTTTATATATACTATAATTTCTTTAAGAGTTGTCCCTTATTTCTTTGTGGCATTGCATTTGAGTATTTTCTAAAAATGGGTCTAATGTGGATAATCTGTTGCTACTGCTTCCCTAGGTGTGTTGATATAATATGTTTGAGATTAATAAGGCTTTATTGTTATCTACTATCTTTGTTGGTCATATATTGCTAGATTAGTATTGGTACCAAACCCCTGGCGCATCAAATATGTTGCTATGATGTAAAAAAGTGGGTCTACTAAATAAACAATGAACTACATACAGTAGATACTGCTTATTGAGTACAGGTATACTGTATATGTAATTAGAGTATTTACAAGATGGTAAATGGTGTATTTGTATGTTTGTATTTTCTCAAGGCCAAGTTAATCTACTTAATCTACTTATTGTATGCGGGTATATAGAGTATTCGAGTATCCTTTTCTTTATTCTAAATCCAAGTATACAAGGAGAGAAGTTTACTTTCAGTATTATAGTATAAATAATATTTTTAAAGGTTGGGGGACCTTTATGTTTTGATGAGTTTGCATGTCTTAATTTTTCTTCGGATTAGGATTCGGATAGCTAAAATAAATTTCGGATAAGGTTTTGGATTCGGATATTGATAAAAGTTTTGGATTAGGATTCGGAGTCATAAAGAGTGACTCCGTACATCTCTGATGCCCACAATATCCTTTCTCCTTTTCGAAACCTTGCACCTGTGTTTCTACTTGTTTCACAAATGGACAACATGCTACGCAATGCTTGAGAGCGCTTTTTGTCCCTTACTCGGAATAGGCGTAGTTAAAAGATTCAGAAATCTGTATCTGCTCATAAGAGTTAGCAGTTTACAATGCAGCTGTTAGAGATGTAAACTGATATCTTTATCCCGCCTGTGTTTTAATTACCTTTATGTCATTAATCAATTTTGGTGATAGCTGCTTCGCCCTTCGCTTCCTCTTGAGTCATAACAGATCTAGTATTTTTAGCGGCAAGTTAGGCTACGTAGAGCTCGTCACAGTAAGTTCGTGTATATATACAGTATTCCCTTTGATTGTAAAACAGTCTTTGAAGAAGAGCGTGACGCAGATGGAAAAACGACAGCCCTCCCATAAAACTTTATCCTCTTCCAGAGAAAGAAGAGAATGGGACGAAAATATACTCGTCCATATTTACTCTTGGTTTCGAAACTTAGTTGGACCTTACAAAGCAAAGACCATTTTTTGGTCCGTTAGCTTGATAAATGGAATTCTCTTTTATTATCAGCGTATACGTAAATGCTATGTATTGCCTCTTCCCCTCATCTATAAAAAGGCAATTCAATTACTACGGCACTGGTGGGTAAAAGCGATACGGATTGAGGTAATCATCTAAACCGAAAAATACACTAGCATAAAGTGATTCTGTACGGACGAGCTGTAAAAGTCAAATGAAATGTGAAGTTTGGAGAATGTAACGCTAGAAATCATAAAGTTTTACGAGATATGACAGCATGAAGTTCTAAAATATTATTAGCCTTTTTTATGACAATATAAATATATCCGGTTACTTTTGATTGTTTTAAAAATGGCGCTATAAAGTTTTACAAGTCCTCTTTGTCTGAAAGAATCAGAAGACTATCGCTATTCGAAAAAAATCTACGTCACTAATCGTCAGAAAAACGCAAAATCGATAAGTGACTGCTCTGCTGAAAAAGTGTTGAAAGAGATGAGAAAGTTTAATGAAATATTGATGAAGGGCGAGTCGATATAATTTGCAGAGTTGCCGCAAAAGCAGTTGAATAAATATTACATCATTTCAAAAACCCGGTGAGCAAGAAGAAAGCAAATTGATTTTTACAGTACATCCGTTTTTCTCTTGATCTGTTCTAAACGACGATACTGTGACCACGATTTCCTTTGGGCTAGCTGAGTTTCATACAGATACTGGATGGTACCAGCAATAAACCTAACTATTCAACCACGCACATCATCACTTGACTTCTTTCGAAGCGCATTTAGAACCAGTTACTGGTTTCATACATTAATCCTATTTTGCCCGAGCTATTCATTCGGTCCATTTAACGCGAGAGGGTGAAATGGGGCAAAAATGTATAAGCTTGATTTTGTTTTTTAAACATTAACTTGTTTTTTGCGCTTAAATTTGGTTTTTAAATGTGACGTACAAAAAGTGGGAGTCTAGAGGATGATGCCATGAAAAGGCAAGTGACGTCATTTGTTAATTATGGGCCAGAAATGACCAAATTGCTCCGACAAACCTTCAGGTTGGATACTTTTCTTTGACCAGTAGCTTCGAATTTTTAGGCGCTGATTGTAATTTAACACCGAGTCACCTAGGTTCAAAAGAGTACGTTTTAAAGGAAGCATTCTGCACCACGAGTATAGGCAAATATTAAACCTCGTCAGCCACCAATATCGATTTTTAAGAGCAGACGGTCAAGTAGTGAGCGTGCGACATCTTTTGGCTCGTTTTCAGAAATGTTACACGGAGAATATTTCTAGCCACAAATTTAAAGGTTTTGGTCAGCAAAAGCTAGTTTTCGAGGTGACACATAATATGCAGTGTTATCAGTTAGTCATCACGTTGTGAAATCAATTGTCAATCTATTGGTACTCAACACAAAAAACAAAAGTGACAAAAGTGCGAAACAACAAATAGTAGCGAGACAAAACTTTTCTTGACTTGTAGGATAAAACCACTTGTCGCAAGTATATTTTTACATTGAGTAATGCTTATAGAATTGACTCATTTATTTGAAAAATGCACTGGAGATAAATTTTTGATTTTTTTTACTCCAAACTACACTAGTTAAAGCTAAAAATTTTTAAACACGTTTTTTTCGGAATTAATTTACATTATAACAACAATGAGTCAGTCTTTTCACTCGGAAGTCCAAAGCAAAATTTGATCATGAAGCAATTTTATGACTTTGCAAGCGAAAACACAGTCAAAAGTTGCACGAATTAGGACAAACTTCATAGAAAGATGAAACCATAAATAGATTTTCGCATTTTTAGTTTTCTCGATATTTTAAGATTCTAAGAAATTAATTTTAGATTATTAAAACAGTTTGATTACTTGCTTTCGGCAGAACAATGCATACTTAAACTACTGTTCCTTTTGGTACCTCCAACTGAAGAGAGTTCAATGATTAGAGATCAGAGCAAATTATAATTTTATTCACAATCAAATTTAGAGACTCTTAACAGTCTGCTTCACCCTTACGGGATCATCAGAAGATAACTTCTCATTCAAATAGATTCCATTCTATTTGAATAAGAAATTCTCTTCTGATGATACCGTAAGGGTGAAACTAACTGTTAAAGAGTTTCTAAACTGACTGTGAATAAAATTACAAACTTAAACCACTGTTGTATTAGTAATTTCAAGTTTTAGCAGTGTTAAAAATTGCTGAAAAATTATAATTATACCATCAAAGAAAGAGATGGAATAAGCTTTTTGTATAGACATTCAGAAAATTCTAGAAAAAGAGAGTAAAATAAAAAAAAATCACAATTTTAAAAATATGACTGTAAAATTTGTATAGTCAGCATATTTGTAGTATTTCCAAATTTGTTAATGATCTGTTCCATCACTACTTTTCGGCCAATTCGACTATTGCCTCAAAAAATTGTGATAAAAGGTATACCGATGACGATTTTTGATTTTTTCGACACATCAGTCTTGTATTATGTTGTTTTTGTCGTATTCATGTTTAGTGTTTCGGATTTGCGAGTCAAAATTACAAGAAAATTATAATCATACCTGGAATTAGTTCGAAAATGAATTTGTTGGTTTCGTTTGGCCGATTTATAGCCGACAAAACTTGACTGCCAGGAAGAAAAATGGAGGCCTAGAAAACAATGTTCCAAATTTAAAAAAAATCATCTCGTCGATGCAAGGACAAAGACAAGAAGATAACCCTTGAGCATCTCGCATGTACCATCATTGACAAGTGCAGTGATGATGGTAGGGTAGGGACTGCATCATTGAACAGTGAGGATAAAAATTTTACATGGATTTATCACAAATTACAACTAAAAAGGGAAATTCACAATATACAAAAGCTTTTTACCGAAGTGCAGTTCACTTTATACTTTAATACTATTATTCACTTCACAAAATGAATATAGCATCTAATATTGAAGCTAAAGAGTTCGGTTCGATTTCAAGTCAAATCAAAAATTTTAAATAGCTAATTACAGTTTTCTTGTGCTGTTTGGCATTGCATAACTAATAACTCGATATTCAAACTCTCCCACGATGTCAACGACATAAAAACGCCGGACCAAACTTCAAAAAAGTGGCTTTGAAACTTTCAGCCATCACTAAACGAGATTGCGTTTTCAAACGCAAAAACGACCGATCAGTGGTCGGGTGGATAGAGCGTCTGCTACTGAAACGGTAAAGGCGGGTTCGATTCCCAGTCGGGTCTAACCAAAGACTACAAATTGGTATTCACAGCTTCCCTGCTTGACGTTCAGCGGTTAAAGGACAGTGTGAAGCCTCCCCCGTGTGTGGTAGACAGGTGGGCAGGTGGCAGCTCGACTCGAAGACTGAAAAGTCCCTTCGCTGTATCCTGGCCAAGGCAACTTGGTGAATAAAATGCAATTACAAAAAGAGAAAGAAGGCATTGAATGAGGCAATAGAGCTCTGCAGTGCTTTGGAGTACAGAATAGATGAAACAAAAATTACCTTGAAGCAATAACCGAAAGACACCTTCACTGACTGTTCTTAAAAACTTATAATTCTCATTGATAAAATCGTTTCAAGCCCAAATTAAATTTCCGACAAAGCCATGCTTCCAAAATGTGCTGTTTAGAGTACAGATTGCATACCGGTACTTGCACTAACTTAGTAACTTACAAGGTGTTTTCCGTTTGGTTCTTTGTAGTAGTATAGATGATCGCCTTTTAGAACAAACCAACGTTCATTCCACGACCTGATTTTTCCTCCTTGCTTTTTTAAATAACCACTCTTTATTGGCACCTGCTGGCCAAGTTTCGACAAATTAACATAACCGTGAGTTGGCGTTGCGTATTTTTCTTTTCTTCCGCCATCCTCGTTGTCTGAAACGCTACCATTTACATGGTGATTATTTGGCAAAGAAATCTTGCTGATTGCATGATTTGATTCACTTTGTTTTGATCCAATTCTGCAAAATACGGCAAAGGACTGTCAGTAATGTAAAAAGTTTGTTCCGCGATGTTAGCATGTTTGACGCATGTGCTTCAAGAACAGTTTGCAAATACGGCACGTAGCAACAGACCCTAGACCATAAGTTTTAACACCAGGCACACAACCAAGATTTTGTTAAGAGGGGAAGCTTGAACCAAATGTCTCAACGGAGCAAACCGGCGCAATGCAATTTTAGTGATTTTTCGGAAAAAAATAGCCATTTTACCGCCATTCGGGTCAAATTTTGCCGCGAGAGCCATTTGCAAGAACTGAATTGCTAACAGTTAGAATCCAATTGAAGAATTAAATTGGCCAGTCCCTTCAGCTTCTCCTTCCTTTACTTACAGCTTAAGTTCAAAACACGCTTAAAGGCTTGCGTTTTGGGGACAAGTTTTCTAAGTGATGGTTGCGCCCTGTTTACCTCTGGCCTTATTTTGCCCCTATAAAGAGCAAATGGTCTGAAACCACAGAATGAAAAAAACTTTAAATATTTGATCAAAGATTGCCACGGTATCTGAAATGGACGGAACGAAAACGAGAAAACAAATTAGGTCAAGCTCATTCTGAGAAGGTGAACGAACAGACAGACCGATGTTCGTGAAATGGGACGGTATCAACTGCCAAGACTAAACTTACAAAGGACTCCAACATGCATCGTATTTCATATAGGCTAACGCACAATACCATAAATGACTGCAATGAGACACTGCTGAACATTTTGAAAAAAGCATTTTATTCTTCTTTCCTCAACAACACCAGAAATGCCTACGACACAGCACTTCGTTTTGAGAAAACCGTTTTCTTTCAGTGGTCCAAAATCTTACACCAAAAAGTTTAGTGCAGTCTAAAATTTTCCAAAATTAGAAAAATGTTAAGGTAAAAATATTAAAACATTACAAGAGAAGATACTAAATCTTGAGCAATAAAAATTAAAAGTCACTTAAGTTTGTTATTGGTTAATTATATTTCATTAAAATTCTTCATAAACACTATTGCAAATGTAAGGATCTAGGGAGGAACCCTTAAAAAATAAGGAAACCATTGAACAAAATCCAACAAACCAAACATTATAAGGGATAAATGAAGCACTTTCTCAAGCCCCACCTCCAGCTATTAGCCCCAGCGGCGTAACTAGGAAGGCTAGGGGGTTGAAAGCCTCTTAGAAAATTTAATTTTACAACAGCTAAGTGGAGGACTCAATCCGTATGTTCTGTTATCAAGCTAAACGCAAACTTAGTAAATATAATGCAATTTGATCAACCCTACTGTAATCATGCAAGCGATAAAAGCTCTAGGTTTACACCCATTTCTACATAGATTTAGATTCAATCCACCTTCTGCTTAATTTTCATAAATTACTGTACTTACCGGTTACCAGCCTAAACAAAAGCAGGTACGTAGCCAGACCGCAATTTTTGGGGGTGCTTGCGCAAAACTTGGGAGCCAATGTTTTCTCTCTTAAGACGATCTCCGAAAAAAAAAGCTCTTCAGGCCGTAAAGCCACCATTATAGACAAGTTTTGATGGATTTCCAACCAATAAAAAAAAAGTTTTCGTGCCGGAAAACCACAACAAAACTTCTCAAATTTGAAAGAACAAGGAAACATTGTAGACTAGCCAATAGAATTATACAGCATTTTTTCTATCGATCTCAAAATTTAAGTGTTCGACTGAAATTTATTTGGGGCAAGCTGAAATTTTGGGGGTGCAATTGCCCCCTTGCTTCCCCCTGGCTACGTGCCTGGACAAAAGAGGTATGGATTTAGTTTTGCAACAGCAGCCAGTAGTATTCAGGCCTCTGTAAGCCTCTTTATGATAACATAGTCAGCAATGTCTAAGATGACCGAACTGTAATTAATTAGCACAAGGCACGCATCTAACTCAATGAAATGATTGCCCACTTATGCAATAAAGTAAGCACTCTATGCATTGTAACTGGCGAACTGAAACGTCAAACAGAACCAGCACGTATGGTGATACATCCTGAATTCGTGGGCTAAACTATCAGTCAAAATACTACTTTTTTTTCTAATTCTTGCAGACCAAACACAATAAAATCAGGCTAAGGTTTTGAAATATCTTGTCTGCTTCCCCGTATTGATACCGTATAAAGAGAGCAAAACTTATTTCAACTAAGTTGCTGGTATCTATTCTACAGTTCTGTAAATTGCACTATCTATTCACTAGCAAGCATAATTTATTTTTGTTTTGCAGAGCACATAAGAAAACAACACAGAGTTGTAAACGGGCCAACTAGTTCAGGCCCAAACCCGGCCCGAAAATGTAAGCCCGAGCCCGAAAATTAATTTAAAGCCCAAATCATGCCCGAAAAAACCCGAAAGTTACGTTAGGTCTGAAAAATTTAGCAATGTTGCCAAATTACTTTTGATTATAGTTTTGTGCACCTAAGACAAAAAGCACGTCTCAGGCCCGAATTAAGCCCGAAATATATGTCAATTTTAGGCTCGAACACGAACCCAACCCGAAAAGCCCGGCCCGACTTAACAACACCATTCTTTGGATTCGAAAAATAATAAAATACTGTAGAGTCAGCTATAGCACTGCTCACAAATCAACAAATATCAACATCTACTGTGCAAGAGTATGTAGTGATTTATCAAGAACATTTTATCGTTACAGTTTCTACGTAATTGATTCTGACATTTTGCGTTATGCGTGACTATCTTCAATTTTTTTAAACGCTGCAACTAATATTGTTGCTTTTTTGTAGCAATAAACATTCTTTTTCGAAATTCAACAGTTGCTTTTTTTCAGCATTTTAGATCAAAGTCTTTTGAGGTTTAACGTAAAGTCATAGACCCAGACACAGCTCTTTACAATACTTTGCACGAAGCGCCATTCCGCAAACATCCAAAACCCAAATCTTCTGGTAGACTTGAAAGCCTATCTCCACTTACCCATTGTATTTTCCGCCGTCAAAACTAGTGTATTCCTTTGACAGCATTACTGAATATGGTCTGGGAGAAACTGGAACAGAGGAATTGCGATAATGACGATTTGATGGAGATGAGGGGGATCGGGGACCGGCTACATGAGCTGGGGAAAGTCCAGTCCCAGGGACGTCATGCAAGTCAAACGAGAATACGGATGCTTTGTCAACGGAGTCCCCACTATTTGGCGCAACAACTTTTAAAGCTCCAACTGAGAGTCTTCTCGAGTATTTGACAGCTTTATCACGTACGGTATTTCGAAGTTTCACAATCGAGGCTTTTCGAGCTAACGGCATATTTAACAGTAAAATCTAACTCTTAAATTAACAATTTTCAGTAAAAATTTTCTAAAAACTATAATAAAACAGCTTTGAATTGTACAGTATAAGCATTTATCGGAAAAAAGCAACCTTCAATCACCTTATCGAGGTATCAATTGTCCGAAAACCAGCTTAATTTAATGCCAAAACTACCTACAAAAAAACTTTTTTCAGAGTGGAACTGCCATCAATGGTGAGTTAGTCCATCGGGAGTTTGAAAGATTTTCAATGGGGTAGTGGAGCGACGAACAACCATGGACCGAGTTGGCCGCATACAAAAAGTGGGACGCCCAGTCAAATAAAGGTCTTTCCTCGATCCAGTTTGACTTGATTTGCACTTTATGTTCATGCAAAGCAGAGCACACCAACTGCAGCGATTCGACATGATGCGATGAAAAGTATTTCCCGAACGCATAATTAGGACTTGCAAAAACCAAGCTAAGCAACATCAATCCCTTTTTCTATTCTCTCGAGTTAACACGCTATGTCGGTGAATTGATAGCGTAATCTTGACGAATCACGCGCGAGTGTTCAATTCACATCGAGTTCTTTTATTTATCCGTTTTTATGTCATAGAAAATAAAGTGATAAAAAAAGGGTACAATATCTAAATTATTATGCTTTCCGGCCAGTCGTTGCACTAGTTCGCCTCTGCCTGGAATTAACTTTGAGACATTGCAGCTCACCAACTGTACAAGTGAAATCAAAGACTTTCTTTTCCTACGGACTACCTGACACTGATCTACATCTTTCAGTTTAACCGACGTATGAAATGAATAACTGCAAAAGGATGACTTCATATTTACTTCAACCTGTCTAAATACCAAATGTTAGATTCGATGACGCAAAAATATTAGGAAAAGGAAGTAATTACAAAAGGTGGCATTGTTAGTATTTAATTATAGCGTCACAATCGTAGTAGTAATCTTGCAGTGATTAACAAGTTACAACACAACCCTTTTACAACTTAAATACATGTAATTGTGTATTGTAGCATAGAATTTCATAACAATCGATTGCAATTTCCAAGAAAAACAAATATGTTAACGACCTGTTGTTTGAATTTAGGTACGCCTCGAAATGATGTCTTGAACGTTTTAGTGCAGGTCGGTGTAACCTTTTTACTTGGGGCCCAAATGTGAAAGATCAAAGTGTGCTGCGGACCGCATCGAGTATTTAAAACTTAAGCAAGATTAGTACTTTTACGAAGAGAGCAATTCTTGTAGTCTAAAAACAGAGTAGGCGCATTTTACCTCATACATTATACGTTAATACAAATAATGCAAAACTGAAGTAGTCAATCAAAGCGAAGAAAATAAAACCAATCCAGACGCGTAGCCAAAAAGCTGCAATGGGGAGGGGGGCTGTTACGGGGGTCTAAAGGCAAAGCCCCCAGCGCTCGAAAGTTTTGTGTTTTTTTTAGCCAAAAAACATAATTTTAGGCCTGTTTTGATAAAAATTAATGTTGTTAAAAAGTGGCATAGAAATTAGCAGTGCAAAAACATGATTATATATTAGTTGCACAAATGGGCTCTGTGGGAAGTAACTATTGCTAAAATTTCACTTCTCTTATTTACAATTGTAATGGTAATTACATTTTATTCACCAAGTTGCCTTGGTCAGGACACAGCGAAGGGACTTTTCGGTCTTCTAGTCAAGCTGCCACCTGTCTACCACACAAGGGGGAGGCTTCACACTGTCCTTATATTTGCTGAACGTCTAGTAAGGAAGCTGTGAATACTAATTTTTATAGTCTTTGGTTAGACCCGACCAGGAATCGAACCCAAGTCCATCGCTCAGCAGCAGACGCTCTATCCACCCGACCACTGATCGGAAAATCATATAATTTTATATCGTTAGCTCAATAAAACTCTAGAGGAGTTATCTATTTTGTTTATATTTTATAGAGAAAGGTATAGTTAAGGGGGCTAATGGTAGAAAGTTTGAGAGAAGAGATTGGTAATTAACTAATATAGAATAGCCCCCTCCACCGATTTCTGAGCTTACATACTGTATTTCTTGATGAAACCAATGTTAAGCATTTTTCAATAAGCGATCAAATTTGAAAACCAGTTTTTGGCCATTTTTCAATTTTTTTTTCTGATTTGAGTTTCATTTTTGACAAATTACCCCCTCCTCTTAATAAACGTTTCAAAATATGCTTTAAAGCATTTTTTAAGTCTAATCCAGTGCAAAAGGCAGTCTCAGAAGTGCTGAAAACGTGGCATTTTTCTTATTCTGCATTTTGATCGGCAGGCCAAAAGGGGCTGTACCCCCCCTCCCCCGCCTCCCTGGCTATGCTACTGAACCAGTCAATCACTTTTACTTGTCAAACACTAATATGATTTGAGAAAAAGGTATATTTGCCTTGATGTTGACCACATGAAATTGAACTGAGCAGAAAAAAATTAGTTAGTCTAGAAACTGAAAGAGCTGTATAATTAACGAAAAAAGATGATCACTGCTATGCAGCGTTGTTTAAAGATTTTTTTAATATGCTAATTGTTTCGCGGGCCGCTTAAAATAACATGGCAGGCCGCGTGTTGCACATATCTGTTTTAGTCGAAGCATAAACAGAGCAACAAAAAGCCAAAAACAAAAGATAAACTCAATTTTAGCAGCTGACATTCCTCCTGATTTTTCACTGCTGAGAGTATTAGTAATGGATTAATTACATTGTTTACCTAATCATATGCGCACAACCGTATTTAATAATAATTGCTAAAACGAAACCGATAATAGAATTTGTTTTCTTTTGATACTTACGTATTCAAATAAACTATAAAGTGGTTTGAATGGCGTTTTGAACTAAACCGGCTTTCCGTTGTAGCACCAGGTCTAGGTTAAGTGTATAATTGTTAGGGGTGGTAGTTTTCTAAGTATAGGCCTATCCCAACGTTTATTTGAAGCCTCTTGCTATAATGAAGACCGAATACAAAGTAGAAACAGCCACAAATTTTTTAGTCTTTTGTATGATCTAACTGAGAATCGAAGCACCTTCGTTGGAACCGGATTTTCTAGGGCGAACGCTAAAGAATCTAACGTTTCAGTAGCAGATTATTAATTTTCGGACAGATAATTTGGCCTAGTGTACTACCTATATAGTGTTGACCCAGTCGAACTGAATACTTTGCAAGCAGACTTCTGTAAAACAAGGGAGTGACTATTTCACCGAAAATTTTTAAGTTAAAGAGAATAGAATGAAGATGAGGAAGATTTATCCACACATTTCATTTTTCATTTGCTTGTTTAAGGGTTAAGATTAGGATTTGAGTTAAGGTTTGTATTCGGGCTGGGTTTTGCGTTTAGTTTTAGAATAAGGATTTGAGTTGGGGTTAAATTTGGGTCAGAATTAATAAAAAAGTAGATAAAATTTTCGGTGAAATAGTCTTTTCCTGAAAACAAAGGGGGCGATCAAAGTGCTGGAGTGCGGTGACCTGACAAAGGACAGTTAGTTTTCGAGCCAAAAAAGCTGAGCGAAGGTTTTTAACTTTTCCCGCTCATAAAAAATCTTTCGTTTACTAAACTGCTGTCACACATCTACAAACGGAAGGTAATAGTTGCAACAATGGCCTGTAGATCAGTAAAGTTCTAAAGTTACTACGTCCTATTATAGTCATTAAAGTCTAATAAGTACTTCAGAATAAAAGGAATTGTCGAGGATCTGTGTTTTATTGACTCTTAATTGCTACCCTCATACGTTGCAATGATGCAAAATGCTTGATATTGCTTATAATCTAAATTTTACGTTTATTGCTTAGTGAAGCTGTTAAAATGTGGCAGCCGGGTCAATTGCGAAAGTCAACTCTGGTTTTTTCCACGACAGAAATAATTTTGATTTTGCACAATAATTTGATTGCTTTTCCCAAATTGAAAACCCTCTTACGTTTATGTCGAAACTTTCTACAACTTTGCAAAAAAGAATTTTTACGCTAGCTTTGAGCTGTTGTCCAAAATGCTTTACCCTGTAAAAAACGCACAGTTGATATCCTTTCTAATTGTGCCCAAAAACTTTCATCAAAATCTGTTTTTACTGCTTCAACATCTTAAAGCGTTTAGCGTCAACAGTATAATTCAAACCAGCAACATGTTGCGAAAGAAGCTATGCACTACCGCGAGAAAGTGATGACGTAACAAAAATCACGAAAAAGAAGGCAAATCTTCAGTGCATAGTGTCTACTGATGGAAGTCCCAAAAAAAAGAAAAATACTCCATTAGACGTTACTACTACAACCAATAAAAAAGTCGATTTTGTTTCTTTTTTTTAAATGTTAACAGAAAACAGAATTGCAACATCTTGACGTCCTTCGTGGTCAACTCCTGGGAAGCCATGTCAACTTCCACTCCTTGTAGTAAGGATAGCCTATGGCTGTCCTTACTACAAGGATCCAGCGATTTTTCACTTGTTTCTAAAGTACCACAAGTGAAAAATCGTTTATTCCCTACTAACCATCTGCCTCTCTGCAAGCCATTAAGGTTTGCCAGTTAGGCCAAGATGTTTGTTCAGCTGGGAATACCTTTGAAAAGATAGCTGAGGGCTGCCGATGAGAGCTAAAAGCTCGAAACAGCGCTGTCCAGCTCTATGCTTAAGAAAACAGAATATTACAGTTCAAAAGCGGGTTTACTACCCCAGCAATGTTGCCAGTTAAAATAATACCTTCAATCTAATCTACGCAAAACAAAAAAAAATACAGCAAACAAAAAAATCAATTTTCTTTCACGATTTTTTTGTTTTTTGCTCGTTAACAGCGACTAAAATATTACAGTTTAAAGTTAGCTTTTCACACTGGCTACCAAGTCCATACGACAGTAGACGTCACTCCAGATGATTGCACTGATTTGAATGGCGTCTTTCACACTTGGTCGTAGTCGGACGTTTGGTCGTGCAACACAAATTTTGGCCGCATCAACCTGCGTCTTGTCGTACGATTGATTTGGTCGTACGATCACTTGATTGAACGCAAAAGAATGGCCCTTTTCACACAACACGACAAATTTCATGCAACTGCAAGCAGTGCAGGCAGTAGAAGTTTTGTGTTTCTAGTAGCTTACTAGAGGTACAGTCTATCTTACAAGAGGTACAGTCTATATCAGGAGTTCTCAAATGGGAATCACGGCACTTTAACCAGGGGGCCTCTGACATTCTTTGTTTTTCTTCTCTATAGTATATCTCACGAATAAAAGCGCTTCCTCATCGAGATGGTAGTGCTCGCCGATCAAAAAGCCACCCAAAAATGTCGAGCTGGGGCCACTGATTTTGAAAGTTTATAGAAGAGGGCCACAAGCCTTAAAAGGTTGAGAACCATTGGTATATACGATTAATAATTTTATTGTGGTGATTTTTACGTTTGCGGGCCTGCAGTTGTACGAAATTGGTCGTCAGCATGAAACGGGCACTTTTTGGTCGTACGACTGCAAAAATTAGAAGACGCACGAGAGCTGACGCTAATGTGAAACGGGTCTTACTGCCCCAACAGTGTTGCCAGTTAGAATAGTAACTTTTCAACGCCAACCATTACATATGAATTTTTGAACTACAGTACCTATGGCCCAATTGTCCCATTTTGCATACCAAAAAATCAGCTGTCGCATCAACCTATAACTGTATTTTTTTATGCTTAGCAATTCACCGTTCTGCAAACACAATATCTTTTTTAGAACACACAATTCAAATTAGGCTGAATTTCTGAAAGTAGGGTAAAATTCGACTGAAAGACTGTAGAGAATCACTTTTTGTCACTATTTTGACAACTGCTATAACATTGCAATAGTATATACTACTTACGACAGAAGACACAGCTCTTTCTGACGCACTTAAAGAAATAATCTTATGATTTCATTAATGCCACGCAAGTGTATGCAATAAAAGTGTAAAGGAACTTTTGGATGTCACGTATTACAAGAAACAAACAAGAAAACGTCATAATCTACTGTATACGCTCGCAATGTAGCGGTGATGATGCGGTGGCTTAAAAGTTCATACTAGTAGATTAAGAGATTGATTTCGTTTATTTCACGTCATAAATAACCTTCCATTCCTTAAAAGCATGCAATTGTATCATGTTTTCCAAATCTTATATGCACACTGCAGTTTACGTGGAAAAAGATGTTAAATTCAGAATAATGATTATAGAAAAAACAAAACACGCATGTCAAAACTCGGGAAAACATAATTCTTTAACCACAATTAGAATACACTATGCAGAAAAAAAATTGATTTACAAAGTATAACATGACAAAAAATATATGCTGTACTAGAACAGGAACGTACTTTCAGACAACTTCAGTAATAGAAACTAGCATTTTGTCCTCAAACCAATCCCACTATTACCAAAAGAAACCATTCTATTTTTTTTTAATGATTTTGAAAGAAGAAAATAATATAGTGGCATGCCGACAATTAACCAAATTCTCAATTCCGGCAACGTTTTGCGCAATATTTCGAAAAATAGTCGGTATCTCTATCAATTCGCAATCACAACTGTTTTCGAAAATTTTGCAAAGCTTTTTCGGACATGCACCGGGTATTCTCAGGAAAGATCAGTAGTTACTAAGCAGATTTGGAACGTCAGCTTTTTTCACAACTGTGAGGTAGCACTTACCTCACAGTTGTAAAAAAAAGAAAATCTATGCAAAATCTAAAATCATACTAATTACACATCTACACCGAACTGCTCAACTGCACTACTTCCAACAAGAATTACCCAACATCATAAACGCCTGGTAATTGAAACTACATTTAGATCAATTTATTGAGAGGGTCTTTTCGTACCATTTCTCGATCTTCAAGCTACTCTTATTTTTAATTTAAGACACAGTACAATAGTTTATCGCACGACTTAACTTTATAAGGAACTTCTGAAGATGAAGCTCTTCAACTTAGTATCATGCATGGCCTTTTCTGTTATTTATGTGCGTAAACCGCAATGGCAAAACGGTACTGATAATAAAAGATGCAAAATCATTAAGCACCGTTTTTCACAGGAATATATCTTAATAGCGTTTTCTCACACGTATATAAAGGATCAACGATTGCGAAGTAGATTTACTCCGTGGTAAATACATAACAAGTATCTATTTTTCAGCGGCGGCTGCTGGTACTTCTTGCGAGTTTCAATTCTTTGCATTGATGCATTGCCCTTAGAGCACGAGCAAACGGCTGAGGAAGTGCATGTACAGATAAACAGGCCCACATTTTTTGTAAACTTTGTATATCTGGCACTTTTTTCCACCAAAACAAATCTCCGATCTTTCAACGGGTTGATCTGCTACAGCTCTACAAGGCGGATCTTCCGTAATTGCACTAATGTTCCCGTAACCACTAAACCCTTTGCACCATACTGCGTGTATGTTCAATTTTGATATTTTGAGATTAACCAACCTTTTTTAACAATAAGATCTTAATAGACTTGAATTTTTGATTGATGAAAATGCGTACAACAGCACTAAAAAGGAACACTCTAATAAAAAATCAAATCTTTCATTATACTCGCTGTATTACGCCGAAGCGAGTAACGAGTTTGCGGGGCCCATCTCCGCGTTATTGCGCCCGGGCAACACTGCTTCTTTCGAAGAAATGTCGCAGCGGTGGCAAGCCGTTGGCAACACTGTGTCAGATTTTACTGGCCCGAGATTTGAACCCCAGACCTCCCGGTCCAAGGACGAACGCGTTACCGCTCGACCATGGAAAAGTTAATTTAGAAAAAACAATGTATAGACTTCCAGCAACACTTATAGCGTGCATTCGCAGGAGATATTCGGGGAGTCAATTTGTTCTTTCGAGGCCCCTAAAATCTAAATAACCAATTAAAGCTCAACACACATTATGTTTATCCAACCACCGATACTATTTTTCATAATTTTCAGTGCATTCCTAAATTCACAAAACAAGTTAGCGCGAAATTTCAGTATTTTGACAAACACCTCCTTTAAAAGTTTAAAACGTCCCTGATCGCACAAACTGACTAAATAACTGGGCAAAAACAGAGGCAATTTCTATTTTACTTGAGACTGGCGTTTACTTTCACTCAAAAAGATTGAGGGTGTTTTGGAGGCTGGAGCTCAATCGAAAACCTCATTTTAACTTTAACAAGCCTGAGTATAGCGCATGCTAATTACATACACCAAGTTTTTCTATGCAAATAAAACAAACGCACGCATTTAAATGCTATTCGTATTTATCTGCATGCAATCAGAGAAGTACACCTTAAGAAAAAGTTGTTTAACATCATAAATTTTGACAAAAAAAATTGCTTAGACAAAGCCAGCAACTAAATTTACCTCAATTTTACATGAAGTGTTTTTTTTGAGATAAATTCCTTTAAAAAATATTTTTACTTCAAACGAACTTGAATTGAATAAAATTTGTTCACAAATAACCTATGAAAAACAGAAGTCTTTAGGGTAAGAAAAAAGAAGTCTTCTAATTTCGAGGTTCGGTAAAGCCTTTTTACCAAATTTTAGGCATGCTTTGACTCATGACGTGTTTGTGACGTAATCACTTTGACTTAAGCATTTTATACTTCAAATTCAAAAAACAAACTTAAGTGCAATATTCGAAGCTCTTGCGTGTCACTGAAAAGATTTTGTCAAAAATTGACTGTGACGTCACTGTAATGGCGTCATCAATTCACAGCCATTTTTTGAAAAGTTGTTTATCAAAATTTTTAAAAAAATTGGTGAACATCAAACCGCATTTTTAAATTTGGAGTGTTCCATGAACTCCGATTTCATAGTAGTTAAAGAGGTATTTTCGTACTCAAAGAGTCCGTATAAAATTGGGTTAATTGTAACTCTATAAAAAATTTAATTCAAAATCCAGAGCCACTCTTATCTACAAAATACTCTGCCATCAGACAGCAGTCACTAAATCATTAAATTAAAATTTATCTATTCAAAATTACATTGGCACAGAAATCGTGTTGCATCAGCTTTTCTATTTGCAGTTTTTTATTAATATAATCGTGTTAATGAAATTGCAAAAATATATCTACGTTCTAACTGCGTCCTTTCTCTATTTACCCAACCAAGCTCAAGTAATTCATTTTCAAGTTTCAAACAGTGACTTGCTCGAAGCATTAGTTTCAACATTACTATGAATCATTGTGATTCACAACTAGAATGGTTAAGCAGATCAAAAGATCCACAAAGCACAAAAGAAAAGACTAGCACATCTTTGAAAACCAATGTTGTCAATTGCTTCAATAACTATATTATACGGATGTATGAAATACAGCATAATCTCTCCTCACAGCACAAGTAGTTGGCATTGGGTTTAGAGCTTAAAGGATTTAGTGGCGAAATAAATCAGCTTGCGATAATTTTCCACCATTAAAGTATACAATTTCACAACTAAGATTGATTAGGGATGATTATTTATAAGGTTTTGTATTTTTCTTCTACGTTTGGTTTTTCCAGTTCATACTAAATTCGGGAAATTAACCAAGAAAATCGATTTTATACTTTTCCTAAAGTTATGCAATCCGCATCAAGCCATACAATCAAATGCATGTAACTTTGCCGAAAAGACTCCTCGAAGATAACCAAGAACCAACTAACTAAAAATGTTGCAGAATCAGAATTGCAAATGTAATAATGAAAGAGTGGATGTTAATGAACGACATCATAAGTGCAAACTTGAAAATTACGTGTGCAATTGATAAAAAAGGGCAAGAGAAAATTTTAGGCCTACAACTTTGGCTAAGCATGGTTGCGATTTAAGCAAGTATTAACCTAAATCCTAATACAAGCCTACAACGTCATTTCTAAAGTAATTTAATAAGCATATTAAAAGCTTGGAAACTGTGCATCATCTATTGCTAGAATGTGACGTATTGCGGTGATATCATAGCTCTGATTACACCGTAGTGAAAATACAGTTAGGCTAGCAAATCAATGCGTAGTTGACCTATATCGGTATTAGTTTATTAAATTAGAATGTCAAGTATTGGTCAAACGGCGAAATCCCATTTTTAAACCAGCAGCGTTTAAGATTTTGGTTCATAAATTATTCAAACATGCAGAATTGCTGGAATAGAGGGTTCCGGCATTTTACGAACATAAATAGACTTATTGTAGGTCAAGTTCAATGGAACACATACAACTATTTTTGTAACGCCTCGGCAAAAGCTGCGGATCCAAATCAAAACTCCGAAAAACAAAATTTCGGATGGAAAAAATCCTAGAGTGGATGAAATCCCGAATTGGAGAAAAACCTTGAATCGGACAAAATTGCGAATGAGCAAAATCCCGCATTGGACAAAATAGGTCTAAAGCAATCACACTATTGATGACTCGAGCAATTACTTTTCGTTTTTTCTTTTTTTGTCAATGTAGCATTTATGCGTCATCAGTCTTAAGCTGCATTTACACGAGCGACTTTTTTGCGTGCGATTTTTTGACAAAAATGGAACTGACAAAGTTGCATTTACTCAACGGAGGTTTTAATCATGATAATTGGGACCTTACTGATGGAAATAAATGTCTTAAGTTGTTTTCATACCAATATCGTTATAATTGAAAACTTTAGATGAAAATCGGTGCTGCGGTAAAAAACCGCTGTGAGATCAGCTCCGATTTTGCTTTAAAAAGGTTTAGAATCTGACCGTCGGAATGGAAACAACTTGAGACAGTCATTTTTAGCAGTAAGCTAACTTTTATCACTATGAGAACCATTATCGAATATATGCAACTTTGCCACATCCATTTTTATCATAAAATCGCACGCAAAAAAGTCGCCAGTGTAAATGCGGCTTTACATTGATTTTAGTGACGTTGTATATATATATATACTGTAGTACGTTGAGAACTAAACAAGTTACTAACAGCTTTGAGTCTTTGTTGAGTGAAATTTTAATTACACTGTAAGTCAAGTTATAAAAAAATTTAGTTTTTCGAGCAGCATTCAGTCTCTTTACTCTGATTACTAATATGATCATGCCTTATCAGTACGAGAAAACGTAATTTGAAACTCTTTAGGTCCCACTGGCGGTGAACGACTTGCTCAAATGGAACCGTTAAATGTGCAGCAGCTGGGATGTGGTTGCACACCATTGCTTTCGGTTCAAAACAGGGTGAAACAATCGCCGCAGGTTTAAATAGCATAGTGCTAAGCAAATATGAGCCTGTGCCGTGAAAGCTAAATCATTACGCCGATAATTTGATTTTTCCTATCTTTACCAATTGTACAAGGGTGCATTACTGTAACTTTTTTTTTTATTGTAAATTCAAAAATGGTTTTGTCTACACCAGAATTTACTGCAGATGTTCAAGCGTTACCCTGGGTTTGATAATCCAACACTAAGGAAGGTTTAAAACCCTGCCTTGAATAAAATATTGTACGCAGTATATGAAACCCAAATACTCTATTTTACTCGTAAATGGTGACATCAAAAAGATATCTTATATTCAAATAAAAATATATTTCAATACGATAAAACATTTACGAGTGAAACAGACCGTTAATTATGTAAGACTTAAATTTTTTTAGTACTGTGGTACTTAACTGTGATATTCGCTCATTGTTGTTGAGCATATTTTGAAACCCTAATATCAACCACAGACAAAAACAATAATTATACGAGCCTTAGCACCCTAAACTCAAATCATTTGCAGTAGATACTGTTGATAAACAGGTAACTTCCCACTAATCATTGTTAAGTATAGTCCTGCAATGCCAAAATCAAACTGTCCAGCAGCTTACAAAGGTCACGAATCGGTATATAGTTACACTTTATCACTAGCACCCATTACGTATATCCGAAAACCGGTATTTACAGTATATCCAGTAGTTTCAGGTTGAGCTGCTAGTCCGAAAAATTGTTAGCATTGTGGCTCATGTCATAAAAAATGTACGGCTGCAGCTGTCGCACCGAAATAACCGTGTGAAAGATAATGCAAGCAGGAAATTTTTACCGTTAGTCAACAACGTGTATTCTCTGATCGGCCAGTAATAACCATTCACGTCTTAGCGCTACCAGCATAATAGTGTAGGGTGTAAAATTACAAAGCTTTAAGCTGTCAATGATTTGGGGGCAAAATATGTTTTCATTCAGTTATGAGTACGAAGTGGAATTGGTACTTCTGTCTTTTGGTTTGTAACGGTTTAGGGAGTCTGTTTTAAATGCATTAATTAGTGGCACTAGTCTATTGCAAAAGGCTTTTAGATAAATGCTTATTTTGAGAATAAAACGATGCAGCCAAAATGCTAGAAAACATTTGATAACTGGCGCTTCGTTAAACACGTATAGCATCTTCAAAGCTGAAAAAAATACAATAATGTTTGTAAATAACTCTAACTATCACCATGAAAAAAAAATAGAAATTAACGTCTCAGCAGTTTTTCTTCTTAGAATCGTTAAGCGTCCCAACCTGTTTGCTCATAAATCTAACTGTTCCTTTTCAAAAACGTAACGGCAAAATGCGACTTCGAGAATCGAACCCGCAATAGTAGTCTTTTAATTAAGAATAGCAACAAACCAATGATCCCTAACCAATCAAACAATGCCCCACATTAACCTACATATTGAACACTTTGCTGAACTGCAAATGAAAATAAGTCAACACAAAAAATTGTTCGTAGCAAAATCACACAGCATGTGATTTGTTCTCGATGCCAGAAATATAACAATTATTTAAAACAAAACCGACACGTGATAATACGGCAGATCTATTCTTCTTTTCTATTATCCTTCTCATATTTATAACTTTTACAAACTTAAGCATTTCGATATAAGTATCAAACAAGAATAAAATGAATATACAGCAAACGCATATTATAGCAGTCATCCATGAAATCCGGATTCCGGTTGTAGTCTACACACTCTATAAACTCTACATAGCTAGCCCAAATAGCTTCCATCAGCACCTTATTTACAGTGCTCGAAGCAATTATACCTGAAGATCTTATAAGATGACAAAATGATATTCATCCATTTCCTGTTCTATATCGTAATTCAATGTGAATGCAAATTTTGGATGTCAATGATTCCGTTAACAGCGCTGCATGTAACCGTATTTTTCTGGGCCCTTGATTTAATTAAACGAGGTTTCTGAGCAAATTTGGTCAAATTATTTTGTTATCAACGATTATATTTACACTTTTTCTCTCTGAAATTGCGAGTTATTTAATCACTGATCTGCCCAAGCTGCACCGCCACAGTTTTGCTTAAAAAAAACATTTTGGAACCTTACTTATAAGTAGCCGATAAATTTCGAGCGATGATGGAGTATTTTCCACACTAAAGCAAGCTATTAATCGATTTTTAGTACTGCATTATCTCAATGTCTGAGTATATCCATTCCATTGACTTTCTCCAGAGGGTACTGAGGATGGTCAATTTCGATTGGTGCAGAAATGAGAGTTTTGGGGGTTATTTTCGCACTCAAGATTTTCAGGTAGTACCGGTTCACCTCAAGGCAAATTAAATTGTTGAAAGGGAAAATCAGAATAGGATAAATGAGATATTTAGCGCAAAAACCTGATTCTGTTCTAGTTTTACTTTAGAGCAGAAAAATAGGACAACACTGTCTTAACCATGTACAAAAAACAGATTAAATTCGAAGAGTAGCAACTTCTTGTTGAATAATGCTCATGGTGAACTTGGATGAAGTGACTGCTACATACAGTGAGTTGTAAGTACTCACAACAGCTTATATTTTACAGTCTAACGAAATTCAGTAAAGGCAGCTTTAACTGCTAAAGTCTTCTATTTATTCATTTCCCAAATGCTTACACGGCAAATTAGGAGTATAAGCAATACTTTATTATTCTACTAGTTTTTTAATCGTAACTAACACCGCATTAACGGTTCGATACCGACTACAATACCACGCAATCATGCACTCTTACTTGTTTGCTAGATGCTGCAGCTTAGCTCTTCCTGTAGTGAACTTGATGCTTGGTCTTCTAAATTTCCTGATCCTGCTGGTGGCATTGGTGGCAGCGGCATCCAAAAATGCCCCCATTTTTTCTTTCTGGGCGGCAGCTTGTTTCTTGAGCAACTTGGCGCGAGATTTTGCGTCTACCCGTTTTTTTTCCGGTTTTCCGTCCAATTGTCCATCAGCGCTGGCAAACGAAGAAAGAGATATGGCGTCTCCGTAACCAGCATTCGAAAAGGATATCCAGTCACTAGACGGATCGTCATCAGATATTTGGCTAAACATCGAAACCGTTTCGTATCGCGGATCGTCTAGGCTATCAAAACTTCGACTAGTTTGAAGTGTCTTCATAAATCCTCTGTTTTCACTAAAATTTGAAACAATGTCGGAATGGATCGATGATCCGTGATGATGACGTTGGTATGAAGCGGCGGAGTTAGGTGAGCCGTTAGTTCTAGTCTGGTCACTATAACTTCTTACTGGGGTGTCTTCAGGGGAAAACACAGCTGGTTCTAAATCGTCCGAAAATTCTTTTCTATTTTCGTCATCGTCTTTTGAAAATGCGGATTCAATTATGTTTTGTATTTCAGAGTCAATTCCAGGTTCGTTTTTGTGTGATTCTTTCCCCTTGTCCTCTTTTTTTTTTCGCTTGGGCTTGAGTGGAGGTGATTTAAATTTATTCCAGATGTTTCCAGGAGAGCGTTTTTCGGTGGAGGTTGAGCTTCCTACTGAGAGATCAATACCTTTTGAATAAGCGGTGTACTCTGCTATTCCATTCCGCGCTGCATTTTGATCCGGAGAAGTGGGAGAAAAGACTTCTTTTTTTGGAGAAGGTTTACTTTGATGCTTCCCCGTTGCCACTGGTGGAATTCGTTTTGTATTCATCTTTAATTCAGCCAAAACGGATGTCAACAAAGAACCAGGTGCCGACAATGGAGATCCTTTCCCTTCCATCACAATTTAATTTTAATCAGCCTTTAAATCAATAGTAAATCATTCGTTGCATTTGCAAATATTGTAAGTTCTATAGATAAATTTAAAATGTTACTTCAAAATAAGTAAAAGTTATCATTTTTCTACTTTTCAACTTTTTTCAAAAAGTAGAGAATCAATTTTTCTCATGTCTTTCCTGTGTAGAAGCGTATTGTTGGTATTTCCGTTTTAATTGTAATCTTGCTGATTTGGCAAAAGCACAATCGACGCGTTTTTGTTGTAGAGCCCACGCAATGCTATCACACAACACTGATGTTGATAGCTAGAATGATACCCAACTTGAACACTAAAAAGTCCTAAAGTGCTCTTCATTATTTTGTAGTCGTTAAAGATTAGCTGCTTGGACGATACATAGAATATTAGGCGTCGTTTTACGACGATCCTGATCGCATGATCTGCGCATCATGATAAGGTTTCACCTTCTCCCTGGTCACGTTGTTGCGTCCTTGGGTAAAACGCTTTACGATGATAATTATCTCCGCTAGGAGGCTTTAAACAAGCAGCTAGTTAAAGAGATTTCGAAAAAAGAATCCGACTAAAACCCGCAAAGGTAAAGGTTCGGCTCCGTGCTGTTTAGTTGCAAATCCCGCATGCGCTCAATGTACCTGTGTTCAAAAACCGTCTTGTGTTCTTAATTTATGTTCGTTTTGTGAAAAAAATTCACAGAAAAATTGAATCATCGCAAAATTCTAAACAGATGCAGATTCGTTCCACCATTTATAGTAGTACCAATCGCAATAAAAAGTGTGCGTATCGCCAAATATTTAGCGTCTGACGCTGTCCTATGACAGGATCATAAGTATGTACAACAACAGCAACAACGTAAGGATAATTGCCGTATTTAGGCCCTAAATAAGCATTTTGATCTCGTATATAAAATCATTTTTGGTTTAAACTGCAGTAGGTATTTTAACGTTCGCCATGCATTTAACTACTGTAGTTCACTCAAGCATTGACGTAAATATTCAGTAATCAGCCGTAGACCATATGGTAGCATACTCAATTATCTTGGCGCAAGCACCTCAAAAGGTAGAATTTTATCAAGCAATCAAAAATTCATATACTTCACAATATACATGAGTCCGGAAATTAAGGTGAATTTACACAGTATCCGTTTTTCGTCCGTTTTTTTACGTTTTTGCTTCCTCTTGAAAAAGTATGCGCTTTTTCATCCGCATTTTTATAAGTCCATATCCGCGCAAAGTAGACTGTTATATATAGATAAAAATTTTGTTCAAAAACTTTGTGTACGAACGATAAGAGCGATATTTCAAAATGGAGCTATAACCCTTTACAAAAAATTTTTTTCGGAAAACTTCTGTCCAGTATGTGACTGTCTGGTTAGTGCGGATATGGACTTCTAAAAATGCGGATGAAACAGCGCATACTTTTTCAAGAAGAAGCAAAAACGTAAAAAAACGGACGAAAACGCATTCCGTAAAATTGCAATCCGATCTTAATAAGTTTTACTTTATCGATCTCTAAGGCTACGACAGTGCTATGCTAAATCCTTTAACGTCTTTTTACTGTAAAGGTCAAATAGAGCTTTTCGCGTCTCTATATTTAACTGAAACAGTTGATCTGTTTTCACAATAATATGATATTTAATCATTTGGTGTCTGCATTAAATGACTCAGCTCGAAAGTGTGTTTTTTAACCAATGTAGCGCAAATCGACAATTACATATCATGATAAGATCGATGCAATTCAATAATTTCAGCATTTACAAGTCAAGACAGCAGCACCAGCAGCCTATACATACGCCAACATAATTTTCAATAGTATTTTTAGGTAAGTAAACTCGGCTTCAAAATCATCTTATCGAGGCACGGCTTGAAACAGGATATTTTCCACGCTGTATTTTTAATAAGATGTAGTATACGGTAATTTTAGGAGGCTGGTTAATGGCAATAGCTACGAAATTTTATAAAAGCAATTTTTTCATGTACACATGCTATCAAAAAAGCTAAATATGTGAAAAACCTCATTTGCAGCGTACAGCATTTACAACAAAATAAATAAATAAATAAATAACATCATTTAATAATTGAACCAAAATAACGCCCAACCAATTGCCAGTTTGGTCAACAAAACAAGTTGGGAGACTTATGGGTTACAATTCTAATCCCCTATATCCAACAAAAAGCGGCGAAAATGTCTGTTCAACAGCTATAGTTCGGTCGAAAAAAATTGCTTCTTTGTTTTATATCTAAAGTAAAAAAACAACAACGTCACAAACTGGATCAGCCTACCGTCGTTACAAAATTCTATTTTTAATTTTAATGAAACACTTTACCTCGATCTTTTTTTTCTCGCACCGTCCTAGAATTCAGCAAAAAGCAGGCGCGCTACAAAAGGAAGTATACGGCCCTCCCTTATTGAAGTTATTTCAAAACTATAACTCAGATAATTTAATTAATGAAACCTTTTTCAACATGTTTTGGACTTCACTGATGAGAGTGGGGGAATGGTAGGAGGTGTTGGACTTTTTGCTAGGCAATTTAGATAACCATTTGAATGAAATTCAAAACGTAATTTCTTTCAGGTAAATTTGCTGTTTTTGTTTTCAAAAACTTACAAAACAAACTTTGCCTCAGTTCCTCAAGATCTTCGGCGGTTTGTTTTTCAACCCAGATCCTTGTTAGTGGTTTGATTAATACTCGTATGGGAGTTGTAAGTCGGGTTCGGGCTTAAGGTTGACAAAATTTCGGGCTTGGTGCTGGCCTAATATGTGCCTTGTGTTTTAGGTACTGCAGCTATAAGAAGATGCTCAAAATAACTTTGCATCACAGAATGAAGACTTTATTTAAGCATTAACTACCATTATTTTCGCATAATTATTATAATTGTGTCACAATTTAAACTACTTTTATTTGGTCACCACAGCTCAAGTTATTTAGATTATTTTTTTCAGATTAAACTTGACTTTCGGGCTTATTCGGATCTGGTTTGGACTTCAAATCATTTTTCGGGTTCAGGCTCAGATTTTCAGGTCCGGGTCGGATTCGAGCTTGAATTATTCGGCCCGTTTACAACTCTGGCTAGTTATGCCTCAATTTTCTTAATACAGGCAAAGCCTGCCTTTAGCACTATGTGGTTGCTGCTTTCTGAATGGTGAAAGCCATATGCTAAAGATATTGTTTTATAACTTATAGCATTCATCCGTTTGGAAATTTAGTAGTCTACTGCAAGTGCTGCACGCATGTTACAGTACGTCATAACTCATAATCACGTGGTATCAACTGACTTACAGGAAGGAAAAACGAGAGAAGCACAGTCTTGCAGTGATGCAATGCGTCATTGCAGTTCACTGGCAAATTCTCGAAATACTAAAAACTCCACTTTCAGAGGCTCACCACCGTACATCTCATCAATAGGCTGTAAGATTGTCCTGCGTTCACCTACTATACAGTAAACAGGCGCGCAACCAGGATTTTGCTAGGGGGGTGGGGCTTAAACCAAAATATAAAATGTTTTTATTTAAAAAATGTCTCATTTAGAGGTAGACCGTGCTGATCAAGCTCGTGCAACTCAAGTGTATCACAGATTGGGATTTGGGGCAGAGCTCCCAGCCGTCTCCGCAGGCCATGGAGGTCAGGGGGCGATGATTTTTATAATTTTTCAGCAAAAGATAGTCATTTTAACGCCATTTGGATCACATTTCGCACGTTTTTAGAGCCATTTGAAAGAGCTAAATTTCTAAAACTCGGAAGTCATTTAAAAGAATTAAATTGCTGTTGTTGTTGTAGCGTATATTTATCCTCCTGTCACCGGACAGCGTCAGTCGCTAATTATTGAGCGTTCTGCGCACTTTTCATTGCAATGGCTTTTCGTGGTTGGAGGAATCTGCATCTGTTTAGGAGTTTCCAGTGATTTAATGTTTCTGTGGATTTCTTCGAATTCTCGTCCACTGAATTTGCTGCTTGTTCGAAGCCACCAAGCAGAGATAATCATCGTAAAGCGTCTTATCAAAGGACGCAACAATGTGACAAGGGTGCGGGTTGAACCCAGGTCATGCGATCAGGATCGTTGCAAAAACGACGCCTTTACCCTCTCGGCCAGCTCCTTCAGCCCACGTTTCTTATAAATCAAGTCCAAAACAGATTTAAACGCTTCCATTTTGGGGTTAAATTTTCTAAGCGGCTAGGCTAAGTGGGGCTGAAGCCCCTTATTCCCCTTCTGATTGCGTCTCTGATAGCGTCAAGTTGTTAACTAAGGTTACCGATACAAAATTTTGGGCCAAATTGCCCAAAACGTCTGCAGATAGCGCTCTCTCGATGGCCCTGTCAGCGGTTGCAATTAAGGTTTTCCCTGTAATATCTACAACACTGTAGGATAAAAGACTATATAGAAAGTAGAGTTTAGCTGCGTAATCAAAAGCTAAGGAAAAAAAATTATACCGGTAACGTAGAGACATCTTAGTATTTTTAGTTACTGGTCATAAATCTGCCAGTTCGAGAACATATGGGCTATATGGTTGCCAGAGTTGTAAAGTAACAAAAGTAGCTCTACTTAAGTAACCTACTCCAGTGAATTTGTCGGTAGCGAGCAATTTTAAAGTAATTATATTTTTTGATACTTTCTACTAACACTTGCTTATTTTTAGCGTGAAGTAACGCAACTTAGTAGGATTTTTGATTCAGAAGAGTACTGAGTACGGTAGTTTTAAATTGAAGCTCAAATTCGTCAGAACGGTTGAATTTTCTACCAGCTATTATTCAATTAAGTTTAGTTAGCAAAGATTGTGCGAAAAAGATTCCAAGTAAATTCTGCGTGCCATGATTTTCAAATCTCAAAGATTTGCTGTTGTTCTTTTTGAATATACAGTAATAACAAAAACTTGCATCAATTAGTAATTCATGACTTCTTGAGAGAGTGAGGGGTAAGAAGACCAAACATAATGTGGCAGTGATGTAAAGGTAGTCGACTAGTTGTCAATTTATCATGCACTACAGTTTATCGATTAAATAATTTGTTTATTTTGCTTAAATCCTTTCAGAAATACTTGTACTTGAGTGCTTTTAAAACGACTACTTTTTTACTTTTACTCAAGTACGTTTTTTGGTCAATACTTTGTACTTCAAGTATTTTTTCGTTCTAGTAACAAAACTTTTACTTGATTACACTTTTTGAGTACTTTTGACACCACTGATGGTAGCTAACTGGCTGCCTGAAGGTTGTATATGATTAGATCTGTGTTCTACTGTTATATCACCATTCAAATCTACAAAAATATTACCTTCATGCTACTGAAGTTGAAGAAAACAAACGTATAATAGTTTGATAAGGCTTGAGTTGTCTACATTTTCATAAATCTGCTGAATTTAAACAAAAGGATATGCTTTTAACTTGAAAGTATGATCGTATTCGAACCTCTAGCTGCAATTGCCTGTGAGTGCACGAAATTACCAGTACTATAGCGTGGCTTCTGACTTAATTAATATTAGCCCTCTCTAAAAAAATTAAGGGATTGAATGGAGTGGAACATCGGTTACCTAACCACGCGCGGGACCACAATCAAGCGGTCGGGTTAGCGGGATTGCCTCGATATCGAGGTTGAAACGCATCGAAGTGATCCTGATGACGAGGTGGTCGCCGACCGAGGTTGCACTGTATCGCAATAACGAGACCTCCCTGCCAACCCGACCGCTTAATTGTGGTGTCGTGGGTGGTCAGGTAACCGGGGTTCTACTGTATTATGCTAAACTGGTGAACGAAAAGAAATTTGGAAGGTACAGAAAACTCCTGAAGTTCCCTAACTTACTGCCTGTCTTCCCTGTACAATACCGAAACTACCATTGTAGATGCAAAACAAAAAAGGAAAAAAAATCACTGCTGATACCAATGGCATAGACAGAAATTTCAAAAGAGGGGGGACAAGGGTCAAAAGTTGTACCTCAACTTGGGGATATGGGGGCAGAGCCCTCAGCCGCCGTAGGCGAGATTTTTACGTTTTTTTCACAAAAAATAACTCAATTATAAGTCCATTTTAAGTTAAATTTCAGTTTAAAAGACATGTCTTTAGCAGCGCAAAACACACACAAAATAAGCAAAGAACAACTGAAAGGCACAAGCTATTTAGCCATCCTTCCTTGTGGTAAAGTACGGTATTAAGGCCAGGAAAAAAAGCAAGAGTTTCATAGCTTTGGTAACAGATTAGTTATTTGCAACTTGTCCAGCAGCAAACGCTAAACCGTAATTGGTATTGGCAGAAAAACATCTGACATATCACCTGACCCGAACAGCTGTTTGATATACTACTGCAGGACAAGCCGTCTTTGAATATGTCATAACCAAGATGAGAGAGCTAGGGTAACGCACAAGGCCTTTTAAGCGTTTTTTGTTGTCGATATATCGAACCTTTTCAGCCTCTGTTTGTACTAGGGTCCAAATGGAAATGGTGTGTCATAGTTCCCTTCCCACTTGAAACGTTATTTCTTGGGTATCAAATGGAGCTATGTCTTTTTGCTACAATATATAGGATGTAGTGATTTTGAGTTGAAAAACTTTTCCAAGCTGCAAAATACTGGCGTTGGCTAAAAAATTTGGAATCGGCCCTACTCCTAACCTCAAACTGATTAAAATGACGCTTAAATCAAAAATGGCAGGTTACAAAAGCCTTTTTCATGTGTGTGCTCCATTTTAATGCAAGAACGCTGATTTCAACGTTCTTTTACACTGTGCCGTGGCACAAAGGGGGAAAGCATGGCACAATGCCCCATGTCTACGCTACTGTCTGATACCAAACGTTTTATTATTAAAATTTCCATTGCAACTGCTGATTTAAATCGAATTGCAATGAAGCTACGTGGCCCAAAATTAATTGTTTGTTGCATTTACTCACAGTCTGTTCCGTGCAACAGTAAGTCGGAAATGCTGCATATTTTTAGACTCTAACGCTGTACTTATATTGAAAATGCACAATAACAATAAAGACTAGCCAATACTGTTACGACCTGCAACTAAATCTGTATTGGCTACAGCTATACTGAAGCAATAACAGCTGTCACAAAATCGATTCCGAAAGTGCTATATCACAAAACGATAAAAACGAATCAAGCAACTTCTCATTAAAACTTAAATAGAAAGTACTAGTAACAATTTTTTTCAAGTTTTTCAACTTAAACCTTGGGCCCTGTCTACACTGGGCGTAAAATCGTGAGCGTATGCGCGTATTTTTTTACTTCATTTTAAACAGAAACTCGGTACGCCTAGCATGCCGCCTTACCAGCGTACAAGCTGCCAGTTGATTAAAATAAACTAAGGATACGCTTGTACGTTCACAATTTTACGCCTGGTCTTCATTCCAAAACTGCATAACCAAAAATATGCTTCAAAAACATTCGTAAATATAAGCTCCGTTTATCTCTGTAACCTTTTTAACTTCTTGAAAATACCGATATCGAAAAGGTCTGAATCAATTTGTTGTACGTAGGTCGTACATGCAACATATAATCCGTGATCTTAATCAAATCACGCATTCACTTCCTCGAACAAAAATCAACCTAAATTGTTAGATTTTGCTGATTTTAGAGAAAAACTACAATCCAAATGGCTAACAATGACAAAAAGCCAACATCACACCCATTCATAATATTACTTACAAACAAGCTTTGCTATTCAAGAAGCAAAGGCTAAATGCTTTAAATCCAAGAATGAAATCAGTGTAATTTGCACTAAATCAATTTATATGGTGTAGAAAAAAAGTGCACAAAAAACACAAACGAGCCGAAAAACAAAACAAAGCAAAATTCAACAACAAAAATATCCGTGCTTTTTTGCAGATTAGCATTGCTTCATAGTTAACTTTTTTGGCCCTAGACAACTATTTCTTTTTTGATTTTTGTTTTGGTCGTTTTTGACCGTAGCAAACAAAAATAGCGCTAGACAAGAGGATGGACTAAAAAGCAAGCACGCAGCGAGGGGGTAGGGGAGACAACTGCCCCGAAAAAATTTTACTTTGCCCACCCAAATGAATCTCAGTTGAACGCTTGAATTTTGAGGTGGAAAGAAAAATTGCTGTATAATTTTTCCGACTAGCCTACCATGCTAGCTTGTTCTTTCAAATTTGAGTTGCTTTGTTGTGGTTTTATGGCCTGAAGCTCTTTTTTTTTCGGAGATCGTCTTAGGTGGGAAAACATTGCCTCCACAGTTTTGCGCAAGCACCTCCAAAAATTGCTGTCTGGCTACGTGCCTAATAAAAAGAATTAAATCTGCAATGGATATCTTGAATTTGCGAACAAATTCGAAAAAAGTTTAGAATTTTTAATGCTTCGAAATAACAAGCTATCCTGAGCCTAAATTGCTAACACGAAAAAATCGCAGCATTTTTTCTTTTCCAATCGTTGGCTAGTACATGGCAATGAGCATTGACTTCGTAAATTATTGCGATGAGGCAGAGCAGATGGTTTCTGAAACCTTTCAAAGTTGATTAAACAAAAAAAGCATGAAAAATTAATACAAAAAAACCGAGCTTGTGCAACAGCGCATGGTTATTTTGAAGGATTGGTCGTGTTTACGCCAAAGCCTAAAACAGTAAAAAAATACATTCATACCTTTGTACGCTACGCAGTAAGTCACTCTGCATTTATGAAGTCCTAATATAACCTGATCACGGGGGTTAAACTGGATTATTAGCAGCAAAATATATCAAAGGGCTCTTAATAAGTATGTATGAGATTGTTTTTAACTACAGAGTTGTTGTAATGTTTGGTACACCGTTGCGTTGCAAGTACGGTGACATTTATGACAGTGCACAAAAAAAATCTAAATTCTTACTAGCGTTTTGTGTGTGGTATTTTGTTTGATACTGCCTGCCTGTATCGTGCATCACTTTTAACCAAAATACTTTCAATTTTAGTGTAAACAGTGTTGATTATGCTGGTTAAGTGTAAACATTATATCACTTGAGAGTCTAAATTATAGCTATTTTTGGAATCTAATCCATATCATCAAATACTTAATGTCCTTCTCTGTGGATGTCATTAAACCTTTTAATCAATTCAAAGTATCATCAACGTCAAAATTCAAAAGCACAACGAATGCTCGTACGTTATAACTTTGCACTTCATTAGTCTTAGTGATTTAGAGAATGTGCAAATTGTGCAGTACATCCAACTTCGAGTATTGAGTACCACTACCGACGAATTTTACAAACAATCAAAGTTTTAATGTCAAAAAACATATAAAAACACAAATTAAAAACAACTGAAATCGAAAATTTGACAACAGTACTAACTTTACTCCGAAATTTTAGCTTATTGTAGATACATTCGTACTGTACGGCGTAATAAGACTAGCGCTATACACGTAGAATTTGATTCCTCCACCTCAGCTTGAAATACATGAATAAACGATTTCCACAACATCAGGAGTCGCATACACCTAAGTAGATTAACTTTGATCGGCGGATTATCAATTTTCTATCTTCTAAATCATTGGACATTTAAAATAAACTGAATTTGCAAGTTCAGAGAATTTATCCTTGATTTTCATAATAATTATAACAATTTGCAAGGCAGTTTGTCCAAATTTTCTCCCGTAAAATTATGTTAATTCGCTGGTCACAGTTAATTCGCGTTGGTGTATACGGCCGCAGATGATGTATTGTAGTTACTGGACCTTGTCGTTTATGGTTCCTTTTTAACGTTGTCTACTAGCCGAATACGCTACATGAACTAGCCGAATCCGAATACTAGCCGAATACGAATACGCTATACTCTGGGTAAGTAAGCATTTTTAACTGCCTCGATCTCCGCTATTTGCTTGCTATGCACTAATTAAATGCGAACTCTAAGACTGTTAGCAAGTTATTTCCAGCACCATGCAAACTGCATTTCCGCTTTTTAGACACAGTGTTACTGAATAGTAGTAAGTGACTGCATACGCAGTCTAATGTATAAGTTAAAATTGCGTAGAACCTCAAAATCAGTAAAATCATGAATACAAAAAATGAAACATTTAACTAACACTGTGCCTTGCAATACTACCTCGAACTATAATCGACAATGATCGTACAACTATTAGCCAACTGAATACAGTACTTAAAACGCGATTTCTTTTTAAAATTTTCGTCGAGTTCTTTTGAGTTCTCAAGTATTACTTTGTTATCAATCTACAATTTTTACTAGCTCGGTGAATTTCTACTTGAGTTGGATTTGGGTTGGACTCAAGTTCGCGCTGGTGAATACGGACTTTATCTGACAGAATAAAATGGATTCAATAATTTCAAGGTAGAACCAATTCAATACTCACCCAGGCAGTAAGAAATCAGTCAAAGCGTCAAACAAATAAGCTTTGCCCAACCTTCAGGTCGACTTAGTCTTAGTTTTCTGAGATGAGATTGGTTTTTTATTTACAAAAAGCCGCTTTCTGTAAACGACCGTGAGAAACAAAAACGTTAGCGGGCAAACAATCCGATCCCATAGTAATGGTACAAAAATTTCAATCTAAATTTTTCAGGACTTACACATTTCGCTTTCATTTGTTGCCTCTCAAAATACAGTACAACTTGTTTTACTCAATGTATCTTTCTCTAACATAGAAAGCGTGCTTAGCCTCTATTGATCTGCATTCCTAATCTGAATGTCTCTGAGGATTGAATTACCAAATGAAATCGCCATCAATCAAATCGTAAACAATTGACGAATCTTGGCGCGCGTTTGCTAGGTCTGCAAACATCTGCTCCTCTACCGGTAAGTCTTTTCTCTCATTACCCTGCTAACCCAAGCTCAATGCTAGACTTTTGACCAACAAAACACACTACCTACAATATATGAAACCAACGTGACGTCAAACGATTCTTCAAAGAGTGGAACCTGAAGTAACGTCAAAAGATCCATAATTTTAAGCTTTTTTTACATTAATTTAAAATTACGTGAATTCAAGTTTTGAAAGTGCTTCGGATACGCTGTCGCAAAAATATTGGCGTGGTTGTAGTGAAAACTTAATTTTTAACCCAAAAACTGTTGTTAGGTTAACGAACGAAGCCAAAGTAAAATTTCTGAGATTTTTCGGGACTCGTTTCCCTAATAATTTAACCACAACGTATTTTTAACAACAATTAGAACCACGTTACTACAATAACACTTACTACAACTGGTCTACTAGCATATGTACATTTTACAATATACATTGTATATACTCGTACAGTAATGCTCAATCTAAATAACGAGTTCCGTAGACGTATATTTATCAGTACAATTACAAAAAAACATGTCGTTGTTGCGGTCTAATCTCTTACTTAACACCAATTCGCAAACAACTCAAATAGATTATGTTTATCACGTAAGAAATCACCATTTGTGAAAAACTCTCTTCAGATCAAAAAAGATATTTATGTCATTATGTGTTTCGAAATTTCTAGCCACCAACTGTCTCAGACATTAAAAATACCCAATAGAATCTCGAAGACCTCGAATTTTTACGAATTTACAGAAGGTATTGCACTTCGCAAATAAAATTAAAAACTTTCCGGAAAACTAAAGCAGTCAAGTTTAGTAACGCATGATCTACATTCTGCATTTTTTGCTGCTCTATAGTCGGGGATTAAAGTGTGATAATTGCATGCTGAAACATAGATTCTGATAGAAAAAGTCGGTGGCCCATTTTTTCAACTTATCTAGCTCCAACCAAAGCGTGGGCTTGTGGATATAGAAAAATATGCTTCTTAGCCAACTTCTTTTTTTAACTATTCTTTCAGTTTCAAAAATTGCCAATTAAAGGCGGTGAATCATCCAGCCAATTCCAGTGGTTTACAATAGCTAAAATTGAACAATAATTTTTGATATTTTTTGCTTTGATTTTGGGGATGCGTTTGCAAAGATATTCAACAAATACAAAAAGATGTCCCCCAAAAAAAGTTTTTGGCAACTCTGAGTTTTGATCTTCCCGCCAAAACCACAGTTCTTTAAACTATAGGCCTACTCTAATCTTATTAAACTATTAGGCCGAACTATCTCTAAACTATTAGGCCTAATAGTTTAGAGATAGTTAGGCCTAATTAGGCCTAAACTAATAAACTATCTCTGAACTATAAGGCCTACCACAGTTCTCTAAACCATTAGGCCTAGTGTGGTTTTGGCGGGAAGAACAAAACTAAGAGTTTCCAAAAGATTTTTTCGGGGGGACATCTTTTTGTATTCGTTGAATATCTTTGCAACCGCAGTCCCAAAATTAAAACAAAAAATATCAAAAATTAGAGTTCAATTTTAGCTATTGTAAACCACTGGAATTGGCTGGATGATTCACCGCCTTTAAGAACTTATAGCATAATAGCATCTGCAATGGCCAAAACTAAAAAAAACTGCATGTCTTGCAATAGATAGCCTTTGTACTTTTATTTACAGTCCAACAATTTTGCTTTGGGCGGTACAAATAATACTCAACAGTTCGTTATACCGCACAGAATAACCTATTGTTAGCATCACTGACTATGTCAATTAGATGCATGTTTAATAAAGAAACATGGAAAACTTCTTATCAACCATTTACTTCAAGAAAATGGAGCAATTTTTTTTAAGTTTTGCGACTGACACATCAGCAACTGCTACGCAGTAAACATGGGGTCACAAAAATATCAAGTTACTATAGTTTTCAGTATAATTTGAATTTACGCGAAACAGCTGTCGTCGAAAGACACCTGCGATTTTCAAAAGTTCTGCCAACGTTGTAACTTATTCCCACACAGGAGCCATTATTTTAAAATAGACTTTTTTGCATTAAACAAATACACAACTGTGGCGAGACAAAGGGTTAATCATCTTATAAGTACACAATCAAGACACGGCTTAGGCTGCTTTAGTGACGTCATTTGCAATGAAGTCAAATGTCATGACAAATTAGCAGCCTGCTCGCATGTTGAACCCATCTGGATTTGCAACAATCAAGTATAGCTGACATGCCTTATTAGAACAACTATTACTGTAACGCAGCAACTCTATTTTTTGTTACTCGTAAGAACACGAGGTTCATTTTTGCTCAAAATTTGAGAACAAGTGTTAAGAATAACGCCAGTTTTATAACATCAAAAAATGATTGAGAATAAGGGCGAGTGCAACGCATTTGGAAGTATCGAAATCAACTGATTTGTCTTGGCTTTTTCTGTCTCGCCATTGTTGATTTGTCTTACAGTAATCATAATTTATAACAAAAAGCAACTTCTAACCATGAAAGAATGAATTAGTGCAACTTGATTCTTCAATAAGTTAAAAACAAATGAGACCGAAAATTAGTGCAAATTTAAAAACAGTCGGCCTTAACCCAAAATGTACTGATTCTTATTAAAAATAAAAGTGTAATTCCTATTTTATTTTACATATTTCTCATATGGAAACGTAGGTGCAACAGCAGAATTGCTGCATACACTGCACTACGTTTTGATATCGAAGCTCTAAAGCAACTTTCAAAAAAATTTACTTCGTCCAAATTTAGTTGTGTATCAACTAACAAGAATGCTTTCGATCTGTATTTAGCATAGTTGGACGGCATGGGAAGCGAATGCCACAGAAAAATGAATATTTTGTAATCTAAACTCATGTACAAAATGTTTAAAATTAATGGCTTGTGGAATTCAGCCAGCTTGATTTAGTTAATCATATTAAGTTAGTGGCTGCATTTAAACAGGTCGTAAAGTGGAAGATCAAAATGTTCAAAATGATCGGCTGCCGTAGTGATTGTACTGATTTAGGTCCGTTCTACATTGGGGGTAAAATCGTTAGCGTACCGGTTATCCTTTCTTATTTTATCCAACTGTCAGCTTGCATAGGGCGTATCAAATTTCGGTTTTAAAAAAAATAAAAATACGTCCGTACGCTTACAATTTTATTTCCAGTGTAGACCAGGTCTTAGTGAGGCTAAGAAAAGAACTGAACAAGTAACTGCTTTAATAAAACACGCAGCTTAAGCAAAACAAAACCACAGTTACCTATTACAAGTTAACTTGGAAAAGTAGCAACAAAACCAAAAAGCAAAGTTAGATTCTCAGTTGCAAAGACGAGCAAGAAAGTTTTTAGCGAAAAGATTAACTACAACGAAAACAAGTAAATAAAGCATATTCTAGACGTAAGTTACTTAGCTTCGAAATAGCTATTAAACATAACAGCAGATAGAAGACATAAATTAATAAAAGACTTTTTTACATTCATAGACAAATTTATAGAATCATATCACCAAAGCGATTTGATATATAAAGGACAACAGCGCAGCAATACTATGTTCATGAAGAAAACAAAGAACACGGATCTTGCAAAACAGCGCCATTTACCGGTACCACTTTTTGACGCAACTAAAACATCAAGTCGTATGTTGTGTATACGAGCACACCGTAGCAAAAGCTGCCAAACTGGTATTGCAACGTCAAGGAAATGGCACTTGCAGGTGGCATAGAAGTAAAGAATCTGACTCAAACACACGAGGGCAAAGGTTCGATTCCCTGCTGTAGCAAACTCTTCAAGCGCGTCAGTGTAAATACCTGATTGTCGTGAGTTGTTTAAGAATTTATGTTCGTCCTGCTTTAAAGAAAAAAAACGTCGGAGATAGATTGCGTAAACTCATCAGGCGCATCACGTAATACTGCAAGTAATCTTAGATTTGTTTGCATTGCATTGCGCTTTCCTGCGTAACGTTCAGCAATACGAAGGGACAGTGTAAAGCCTTCACAGAGTATGGTAGATATGTGGTAGTTTGATTAGAAAACCATAAAGTCCCTTTGCTGTCTCCTGGTCGAGGCAACTTTGTGAATACAAATGTAATTTCAATAATTACAATTTATGTGGGATAATGCTATTATGCAAATACAGCTAAAATTTTAAACAGCTAAGCAACAACTTTAACTCACCCAAATCGTCGAAAGCTGGATGTTAATTGTCGAGATCCTGTTCTTTTGTTTTGTGTCTTTCTTGCATCTCCTTCAGAAGTCGTTATTGTGATGCCCAACGGGTGGAAGTTGGTCATTATCAATTAGAATTCAATGTGAACAATGAGTTTCAAATAAATTAGGACTCTAAAACGCACTACTAACACTTTTTATTTTTAAAATTCTGCAAAATGAAAAGGCAGTTTTGTACTGGAAGTAGAGAGGTGCGTAACCAAGATTTTTTTAAGAAAATTAACTTTAGTAAGGTTTGAAAAAAATTGCCATTTTTACGCCATTTGGATGACATACCGTCATTTGAAAAAATTAAATTGCTAAGATTTAAAAGACATTAAACAGAATCAAATTGCTCAACCTCTTCATTCCTTTTTTGGCCAAGCTCTCAACACGTTTAAAAGCATGCACAATGTGGGTTAAGTTTTCTATGTGACTTGGCTGAGGAGGAGATTTCAGCTCTTGTAGCCCCCACTTTTGTTTGAGCTACTGGGATAGTTTATGCTGAAACAATCAGGGCTGCGGAGCTTGTGAAAAAAAGGCATGGCTCCGGCTTTAAGTACGGGGCCGCAATTTTTTAAGGTATGGCTCCGGCTCCGCATCATTGCCACATGCCAGTTGCAATAAAGTCAGAACGTTTGGTTCCGGTACTCCGTCTAGTGAAGTCAACTGCTGACAGGTGCGCAAACAGGATTTTGCTTAAGGGGGAGGGGCTTGAACTCAAAGCTAAAATTTGTTTGCGTTTTATAGACGTAGGTCTAGTGGTGGAACCCCAGCCGCTGCGCGATTTTTGTAATTTTTCAGGGGAAAAATGCCATTTTAGCGCTATTTGGATGATATTTGCACGTTAGTCGCGTCAGAGATGGAAACCGGTCGGGTCGACCGGCCGGTCGGATTACCGGTCGGGTCGAGATTCTTCGACCGGCGGGTCAAGCCGGTTAAAACACTGGTCAAATTCTCCTTTCTTGTAACTAAAAGACATCTAAGCACCAATCGAACAATACATATATATCATATTAAAAACAAAACTTTTTATAAAAAAACAGTATTAACAAACCACACCACCTTTTGAAAACACTTGTTGAATGGTTTCAAGCTGTGACTGATATGCTGTGATCATTAAGATATGCACATCCAGGGGCGTTTTTAGGGAGGGAATTGTGCTATGCCTCCCTCTCCTTTCGGCCACGGCACAAAGCAAAAAAGTGCAAAATATGTGTTAAAATCGCGTAATCAGATTATAATAAAGCATGCATGTGGAAGAGGCTTACGCTACCTAGCATTTTAGCATCATTTTAATCAGCTTGAGTGTAGAAGTGGTGCAGATTTCGGTTTTTTAGTACATGCTAAAATCTTGCCGTTTTGAAAAGCTTTTTTCAACTTAAATTTACCACACTCTACACTGGACAAGAAAGATATAGCTATTATTTTTTTATATCTAACTAGCCATGGCATGTTCTGAAGTAGCAGCATTTTTACAAACTGCTGGAACCAGTGGTGCCGATCTTTGTTGAGCATTGGGGGGGGGAATAATTTGCAATTTTACCCCAATTTTCCCTATTTTCAACATTGGGAGGATAAACCTCGACCACGATTTTGTTCAGGTGTGGAAATTTAGTGAAAACCAAAAAAAAGACTTTTTTCCCCAAATTCAGGTGAAGACCAAAAAAAGGTCTTCAACAAGAATAGAACCCTTTTTTCCCCAAATTTACCCTCAGATGTACAACCATTCAAATTATTGGGGGGGATTCAGATGTGGACCATTCTCAAACTATTAGGGGGATACAGCCAAATAGATCCCCCCATCCCCCTTATTTCGGCACCCCTGGCTGGAACACATTATATTTCGAATATGTTTTAGCCAATGTCATAACAGTTCAGTGTTTGCTGCTCGGCAAATTGCAAATAATTTGCCACCAATACCTAAAAGTTTTTTTTCCTGGCCTAACGCATTATATCATTTGAAAGAGCGTCTAATAATTTAGCTTGTGCCCACCAGTTCTTTTTATGCTTATTTTGTGCACGTTTTGCGCTGCTCAAAACAGGTTTTTCAAACCGAAATTTAACCTAAAAAGGTCTTAAAATTGAGTTATTTGTGCAAAAAACGCAAAACATTGTTTGCTTTTTTCTCAAATTCCCGTCTGAAGTCACAAGTTTAAACACCTCACCCATAATCTCCCCCTTTTGAAAAATTTTTATTAGATGCATTGAACAGTGAACAAAAACCTACCGTAAAAAAACGGTCGACTGGGCTGGTCAGAAACCGGTCAACAGGCCGGTCGACCGGCGGGTCGGGTCGAGAAAATCTTGACCAGTTCCATCTCTGAGTCGCGTCATTTAAACAAAACCAATGCTATGATTTGGAAGTCGTTTGACAGTTAATTTCCTCAGCCACACTAGCCATCACCCCCTTACAAACTGGAAAAGTCCAAAACAAGTTAAAAGGCATGCGTATTTGGGTTTAATTTTTTTAACGACTTGACTGAGACGGGGAGGCTTCATCCTCCTTAGCCCTTCTTCCCATTACAGCACCATTGATTGTTGACTATCGATATATCCTGGTAGTGATCAACATTGAAAAACCATATGGACCACTAACAGACTGAAACAACTAATATTTCAATAGCAGGTCTTAAACAATCATTTGAACGTTTGCTAGGCTTTGGCAAGGCTTTTTGTTGCAGAAAACTCTGAGCTGGAGCTTATAGAATTTTCGTAGCTACGGCTCCACTTCCACAACAATTGCATTTATAAGCTCTGCCAATAATGTTGGGATCCATGTTCCGGCTCCAGCTACGCAGCCCTGGTACAATTACGAGACTTATTTATTAAAATATAGCTAAAAATGCTAACCCAATTTCAGAAACAGGCTCATTGACTAAGCTCCTCACTCGCTTCGACGTATGTTGAATAGTGGTTAAATCTCGTACAGTAGCTGCATTGTTTCTACTTGGTGCTCATGTAGCTGTACAGTGTACTGTACTGCACAAGTGTACAGCAAATACAATTGCCGAAATGAGGACTGCTGCTCGATATATTGCTAAATAAAGCAAAATAATTTTGGTTGCTAATAATACTACTATTTTTAAAAGCTGTTTTCATTCTTAGAGTTTGTTAACCTATAACAAAGCCTTTTTCGCTCTTAATCAACCTAAACAAACGGATTTCGCGTCAATAATAATCAGCTTTGTTGTAAGTTTCAGTTTTCTTTTGTACTCTTCTTGTAGCAAAACTTCTTTCAATTCAGCATAATAGCAATACATGGTTTTGTATATTTCCTGTCATTCAGTGTTTGGCTTTCACTTGTAGCAAAGAATTTACTGACAAGACTAAAATCTTTCTATTGCCTTGTAATTACACCGCCCTTGTTATTTTCAGTCCCAAAGGCAAACTTCTGAAATCCAAGATTGATTAGGCAATCTACAGCAAGAGAATAAAGCTAAATGTAAGTCTTTTCAAAATACAAAGATTTTTGCTGAGCGAAGGTAAGTATTCTGTTTGGGCATAGTGGGTCTTTGACTATGGTTTGGGTGGGTCTTTCGGTGGTCTCGAAAATACATTTGACTCGCCTTGCCTCTTTTTTCTATTGTTTTTTATTATACTGTATGAAGAAGTCAAATAAAAAACGTAAGGCTCGGTCTATAACTGTGCGTAAAATCGTGAGCGTACGAGCATATCCTTAGCTTATTTTAAACAAAAATCTGAGCACCCGGCATACAACCTTATCAGCGTACAAGCTGCCTGTTATGGGAACCTACCATTGGTAAACTCCTACTTTTCTATTTACTACAGCCTAATCAAACGATCCCAAGTGTAATGTCACATAGGCAGTGGCGGATCCAGAAAATTTTGGTGGGGGGGATTTGAAGCACAAAACCTCAAAAATTCGGATGTCTTCACCAAAATTGAGAGTGATTTTTTGGCCGAAATCGGAAATTCAACCGTTTTTTTCGCCCAAATTCAGGTGGTCTCCAAAAAAAAAAAAAGATCTTCACCAAAATTGAGACTGATTTTTCGCCGGATTCGTTGCGTTTAGGTCGGTGGGGGGGGATGCATCCCGAAATGGAGCCGAATTATTCGAAACAGAGGCTGATTTTTCGGCCAAAATCGTTACTTTTAGGCTGGTGGTTAAATCGTTACTTAAATCGTTACTTACCAAAATTAAATACGTTACCAAAATCGTTACTTACCCCCATCCCCCCCCTAAATCCGCCACTGCACATAGGTATGAACAAAATCTTGGTCAAAGTACTTAGGTTTTATTTTGTAATCAAATTTATGCCATAAATCATAAAGCTTTAACAAACGTATGTGCTTTGTCAAATAGCTATGTGGTAGCTATTATTCCTATTTCCTACAGCGGCCATAAGCACTGAACCTAGTGACAAGATTGAAGTGATGCGTTTTGCACATAGGTTCAGTGTTTACGGCCGGAATAGCGAAGAATATGCAAAGAAGAATAATAACTACCATAAAGCTTTTTGTGAAGTACATTGGAATAATAATCTAACCAAAGTTCTTTGAAAAAGCACATAGGTTTGTAAAAGCTTTTTGATTTAACTGATAGATTTGATTACAAAAATAAAACCTTCGTACTTTGACCAAGATTTTGTTTATATCTATGTGATATAGCACATAGGATCGTTTAATAAGACTATATAGTAAATAGTAAAGTAGGGGTTTAGCAATGGCTCCCCATAGCCAGCTGTTTATAGAAAACAAGAATACGCTTGTACGCTCACAATGTTACGCCCAGCAAAACTGGGCCTAAAGGCAAAAGTGTTTATCTAATTTCGTTTCTTTTGCTGGTCGAAATACCAGGCACTAGTTACTGCAATTGCAGCATCACTTTAGACTTTCTTTACACTAACTTGTACAGTTTGGTTGGGCTATGTTTTACCACAAAAGGCAAAGGAGATACGTGATAAAACATCATGATATGCAGTTACAAAAGATGCACTTATAACAAACAAGCACGAAGAGCATTTTCAAAAGCATTTGTACTTTTTTTTTGTTTAGTATTCTGAAAAAAATTCAAATCCAAAGAAAATATCGTTTTCTAGACTACTGAAATAATTGAACGTAATGGAGCAATAAAACGCAAAATGACAAATAAATCATGAAATAAATAAAAAATAAGATCAGTTGAATGTTTTAAAGGGGGTCAAGCATTCAGGTATAGGATTATGCGCAAAAGATAAAGCAACGTCTAAAACATATCTTCATCAAATTTTAGCTTTCTACGGCCTACCTTTTCTGAAATATTTCATTTCAATATTTAAGAGATCTTTGCAACAGTGTTCAAATCAAATCTTTCATTATACTCGCTGTATTACACCGAAGCGTGTAACGTGCTTGCGAGGCCACATCTTCTCGTCATTGCGCCCCGGCAACACAGCTTCTTTCGAAGAAATGTTGCTGCGGTGGCGAGCCGTTGACAACCACGTGTCCGATTTAACCGGCCCGAGATTTGAACCTCAGACCTCTCGCTCCAGAGACGAACGCGTTACCGCTCGACCAACTGGCCGGTCCCAAACAGTGTTGCCAATTAAAATCTAATTTCTTAGGTTCTGGATATCCTATCTAACTTGTAAAAGCATATCTCTTCTAACATGAATTCATGATGAAGCGATTCAGGTTCTATCAAACCAGTTGCGAAAAAGACCTTAAACATCATTTTAGAAAAGATCAAATTTTAACGGCAACGCTGTTTGTTTTGAATTGAAATATCTCAGAAACAATGTCGTAGAAAGCTAAATATTAGTGAAAAAAAAAAAGTTGAAATATGTTTTAGAGTATTCTTTATGCTTTGAACATAACCCTAGCTCAGGGGTGCACAATCTGCGGCCGTAAAAGGATTTTTTGTAGCCGTGAAATTGTACTTCAAAATGTACGTTGTGAAGGCCATGCATTGTTTAAAACAGGAGTCAGCAACCTTTTTTATACTTCGGACTGGTTAAAAACGGAAATTTTTTCGCAGAGCAGTTTTCAAAAACACAAATATTTGGAATGAAAATGCAAGTTTTTAGTCGGTCACGTCTGGATGTGGCCCACGGGACAAAGGTTGCCGAATCCTGATCTACATTGCAACGGTCATAAAGCTAAATTATTGTAATACATCCTGTAAACTGGAATTATTTCATCACAAAACGTTACACTTATTCCAAAATACTTAATCTGGAAAGTGTACGGACCGGTAACGGACTCTCCACGGACCGGTGATTGCTGACCACTGGTTTAAAATGTTTTGCTATGTAACTGTTGATGATTTGCTAGCTGTACAGTTAGTTAACTCGATAATATGCCAATGCTGCTCATTTGCCAATGCGGAACTAAATAGGCTACCGCTTAGAGTTGGCCTCGTCGAGTCCTTTCCAGAAAGTTCCAATTCGATAGTTGCGTTACTTTTTAACGTCACAGTTATTTTACCTAGTTTATTCCCGAAACTTATAGGTCGGTTTAGTGGCGCGTCACAATGCCCATTGTTTGGTTCTTACTGCAGATCGTTGTAAAATTCGCCCATTAAAATCAATGGTAAAATTATTACATACACGCAACTTCAAACAACCACTGTAGGTTAGTGGGCGGCGTTTTTTGTTTGATTTTACTTTTATTTGAAGCGCCAAAGCTTCGAAATTCTATTTCAGGTTATTTCCGGGGTTAAAAGTATTTATAAATGTGTATTAAACTCATTTTAAAAAGGGTACTATTATGACACAGACTAGCGTTTCTAGACAACTTCAGAGGATATACTGTACAGAAAATCAATTGCTAAACAATCATAAACATAGCGAAATGTGAAGACTGGAACAATCTAAGACCAAAAAAAGGTCAACAACAATTTTAGAAATGAATGAAGGCTACAGCTCTAAATTAACAGCTCATAGTGTAGAAAGGTCAAAGCAAAGTAAATGATTTTGTATTATTTTGTGAATGCAAAATTAAAGTCCCATATACAGGCGTAAACGGTAAACGCGGCAGGGCCTGCAGGGGTAACGTCTAGGAGAGCTAAGTCCCCCTACATCCAGTCCCATAGTAATGTCACTTACGATATTCAGTAGAGAAAAGGGCTTTTTAGACAAAAAATTGCTATTATAATAATTATTTCTTCCTTAAATTACACTCCGCCACGAGACAGCCCAAAACGCCAAAGTAAAACCAAAAGATGCCTAAGTAAAACTGAAAAAAAATATTGTGAAATTTTGGACCAAGATCTCAATTAAAGCCACCATTTTTAAACAAATGTATCCCAAATTTTTAAAAGCGGGGCGAATGCAACGCCAAAAAAGCCATTAGATCGATTTATTTGACAATATATTAGCAACGAGAACGAAGTTAGCTAATTTTTGTCTGAAAATAGCGTGGAAACCCCTATTTTCAGTAAAAAAGACCAATAATTCGGCAGCGAAAGTATTCCTTTGTTGAAAAATTTTCTCCTCCCCTCTTTGAAAATTCTGGGTGCACACTGGGCCGGATTGATATTTTAGTGGGCACTCCACGAACAACCCAACCTAGTTGCCCTATTCTCAAAAATGAAAATATTACCGCCAGGGATCTACCTCTACTGTAGAATACCTAGGTCGTACTTTAGATATGATGATTACAGGTCATCACTGAGAAAGTACTTAAAGTTTTTTAAAAACCACTTCTTAAAGCAAAAGTGTCTTTGCCAAAAAAGGGACTAAAACTTAAACAAAAAAGATCATTACTAGGGTAGCGAGGCGCTCCAGTTTCGGACCTGGACTCCTGGCGCTCCAGCTTTGGACCTGGACTCCTGGCGCTCCATGCACGTCCTTTGTGCAGGGCTTTTGGCAGAAATTGAGACTAGTCGAAAAACCTGCAAAAAGTGTGCCCAATAAATAAAATTAGAAAACTTAACAGTTTTCCTTTTCGTCAGGGTTAGGGTCAACTTGCCCAACTTCTCCTCCATCGAAGAACCTGGCTGTTAGCTAGCCACAGTGCTTTAGACCATTTTTCCTGCAGAGGACCAAAAAAAGTGAACATAAATAATATTGCTTGAAATTCTTCTAATCTTCTATCGAAAAACTTGACTTCGTATAGTGATTAGTTTTGACTATAAAACAAGCTTACCTGCAGCGTGATTCCCATTTTGAAGCCAAATTGCTATTCTTAGGAAATCGGTAGAATTTGCAACTGCTCTTTTCGCTTGTATGATCGCATCCTGGTGCGAAGCACAATATAATTTTACTCTTTTATCCTATATGCCAATCGCAACGCTGCTCAGAACTATCACATGTCATTAAATAAGCGTTAAAACGCTATTTTACGGTGCAAAAGTGCCCTTTTTAAAATGAGTTTAATACGCATTTATAAAAACTTTTAACTCCGGAAATAACCTGAAATGGAATTACGAAGCTTTGGCCCTTCAAATAAAAGTAAAATCAAACAAAAAACGCCACCCACTAACCTACAGTGGTTGTTTGAAGTTGCGTGTATGTAATAGTTTTACCATTGATTTAAATGGGCGAATTTTACTACGATCTGCAGTAAGAACCAGACAATGGGCATTGTGATGTCATCACTAAACAGACCTATTATGTTTGCTATTTAACAATTACAATAGTTTAATGCCGTATACGAATTTCTGACTGTGAGATAACAATGATATAATTTTTACGTACGAGTTAGTTTTTCGTAGATTTTTTGGGATTGCTTCTTTTGCCTATAAATAACATGAATATTCTTGACTTAGGGAATAGAAATGAGAATAAGTTTTGACGTGAAACTGCTGTTAAATTACATTACAAGTATTAGCCTATTACGCCGCTTAGGATTCAGTTAATTGTTGTTGTTGTTCCACATATTCATCATCCTGTTACCGGACAGCGTCAGACGCTAACTGTTGGACGATCCGCACACTTTTCATTGCAATGGCTGCTTCGTGCTTGAAGGAATCTGCATCTGTTTAGGAGTTTCCACAGATCCAATGTTCCTCTGGATTTCTTCAAATTCTTGTCCACTGAATTTGCCGCTTGTTCGAAGACACCAAGCAGAAAAAATCATCGTAAAGCGTTTTATTCAACAACGCAACAACGTGACCAGGGTGGAGGTTGAACCCAGATCATGCGATCAGGGTCCTCGTTAAAACGAGACCTGCAGTCGACAAATGCTAAGTTATGTAATAAAAATATAATAGTTCTGTTATAATTCTGGAGTATATTGAAGATAAGGCGTCTTGACCTATGCCCTTTAACCACAAGCGTAGCCAAGGGGGCTCTATAGCCCCTTAACCTCATTGGCCTGCCGACCAAAATGCAAAATAAGGAAAATACCACTTTTTAACTCTTCTGAGGCTGGTTTTTGCACTGGAATAGACTCAAAAAATGATTTAAAGCATATTTTGAAACGTTTATTTAGGGGGGGGGCTAATTTTTCAAAAACAAAACTCATAAATCAAAAAAATAAATTAAAAAATGGCCCGAAATTGGTATTCAAATTTGATTGCTTATTGAAAAATGCTTAACATAGGTTTCATCTAAAAAATTATAAGCTCAGGAATAAGGGGAGGGATGGGCTATTCAGTATTAGGTAATTACCAATCACTTCTCTCAAACTTCCTTCCATTAGCCGCTAATTATATCTTTCTCTATAAAATACAGACGAAATAGGTTACTCGTTGAGAGTTTTTATTGTACTACCGGTAGAAAATTTTGTGATTAACAGCTTGGAAATAAGCGAACTGAAATTCTAGCAATAGCTACCTCGCACATAGGCCATATATGCAACTAGTTAATCATGTTTTCGCACTGCTAATTTTAATGCCACGTTTTAATAACATTAATTTTTATCAAACTAGGCCGAAAATTAAGTTATTTTTAACAAAAAAATACAAAATTCTCGATCGCTGTGGGCTCTGCCCCCGTAACAGCCCTTCCTCATTGCAGATTTCTGACTATGCGCCTGCTTTTAGCTGGTCAGCAACACAGTGCAATGCTTAGTTCACCCTTTTCTTGTATAGTTTCGGGTATCACAATAACAGCAATAAAATAGATGTAGCAGTTGTTTTTTTAAGTGTTTTCGAAATTGAAATCTAGCATATTTCATTTGGATGCAGCATTTTTAGTGGGCCTGTATATTTTTACCTTTTTCTTTTTTCGGATCTAGCATTTTTGTGATTTATGATTGAATGAATTCTCCAAACTTGAAAATTTGATTTTTTCTAATTTTCTGGTTAAAATGTAAGTCTTAAAACACAAATTCGTAAAAAAATGACCTTAACTATTGGCGGCTGTAAGTGCATTTATATAATGTTTTGCGGCTGGCAGTAGTGAAAAGGTTGTGCACCCGTGCTGTAGCTGAATGCTTCACCCTCTTTACCGCGTAAGTGCCGTACAATTAACCTTTAGGCGCGCGCAGAAGCAGGGTTTGTAACGCGCCTCGACTCTTTACACATTGCCTGAGGTCGTGAAAATTTCATGCGATATGTCATACGGATAGTTGGAGACCCTCATGGTTTATTGAGATGCCGAGCAAAAAATCTTCAGCCTATTATTGCGGTAGAATTTTTTGTGTTAAAGGCCACCTAATGTCTGCAAACCAATGCACTTAAAATGCAATAAAAAAGTATTACTAATCGAATGCTGAAAACCTGGTTTAGATGCACGTTCTCAGTTTCAAGCTTTCGCGTTTTTAAAAAGTGACATGACGTCATTAGACCCAGGAGTTTGGTGTCTTCGACTTCAGTTTGAGCTAATTACGCCTTTTTTGCACAACACTTTTTGAGTAGCAAGCTGTTATCAACATGCCTTTCCAAAATCGCCTATCCTCTGCAAAGATAAACTAGATGGGAGTTTGCCAGCAAACCCAGTGAACGACCGACGCATAGCTAATGCTGTGACGCTCAAAAGTACTTTTTGTCTACCGTAAAATCAGCAATTATTCAAAAATATCTGATTATGGAACCTCCAGAAAAGTAGAGTCAAAATATTGGTCAGTTAAATATCTCCTGATATCATAAAACACTGGCACCCTAGGTTATATGGTTAAAAAAATTTGTTTTTGGGGGGGTCCATTTGGGGGGTCCCCGGGGGGGTGGTACCCCCAAATTATGTCAAAATATTTGTCTCTCAAATATCTACTGATATCCAAAAAAACTGGCACCCTAGCTTGAGCCGTTCAAAAAATTGATTTTTTGGGGCCCCATTTTGGGGGGTTCCCGGGGGAGTTGCCCCAAAAAAATTTCAGGAGACACAATTGCGTATGTACCTCAACAACTTCACACAAAAATTAGATTTCTATGTTTTGTGGTTTAGGAGAACTCGAGCGTACAAGATTTAGGAAAAAAAAAAAGGAAAAAAAAGGAAAAAAAAAGGAAAAAAATAAGAAAAAAACCTCATCGCGGCCGAAAGTGGGTTGGTTGGGATGAAAGGATATCTTAAGACATATAACCATGAGAAATATTTTTTGCCGTACTTAAGCCGTTTTTGACTTAGACCGCTTTTTACGCCAAACTTTCGGGGCGGTTTTCGGGTCATAAACCCGAAGTCACGAGACCGATTGCCTCGAAATTTGGTACAAACATAAAACTCATTAATCTCAAACTGCTGTCAAAATTTCATGTAGTTAGACCAAACGGTTCTCGAGTTATAAGCAAAAGTTTGAAATCTCGCACTCGTTAGTTTGAAAATGGCCGAGTAAAAACAAAGGAACACGCGACGCGAGCGTCGGTCGTTCCAATTAGTCGAAGGCACCAAACGCCTGGGTCTGATGACGTCATGTCACTTTTTAAAAACGCGAAAGCTTGAAACTGAGAACGTGCATCTAAACCAGGTTTTCAGCATTCGATTAGTAATACTTTTTTATTGCATTTTAAGTGCATTGGTTTGCAGACATTAGGTGGCCTTTAATGTAATTACGATATAAATAATGAAATACGACGTAATAATAGTTGATTGTGAAATACTTTATCAAGCATCAATATTCACCGACAAACAAAATTTGATAAATATTTTTTTGGTTGATTTCGACTCTCTTCAAAGAATAAAAACAAGGAATGTGGATCAAACCGGAACTACGGTCCTGGACCAATTCTAGTGAAACTCAGCAAAACTGCATTTTTTAAGAGTTTAGGCACTTTGGTTAACTGGTATCCTTACGCGCTTCTAACTGATTCGAATAATTATTACTCTGCAGACTTACAGTAACCGGTCAGGTGGTGGAGTGGTCAGTTCGTCTCTGGAGCGGAAGGTGTGAGGTTCAAATTTCGGGACGGTCTAATCGGCTCAGTGTTACCTGCGGCTCGCCACTGCTGCGACATTTCTTCGAAAGTTGCTGTCTTGCCCTGACGCACTGACGCGGAAATGAGCCCAGCAAACTTGTTACACGCTTCGGCGTGGTATAGCAATTATGATGAAAAATTTGATTTGATTTAGACTTACTGTAAATTCATGTTTGTGTTCTGTTGACAAATAAGCAGCAAAATTTAGATAACTGCAAGATTTATATAACTGCTTGCAAAATACTCAGATTACTTTTTTTTCATTAAAAATACTATAATTTTCTACTGTGCATCATATCAATTGCAACATTATCTAGCAGTTAGAATAATACAAACAATATACATTTTTGCTTTAGTTTTACTTGACACTTATGCAACATCTACTAAGGTGTTAATTTACTGTCTTATTTTCTAACAATACAGCAGGTTACGGGTTAGTACTTCCTATCACAAAGTTACTACAATATGTACGTTTTCAACTCGAGAAAAGCTTTTATTTTGTCATCAGTTGAGGAAAAACGCTTTTATTTGGCTTGCAACGTGTAAAATCATGATAGGTTATCGCTGTGCCTGAGTTAAATCAGGTAAATTGGGGACAAGCCAGTTTCATTCATTTCATGACAACAGTTATGAAATAAATCATGAAGAACAAACGCTTAAATGACAACTTAGTGCTCAAATCAGTAGCAAGCAAAGTTGCTCAAGAAATTAAAATCCTTATTACACCAACTACAACACGCGGAAACGTCGCGGGTTTGTGAGACAGATCTTTTCACTTTTGCTCCTGCTGCGGTGCAACTTCTTACAAAGAAATTTTGCAGCCGTGGCGAGCCGTGTAGGCAATTCTCAGGGGCGCAACCAAGCAGGGCTCAGAGGTCTTCAGCCCACTCTTAGCCAAGTCACTTCGAAAGTTTAACCGAAAAATGCACGTGTTTAAACATATTTTGGACTTGGTCTTTTAGTAAATGGGGGTGAAGAGGCCGGACAATTTAATTCTTTCAAATCATAGAGCAATCTAGTTAATTCAAATGGCTCTAGAAATGTGCAAAGTTTGATCCGAATGGCGTTAAAATGGCAATTTTTTCCGAAAAATCAAAGAAATCTCCAAGCCTTTCACCGGAAACATAATAACTGAATGCGTTTGTTTTTGCAAGTTACTTGCGGGCTTGTTTCCCGAACAAAAATAAATGATGATGATGATGTCCTCAAATCCTCTTCTGTAATACGGTTGAGTTGCCCGAGTTTGCTTAGCACGCTGCCCAATGTAGAAGCTTTTCGAACAAGTTAACTTAGTGTTCAAGCCTCTCCTTAGCAAAACTTTGGTTGCACTTCTACCAACACTGGGTCCGATTCGACCGCCCATATAGAACTAAATCCCAACCTAGTCGCTAACTAAATTTGCTGGTAAAACAGTATCATTCTTTGACTAAGATAATATGATATTTTAGCCATGTTAAGCTCAATACACCAAACTACGGTATCTCGTTATTCATTGTTAGTTATTTCTGTAGATCTTGACATTGCTGTATTTTCGATCGCTAAATTAATTTCATTTGCTCGTTTGTTAAAGCGGAATAATCTGATGCTCTAGTAGTACTATTTTTTACAAAGAACTAAAACTCAACGGAAACCATGCAAAACCCTTGCTAAAAATAAAATTAAATCAAGCGGCAAATAACGATTTTCAGAATAAATGCTAACTTTTATAATTATAATAACCCAAGACTTGTGAAAATTTATGATTTTCACTTCTAAGTTTGTATTTTCAGTTCCTAATACCAGTTGGTCAAGTTGTAACAGACCAGTGTTGATATAATGTTATCATAACACAGTACACGTATTACGAAAATTAAAACTAAAAAATTAAAAAAATTAATTCAAAAATTTAAAACCCTAATCAAAAAATTAAAAACTATTTGAATAAAACACCCCTGATGAACCCGGTCACGGGTCAAGCAGTCTCTTGACTTTTAATTTTTTTAATTTTATGTGACGTATATTGTGTTATGATATCCGCTCTGGCCAACACTGTCTAGCACTGTTTTTGCATCGGTTGAAATCAAACTTTTTTCAATAATTGAATTCTAAGCATTCGCTTCTAAAACGGGAGGTTTGGGTTTCAGTCACCGAAGCCGACAAATCGTACATGATGTTCAAACGGCTCTCTACCGCTGAAACATTTTTTCGAAATGTATCCCACCTACTATAGTTACACGCTTCGGCGTAATTCAGCAATTACAGTACACTGAAGATTTGATTTTGAATTGAGTTTCAAAAATTTTCTTAGCAGAAAAAATGGCATCAAAACAAATTTCGATCAAAAATAAGGGGCATAACATTTGAAACGTAGGCTAACAAGACGATTCAGTGTAAGCTAAAATCCTTCTTTAAGTTAAACTTTTTTTTAACAAAAACAGCAAATTTTAGAATGAGACTTTGATGTTGCTAAATTTTCACAAATTTGCAGATTTTTGTGTTCTTAATTTGCTTTTAAATTGTTTGGAGAATCATGTAACAGAAATTCATTCTTGCCGGGTAAAAAGATCTGTTAGGTGGGAGTTTTGCCGATTATTGTCAAAGCTGCAACTTTGCAAGAACAAACCAAAAGAGCTCACTGGCATGATTGCAAAAATCTGATCATTTCGTAGCATTGCAACACGGCACTCTATCACAGGAAAAGATTTTTTTTTAATTTGATCCGTGTTCTCAATATTAATTTGTTTATTCTTGCCAAGGCTGGCATTGTTCTTAATTTGTTCTTATATTTTGAAAACAATGAGCGTCATGTTCTTGTAAAATTGTTTTTATAAAAAAGTAGTGCATGTCAACAAGCACGGATCTTTGCTGCAAGTCTCTACAACTAACAACTCTGCCAACTTTTATCAAAATGTTTTATCTTGCTTCGACCAGCTTTTATTTTTCTTTTATAAAAGTTTATTTCTCTTGCAATACACAATCATTAATCCTGGAAACATTGCGAAATCCTGCATTCATAAATTACAAGTTAGGCAAAATCACATTGTAAAAATATTGTGTAAACGTTTTAGTAGAAGACCAGATTACTTCTTTTGTATCAAAAAGGTCAATTTCTATGAATTAATAAAATTCGTAAATTAGAATTAGCAAAATTTTTGATCAAGGCCTATTCAAACAAAACTTCCTGTTATGGGTGATGTGTGGGGCACGTTTTTATTGACTTAAAAATTCAAAAAACTCTCAAAAATTCAAAAAAATTGACTTTATTGACCTAACAAAATTTGAACCGAGTAAAACCTATTTCTTGAGACTTTTCAAGATTTTATTCTACAACAAACATTTAATAAACAAAAGCACACGAATTCTCAACAAAATTTGCAAAGCAAGTCTTTGTGGTATTGCGAAATAAGTTTTTAAGTATTGTGATAAACAGTAACACTGCAAGCTAGATGAAGTAAAGTGTAAAATCATGATAGTAGATGAATTAAAGTGTAAAATGAATAAAGTAAAGAGTAAAATCTAGATGAAGCAAAGTGTAAAATCATGATTGTAATGTTGTACTTTAATTTTGAGAAGCTGACTAGCTAAATCAGGCGTTTGAACTAACTTTTGCTTGAATTACCAAAACACCAGCCCCTTCAAAACGTTTCACAATCGTTGTCACTTCTGGTTAATTCTTTTATAGCATATAAAGTAGCATTTAACCAGCTTCCACGATCCTCATCTTGTAAAAACAGGCTTTAATTGGAGGATAACTTGTAGTACAAAATTTGGCTTTTCTGGTTTTGTTTTTATTTTTACTATTTGATCTCTGAAAATCAGCTGATTAACGCCGTCGAAATGAGATCTGACTGCTATTGCACAATTGCGCATTATATACAGCGCACGTCACGTGCGCAGCTAGGATACAGAGATTTCAGTATCCCACCTGCAGCCACCAAATATTTTGCTGCATTTGAGAATAATTGATCGATGGAGTTAGGGGTGCCAACACCCGGGGGGACGGGGGAATATATCCCCCCAATAATTTGACTGTATCCCCCCCAATAGTTTGAGTATGGTCTACATCTGCATCCCCCCAATAATTTAACTCTGGTGTGCATCAGAGCGTAGGTGTCCACTTGAATTCGGGGAAAAAAGTGTTCCATTTTTGGTGAAGACCTTTTTTTTGGTATTCACTTAATTTTTGCTCACCTGAACAAAATCGTGGTCGAGGTTCATCCCCCCAATGTTGAAAATAAGGTAAAACTGGGGTAAAATTGCAAATTATCCCCCCCAATACCCAACAAAGATCGGCACCCCTGGATGGATTTTCTTTTAGTTTCAAGAGTACTATCAGGCTATAGCCCCCTCCATTGGCCTCTCGACGAAAACGTGCAAAAAGGAAAATACCACGTTTTTCGCACTTCTCAAACAGTATTTTGAAATGATATGAACTTCAAAGTGGCTTGAAGCCACTTTTAAAACATTTATTTCGGGGGAGAGCTAATATTTGTCTAAAATAAAGCTCACAAATTAGTAAAACTTGAATATGAAACTAACTCTTTTTATCTAGAGTTCTTCAGAAAATCACGTCATTCCAACTTACGACTAAAAAATTGACTTTATTGAAAAAACTTGCCTTAGTGATGAGGAACTTAAATTTACGAAGGTTTCTTCAATCTACTCGTATCCCACCCGAGCTGAAGTGTCTGAAAATTTTTACTTACAACAAACTAAATTTGCTAAAACTCAACAATCAGTCAAAACTTCTGGAGTTAAAATTCAAAATAACTTGCTCGATTCAATCAGAAAAAGAGCTACACGTGATGCGAACTTAAAAACTTAATCCGAAATTTTAAAACGTTTTTTCTAAATTATCAAAGTCGTACGTTATGGTTGGAAAAATTGGGACTGGATCGTATTACAAACATTGTACACAATTTCATATTCAAGACTTTGCCAAGATTGCAATAATGCGCTTCATCGTTTCTTTCTTAATTGCTACGTACAAAAATTTGTTTCGAATTGTAATAGCTGTTAACCAAATTCATATTGTTTCACGGAGTGCTTGAATTAAAATTCCCTTCATTTTATTGGCCTACAAACTAAATTTACTTAGCACTTACAATTAATTTTTGTGTATCAGCAAACCACTTACATTTACCTTCTGTTCGTTCTGTTGCGCAAAATTTTTTTTCTTGTTTTGCTTTGTGTTTTTGAGTTTTCACTCTTTTTTTTTGCCGAGGAGATGCAGACTCGGCGACTGTGCAACCTTTGTGGTTGCTAACTGAGGTCTTTCGCATATCCTCATCACTTCATGCTTTTTGGTACATTATTTATATTGTTATTACCGCTTATTATTTCAGTGACAATAAAACATGTGAACTGAAAGCTTCGGCTGGCTATATGCCTTTCTTAGACTGGCAATTCCGATACCGATATTACAACTTGCAGCCGTAAAATTTAGATGCAAGTAATCGATAGAAAGCCATTTAAGGCTTAAAGCAACACGCTTACTTAATTCCGCTGATTATTCGGTGTTTTGTGCAGCAGATGCAGGGTAGTGAATTTTCTTTAGCCTCCCCTCTTTTTGCGCCTTTGGTTTCAAGCAATATTGTTTACATCGAGTATTTATTTACTCCAATTGTTGCTGGTGTTGCTTGCATCCACTTACCTTTGTGAACTAACTTTCTCTATAATAAAAATTTACAAGTCAAAGAACAGATAACTTCTCGACAATGCGCAACCAGGGAGGCTAAGCCTATCTTAGTAAAGTCACTGAGAAAATTTTATCCTAAAATGCAAGCGTTTAAACGTATTTTGAAGTTGGCGTGTAAGTAAAGGAGAGCTAAAACGTCGGCTGCGATACTTAAAAGAGGTGAAAAATCCATCCAATTTCGGTAGTTTACAATAGCTAAAATTGAGACATAAGTTTTGAAATCTTTTGTTCTCATTTTGGGTTTGCGGTAGCAGTTACAGTATTTCCTGCAAAAAGTTTTTGGAAACCTCGAATCTGTTTTCTCAGCTTGAACTTCCACGAAAAAAAAGGCTAGTCAAATTTACGCTTCCAGTAACAGACCAATATGCAGGCGCGTAGACAGGATTTGAAAAATGGGGAGACTTTTTTGAAAGAGTAAGGCAGCTGAAAGCGACCTTGACCCAAATTTTCATTGCTTTCGAATCAGATTCAAACGGTTTGTCAGAAATTGAGGCGGTTTTTCCGCCCAAAAACAGGTGATCTCCAAAAAAAAGGTCTTCACCGAAATTGAGACGGATTTTCCGGCCGAAATCGGAAATTCAAACGGTTTTTCCGCACAAGAACAAGTGATCTCCAAAACAAAAACGAAAAAAAATCTTCACCGGAATTAAGACGGATTTTTCGTCCGATTTTAAACGCTTCTTCCGCCCAAATCACGGCGATTCCTTCACAACTTCGTCACCAAATCCCTTCGGGGGGAGGCTGTTTTCATTTTTTGAGCAAAAATCGGCCTCAAAAGCACTAAAAACGTGCGATTTTGCATACTTTTCAGGCCAATGCGGGGAGGGGCTTGAGTCCCCCCACCCCCCTGGCTACGCTACTGCCAATATGACCTATCCAATTTTGATAAAACCCTCCCTTTTCATGGAAATTCACGCTGGGAGAACAAAATCAGGGTTTCCAAAAACTTTTTCCGGGGAATATCTTTTTGAATCTGTTAAATATTTTTGTAACCGCAGCCCCAAAATGAGAACAAAAACTTTCAAAATTATAATGCAGTTTTAACTATTGTAAACTACCGGAATTGCCGGGATGCTTCACCCCCTTTAAGTTGCATAAGTTTGCTCAGCATGATGTGAAATGGACATATTTTTCAAACAAAATTTTAAGCTTGGATCAACTCCCTAAGTAAATTGCTAATTGCGCGCCTGCTACTCACAGACTCAATTTTTCAGTCTGTCTTAAGAATTTAATCAAGCAATTTAACACGTGATTTTAAAAAATTAAGGGTTTTAGTTAGACTGTGGCCAGATGCTTCATTTTCATAAACCCTATTTTAAACGGGTTATTTGGCCAATGCATTTTACACGGGGGGGGAGGCAAAAATGCTCTCTTATCTAACTCCTAAATCAAAAGCTATGGAAACGCCAAAACCAGTATTTGGGTTGGTGTTCACCAAAATTTTTCAGAAAAACTATTATCACCATGGTGATGCCACAGCTATATTTTTGAAAAACGACGTCGTTCGTACGATGACGCCACATGCGGTTCAAATTTTGTACATAGGTTTGTTTTTTAATATTTAACCATAAAATTTCTCAGCCAAATTGGTTACGTAACAAAATGTCTTATGGCATCATTTATTTAGTTAAATATTGGCCCAAAAAAAAATGCTAAAACTTCGGAAAGTGACTCCGAGAAACCTCGAAATTGGGAAACTTCCCGTAACAGCTTTTCTTAGTAGCTGGTAAAATATACAGCAGTTAATATAGTTACAGAGTTACAGTAGATATTTTTTGTACTTCTTTTAAAAGCAATAGCAACTATACTTTTTGTGATTTCATATGAAATAGAGAGAACCCCATATCTTAATAATAACAATAGCGTTGTATTTAATAAAACGCTGCAATCAAACTGTTTTAAAACGAGGAATGCTAAACCCAGAATTTAAATTTTGTCTTGCTTTTAAGTTATATGTATTTGTTTAGATTTTAAGAAGTAGTGATAGAAGGTGCTTGGTAATTTTGGGGGGAAAATTTGTGCATAAAAGTTGCAACTTCGAAATTGTAGAGATCTGGAGTTTTAAGAATCTTTACCATTCGGCTATGGATCCTATACACCTCCCCGAAAAACACCTTCCAGAAATTACATTTCCCCGAAAAACACTTGGCCGAAACTACATTATCCCGAACATACATTTCCCTGAACGTGCATTTTCCAGAAATTACATTTCCCTGAACATACACTTGCCAGAAATTACATTTTCCTGAATGTGCATTTGCCAGAAATTACATTTTCCTGAACGTGCACTTTCCAGAAATTATACTTTCCTGGACATGCACTTGCCAGAATGTAAATTAGCCCGAATGCTCATTTGGCAGAATGTACATTTGGCCGAAATTACATTTCCCCGAAAACTTATTTTCCAGAATTTACACTTGCCAGAATGTACATTTGGCCGAAATTACATTTCCCCGAAAACTTATTTTCCAGAATTTACACTTGCCAGAATGTACATTTGGCCGAAAGTACATTTCCCCGAAAACTTATTTTCCAGAATTTACACTTGCCAGAATGTACATTTGGCCGAAAGTACATTTCCCCGAAAACTTATTTTCCAGAATTTACACTTGCCAAAACGTACATTTGGCCGAAAGTACATTTCCCCGAAAACTTATTTTCCAGAATTTACACTTGCCAGAATGTACATTTGGCCGAAATTACATTTCCCCGAAAACTTATTTTCCAGAATTTACACTTGCCAGAATGTACATTTGGCCGAAATTACATTTCCCCGAAAACTTATTTTCCAGAATTTACACTTGCCAGAATGTACATTTGGCCGAAATTACATTTCCCCGAAAACTTATTTTCCAGAATTTACACTTGCCAGAATGTACATTTGGCCGAAAGTACATTTCCCCGAAAACTTATTTTCCAGAATTTACACTTGCCAGAATGTACATTTGGCCGAAAGTACATTTCCCCGAAAACTTATTTTCCAGAATTTACACTTGCCAGAATGTACATTTGGCCGAAAGTACATTTCCCCGAAAACTTATTTTCCAGAATTTACACTTGCCAGAATGTACATTTGGCCGAAATTACATTTCCCCGAAAACTTATTTTCCAGAATTTACACTTGCCAGAATGTACATTTGGCCGAAAGTACATTTCCCCGAAAACTTATTTTCCAGAATTTACACTTGCCAGAATGTACATTTGGCCGAAAGTACATTTCCCCGAAAACTTATTTTCCAGAATTTACACTTGCCAGAATGTACATTTGGCCGAAATTACATTTCCCCGAAAACTTATTTTCCAGAATTTACACTTGCCAGAATGTACATTTGGCCGAAATTACATTTCCCCGAAAACTTATTTTCCAGAATTTTTACTAAACAAAATTTACGTTTGGTCGAAAACACATTTCCCCGAAAACTTATTTTTCAGAAATTACATTTCCACAAAAATTCATTTTCTAGAAACTATTTTTCATTCGAAAAATTATTCTATGTTTAGGTTATTTATTTCTAGTAAACAGAACAAGCTTTTAGGTGAAATTAAGAAACGTTGCGATAACAGTTAGCTTGCGGAATGAGAAATATAACCTAGCTTTTTAGTCAATTTGCTATCATAAGTTGTGCTTCAAGCGTAACGAAACTTAGCAATTAAAAATCGATGCAAGCATGTTCACAGAGGCAAAGCAAGCTTACTTTTACCCAGGTTACACTTTTTTTAGAAGAGCCAATAAATTTTAAGTTGAGCTGGCTTCTCATAGTTTTTTGCCAATTTGCTGCTTCATTTGTTCTTAATATTATTCCTTGAATTTTGAGAACGTTCATGTCAATTTAAACGACCATGTTTTTAAAGTTATTTTGGAGTCCAATTCCGAATGCTCTGTCAACTTGAGCAAAGACTTTTTTGCAGCATCGTAAAACTGCAAAAGCGAAAAAGTACGGAGTTTTTTTTTTTGACTTGAGAACATCCAAATATTTATGAGTTGCTTACGCTGTTTGAAGCAGCACTCTGTAATTTTAGAATCGTTGCAATATTTTGCTTGTAAATACTGAAAAATTACTAAAATTTCATCGTTTTGAATTAGCACAGAATTTAGTTGCTTTCAAGATTTGAAATTTATTCTTTTTTGTTTCCAATCTTTTTGTTACTGATGGAGGCTGGCATTTTTTAGATTCTGAGCAACAATGAGCCTCGGGTTTTTTTGAAATATTATTGTTATAAAAAAAAATAGTGTAATTCGTCTTGCGTTCGCAACAAAATTAAATCTGCAGCTGTAGTACGAAGTACGTAGCCAAAATCTACGTCAAACAACACTTGTTGCATTCCTCGGCAAAAGATTTCGCGCTTTAGCTTACCAACACTCAAGAAAGCAGCAATAGCGTGTATCCGCAACCAGCTTCAAAGAGCTTTTGGTTGAAACCCACCGAGAAAGCCTCTTCTACGGAAAGCTCATTATGATGTCAATTCCCGCCATTCACATTTCATACAATTTAGAACATTTCATTCGCAGTTCATGCGAAAGGTAGCAAAAAGATAAGTAATTCCTTCAGGTGACGTAACAACTAAAACCTACGAGTCTTCCTGTAGCAAATACTGACCGCATAATGCAATGCCACTTCCAGTGAATTTTCACTAAATCTAGTGAATTTTGGTCCGGTCTAGTGACCTAGTGAATTTTACGATCTAGTGAATGTTTTTGTAGAATGTGCAAATACCTGAAAGCTGCTAATGTTTGCTTCCAAATTTTTGGTTGCAGTTTTATATCATTGCATGTTTAAATGTGTTGTTCTTTTCGCTTGATGAGACCCTTGAGCAAGGTCAAAACGCGTCGCGATAGCTCATTCGCACTGTACATTACAATAGTAAATTGTATAGATGAATAACTTATGCTTCTAAATGTTAGCCGTAAAGGTGGCCTAAGTTACTGGTCGAAACACGAAAACCTATAATTTTAGGTTGACAATCATTGAATAGAAAAAAAAAAATTTTAATGAACCTGAAAGACCTTTTGTTATTTTTTAGAGATGACCAAGAAAATTACGCGAAAACCGTGCGTCGCTGGCGTGAAGACCTTTTTTTGGGAGATCACCTAAAAAATCACGCAAAAACTACGATCGGTGGTGCCGCTCCGAGTGAATTTTATTTACATCTAGTGAATTTTGGTCCGTTTTAGTGTCCTAGTGAAACGATCTAGAGAAATTTTTGTAACTTACCAAGTGAAGACCTTTTGTTTTTTTTTTAGATCATCTAAAAAGCAGTCTCATTGTCTTGTTTTTAACTCAATTTTAAATTAAAAGCACAAAGCGTTGTGAAAATTTTTGTGTTTCACAAAATTCTAGTGAATTTTGAAGAGTAGCGTGTGGCAGCATTCAGTGGCGGACCCAGAAAATTTTGGTGGGGGGGATGACAAAATTTATAAGCACGGATTTTCTATAGGCCTAATCTCAAAATTTAGGATGTTTATGATTAATCTTCTTGACGTCGCGCAAATTTGCTTGGCGTATTTTTGATCAGGCGCGTGGCAAAAAATCTGCAATGAGGTGGCTGTGTACGGGCCTCCAGTGGGTGGTGGCATTTTGCGGTGTGGGAGCGTAGCCTTTAACCGCCGGAGACTGGGGGTCTGGGGGAAAAACCCCCAGCCGCTGGAGGCACGGGGGCCTGGGGGCCGAGCCCCCAGCGCTAGAAAATTTTGTATTTTTTTGGCAAAAATAACTTAATTTTAGGCCTATTTTAATAAAAATTATGCTCTTAAAGCACGACATAAAAATTAGCATTTGCAAAAGCATGTTTATACTAGTTACATATATGGGCTTTGTTGGAGGTACCGGTAGCTATTGCTAGAATTTCAGTTCTCTTATTTACAAGCTTGTAAATTATAAAATCCTATCCTCGTAGTTCAATAAAACTCTCAAGGAGTAATCTATTTTGTCTATATTCTATAGAGAAAGATATAAATAGGGGGGAAGGGGGCTAATGGAAGGAAGTTTGAGAGAAGTGATTGGTAATTAACTGCAGTACTGTAATACTGAATAGCCCTCCTCCCATATTCCTGAGCTTACATATTTTTGATGATACCTGTGTTAAGCATTTTTCAATAAACGATCTTTTTTTCAATAAACATTTTTCAGTAAGCATTTTTAAATAACATTTTCCTGCCCCCCCCCCCTACGCCCCTACCCTATTGGCTTTAGAAATCAAGTCACAGTCGCACGGCCTACCAAGTATTCACTGACGGCTTTTTTTCAAATATGTAAGCTTAATATTACACATAAGCAGGATGCATGTTATGTTTAGGCTGGTGGGGGGATGCATCCCCCCCTAAATCCGCCACTGGGTAAGGAACAACGTAAAATGAATGATCTTGTCGAGATTGTTGTTGGGGAGGTAGCTGTACTGCAACTGCATAGAATGAAAATTCGAATTTCCTGCTGTTGAGAATTCTCTGCTGTGTACTTTTGACCAGAGAATTTTGAGTTAATATTTGTTTGCTACCAGGCTCCTGTCAATCTTTCGAATTGAACCATTTTACCAATTTACACATTGGTGTCAGCAAAACATTAATTTTTGCTTTAAATAAATTTTCCCTCAAGGCGCGTAATGCCTACCTCAAATCAAAATGACAGTTCCGTACGGTGTTTTTTTTATTCTTCAAATTTATTTATACGAATAGGCCTATTTTATTATATTATTGTATAAATATTGGGAGAAAACGCTCACCTAACGAGCTCCATTAAAGCAAGACTGTGGGCCAGTGCTTCCCAATTTTTCATCACCGTGACCTATTTTCTATTTGAAAATTTTCCATTGCCCACATCTAAATCGCTAGCTTAATCGCGATTTATCAATTTTCAGGTGATCCCCACAAAAAAAAAGATATGGTATTCACGCCAAAAACCGCAAATTTTGTGCTGGCTCACTCTCTAACGGGCCCCACAGCCCTAATGATTGAGACAGTTTTTCAACCGAATTTACAATTACCAAATAGCTCTAGCCCACCACAAAATGCTCCTATGGCCCGCAGGTTGAAAACCGCTGCTGTAGGCCATACGTAAGCGTAATGATCGTCAAATTTCATTTTCGTCTTTTCATACGTCTAAATCTGCGCTAAGGTCAGTAGCGTAGGCGGGGAAGTGATGCAGTGCCGTCGCTACAGGGGGCCATGTCCCCCGATTTCAGTTTACTCAAAATGCTGTTTTTGCAACATCACGGAAAGATAAGACAATAGTCAATCATGGAAATATAGCAATAATAACTTTTAAGCATAATTTTCCTTTGACGTTTTCAGATCTTTTGCCAAATTGTTGGCATCAACTGGTGTACATAAATGTGACGGAATAACCCGCCTTTTTACTGTAACACGCCTATACAAATGTGTCGCGGAAGAGGGATATAAGACTGCAGAATCGCTACCGATACTTTGTAAGTGATTATGACATAAACAATAGGTGAAAACATTTTTTTCAAAGAGCAGCATCTGTTTTTGATCTTTGAGGCACACTTAACATTTTTAGGTCGCAGTGAGTGGAGCACCATTGTGAAAGGGCCTAGGCCCTCTTAGCCAAGTCACTTAGAAAATTTAACGTCAAAATATAAGCGTTTAAAAATATTTAGACTTGATCTGAAGTAAGGGGGAGAGGGCTAAAGGGGTTAAGCAATTTAAGCCTTTGAAATGACTTCTGAATTTTAGCAATTTAATCATTGATGCCGCTTCAAAAAGTACGAAAGGTGATTAAAATGCCGTTAAAATTGCTATTTTTGTGCTGTAAAATCTCAAACATTGCCCAGTAGTTGGGTGGCTCCGTCCCCAGGCCCCGGTCTGTGACACGCTCGAGTTGCATTAGTTTGTTTAGCAAAAGGCCTAAATTAGACAATTTTTGTGCAAAAATAATTTTTGCTTCACCTCTCTAGCAAAATCCTGGTTGCGCGTTGGGCAGCATTCACTGCTGCAGATAGAGTTTTCAAGCGATTACGGCAGGGCCACAACTCAGGGGAGGCCAGGAGGGGCGGCGCCCCTCAAACAAAAATTTCGCTTGCCCAAACCCCAAAGCGACAATAGGAGAAAATATTGGAAGGCCAAAGTAGCCTATTGTAAGGCTGTTGAATAATGATTTGAACTGATGTGAAATATTGCGTTTCGCAAAACTTTTATAATCAGTACATTGATTGTGGTGCCACTGGCACCCGGTATGCATAAGCCTGACGCATAATCGCAATCCTTGCTTGATTTAACTGACAAGCTACAAATTGTTAAGTAAGTAAAATCTTTGAAGAATATTGCAAAATTTTATTGTGACGCAATAGCAACTATTTTACAATCAAAAAATTGACGTTAGGTGCGGTTGCGGTAGCACCATGGTAGTACGCTAGCATTAGCATTTAGGCGTCATTGGCGCATTTGGCAGCTTTTAATGATTTAATATTCCTTAGGGAATTGAATCACTATCCCGCGATGTTGTAAGAGCAGCTGAAACCAAATCAATGCTTCGTCATTTATGGTATTTTTCGGAACGATTAGTTGTTTCAGCTTTCTTTGATGACCGAGTTTCAAATAAAACTATAGAGTTAATGGCTAAAAATTTGCAAAGAAATCCTACAACCACAAACTTGGCAAGGTTGAATGAGAAAGATTTTGATTGCACACTGGGATTAGAAAATTACGTTACGAGACGGTCAATGTGCTTTTTTGATCTGATTGAAGCAAACGGACAAAAAAAAGCAAAATCATTCCTGCCTCAACCTCCATCAATCTGCCTGACAGACAAAAATTATACAGAAATGAAATTAACTGTGCATGATCTGAAAGTAGTAAACGATACAGCACAAAGAGGTGTTGCTCTCATTCAGGCATACAGTGGCAGCCTTACTCGAGACGAAGAACAACTACAATACTTGCTCCAAGTAGTTGCAGCTCATCGTCAAGCTGTTCCCCAACCTACCAAAAGATATTTTACATGACTGAGTTCATTCAATCCATCACTTGTGTTTAGAAACTTGTTTTTAGTTTAGCTTATAATTGCAATTGTATTTGCATATTTGTATATTTTATACCCATTTCGTAATTTCTGAAGTGCATTTATTTTTTTCTGATGTGCAGCATTGAGTCACAACATCTATTGTAATGTTAGACTATCATATTTAGTGGGTTTTTTGAACAAAATAAACAAAACTTGGATGTGAGTACACCTTTTAAAGATGTAAAAACAGTTTTTTTTTTTTTTTTCTTGAAAATCTGATCAGATAGCTTAATAAAATGTATTAAACACTTATGGAAAATCATATCTTCTGCATCTTTTGGTTTTTGGTTTTTATTTGAAGTTTCTATCTCGAGTAGTTAATGAGATATGGCAATTTTGTGATATAGGGGGGCACGCTTAGAATGCGGGGGAGGGGGGGGTGCGCGACCCCTAAATGTTAATTAAAGTCAAAAAAAATTTACATGGATTATTTTTGCACCAAAACACACCTTTTAAGCCCCTTCGAGAAAAACACATCGGAAAAAAGTTTTTTTTGGACAACCCAAAGCCCCCATACCTATTTCCGAGTTTTAATTTTTTTTTTGATGAATATTCATGTTCAGCATTTTTGCTTATTGTTGCCAGTTTGAAAGTTTTTACTTATTAGTGTATTTTATTTCTGACAAATCAGTTTCCCCTGAATAATTGCTTCAAAACATGCTTTAAATCATTTTGAGTCCATTCCAGAGCAAAAGACGGCATTCTCAGAAAGCTATAGCCATTACCCCATTGCCGTCGCCAGGGCAAACGAAGCGAAGGGACACTAACCAAAAGTGGGAGGCACTAAAATAGACTAAACTTTCGCATATTAAAACCGATCTTCACATCTGGTACGGCTACAAATATATATTTAAAAATGCAGTATTCAGGTCTAAAAAAAGACGTAAAAGGCCGGCAACGTTTCTCATCTCGTTTTCGTCTGCGGCCCCAAATAATGGTACAATAGATAGCTATGCCTACTAACCATGTTATTGCCCTGGCCAGATTTATATTGTGCGGGGCCCTTGGCACTTTAACGATTTTCTCAACATCTTCCTGTCAAATATAGGTGAAGACCAAAAAAGTCTCACCATTTGAGCGCGGAATCCCTTGCTAGTACTGTGCCATATTATAGTCAATCCGGCCCTAGTTATTGCATTACGTTTACAAAAAGTTAAATGAGGGCCTTAGATAGGAACTTTTAAAACAAAACTCTCCATTTTTCCTGGTTTATATATACAGTACATTTAAATTGGTTGGCTAAAACTGAATTGAGGAGACCTGGTTGTCGTTTATTCTTATTAATTACTTTTGTAAGCATAAAATGCTAGAAACTGAAACTGAAGAAACAAGAAGCTTTTTTGTCACATTTTTGTCATTGGTGACATTTCAATTGGAGGCGGGATCCCTGGCTACGCCTATGTGCTGGGCAGTTTGTTTTAGAAATGAGAAAGCTTTTAGCAACCTCTGAAGCTGAGTTCAATTCATTGGTTGGTGCGGGTATGGGTTCGAAACCATTCGGGACAAAAGCAGCGGTTATTTTTGCCTTTCGGGAATAAATTCAAGTTTGGACGTGAAGGAGCAAGAAGGTTAAGCTAACCAGGGGCACCAAATGCATGTGCAGATAATTAAGTGAAAGGAGTATCGGCAGCTTCAGAAGAAGCAGGATTCGGACCGAGGTGAGGGTCTCTAATACTTCTCATGACGAACCTATCCATTACTGCCAAACAAGACAAAACGCAGTGTACAACAGTTACTAAACTACTTTTTGGCCAAAGTCAAAGTGACCACGTGCACTCATTGCTAATGCTAGCGTGCTACCATGGTGCTACCGCAACCGCACCTAACGTCAATTTTTTGATTGTAAAATAGTTGCTATTGCGTCACAATAAAATTTTGCAATATTCTTCAAAGATTTTACTTACTTAACAATTTGTAGCTTGTCAGTTAAATCAAGCAAGGATTGCAATTATGCGTTAGGCTTATGCATACCAAGTGCCAGTGGCACCACAATCAATGTACTGATTATAAAAGTTTTGCGAAACGCAATATTTCACATCAGTTCAAATCATTATTCAACAGCCTTACAATAGGCTACTTTGGCCTTCCAATATTTTCTCCTATTGTCGCTTTGGGGTTTGGGCAAGCGAAATTTTTGTTTGAGGGGCGCCGCCCCTCCTGGCCTCCCCTGAGTTGTGGCCCTGCCGTAATCGCTTGAAAACTCTATCTGCAGCAGTGAATGCTGCCCAACGCGCAACCAGGATTTTGCTAGAGAGGTGAAGCAAAAATTATTTTTGCACAAAAATTGTCTAATTTAGGCCTTTTGCTAAACAAACTAATGCAACTCGAGCGTGTCACAGACCGGGGCCTGGGGACGGAGCCACCCAACTACTGGGCAATGTTTGAGATTTTACAGCACAAAAATAGCAATTTTAACGGCATTTTAATCACCTTTCGTACTTTTTGAAGCGGCATCAATGATTAAATTGCTAAAATTCAGAAGTCATTTCAAAGGCTTAAATTGCTTAACCCCTTTAGCCCTCTCCCCCTTACTTCAGATCAAGTCTAAATATTTTTAAACGCTTATATTTTGACGTTAAATTTTCTAAGTGACTTGGCTAAGAGGGCCTAGGCCCTTTCACAATGGTGCTCCACTCACTGCGACCTAAAAATGTTAAGTGTGCCTCAAAGATCAAAAACAGATGCTGCTCTTTGAAAAAAATGTTTTCACCTATTGTTTATGTCATAATCACTAACAAAGTATCGGTAGCGATTCTGCAGTCTTATATCCCTCTTCCGCGACACATTTGTATAGGCGTGTTACAGTAAAAAGGCGGGTTATTCCGTCACATTTATGTACACCAGTTGATGCCAACAATTTGGCAAAAGATCTGAAAACGTCAAAGGAAAATTATGCTTAAAAGTTATTATTGCTATATTTCCATGATTGACTATTGTCTTATCTTTCCGTGATGTTGCAAAAACAGCATTTTGAGTAAACTGAAATCGGGGGACATGGCCCCCTGTAGCGACGGCACTGCATCACTTCCCCGCCTACGCTACTGACCTTAGCGCAGATTTAGACGTATGAAAAGACGAAAATGAAATTTGACGATCATTACGCTTACGTATGGCCTACAGCAGCGGTTTTCAACCTGCGGGCCATAGGAGCATTTTGTGGTGGGCTAGAGCTATTTGGTAATTGTAAATTCGGTTGAAAAACTGTCTCAATCATTAGGGCTGTGGGGCCCGTTAGAGAGTGAGCCAGCACAAAATTTGCGGTTTTTGGCGTGAATACCATATCTTTTTTTTTGTGGGGATCACCTGAAAATTGATAAATCGCGATTAAGCTAGCGATTTAGATGTGGGCAATGGAAAATTTTCAAATAGAAAATAGGTCACGGTGATGAAAAATTGGGAAGCACTGGCCCACAGTCTTGCTTTAATGGAGCTCGTCAGGTGAGCGTTTTCTCCCAATATTTATACAATAATATAATAAAATAGGCCTATTCGTATAAATAAATTTGAAGAATAAAAAAAACACCGTACGGAACTGTCATTTTGATTTGAGGTAGGCATTACGCGCCTTGAGGGAAAATTTATTTAAAGCAAAAATTAATGTTTCGCTGACACCAATGTGTAAATTGGTAAAATGGTTCAATTCGAAAGATTGACAGGAGCCTGGTAGCAAACAAATATTAACTCAAAATTCTCTGGTCAAAAGTACACAGCAGAGAATTCTCAACAGCAGGAAATTCGAATTTTCATTCTATGCAGTTGCAGTACAGCTACCTCCCCAACAACAATCTCGACAAGATCATTCATTTTACGTTGTTCCTTACCCAGTGGCGGATTTAGGGGGGGATGCATCCCCCCACCAGCCTAAACATAACATGCATCCTGCTTATGTGTAATATTAAGCTTACATATTTGAAAAAAAGCCGTCAGTGAATACTTGGTAGGCCGTGCGACTGTAACTTGATTTCTAAAGCCAATAGGGTAGGGGCGTGGGGGGGGGGCAGGAAAATGTTATTTAAAAATGCTTACTGAAAAATGTTTATTGAAAAAAAGATCGTTTATTGAAAAATGCTTAACACAGGTATCATCAAAAATATGTAAGCTCAGGAATATGGGAGGGGGGCTATTCAGTATTACAGTACTGCAGTTAATTACCAATCACTTCTCTCAAACTTCCTTCCATTAGCCCCCTTCCCCCCTATTTATATCTTTCTCTATAGAATATAGACAAAATAGATTACTCCTTGAGAGTTTTATTGAACTACGAGGATAGGATTTTATAATTTACAAGCTTGTAAATAAGAGAACTGAAATTCTAGCAATAGCTACCGGTACCTCCAACAAAGCCCATATATGTAACTAGTATAAACATGCTTTTGCAAATGCTAATTTTTATGTCGTGCTTTAAGAGCATAATTTTTATTAAAATAGGCCTAAAATTAAGTTATTTTTGCCAAAAAAATACAAAATTTTCTAGCGCTGGGGGCTCGGCCCCCAGGCCCCCGTGCCTCCAGCGGCTGGGGGTTTTTCCCCCAGACCCCCAGTCTCCGGCGGTTAAAGGCTACGCTCCCACACCGCAAAATGCCACCACCCACTGGAGGCCCGTACACAGCCACCTCATTGCAGATTTTTTGCCACGCGCCTGATCAAAAATACGCCAAGCAAATTTGCGCGACGTCAAGAAGATTAATCATAAACATCCTAAATTTTGAGATTAGGCCTATAGAAAATCCGTGCTTATAAATTTTGTCATACCCCCACCAAAATTTTCTGGGTCCGCCACTGAATGCTGCCACACGCTACTCTTCAAAATTCACTAGAATTTTGTGAAACACAAAAATTTTCACAACGCTTTGTGCTTTTAATTTAAAATTGAGTTAAAAACAAGACAATGAGACTGCTTTTTAGATGATCTAAAAAAAAAACAAAAGGTCTTCACTTGGTAAGTTACAAAAATTTCTCTAGATCGTTTCACTAGGACACTAAAACGGACCAAAATTCACTAGATGTAAATAAAATTCACTCGGAGCGGCACCACCGATCGTAGTTTTTGCGTGATTTTTTAGGTGATCTCCCAAAAAAAGGTCTTCACGCCAGCGACCTTCACGGCTAACATTTAGAAGCATAAGTTATTCATCTATACAATTTACTATTGTAATGTACAGTGCGAATGAGCTATCGCGACGCGTTTTGACCTTGCTCAAGGGTCTCATCAAGCGAAAAGAACAACACATTTAAACATGCAATGATATAAAACTGCAACCAAAAATTTGGAAGCAAACATTAGCAGCTTTCAGGTATTTGCACATTCTACAAAAACATTCACTAGATCGTAAAATTCACTAGGTCACTAGACCGGACCAAAATTCACTAGATTTAGTGAAAATTCACTGGAAGTGGCATTGCATTATGCGGTCAGTATTTGCTACAGGAAGACTCGTAGGTTTTAGTTGTTACGTCACCTGAAGGAATTACTTATCTTTTTGCTACCTTTCGCATGAACTGCGAATGAAATGTTCTAAATTGTATGAAATGTGAATGGCGGGAATTGACATCATAATGAGCTTTCCGTAGAAGAGGCTTTCTCGGTGGGTTTCAACCAAAAGCTCTTTGAAGCTGGTTGCGGATACACGCTATTGCTGCTTTCTTGAGTGTTGGTAAGCTAAAGCGCGAAATCTTTTGCCGAGGAATGCAACAAGTGTTGTTTGACGTAGATTTTGGCTACGTACTTCGTACTACAGCTGCAGATTTAATTTTGTTGCGAACGCAAGACGAATTACACTATTTTTTTTTATAACAATAATATTTCAAAAAAACCCGAGGCTCATTGTTGCTCAGAATCTAAAAAATGCCAGCCTCCATCAGTAACAAAAAGATTGGAAACAAAAAAGAATAAATTTCAAATCTTGAAAGCAACTAAATTCTGTGCCAATTCAAAACGATGAAATTTTAGTAATTTTTCAGTATTTACAAGCAAAATATTGCAACGATTCTAAAATTACAGAGTGCTGCTTCAAACAGCGTAAGCAACTCATAAATATTTGGATGTTCTCAAGTCAAAAAAAAAAACTCCGTACTTTTTCGCTTTTGCAGTTTTACGATGCTGCAAAAAAGTCTTTGCTCAAGTTGACAGAGCATTCGGAATTGGACTCCAAAATAACTTTAAAAACATGGTCGTTTAAATTGACATGAACGTTCTCAAAATTCAAGGAATAATATTAAGAACAAATGAAGCAGCAAATTGGCAAAAAACTATGAGAAGCCAGCTCAACTTAAAATTTATTGGCTCTTCTAAAAAAAGTGTAACCTGGGTAAAAGTAAGCTTGCTTTGCCTCTGTGAACATGCTTGCATCGATTTTTAATTGCTAAGTTTCGTTACGCTTGAAGCACAACTTATGATAGCAAATTGACTAAAAAGCTAGGTTATATTTCTCATTCCGCAAGCTAACTGTTATCGCAACGTTTCTTAATTTCACCTAAAAGCTTGTTCTGTTTACTAGAAATAAATAACCTAAACATAGAATAATTTTTCGAATGAAAAATAGTTTCTAGAAAATGAATTTTTGTGGAAATGTAATTTCTGAAAAATAAGTTTTCGGGGAAATGTGTTTTCGACCAAACGTAAATTTTGTTTGGTAAAAATTCTGGAAAATAAGTTTTCGGGGAAATGTGTTTTCGACCAAACGTAAATTTTGTTTAGTAAAAATTCTGGAAAATAAGTTTTCGGGGAAATGTAATTTCGGCCAAATGTACATTCTGGCAAGTGTAAATTCTGGAAAATAAGTTTTCGGGGAAATGTAATTTCGGCCAAATGTACATTCTGGCAAGTGTAAATTCTGGAAAATAAGTTTTCGGGGAAATGTACTTTCGGCCAAATGTACATTCTGGTAAGTGTAAATTCTGGAAAATAAGTTTTCGGGGAAATGTAATTTCGGTCAAATGTACGTTTTGGCAAGTGTAAATTCTGGAAAATAAGTTTTCGGGGAAATGTAATTTCGGCCAAATGTACATTCTGGCAAATGTACATTCAGGCAAGTGTTCATTCTGGCAGATGTAATTTCAAACAAGTGTTCATTCAGGCAGATGTAATTTCAGGCAAATGTTCATTCTGGCAGATGTAATTTCAGGCAAGTGTTCATTCTGGCAAGTGTGATTTCTGACAAATGTTAATTCTGGAAAAAGAAAGTTCAGGGAAATGTTTTTCTGGCAAATGATTTTCGGGGAAATGTTTTTCTGCGAGGTGTAAGGATACCCTCGGCTATGGGCAGAAACTGGAGTATTGGTGATTAATCTTATATTTTGCTCTGATTTTCCTTTGTATATCATCGAGCACTGTTTCAGAAGATTGACTATCAACAATTTTCTAGGTTTATTTTGAAGTGAATTAAGTTTTCTAAAGTACGACAGTAACTAGCTAGCACCTCGGAGACTTATGTTATATTGGTAGCTTGTTATAAGCTTGGTATGCTTTGCTTTGTAAACGACTTACATTCTAACAACTTCGCTTTTTGTGCCATTATTGCAAACCGCATAGTAGCGCTAAAGATCCAACTGCACTGGCTTCTGGACAATCTGGATCTTATAGCTGGCACTGTTTTGTTTGCAGTGCATATTGCAGTGCGGTAGACGATTAATGTCTGGTCTGTGGTCTCAGCGTGGATTTTTGACGAGAGAGCAATAGCGCCAGCTGACTAGGCTAGCAATGAGTAGGATACATTTACTTACCTTAACATAGGCCTACCTGTACATCTTCAGTGTACTGGTAAGCAGAGGTAGAGTCTAGGAAACAAGGCCAAGGCAAAGAACACAAAAAAAAAGCGAGACCAAGGACAGCCCTTCCGAGGACAGACCCTCTCGAGGCCAAGACTTGAATGCTCGAGTCCAAGAAGCAAGGATACAAACGCAAATGTTCTCCGAAAAAAAGGTCTCCAAAAAACTTTTTCAGGCGATCTCCAAAAAAAAGATCTTCAAAAATTTTTTTCAGTCGATCTACTAAATTTTAACCATTCAAGAAAATAGTGCTGTCTTAAGCTGAGGACAGGGCAATTTTCGAGGACTTGAGGCTTCGAGGCAAAGCCAAGGGCTTGACCTTCGCGGCCAAGGACTTCAAAATGTGTCCTCGAGGACTTCACCTCTGCTGGTAAGCCTATCAGCAGTTGAGCAAATAACTAAAACTATCTGCAACTACAGTAATTGCATACGGTAGGCTAGGTCTAGAAAGTAGGAGACAGGAGTTGGCGGTCGAGTAGAAACAATTATTAATAACAACTGCGTTTTATTTCTGGCTGCTGCTGCAACTAGGCAACAATATGGTTGTTCTAAGTAGGCATTGGCCTAGTAGGCCACATTGGAATGTTTGCATGATACGCCGGATTTTTCGGCGCACGCCGTACAGCATCGAAATCTTGCGCCACAATGGCGCAGGAAACGCAAAGTAGCTTTGGCACGGCGCAAAAGCTCCTAAACAACGTAAATTCTAGAGTGAACGGTGACAATACCACCAATCTTTGCGGATCCCGAGAGGTGCAGATCTTTTTTTTTTCAGTGGATATGTCGAACAGCAAGAAGAACGCAGCAATCTCTGTTCGTCTAAATTGAACCTTTTTAGAGATGTCAACTAGAGATGTCTCGGGCACACTTTTACTGCACTGCGCCAGCACTGCACCGCCAAGGTTCTGTCTGTACACAGCACCGTACCGCAAAAAATTTGCAAACACTGCATTGCACCCGTGCTGCGCCGCATAAAAACAAAATACCAAAAATATGACAGCAAAAAAAATATATTGCATGAATTTGATGATTTTCTGTTGAAGTACCAACACTGAACACTGAAGACTCATATTGTGATAAAGCAAAGATCATTTGAATGCTAGTGTGCAAATACTGTAAGGGTAACTCAATGCTTATTTGTATGGAATTCTATCAACATAGTTTCATGAGGCTGGAATGTTGGGAATAGTTGGTTCTAAAGCTCTCTTGCCCTAACCCTTCTTCAACACTGAACAAAAAATAAAGTTGTAGTAGCTGACCATTCCGAATTTGTTAGCTAAATCTAATCCAATTCTCATATAAGCTAAACATCACAAGTTTGGTGGCCATCCTCGCAAGCCATGAGATCGATCACCATCAAATTTCAATTGACACAATCTCAACTAAAAAGCTATTGCCACTCCAAATTTTCAAGTTTTTAGATTCAATGGTTTTGGAGTTATAGCATGCAGAAAAACTCTTGCAAAAGAAAAAACATAAATCTCGAAAGTCTAACATATCAAATGTGAGAACTGAAACTTCATCTCCAGGCAGTTTAAAATCCAAAATTGTTATTCTTCTCCGGCAGCTACGTTAGGTCAATGCAGCTATTTAAAACTAGGATTGTCTTTTCAGATTGGGGTCCTCAAAACTCGTATCATGTGACCGGCAGTCCCCAAAATTTAACAAAGTACTGTTTTATGCATTCAATCTAATTTCAATTTCGTGCTTCCACTTCCACCTTCAATCGTTCTGATTTCCGAAATTATGGCTTATTGCATTATGATAATCTGCTAGCAGAAAAACGACGGATTTTGACGAAGGAACTATACCGATATTAGCCAATTCCTGATATCCATGTACTGTACTGTTAGTGCATGATGACTTAATTAACTCATTAGTCGTTAGAATTTTGTGAGAGCAAGCTTTAGTACCTAACAGTCCGGCGTCTGCAGCCCGCACTTTGCAGCAAAACTAAGCAAAATTTTACGCGGTACCCGTGCGGCGCGTTTGCGCCACGCCGCGTACACTGTCAAGTGTTAACTAGGGATGGTAGCCGCGCAGCGTACGCGGCTGACGCGACCGCGTACGCGGTTAGACCAATAGCGCCGCGCAGCGTGATAAATTCCAGCAGTTTTGCAGTGCAGTGCCGCGCAGCGCGAAGAAACATTAGGCTACTTCTTTGCATTAGGATTAGGTTATGAATCCGCCACTCTTTAGTAGCTTTACCTCAGTTGTTAAATTCAGTCTCCAATATAACCAGCCAAGCCTGTTAGGTACCGTGGTTTACTGGTAAGCTAGGTTTATCTTTCAAATCGTTGGCCTACCTTGCATAGGCTGTTTAAAAGTACCGGTATGCTGGGCTGGATGAGCCTACTGGTACTTGTAGGCTACTGAGTGGTAGTTTGTGATTCTGTGCCAGTGGTAATAGTTACTCTAGGCTATTGCATAGGCTTAACACCAGACGCAACAGATAAAATGATATGTCATTTATAACTCTAATATAAGTCAAACTGTTTGCAGGTACTTGTGAGTTGAGTTAAACCAAATACTGAGTGTAGCCGGATAGGCCTACTGGTAGGTGATACCAGTAATGATAGACCTATCAGCCTATTGGTTGCTGCTAAGTGCTGACTGGTATGGTAGGCCTACTTTAGCTTTTTGATGGAGTAAAGTCAACAGTCAAGGCTTTTGTAGAGTTTGTTGCATATCACAGTAGGCCTATCACTGATCAGTAAGCTAGTGGCTATTACAGTATAAGTAGGCTATTACTAAGAACTGAATGATCCATTACAATAAAAATTAAAGTTTATTATTATAGCATGAGAGCATGACAAAATGTTGCTGAATACTTGAGTCTACAGTACCAAAGTACTGTAATCTGAGCTGTGAGTGAAGAATTTCACATTCATAATTTGAAAATCTCTTTCATCAGTTTCATGTAATTGTAGTTAGTATCACTATAACCCAACCCCACATCTGACATTGTAAAAGGATTACTTTTGATCAAAATAAGCCTAAAGCTAAGTTATTTTTGCAGAAAAATACAAAAATTTTAAACGTTACCCTCAAAACACACATCGTGTTGCAGATTTCTAGTTACGCACCTGTGCCTGTTTAGTGTATTGTGCAATTTGGCATTATAATTATGTACTGTGATTGTAATTGTAATTACATTTTATTCACGAAGTTGCCTTGGCCAGGAGACAGCGAAGGGACCTTTCGATCTTCGAGTCAAGCTGCCACCTGTCTACCACACACGGCGGAGCTAGATTTTTTTTTCAGTCATTTCTCGGTCATTGACATATTTTTTTGTGCAATGACGGAAATATTTTTGGTCTGTTCAGTCATAATGATCGAAAACTTTTTCACCACGTCCAACACAGTAATCGCAGATTTGTAGCACTACAAGCGAATGTCAAAAAATAAAACTGCTGTTGTTAGATCTTTTCTCTAAACAAGTATTGCTTTGAAACAATTCTCTTATCCTCGCATGCCATAAATGTGGAAATTAATGTGGTAGGCCTCTGCGTTAAAAGAGTAGAAATAAAAAAATGTACGATTTTTATGGAAAATCTGTTATTATTTCATCACACTCATTAATGAATGAAGCAGAGCAAAAACTGCAAAGTGAATTGCTACGTAAAAGCACAGGCGTAGCCAGGGGAGGGGTGAGATTAGGGGGACCAGTTCCCCCTTTTTTGAAAATGCACAATTTCACAAAAATTATTTTTAAAAATGTTAATAAACAAATTTAGAAACGCTCAACTCAAGTGTCAATCTACCCTGAGCTGCAAGTAAGCAACGTCATCACTTTTATATTTTTGAAATTTTCATCTAATAAAGCCATCAGCTTTTTTATCTTTTACACAAAATTTTAGCCCTGTGGCTTGTATTGTTTCCGAGATATTATGTTAGAAAAAACATTTGCAGCAAAAAGACAAAGTGAATAATTGTTAATGTAACAATGGAAATGAGTTACAATCAAAAAAATCAATTTTTGATGAATATGAATGAAAAAAATATCTATTACCAGTGTTCCCACTAAGCCAATTTTTGTCAGCGAATCAGCGATTTGTAAGAGTATAGGCAAATAATTTTCGGCCATATGATGAACATAGCTTTAGAAAATTAAATAAACTTGTGGAAATATGACATTTAGTATGCGTTAATACTGGATTGGTAACAAACTTTAGGGCACATAAACGTCTTTTTACAGCTTTGGGCACAATTGAACTTAAGTAGACTACTTAAGTAGTATTTTCGGTAACGAGCGACTTACTTAAGTATTTTTCATTTTTGATACTTCTACTTTTACTTCAAGTAAAATCCTCTCGAAGTAACGTTACTTGAGTAGTAATGACTTTTATGTAAAGTAGAAGTAAACACCTAGCCATTATTCCACCTCACAACGTGTACAATAACGAAGTAAACATTATTCCACCTCACAACGTGTACAATAAGTACGTATCGAGTTTGTTTTACTGTACATTACTACGAAACTTATTGAATAGGTACGCCGATTCATTTACAGGTCATCTAGGGTAGTGTGTTTTTGCGTTGCATCAAATACCAGGTGTTGACTCAGTCTCACTAAAAAAAAACATACCGAACCCTGATTAGCATGGTACAGTAGACAAACTAGACATGCGCATTACTCCTGGTTCATACGAAAAAGATTAGCGGTTAACGGCGTTGCGTTTGCTGCAGCCTGTCTGGGGTTCAATTTCGTAGTTGGTTAACGAACAGTGTTGCTAACGACTTGCCATCGCTGCGACATTTCTTCTCAAGCTGTGTTGTCCAGGCGGAGAGATGAGCCAAGAGGCCCTACTAAATCGTATTCGTTACACGTTTCGGTGTAATTTCAAGAGAATAATAAAACTTTGATTCTTTGATATGCTACCGTAAGTATGGCTTTGCTTGAACACTAATCGTAAGCGTCACAACAGCAAACCTTCGAAGAATAAACAAACATGTGAAATTCGAAATTACTTTCTACTTTCATTACTTAAGTAGAATTAATTTTGACTACTTTCCTACTTTTACTTAAGTGGAAATGCTTCACCATACTTCTACTTTTACTTGAAAGGCATTTTTGAGTAAGTAAGAATACTTCTACTTAAGTAGATTTTTCGACTACTTTGTCCACCTCTGCTTGCTGATTGGTCAAAAAGTTAGAGGGAACACTGTCTATTACGTTACATTAATGTAACAATCGCTTATAAAACTTGATTTTAATAAAACAAGAAATTAGTCACCGGCCAGTTGATCAAGCAGTGATGAGCGGAAGGTCTGAGGTTCAAATCTCGGGCCGGTCAAATCGGACACAATGTTGCCAACGGCTCGCAACCGTTGCAATATTTCTTCAAAAGGAGCTGTGTTGCCTGGGTGCAATGATGCGGAGCTGGGCCCCACAAACTCGTAACACGCTTCGGCGTAATACAGCGAGTATGATGAAAGATTTAATTTGTTTTAAGAATTTAGCCACGTTGGCTTTTTGCAACACAGGGTAGGAATAAAACCTGGAGAGCGGGAATGCTTGCATTGTCAGTGTTGATATTTAAAGGAAATGTTCGATCATTGCGTACCGTAGCTTGTATCGCGCTGTCTTGGAATGATAACGTCTTATCAGCATATCACATTGCTTTTGCGGGAGAATGCAAACGAGGCAGAAAGCAGTGTGATTTTGCCCCACAAACGCAGTCCATTTTGTTTCAAAACTCATTATTTTCCTAAAAAGAGAATCAGATACCTGTGAGAATTTAGGGCAGCCAAGATCTGACGTGTATCACGAATTAAATGTCATCATAGTCAAATTGTATTTCGACCCCAAAATATTTCGATAATACTTGAACTGAAAACATTCAGAAAAAAAACATTAACTGCTGAAAGAAAGCAATTCCCTTCGAAGAAAATGACTCGAAATTAATTTTTATCATACTGTATTGGGCATTGTTATACAAACTAACGGATTTTGATTGCATTTGATTACTTGCATTTTGCCTGTTTTTCTTTTCTTTTTTTGCGTTTACATTGAAAAAGATATCAGACGTAATTGGTCTCAACCGCCTTATATAGGCCTACAGTTGGACCAACAGCCTAGAAAGCCCATTTACCTGAAAAACGGCGGAATCAATATAAATATTGCCCAAAAAGTTTTTTTGTACTTTATATACCAAAAGCATAACTACGTTGTCAGCTTGATCCTTTAGTTTTATTTTCTGCTGGGATTTGAGGGAGCGGGCGATTGGCTGGTTTGAATATTAGTCTTACAACTTTAAACTGTGGAATGTCAAATGTTTAGTACAGTAAATAGTACGTTAATTTATTTTTAAGAAATCTTTTTGTGACAAATTTCTATTTCTGCATAGTACACCATATAGCTGTGTTGATTTATAACAGTGTTCTCCTTGCCTATCAGAGCAGCGAGTCCAGCGGCGTAGTCCAAATTGTGTCAAAGTTTAAACGGAGAGCGCTGATTGGTTGCGAGCAAAAAGTTGCAAAGATGCCGTCCGCCTAATCCCGATCTACACTGTGCGCAAAATTGTGAGCGCAAAAGCTCGTTTTTAGTTTATTTTAAAGCGAAATTTGGTAAGCTCGGCATATCGCCTAACCAGCGTACAAACAGCCAGTTGTTTCAAACAAACTAACAATGTGCCCGTGCGGTCATGATTTTACACTGTGTAGACCGGGCCTAAAAATTTGCTTTGGAAGCGTTGTACGCAGTTTTCGGCGAGAACCAGTGTTACGAATGGTGAATGTATGCAAAAGGTGATATAAAGGCATCTGGACATCAATTAAAAACAAACAAAGACTATATAAAATGTGGTTTCTGGAAAGAAAGTCTTATGAACACGGCTTTTATATGAAGAGTAGCAGTTGCCTAACTTTGAGTTAAAAAAAACATCCAAAATTTTGTACTACTCTTTGGCATTTGCTAGAAGCAAGAACAACCAAAAAAACTTGGGATTTAATATGTGAACTAGTTAATCACTCAGAGATTAAAAAAAACACACACCTAAAACTTTAACGATTGGCAACAAAACTATAAATGATGTAGTAGCTATACCTGAAAAATTTATTAACTTTTTCGGAAGTATTGCAGAAAAAGCTGGCTAACTCTCTACCTAAAAGATCTTCGAGTTTTGAAATTTTTTTCAAACACAGAAATAAATCCTCTATTTTCTGGAAGCACCTTCAACATATAAAATCTTTAAAATTATTCAAAACTTAAATGTCAATAAATCGCCATGTTTCTTTGTTTGTTTTTTTTTTTGAATAATTGCTGTTGTTATATCACCACATTTATCCATTTTGTTTTCATGCTGTTTGGAGTTGCCATTTTTCCTGATTGTATTAAGATTGCTAAAGTTATTCCAATTTACAATGCTGGCTTAAAAACTGAGTTGACCAATTATACACCAATTTCCTTGCTTTCAAACTTCTCAAAAATTCTTGCAAAAATAATAGCCATCTGGATTCTTGCTTTTCTGAATAAACACAGTATATTCTGTAACCGTCAGTTTGGTTTTAGAAAAAAGCACTCGGCTATCCATGCTGTGACAGATATCATTACACAATGCTACAAAAAACTGGAAAATAAATTACATTGCTGTCTTATGCTACTGGATAGAAAAAAAACTTTTGACAGTATTGATCATCTAATTCTTTTTAAAAAATTAAGCCACTATGACATTAGAGGAGTGGCAAATGGATTGATTAAAAAAGTGATTTATCCAACAGATTTCTGTATTTCAAACTCATCAATGCCAAATTGTCCAGAATTAAATAAAATATGGCATCCCCCAGGGTTTGGTCTTAGGTCTGTTCTTGTTTATCTTATTAATCAATAATCTCCTTAAATCTGCAATAAATCAACCAATTTTATTTGCCAATGACACTTGTATCCTGATTAGCAACCTTAGCATTGTAAATTTGAATCTCAAAGCAATGATGTACTAAAAAGCGTTTCTCAATGGATAATCACCAACAGATTGACTCCTTATCCATATAAAGCAAAAGCTCTACTAGTAACCCGATCCAAACAAAAGCTCCAACCTTTTATGTTGTCCCTTAACAATATTTCTATTGAAATACAACAGAGTGTAAAATATCTAGGCATTCATCTTGATTCAATGGTGAATTTTACCAGTCACATTCAAATGATCGAGTGACGAGTATCTACAGCCATTGGCATACTGTGCAGATTAAAATCTATGGCTCCTGTAAAAAATTTTGCTTTCTGTGTATTATGCTATAGTTTTTACACGTTTAATGTACAGAATTTTGGTTTGGAGATGCTTGTCTATACGTAATTTGCATAGATGACAGATGCTCCAAAACAAATATCTGAGAATAAAAAAGGGCTGGCAGATAAAACAAAAACTTGAACCTTAATTCATAAAATTTGAAATATTTAATATTATTCAACTACTAAATTTTGAAATTGCTAAATTCATGTTTTTGTTTCAAAGGAACAAGTTACTGCAATTATTTAACAATTGTTTTTATTATATCAAAGTTATTACCTTTAGCCAAACCAGGAAAGCGAACAAGAATGATTTGTACTTACCCCTTTATAAAACAAAATGTGCTAAAAAATCAATCAAATTCTTGGGAGTTAAGATTTGGAATGATATACCCTTAAAGATCAGAACTTTACCATTCAAAAAAATTATACAAAAATATAAATTGTTCTTGATTCATAAATGTGCAACTACACAAAAACGAATATGTCGTTGCTTATAGAAAATTGTAAATTTCTTAAACATTCAATTTGTCAATCTGACAAAATATTCGATTTTTCAGTGGCAAAAAGTAGTAGCTACATTCACCGGTGACTGTAGACTTAGAAGACTAAAAGATCACTTCCGGTTTCCTGGTTGATTAACATGTATGAGTATTGTTGTATAGCGTTTTTTATACTGTATCTGTTTGATAAAATAACCTCTGACTTTCATCAAGGTCTAAAGCTATGCTTATCATATTGCCAAAAATTGTTTATTTTACCTCTGATCCAACAACCTACTGATTTGCTGAGAACAGTTGACTTTGTGGGGACACTGCATACACAATCATATACCTTGTCAGCAGCGTGGCTGACAAAGTGGAAGCATTGTTATTATAAAAACCTTGATCACATGATCTAGGTTCAACCCACACCCTGGTTACGTTGTTGTATCCTTGGATAAGATGCTTTAGGATCTCTACTTGGTAGCTTTGAGCAAGCAGCAAATTTACGTGGAAAGAAATCAAACAATCAGAAAGCTTGAAATATGGTCAACTCCCTAAGCGGGTAAGAGTTCGTACGAAATAAAAGCACCTCGTCGCTTCCTTGTGAGTGGAGGATAAATATGGATCAATCATTATCATTTGATTGAAATAAACTTATGGTGGTTACGCAGCACAGTTTTGAATTCCAATTGTACAACGTTGAGTAGCCTGATTGTTTTTGTAGATTTTTGCTTTGGTCTAGGCCTATTTGAATTTGATCTGTTTACTGTTAGTGTTAAATGTTTATAGCTAATCTGGTAATTTATAATGTTTACCACCTGGATTTATTAATTCGATAGTTTTTTTTTAACAGTTTGAGTTAACTCTGGCACTGGAAATATTAATGTTTTAAGTTGCTGCACTGGGCAAATAATTAGAATTTGACTATGTCTGACAAATACAAGAAGTATTGCATATCTACATACTTCAGAAAAGAAAGCATCAGTGTTACGAATGGTGAATGTATGCAAAAGGTGACTAATTTTGCTGTGTAAAGTAGATTTTACCTGTATTATACAGCTCTGTATTCTGTGGAGTGTAAACTATAACTTTGCACAAACTTGCAATAACATCTTGTGTTCATCCTGAGATGTATGGTGATTATCATTTTAATAAAAAAATGGAAATCTATTCTACTACTGGTATCTTAAATAAACACTGTTTTAGTTTTATCTAGGTTGATGCCTATGCTGTAGTAATTCTTATCACTATAGGGCAAGTTTTTGTTGCACTAAATTCTGAAGTAGTTGCATTTATTTTAAACAAAAGTTACACTAAGAAGTTGCATTTATTTTAAACAAAAGTTGCAGTAAAAAGCTGGATTTAGGCCCATGTACAATGAGTTTAAACAACACTTAGAACCAGAGTTGTAGCCAGACCTTTTCTGCAGTGACTTCACAGTCTTGGTTCTGACACTATGGTATTAGTATTTCTGGGGTTGTAGCTAAACTTCTGTAATGCAAACCTACTGTTGCATCATAGGTAACATTGAGATGTAGCCAATCTGTCACAAAGCTTGTTATTCAAAGAGAATACTAGAATTAAACTGAAATTCTGTAGTTTCAAAGCATATTTTTCAAATCGCAGTTTTACCTTTTATGCAAAAATTGATTCAAGTTGCGCATAAAATCAAAAAAAGTTGCGAAATAAAATTTATCCTATATCCTTTTTTATCAAATTTATATCCTTTTTTACCAAATTGCTTACGACAGTAGCAAAGAAAGCAAAAAATTTTTTCTATTGCAAGCTTTATTCTAGATCTTAAATGCAAAATCTCGCTTATTCTTCGGTCATTTTGATCAATTTAACTTATTTACTTTTGGTTATTCTGCAAAAATTTAGGTCAATGACCGACAAATGACCTAAAAAATTGGCCTCTAGTTGGGAAAGTTTGAATACTATTATTATTTAAGTTTCAGTTAAAACCAGTGTTCCCTCTTAGGTTTTGGCTAGTTTGCGTGCACCCAACAAATTGGTAATTTAACTGTAGCAAATAGTGAAAAGTTCAAAAATAAGCCTGCGTGTGCTCAATAAAAACGCTGTTTTGCTGATCAAGTTCGGCTTAATGGTTAATAGGTTAAAACCTAACCATAATTTAAATTTTGAGTCTATCGATTTTGTACCTTATACTTTAATTGGTTTATGCATTGGATCAGTGATATGTTTTGTATTGTCCAGGTTTTGACCACATTAGCTGCTGCTGCATCTCCACTTCCCTCCAGTGCTAAACTATGTGAACCAATGCATGAAGTTTTTTCTGAAAACCCCTTTATGAAAACAAGTATGTATAAAAGCTTGTCTACACTTAGCGTAAAATCGTGAGCGTACTAGCATATCCTTGGTTTATTTTGACCAGCTGGTAGCTTGCATGTTGTTGAAGCAGCATGCCTGGCGCACCGAATTTCTGTTTAAACTAAACTGAAAATACTCTTATACCCTCATGATGCACAGTGTAGAGCGGGCTTAATTGGTAAGCTATTGCAAATGTACTGTAAGTCAAGTATGATTCAGCTCTATTAGGTTTTCTAAGACCCATCATTTGGCACTGCAATTACTGCGATTGTGCAGTGCTAGCTAACAGCATGTGCAGTTTTGCACACTGTAATCATTAGCGCTGAATTACATTTAAAACGTGCAAAAACACTATTTCTATGTGGTTGCAAACCTTATTGTGATGATTCCAGGTCAAAATTTAGTTCTAAAAAAACTCTAGTAGCAAAATTTGCAAATTTTGTCGGTTCATGATAACAGATCGTTGCAAACGAACCCTATTGTTGACAGTCAATTGGCTTGGTTCGTATTTTGCAGCCAGTTATTAGTGTGTTTAGGCATGACAGCAAACAAATGAAGACCCCTACATATCAATAATTCAATAAGCAGAGTAATTTATACTAGCTTCTTAAAATTTAGCAAATATGTGCTGTTAAAACTTCAGTACTGAAATTAAAGGCAGCGCTCGCACAATCATTTTTCAAACGTTTTTGGTACACGAGCCTATATCATCTTCATTGATTTATTATGCTGCAAATTACTGCTTGCTATAAAATTAGAAAGTCTGGGTGTCAATTTTCGGGATAGTTAAATTGTGCCAGTGTTCCCTCTTTGGTTTTGGCAAGTTGGCATGTGACAAAAATATCGGCAATTTTCCTATAGCATACAATGGAAAATTCAAAAATGAACTGGCATGTGCCCCATAAAAGCGCTGATTTGCTGATAAATTTGGCTTAATGGTTACATAGAATTGTACATGGTATTGCCAGTGGCTACTGTCCAGTTTCTTTAAAGTACTGGTGTAGCGAAGACCCAATAGCACAAAGGTAGCCTAAAGCACTATAACCTCAAACTGCCAATATTGCAACGATTTAAATTATTTATTTTTGACAACATTTTTAGTTTATGACCCTGGAAGTATAGCTTTTTGTCATTATCAATTTCCTCTTGATGATGCTGGTTATAGAAAAGTGGAGGAAATCATGCTGGAAAGTCATTTTTCGTTTCTTGTGCCCATTCAGTATTTGTAAGTTACCAAGTTTGATAATGCTGATTGCTGATACCTATTTTTGTGTTGAATTTTAATAACCATCTGTCTTGATTGCTTATGCAGTTGACTCTTCAATTATTTAATTCAACAGTATTTCTTTAAACACTTCAAAACCCTTGCATAAGAGTTGTTTCTCACGCTTTTCTGATGTAACAAGATTTTCTACAGAATCTATTTTGTAGGTAGAATTTCACCATCCATGTGAGTGATTTTGCTTTAGTGGGTACCATGTTATCTTTACAATTGCTACCAAAGCAGTAGGTCTTGCCTGCAGCTTGATAAACTGACACTGAAGATGCATCATTCATTGTAATTACTCCTTAGAGTTTTTACCCTATATTTGTCCGCAGACATGTGTAAGGCGAACCAAGTTAACTGGCTGCCTACATTAGGGTTAGTTGGCAGTCAGTTTGCAATGGTCAGTTGTCGTGGACCCTGTGTTAGATGGTATTATCACCCTTACAGTGCAGCTACAATTTTGAGCCAGAGTTCAACGATGAATCATTAAATCTGGAAACTCGTGCGTATATTTATGCCGCTACCTTATTTTTACACAGCTATGAAAGCTTTTTGTAATTTTGGAAGAGCCAAAGCTGTCGTAAACATTTTATGTGAAAAAATATGTTTCGAATAATTACGTAAGTCATTGTCAATGTTATTCAAACAGAAATAAGAAGTCATTTTCATTCTATTTGAATAAGTTTGACAATTAGTCGAAATGTCTCTTTTTAAATAAAATGTTTAGGACAGCTTTGGCTCTTTTATTCGTAGTGAAACTGTTTCTCAAAACCAATTTTTAATGCTCCAAACTTTTTGTAATTATTTAATGCTGGACTATCATGTTGGCGAGAAATTTTAACTTCGTATGTCAGTGGCTATCACATAAGAAAGCAATTTAAATTATTTTTAGAACGATGTTGCTTGACTGTGAAACTCAACGCATTTCGGCCCTTGAATCTATTGGAAATTTAACTCAAAGTTGGGAAGTTTTGCGTCAGGAAAAGTTGAAAATAAGCAAGCAATATTTCGATAAATATCGTTCTCGATTGGAATTTTTAAAGAAACGTTATCAAGGTAAGGTAAAAGGTTTCCCAAACCGAAACCAAAGTGTGAGCAGTCATAACTTTCTTGAACATTGAAATTACTGCAGTGTTTTTATAGGGTTTCTGTGAGTTATATAGTAGTAGTAAAATAATTTCAAACAGCAGAAAAGGCTTCTATTCTGCAAGATATCATTTTACCACATAATATACAAGAAAAAAAATACTTTCATGCCTTAAAATTGGTTTGGTGATAGTCTCTTTTCCAAGAAATTACCTGATTTCGATTTTTGTGAAATGAAATCTATTTAAGTTTATTATTAAATATCGCATTGCTTTTGGATTATGTTCGAGGGCGTGATCTTAAGGTCTCTATGGGTCCACGACTTTTCGGCGCCAATATTCGGTGCTTTTTGACTAACCCTAACCCTAAATAACTAAACTCTCAAAGAGCACCGAATTTGCGCCGAAACGATCTGTGCAGAAAACGACCGGCAACGAAATGGCCGCACCGAAAAGACGTGATCCCGGTCTGTATGGGGGATATCTAATAGAACTTGAAATGTCATGATTTAGGTTTTTATGGTGTTAATTATAAAACAACTTTTCAATTTTACAGTTATATTCCATGCTATGTAAGTATTGCTTCCTTTACATTACTGTTTCCGATTACGTTAGACTTTATTTATGTAGGACAATTAAATCATTGTTTTTACGTCACACTTACGTTTCGGAAATTGAATAAATTAGTTCCTTGGCAAAGCATTTTATTACATCAGATTGCAGACAAATCCCTGGCCATGGCATAGAGTTAATTTGATGAAAATAATACTAAAAACAATAATTAGAATGATAAGGAGAGTGATTTTGATAGCCAAAAAAATTGAACGTTGTCGCTTAAAATCGATTGATTTTGATTTGCTAACCAAATTACCATACTAGTATACCGGTACAGTGCTACTGAAAAACGACTGATGAGTGATCAATTCTGTTCTGTTAAAAGCCAATATAATGATTTTTATTGCTGTCAAAGTACACCGGTCATGGTGTCTCTAAGATTTAAATGAGAAAACATTGCCATTTATTTTTATACGACTACAGGTCAATACACATAATTGCTTTTAAATTTATACATTGCTAACGTTTGCAATGTATAATGTGACTATTTGCTAGCCCATGTACGTAGTCAGTTGTTAAATTGATGATATTGCGAAGCTGTAGACTTAAAACAAAAACAATACAGCCAAAATGCTGTAGAACGTATTTATTGAGACGTTTCGATTAATTTCTTTAAACCATTGCCAATTTAGAACATAAAAATAAAACCACAGCTGACTCTAAAGGAAAATCGCGGATTCAACGCGTAAAAATTGGATTTTGTGATTACAAGACATGTATCTACTATGATGTCTGAACAGGTACGCGGAAAACACGTATGTTTATTAAAGCGTAAAGTTTTTTATTACCTCTCCCCATCCTATTCCCATTAAGCCCTAGCCCTGCTGAAATTTAAGGGTACTAGTGAGCAGGGGCGCACCCAGAAATTTTTAAAGGGAGGGGTTTGAATTTTCCAAAAAGCAATCAATATCCAATCGTAGGTTATTTAGTAAGTTATAGTCAAACAGGGTTTCGCGGTATTAGTTACATCGTTACATTTGTTTATTCAAAAACCTTGCAATAATGATTTTGAAAGTTGCTGGTTGTGAAGATCGCGTGCAAGATAACAATTTAGCTCTATGGGGATCTGGGGCGAAGTCCCCAGCCGCTGGACAATCCTTAAAATTTTTCAGAAAAAAGTAGCTATTTTAACGCCATTTGGATGACGTTTTGCACGTTTTTAGAGGAATTAGAAAAGGCTAAATTTGTAAGATAGGGACCTGAGGGCGAAGCCCCCAGCTGCTGAGCAATTCTTGCAATTTTTCAGAAAAAAGTAGCCATTTGGATGACGTTTTGAACGTTTTTAGATTAATTAGAAAAAGCTAAATTACTAAGATAGGGGCCTGCGAAAATCTTGCAGTTTTTCAGAGAAAAAAAGCCATTTTGACGCCATTTGGATTACGTTTTGAACGTTGTTTGAGCAATTAGAAAAAGCTAAATTACTAAGATAGGGGCCTGGGGGCTAAGCCCCTAGCCACTGGGCTATTCTTGCAATTTTTCAGAAAAGAAATGGCCATTTTAACGCCATTAAGATGATGTTTTGAACGTTTTTGGAGCAATTAGAAAAAGCTAAATTACTAAGATTCGGAAGAGTTTGCAAGAATTTATTTTGCTCAGACCAATCAGCTCCGCACATTTACTGGTCAGATCCAAAATATATTTAAATGCTGAAAGGTCGCAAATTTGGCTTAAATTTTTCAAATCAATACGTTTTTAAATTCAAAAAGCTTGTTAGTGGCACAAAGGTTCGAAATAGCTTTCACTAGCGTCGGAGCTGCTGAGTAATGGGTGGTCTTGAAAAAGGCTGTTTTAGATTGAACGTTTTTATCCAGCCCTCTTCATGAATTTACGCTGAAAGGAAGAAAAACTAAAATGCGATAGTATGTATAGAGGTTGATTACACTGAAATAGACCGTCGGTTGTTATGACGTATGATTCTGCTAAATCACCTGAAATACTATAAGGTTAATGCAAAAATATAAAAAAATAATTTGGAAATTATTGCTCTGACGGTATTAAAAGCTGCTTCTAAATTCCCTGATACGTTTGCACATAAAAATCTCGACGTTTAAATGTAATTTTGTTGTGGTTTTCGTCTTCAAACAGCGGATTTGTTTGCTTTTTTTTGTAAAAGTGCATTTGGCTTAGTAGGTTTTTTTTACGCAACGACGACTTTTTTCACTAAATGGCCATCTATCTCGTTTTAGTGTCAAGCTCTGTTCTGCTCAAAAGTTTGTGATTGGGTATAGTATCATCCATTATTCATTGGATATAACAAATACAGATAGTTACACAATATATCCGTCTTGTAGTTGAAACACTGTAGAAGCAACATTGTAGTTGAAACAAATGCAAAAATCTCAGTTGCCTGGTAAATATCTCGGAGAATCACGTTACAGCCTTAAAACAATATCTTAAGTGATTAACAACAACTTAAGTGATTATTTATTGAAAAGTAGATATGGCAAAGTGTTACAAACTGCGTTATATCAACAAAACTGTGTTGTTTTGTGAGTTCCAGAAGGGGGGTGTCGACCCTCGAAACCCCCCCTTCCTGGGTGCGCCACTGCTAGTGAGTAGAAAATCTAAAAATTTTTGATTAATACAGTCCGATTACAAAACTTACTGTTTTTGTAAAATTCAATTCAATTTTTCTTTACTTGCGGTAAGTTTTGTAATCGAGCTGTATTAATAAAAAAAAATTAGATTTTCTGCTGACTAGTACCGTTCAAATTTTAGCAGGGCTAGGGCTTAATGGGAATAGGATGGGGAGAGGTAATAAAAAACTTCACGCTTTAATAAACATACGTGTTTTCCGCGTACCTGTTCAGGCATCATGCATAGTAGATGTCTTGTAATCACAAAATCCAATTTTTCTACATTGAGTCTAGGATTTACCCTTTAGAGTCAGCTGTGGTTTTATTTTTATGTTCTAAATTGACAATGGTTTAACGAAATTAAACGAACCTTGTCAATGAATATGTTGTACAGTATTTTGGCTGTATTGTTTTTGATGAAATTTTTCAAGAAGTCCATTTACCACGCTTCTACTTAGACTTTAAGTTTGTTTGTTTTTTTATTCAAAATGTTAAGTTAGTTATACTGTAATTTTAATTACATCTTCATTTACCGAATTGCTTTGGCCAGGGAACAGTTGTTCGAATTTGGAAGTAATTATTGGTCATTGCCAGTCACTGCGTAATTGTACCATTGCTAGCACGATTTTCGGTCTTCATTTTTTTGCATTTTGATTGAAATACCTAATGTTTTTTTGGTCTATTTGCTAAAAGGTTAGGCGAGTTACTCGAAAGATACGCTTAAAGAGATACGGCTCGAAATCGGTTTTAAATGAAGAAACAAGAATTGCTTTAGGTACTTACGAGGTGCTCCAAATCTTTTTCTACGATTCTCTTTTTTCGCGAAATCCGATTTGATCGGTTTGACTCCGTACAAATTGCAACCCTGCATTTCGCAATTTTGTGACATCACAAACGGCACAATTTTGCAAAAATTCTCGCAGACTAAGAAACGCGATTACCAGCTGGTAGCATTGAATAGCCATTAACCAAATGTGAAAATTTGGCTACTGCTACTAGAGCCTGTTGACGTAGGCTACCAGTACTAATCTACAGTAGACCAGTACTAATAGTGATATCACGAAATTGCGAAATGCAGGGTTGCCATTGGTACGGAGTCTAACGGATTTAAACGTTTTTTCGCAAATAAGTAGAATGGTGGAAAAAGGTTTGGGGGCACCTCTTTATTACCTGAAGTAGTTTTCATTTCTTCAATCTTTAAGCAGCTAGAACAACTTTAAACTTCGTCGAAACTCTAAATCGCCTCCAATATGCGTTTCAGCTCCTTTTTTCAAGAAGAGCACCAACAAGACAATTGTAAACCTTGATTTTGTTCCTGTTAATTTGCACCTTCAAAGATTTCGTGTGGATAAGGCTGTCACGCCTACTATGACAGTTAGAAAGTGAGTTTCACAATCGACGTCTAAACTTCATGTTATGCGTTCGGTCGTACTTGCATTGTGCTATGAATTCGTTGACGGTTTCAATAACTGATCAGTACTTTGCTAAACGACTGAAGGTAGAAATCATTGATGCGTTACGATGGCACAGACAGGTAGTAAACGTCAGTGTTGCCTATTATTAAATTTAGAAACACGATGGAGTGTTTGCAGAAAATTTTTTGAAACATTTTGACCAAAAAGAATGGAATTAACGCAAATGTAATCTGATAGTATTGCATTTATTTCAGATTGTAATTACATTTTCATCACCAGATTGCCTTGCTCAGGAGGCAGCGAAGGAATCTTTTCGGTCTTGGAGACAAGCTGCCACTCTGTCAACCATACACGGTGGAGGCTTCACACTGCCCTTTTTATTACCGAACGTCAGGTTTTTATAGTATTTGGTTTGACCCGACCGGGAATCAGACGCTTCATTGATTTTGCCTGCAGACCTCTTCAAGGATTACTTATGGAAACAATTTACATTCGCGTAATTCGAGCATAATATGTTACACTTTTCATTTAGGTCTTGTTCAAACTTTGGCGATGCTTTTCCTACTTCATCTATTTCTTCTGGGGGCGCTTTTATCGATTATGACGTCATCACGGTGGGTGCAACAGCTAATCATAGCATGGGATTCAAGCATGGTGGGTTGCTCGAAATTCTAACTGGCTCTGACGATTATTCAAAAAGGTGAGACTAAGACGCTCTAAGACGTATTTCGACCACTAAATATCTGCTGTATCGTAGTAGCATGCCGGCCAGTTGGTCGAGCGGTAACGCGTTTGTCTCTGGAGCGGGAGGTTTGAGGTTCAAATCTCTGGCTGGTCAAATCGAACACAGTGTTGCCAACGGCTCGCCACCTCTGCGAGATTTCTTCGAATGAAGTTATGTTGCCTGCAAACGCAATGACACGGAAATTGGCCGCGCAAACTTGCTACACGCTGTGGCGTAATACAGCGACTATAACAAAAGATTTGATTTGATTTTTGAATAGCATGTTTATTACAAAAAAATTGTTGAAGAGTTATTTGGTGGTACAGAACTTGAGAATTGCCTTGATTAAAATATTCGTATTTTTGAGGCTTTTCGTCTGACACTTGTCAAGAAGAATCGTCAGAATGGAGAGCGCAGGAAAATAAGCGGCGATTTATAGGAAAAAGCCGAGCCGTAATTGGCTGGAAAAGGACCAATGAGAAAGCGTCATTAGTGTACAATTTTAAGCTGTACACGAATTCTTTTTGTCGTCAAAGGGCGGGGTTAAAAGTTTTGATAAAAAGTGGCTTCAAGAGCACATAGATGAAAAGGTGAGCGGCCTTGGGCAAGAATAGAAAATCTGTCATCATAATGTTGAGCGCAGGTAGGATTTTGTAAAAGATGAAGTCCAATGGCTGAATCAGAAACAAGAGACTGGGTATTAGTCTGGGTGGAAGCTTTGTACCGACGGGCAGGAAGTAAGCGTTTTTGGGAAAAAGAGCAAGAACGGATAGATTTGGGGGCATGTTGTTTGATTCTGTCCTGCAGCCTTTGGTAAGTGCGGCCTACATACCGACTGTCACAGTGGCATGAGAATTGATAAATCACGTTGCTTTTCTGGAAAGCAGACAGTAAGCACATCCTTGTTGGTAGCGGAGAGAAGCTCGTTGGTAGAGTAAACAACACGTGGTTCCACAGCGGAAAAGCACTGTTTGACAGCAGATTTAACTTGCTTTTCAAACCGGGTAGAAACAGAACCGAGCCATGGGAGACGTTGATAGACGGGGCATTTTTCGGGTCCAAATTTGGGCAGAGCGTGAAATTGCTTCATCTTCATAGCCACATGGCTATATAGCCGCTCATTTTCCTGCGCTCTCCATTCTGACGATTCTTCTTGACAAGTGTCAGACGAAAAGCCTCAAAGATATGAATATTTTAATCAAGGCAAAAAAATAATTTGCTAAAGTAACGGCGTTGCTACCATAAAGAAAAAAACTATATTTTTATATTCTAAGCTCTAAATATTTTATTCTACAGTTAAGTAATCTTTGCTTGTTTGATGCCGCTGTTGTGTGTGTGGGGGGGGGGGGGCTTCTGGTTGTGATGGATTGCATGTAATCGAGGAGCTAGATTTCTGCCAACCTTTCTATTTGTTAACCTTGGTAGCAACGTTATGCGCGATATCCGAAAATGGGTAGATAAGATCATTATAAACTTTAGGATTTAGCCAATTTTTGATTTATGCTGTGCAGCAGAAAATCGAATACATTGTATTGTTTTGGTCTTTTGTTGGCCGCAGAAAAACATGTTTTTTGTATTTGTGTATTGTGCGTACACTATAGCTGAAAAATAAAATACTTTTTTCTAGCCGAAAAAATCCTTTTGACATGGCTGCTCATTTGAGTCGAAATCAGCCTATCAGCAGCGAGGAGATGTTACTTGAACGAATCACAACACTGCACAGTCAGGTCAAAGGTCGCATCGAAGAATTAAAAACCTTACTTTCATCGAATAATACCTCAACTGGCCCAAGCATCAGTTTGTCTGAGAATTTTGAAACGTCTTTGTCTTCTCTGAGATCCAGTGTAAGTACGATTATTGTGCGTATTCAACAAAGTCACACAGCTGAAGCGTGTAACGAGTTGGAAGGACCCATCTCTGCTTCAACTATACAAAGCTAGTTTTAAAGAAACGTAACAACATTAGTGCCGAGCTAAATGTGAACGAACACTGTTCGATTTTACCGTCTATGGAATTAAACCCAAACTGTCCCTGCAAAGGAAAACGCGTTAATCACCAGCTTTGATTGTCTAGCGAAAATAGATATTGATTGTGGTTATATAGTACAGGTTACGAATAGATTTTCTATTTCCGAAATAAGTCAATAAACCGAAAGCAGTTGCGGTCAGTGATCGTGCTCCCAGTCATTTTGATCAAACTTCTAAATAGACTTTAAGCGAGCTATTGAACTTGTATTGCGTTTTTTATGGATTAACGCATAGCGTTTGGTTTTATGCCTACGAATTAGCAATGCGACCATGAAAATCAGTCTATGGTGTGAATTGACGAGCATCATCTGACATGATTGTGCTGTATATAGTAACGCAATGAAAGCTATACTTGGGCAAATACGTTTCGAATGTTATGTCATTGCAGGTGAATAGTTTCCTTGATTGCTGTGAGTCGCAATTTATTAGCACGTGTATAACATCACTCAACGATGCCAGGCCTGCGTACAAGCCACTGTATCCAGAAACTTCCACAATGATGTCATCACCTTGCTACTCGAATAACCTGGTCACTGTTTCGTCTATTAAAGGTTCGAAGCAAAAATCAGGTCCATCATTGGTGAGTCCATAACCCCATTGTTTTCTGTTGGTCTTGGAATTTTGATAGTGATATGCTTGTTTTTTCTGTCCGTTTTATTGGGAGCGTTTGGTCTTCGATTCTCTTTTTGTTTTCGTTTTCGCTTTTTTTTTGTCTTAGAATAGACCCAAAAACGGTCCAAAAATATACATGTTTATGAGTTGTTCAAACTTGCGAGTAACATCTCGGGCCAAGCCCCGAACGAACTGCTTCTCTTAACGCACTTCTCTAGATTTTACACGGCTTTTTGTAACCGTTTTTCTGGTAAATATAAACTTAACCATTTGTATAAGGAAATGCCGGCAATTGTACTTATTGGAAAAACCTACAACACTTAGTCCTAGAGTACGCGCAAGCGCTATTAATTAGATACGGTATTACCTATAGCCATATTACTTGTTAAAGGAAGAAGTCTTTACGTTTTCGTGGTAGAAATTAGGTTACTGTTAAATCAACCTATCTGTATCTTGGCCTGATTTTTCTTGTTTGAAACTTTAGCTATGGTAAGCAATTGTCGAGTCTAGATCAAAAAACGAAAAACTCATGCGATTCAAATCAAATTTTTTGTAAGCTATATTTAGGGATGAGTTTGGATTCCAAATGTGATTTTTTTATAATAACCTTACGATATTTTATCAAAGCGTTAATACTGCAGGTTCGGCGAAGAACTAAAATGCCAAAAAGTTCCAAAAAATTCTTTTTCTATAATCGTCTATTTCGCTTGATCTGTCCTATTAACGTGGATTGACACGGTATCCGTGTTTCGTCCGTTTTTGTGCATATTTTTTCTCCATAAAAAAGTTTGCGCTTTTTCGTCCGCATTTTTTGTCCTTTTCCGCATTAAAAAGATATTGCTCGAGATCGGTTTTATTTTAGAAATATGAACCACCTGAGCTAATAAAGAGATTCCTCAAACCTTGTTCCACTATTCCCTTTGTCCGCAAAAATAGATTATCCGTTTGACTCCGTACCATCGGCAACCCTGCGTTTTATCGTGACACCTCAGAAAAGGATAACTCTGCAAAATTTCTTACTGAACGAGCAACGCGATGTGCGATTATCGAAAATAAATTTGCTGTTGGCAATTTCTTACCGAATAAGCAACGCTATGGTTGATTATCGAACATCGCGTTCTTTATTCAGCAAGGAATTTTGCAAAGTCGTCCTTTTCTGATTTCACGAAAATTCGAAACGCATGGTTGCCGATGGTACGGAGTCCAACGGATTTAATCTATTTTTGCAGACAAGAGGAATAGTGGAACAAACCTTGGGGCACCTCCTAATTACCTTAAGTAGTTCTTCAACAAAACCGATCTCGAGCAGTATCTCTATGTAGACTATTACATGATGATAAAAATTTTGTTGGAAAATTTCGTTCGTGAGCGATGAGAGCGATGTTTCAAAATAGAGCTGTATTCCTTTAAAAAAAATTTTCCGTAAAACTTTTGTCCATTATGTGGTTTGATTATTGCGGATATGGACATATAACAAGCAGACTTGAAAGAACATATTTTTTCATGGAGAAGCAAATACTTACGAAAACGGACAAAAACGTACGAAAAACGTACTGAGTAAATCCACCTTGGATTATCTTAGATCCATTACCACGTCCTAAATTTTCGCTTTTTTTGTTTTGTGATTGTTCAGGCTTGCTGCTATTCGAAAGCTGTTCGCAAACTCGTAAACATTTTGTCTCTTGTTAAGCTATTCCGGCATACTTGATGTTGATAAATAAAAAGAACATGCTAAATATGAACATGGACAAGTTTTGTGTACTTTCTACTAGAGTTACTTATCTAAAGTAAACTTTCGGTTTTTGTCTCGAGCAGAAGTACCTATTGTAAAGATAGATTCACACAGTACCTGACTATTTTTTTTCCGATAATAATTTTTGTACGAGAAGATTGAAAGTCGTTCGATATTTTAAAATTGAACCCGATCGATTTACACATAAAATTTTAAAGAAAAATTCTGTTTGCGGTTGGAGTGCAGATTTCGAGATCATACAAATGCAAATGAAAAACAAAAAACATATGATATCACGTAGGAAAAAAAAAGTGTTATAATAGACATGAACTATAAAAACAAATTCGATGTCAATTCTCAATCCACCTTGTTTAGACTATCAAACCCGTTTATCAACGATGGCGATGCTGCGTGGTATCGAATATCGAAAACAAACAAAAATATTGGTCGGTTCATGTTGTTAGATCATTTAGTAACATTCTTGAGGCCACTTGTTGAACATGTAATTGGCAAGCAAATTTAAACACGGCTATTCTAGTGCCCAGTGAGCCACTTCACCAATCAATCAATTCAATTCAGTGTAGGAGCAATCAATTACCGGTAGTAGACTATGAAGTTAATCATAGCTAAACATTAACGAAATATTGCCTTGATTAAGTTGTGATGCACTTAGCTGGACAAAGATTTTTTTTTAATGTTCTGCAAGAAATTTTAAAATATTAAGATTTTCCGTTTTTAATTTTGGATGATATTTCATTCTTGGGATTTGGGACATCATCTTTTAAACCTGCTCCGTATGGAATTTTTTCGAAACCAAAATTTTCGTTCACATCTTGGCTTAAACATACAATTCACAGCTTAAATATGACCTCATTGCCCATTCAGCGCTATAGTAATTACGCAGTGAAATCTTGATTGTGGGGTTGAAAATTCGTTTCAAAAGCTTAAGTGTTTTTTAATTAGGTAATGCTTCCTAAATCTTTTTATAGCTCATTTTTTTTTCGTAGAAAAATGATTTAAAGTAGCACATTCAAGGTAAAATCCGTAAGATAAAATAAACAACCTGTTAAGTATAAATCTATTAAGATTAAATAAACAAACCCACTGTTATGTTCCATGCAATTGACACCATAACACAGTTGGTTGGGATAGTGAATTGCCAATTAACAAGTCGTTAACTCTCGATTCGGACCATGGGCTGAAATAACGACGTTTTGAATGTATACGTTACAATGTTCAAGGGCCTTTATATTTGAAACTTTACCGAATACAAACAATTAAAATCCAAAATAGTTCTTTTTACAGTTACAAAAATAATGAAGCAAATAGTTCAATTCTCCTTGTCTTTTTTCACGGACTGTACGTAGTGTACATTCTGATTTGGTTTCGGGTGCTCAGATGCGAATAGCCATTCTGTTAACATCTTGGCCAAATTATTATTTCGTGCTTTTGAATTTCTTTTCGCTTTTTGCATGGTGACTTGCAATAATAGGCCATGTGCATTGAACAATGTTCAATTTTCAGAAACAATTTTGTGAAGAAGTGAGGGATCGGCTTAGTGACGTCAGCAAATCATTTCAATTTCCTCAAACTGATTCCCTGGAAAATTTTTTGAGAGGCGAATGTAAGTTACTTGCCTATATGACAAAAGATGAATAAGTTTTCGCTTAACATCGTTTTTTACACAGGCTGTTTTAAAATTCATGTAAGGAAACTATCTCTTTGAATGCACCATGCAAGCTTACCATTACTAGCAAAATATTTGTATAGTTTGTTGTCTATTACTGCCTTAGTACTTTTATACTTCAAAATAATAAGAAATCTCTATTTTACCAATCTTTGCTAGTTTTGAACGCAACCTTATTGAGAGTTTGACTTAGCTCTCCGAACCAAACAAAAATTTTATAGCGTTAATTCTAATCTTTTTTCTTGTGAAACGTTTTTTTTCCATGTTTATTGACTAGAAATTTATACCTTGTTTTTTATAGCGAGTTGAATGAAAATCGGTTCATTTTGTTTCGTATTGGTTTGTTTTCAAGAGATTATAAAATTAAATTTTTTTCAGTTTTATCTGATTTGCAATCGAAGAAAGTGGAAGAGTGCTTACCGCCATTGCAAAATGCCATCGAAACGTTATTTTCCAGCTGTGTATCAGCTCTTTCATTTGAAATAATGAAACAGGACAGAAAAAGCCCTGATCCAGAGACTGTCTACAGAAGACATTCCGTTTTTTCACAAGCGGTGGGCTTGATTTTTAATGTAAACAAGCAGTATCGGCACTATTTATTAACCTGCCCAAGCCAACGTACAGCAAAGAAATGCACGAGTGAAGTTCCCATTTTTGAGTCGCGCACGGCGGAGGCTTCCTTGCGTTGACTTTTTTCGATCTGAGTGTCAAGCAAGAAAGCTGCTGCAGTTTTCTGAAGGTTTGTGTGACTTGAGTTGGAATCGAATCCGAGTCTATTGCTGCAGTGGCAAACCTCCCATCCACCAAAACAACTAAGAGTTTTAAGTTATTAGCAATACCGAGGAAAGTTTGTCAAAAGAAAAGGATATCGCAGTTTTGCAAAGAATTGGAACTCAGTAGCTGTTTGCGTAATAGTTGTGGAAGAGAAACTATAACGGTGGACTCGGTACTTTTATTTTTATCTTTAAAAAGTATACCATTTATCGCCGATAAATCATTCTAAACAATATTTTCCGCAGCTTGCGTTGTGCGCATGTGCAGTTACAACTTTGATGACGTCATCTTTACATTCCCCCGCTGTGTTGGAGCAATTCAGTGCGGTTGGGATACTTTTGCAGATCGAGTCTCTACTGAGCACTTATGGAAGTGAAATGGGGATGATTCAAGTAGGTTGGTTGAGCGGTAACGCTTTCGTCTCTGGAGCGGAGGTCTGAGGTTTAAATCGGACACTGTGTTGCCAACGGTATGCCTCCGTTGCAGTATTGCTTTGAAAGAAGCGGTGTTGCCCGGGCGCAATGGCGCGGAAATGAGCCCCGCCAACTCGTTACACACTTCTGCGTAACACAGCGAGTATAATGAAAGCTTTTATTTTAATTTAATATGTGTTAGTACTGTTGCCATAATTTTAAGACTAAACTATAACAACCATTGATTGTAATTGGAAATAAAAAATAAATCAACTAAAACTGATTTTCATTAGCGTCTGTGGTCCTACAGGCATCAGCTGTTCGTTTTATGTTTAAATTCTACTGAAACTAGGAATGTGGGACGTGGGTGGAAAAGATGTCGCCATTGGTTGCGTAACGTTTTCGCCAAAGTTAACAGCTCAGGACAGCAGTCAAAATCATTGAAGTGTAGAATAACGTTGACGATTTTATTGGAAATTATTACTTACTTACAGTCTGTGCCATCGTTACGGATCGCTGATTATTGCTTTAGTACTTTTATATGGATGGTCTCTACCATAGTAAAGCATCGCTGATTACTGCCACATTATAAAGCTTCTGCCGCAGAAATCAGCGATGCGTTAAGATGGCACAGATCATGCATAAACTAGTGTTGCAGTAATCAGCGATGCGTAACGATTTTACAAACCACCAATATAAAACTACTAGGGGAGTAATCAGCGATGCGTTTGAAGTACAGTACAGTAGAATATCTATGTAATAGTTTGGTGAAGAGAAATGGAACTTACGCGGGCCAAATCTGAAATATTTCTTTGATGTTAGAGATCTCATTGATTATGCCTGCTGTCGTTTTTTATAAAAGTGCACAAAATGAAGTGTGAACCATCTCGGATATCCGTTGGTGCCAGCAACATAAAAGTATCACTATCGTTTTTTTGATATATTGAATTCTATTTGAATAAGAGTTACTGTCTTCCCCCTGAAAAGCCTAACGGCAAAAAAGCCTGTGGGGGAATTATTTCATGGGTGTTTTTATTGAATTTTAATTTTTAGATATTGAATTCAAAAGCATTCTATTCGATTATGTCATCGTAATAATCCCGACAACTTGTGAAATAGATTTAAATTTAAACTGTTATGTTGTGGTGTGTACTGTTGTTCCTAGCTTTATTGTTTGTTTTTTTTTTTTCTAATTCATTGTTGGCTAAAAGTACTGCAAAAAAGTTGTATTTGGAACCAGAACAAGTCTGTTTTTAGGATTATGCAGTCGGTACATCTGACCTTTGCAATGTGACCTTTCGTTGTGTACAATGTGCTGGGGAAGTTCTGAATGAAGGAACAAATACACAAATTGATGACTTCCTTCCCTCTATTCAAGGCACTTTGAATGCTCCGACAATCATGTAGGTTTATCAGTACCCGTTTTTGTAGCTAATAAATACTGCTGTTGCTTGCTTCTGGACCAACATTTCGCCGCCACAATGTGGTGGTGGGTCCGGATCCCCGAGAGTAAGGTTAGTGGAAATGGCAGGACTAACTTTTTTTGAGGGGCTCGACAAGAAAAGTTGCTCTCTGGCCTCTGGACCACAGATTTCACTCGACTCACTCCGCAAACAGTTTGCCCCCGAATTGGTAAACTTTTTGTTTTATTCCCAGTTAAGTTAAACTTTACGTTTTAACATTGAAAATTGGTGTTCACTGTTTACAGCTTTCCTACTTACAGTTCTTTAGGAAGCAGTTTCCGTCGTGATTTTTTAGATAGCAACTTAATACCGATTAAGGTCACTTAATCTCTAGGTCTAAGTGATTGGCTAGTAATTAAGCTAGCCTAATCCCTGGTAGTATTTCTACGCAAAAGTTGCAAAGAACGTTTTATTTTTTGGCATACTCCTGTCATAGTTTGGTCTGATTAGCTTGCTTGTGGTCGTGGCACATTTTAGCGTAGTTGTAGTACACTTTGGCATTCTTGTGGCACAGTTTTCTATTTGGTTTTGGTCACATGTTAACTGCTACACCATTTTTTTTTTTTTTTTAAGTAATTTCGTTTGCATTTTAACAGTCTGCCATTTGATGAACCAACGTTTCGTCTGCTTCCAAACGATCTTCAGCAAGGACAACTTATAAAGGTGCAATTTTTTAAGCTTTGTAGAACTAGCAGATTTCAATTCACGCGCAGTGTTTTTACGCAGAATCGCTAGTATACGCGGAAAAGATATCCTTTTAAATTGATATTCAGTAATATCTGTATCGTTAATCAAGTAACTATCATCAACATTACCATTATTGATCTTTATTTTGCTTCATTCGAGACAGTGGGTTATAAGATGCTTCTAGTGATTCAGCATTCACCCATCCCATTCAAGCATTCTTGCACCTCTGGTTAAGAATCCTCTTTCAAAGAGAGAAATAAAGATTAGAGTTCATTCTCACGTAATTCGTTGACGTTTTTAAGGGTTGGATTTGGAATAACAATGAAAGAAGCTACAGGGATGTTGAATTTTTGGTGATATACGGAAGGTAGTCATTATCTCGACTGGTCCTGTGATTTTATTCCTCTTGTGATTGTATATTCGACCGCATTCTTTGGCCTCTTCTTAGAGTTAGTCTCGTTATTTAGGTTTATCCTGTAATGTTCAATGTTGGTATCAACGAAGAGCAAACAATAGCCCATCGTCTCGGTGACACAGCCTTGCAAGAACATTTAAACGCGGATTCGTTTAAGAAACTCTCCCACTATTGCAGCATGGTAAGCCATTATAAACGCTAAATGAACAGTTTTCCAACGATGTTATTACCCATTTGGGGGAGCCGAGGCTCTCTCTACATTGTAAGCAACAGCTCTTTCCTCAAGTCTGTGCGGAAACCGTAGCTTGCTTGTTAACAGAAAATAGTAGACATAACCGGTACGATATTGTAAATTGCTCTATGCAGATTTTTCGCTGAACGTCAAGCAGGGAAGATATGAATACCAATTTTTTTTAGTCTTTGGTTTGAGCCGACCAAGAATCGAACCCGTCTACCGTTTCAGTAGTTTCTTTTCATCCACGCGACCACTGATTGGTTAAATCGGTTTTTGTCAATCTTAAAGTTAAGTATGCGCTTGCTGCTTGGTACTGATCGAACTCATCTGGCGTAAGCAACAGACATGTGTTCGGTTTTTGCTAAACGCTTCTTTTTTGGTAAAAATTGAATTAAGGCTAAGAAGCTTGGGCAATCGAATTGCAACTCACTCTTGCGTATAGGTCTACAAATTTTGATTTTGCTAGTGGTAGGTCATACCTAAACCAGTCTGGCAGCTAGATAAAGTGATTTCGAGACATTCCACCTTCATAATAGTATTGTACCGTTGAAGAAAATGCTTTTGGGCGTAGCTTTTTAATCCACATACACTAAGATCTGTTGTACTGATTGCACGGTAGTTTCATTTAATTTGATTTAAAGCCTTTAAGTCTTGTCTACAACCGTAAAACTTGAACGTTTCGTACCCATCTACGTTCATCATCAGTAAAAATTAAAAATTCATTTTAGATTTTTTTTTAAATTTTAACTTAATTGTTTTTAATCAAAGTAAGATTTGTGTTTGATAAAACATTGCTCCAGTGTGATAAAGTACGCGGTCAAACGTACAATATCATTGTATCTAATAATACGTACTAATTAAACCCATTGTATCAATTAATACCCACTGCATTTCGCCACAGCCTAAACAGGAAATTGTTGGAAGCTATTCATTGTATGTACTGTACTGTGTACTCATTCCTAAAGTTTCTACGCATTACTCCTTACTGCTTACTAACGAGCAAAAGATCAAAAAATGTTGAACACTAACATTAATGTGGTAAGAGTTTATCGGTTGGAGAAGCTTGCTGTCCTACATTTAAATGAACAGATTATTTAATCGATACTTGCTCACTCCTAGCATGAAAAGATGGTTCTTTACACTTTTTTTACGTAAGAATCAGTAACTTTTCACGAATTTTCTGCCTTGTTTGTTGTTTACTTTATTGGAGAATAAAGTAATTAATTCTTGCATGGGTAGTTGTTGTTTTTTTTTGTTGTAGACCGTGATTGATCACTGTTAGTCAAATCAACAACAAAATTGTAGTAAATGCCAAGAAACTCCGCTGATTGCTTACAAATGCATTGTACTAGCCAGTATTCCTAATTGTATTTTCGTGCTCACACTGGCTTTTTCTTAATGTGTTCTTAAATTTTGAGCAAAACGAACCTCGTATTTTTATAAAAAGTGTAATAGGTACAAAGAAGGTGTACATTTTCGAACGAAACAACCACGAATCATGCCCGAAGCGATCGAAGCTTTTACAGAAGCACGAAACACAGTAGCAGAAAACCTGGCACACGCAATCTCACGATAGACGGTTTGTTGCTTCGCTTGAACTCTGCCATCAAGTCGAGAAAACATAAGAACGTTGAAATTCTTGACGTAGCTTTCGAAGTAAGTGCTAACTTAAATCTTAAAAAGTCGAGTTTTCTGCCACGTTTTCTGTTCTGAGTATTTCTGTTGCACTTTGATAATTGTCTTTCACTTTGGTCCTGTTTGGTTTACTTGGAGAAACTTCCTGCGCCATTGCGCCTGACTTTTGTAGTTGCTTACGAAGAGATGTCTTCCAGACCCTCGGAGAATTTTAACCTGCCATTTCGACCCACTACATATTCGGGAAGAGACCACACCTCTTCGTTGGTTCGGATCTTGGGGTGTGGCCTGACACCTGGGTCGCTGTGGAATATCCCCTCGCCCTCATTCCTCTAAAGGTATCGGGTAGCATCACCACTACCAAGATATACCGTCGCATTGAGAACGTCGGCAACATTGTGCCATGCGATTAGCCTGGGAATTAAACTACGGATATTCGGTTCCATAAACGAACACGTTTAACCTTCGACCGACTTTCTGGTCTTTCGACATGTCTTTTTTATGTAAAGAAAAGACTATGCCCTGCACTGCACTAGCACAAGGTAGTGATTGCGTATTTTTTTGATGAGAACCTACCTAATCGTTGATGTTTGCTTTTTTAGATCTGTCGGATTATGAACGGGGCTCGAGTGATAAGTTGTAAAAGTGCGAAAGATCGGACTGCTATGGGTGTTACACTTAGTCAAGCGCAATTATTACGCGATCATCACTCCTTAGCTCCAAATGTTTTCATGGACGCTTTAAATTGTATGAGAAGGTACGTTGTATGGTGATCTTTGGAAGCGCAGTATTGCCTAACGCGCATTTTTGTGTGGTGTTCTAATTGTTCGTGAGTTATCTTGAATTTCAAGGCGAGAAGTTGTTTTTCAGCTAATTGAAAGCGAGAAAGGTGAAAACGCTTAAGCAGGAGCAATTATTGTTTATATTTTCTTGAAATTGGTTCGGATTAAAAATCACTTGTTGGCGGGGCCCACTCTGCTTCTTTGCACCTGCTGGGCCTTAACTTTTTTCCACTGTACAAGAGTATTGTGCAACAGAATGTCGCACACACCATAGAATGTCAGCAATGTTTTGGAATACCCGAAAAAAGTCATTTCCCCCACCAATCAAAGCAGTGAAACGTGATTACCTCACGGGAGGCCACTGCTAGTAGTAGATACACGTACCATACCCATTAGTCCCCCTTTTGGCCCATGGATACTTGGATAGGCGGATTTAGTATTTTATCGCGAAAAAGCACGAAAGTCGCGTTTGTGATTAGTAGTCCACTACCGGTCTATCTTTACGGTTTGTTCGCGTAGACACAGACACGTTTAATATGCTGTTTCGGATTTTTGAATTTGCTTTGGCCCTTTGCTTACCAACTTCATCTCTAATGATAGCTTTTTTACGTACAGCGAAGGAACCAGATCTGAAAACACGATGAAAAATACCGGACGTCGTCTATATGCTTTTTCCTACTATCAACTGAAAACTTTTCCCAAACTCTACCGACCCCCAGAGGGTACGTACGGAAAAGGAGAGACCTAGACATGACCAATGTTGGAACATTATCCGTCAGTATTATACCCGTGTGGTTTGATAATATAGGAGGTGTCAGCAAGTCCTAAGAAAAACGTAACAGACCTCACCCCCAATGCCGAAGCAAAAGTTCTGCATTGCTAATTGCTGTCACTAGCAGTGCTGCAAAACTGTAAATAATCATTTTAGTGATTGTTGAATTTTCACAAGTGCAATATTAGTTGGTACGAGCACTTAAAAGTTTCATTTGTTTCTTTCTGTATGTTTTTGTGGTCGATTTTTAATTTTTGTTATTGATTTCTCAATCCTTCTGCAATTTTTGGCTTTTTCAGACGATCAGTGAAAAGTTATTCCGCATTTTTATTGTTCAATTTTGTTTTCGTATGTTTTTCAAAAAATGCATTTAGTGTCATTCAAAGTGCAAATGGCAGAAATTGACTGTTCATCTTTGTTGCAAAGGTTTATTGTTTATGCTTTTGGCTAAGTATACAGTACACTTAGCTTTTCCTTGTTTGCTGGTAATTGTGAAACAACCCGCTAGGCGGCAGTGGCGTAACCAGGAAAACTAAGGGGGTTTCAGCCTCTCTTAGCCAAGTCTTATAGAAAATTTAACCCCTAAACGCAAGCGTTTAGACTTGTTTTGGACTCTGTAAGTAAAGGGGGGTTGAACGGGCTGAGCAATTTAATTCTTTCAAGTGGCGTTAAAATGGCATTTTTTCCGAAAAACTCAAGAATTGCCCAGCGGCTGTCTCCCATGTATTCCGGCGGCTGGTGACTCTGCCCCCAGACCCCGTCTATGATACGTTTGAGTTGCGCCAGTAGGCTTAAGCCTCTGCAGTCTGCCCGCCGCCAAAATGAGACTATTCTAAGTAAAAACATTTTTACCGTGGTTCAAGCCCTCCACTCCTTAACAAAATTCTGATTGCACGTTTGTTGAAGGTGGTAGAGTTTATTCGATTATATTCAGTGCTGTTGTCCTAAGCAAAAAGGTGGGTAGGCTCTGGAAGCTTCGTTGTGAGGGGTGGGTAGGTTTCAAATCCAAAACTGTACAAAGAATAGGTAAAAATCGCAAGTAAAAGTCTTGATTGCGGGCGGAACTTTGAGCAGTTTTAGGCCTGAAAATAGATATAGACCAAAGAAAAATTAAAAAGGTCATCACCGATTTTTTCCTAGTTTTTGGCGTAAACTTAGGTGAAGACCAAATAAAAAAAGGTCCACCAGAAATCGGTGCAATTTTCGGGCCAGATTTTGGTCAGGAAACATCGTAAATCAATGACGGAAATCGCGTGGTTTAAAAGACGGGAGCTTATGCCCTCCAACAACAACTACTGTAGGTAGGCAGAGCCGATCCGCGACGGCAGCCCTGATTATATCTAGTTTTCAAACAGGCGTATTTTGTAGCGGACTATTTTTGAAGCTGATGGTGCTCTTTGGTGTAAAAACTCTTTAAGTAGCGGCTGTTTCAATATTGAATCTACAGTATTTAGAGACGGAGGTGTATTTTTTGAGCATTTATAACACGTGTTTTCAGATAAAGTTTTTGAAGGGATAAATTGTTAAATATAGACTCTTTATAAGTAGACTGGAAAGCAGGCGCGTTGCCAGGAATTCGCAAAGGGGGGGGCTTTTTTGGAAGCTGGAAACAACTCCAAAAAAAAAGAAAGTTCTTCACCAAAGTTGAAACGGTTTTTCCAGCCGAAATTAGGTGATCTATCTCCAAAAAAACTTTTTCTGACCAACTTTAGGTGCGGTCCGGAAACAAAAAACTCCACTTTTCTAGTCCAAATAACAGCAACTCCTTCACAACTTCTGCTTGCCAATCCCATTGGGGGGGCTATTTTCATTTTTGGAGCAAAAATCGGCCTCAAAAGCACTAAAAACGTGGTATTTTGCATATTTTCTAGGCCAATTGGGGGCCTCGAGCCTCCCCCCCCTGGCTACGCTATTGCTGGAAACTGACAGTTTTGTATTTTTCTCCACAATTCTGTTCCAAAATATTCCGTTTCGCTCAATCAGTGTGACTTTTTTTACGGTTCACTTGTTCTAGGAATACATCTTGTGATGTTACTGTTTTTTTTCAAAGAAAAAACTGGGCCAAAAAAAATTTTTTAGAAAATCGATCAAGTGGAAATACGGATTGTGCTTTCCTAGTTTATGGCTTATCACTTTCATCTAAATCAAGTCTTTTATTGCACTCGCTGGATTACGCCGAAGCGTGTTACGAGTTGGCGGGGCCCATCTCCGCGTCATTGCGCCCGGGCAACACAGCTCCTTTCGAAGAAATGTCGCAGCGGTGGCGAGCCGTTGGCAACACTGTGTCCGATTTGACCGGCCCGAGATTTGAACCCAGACCTCCCTGTCCATAGACGAACGCGTTACCGCTCGACCAACTGTCCGGTCACTTTAATGGTTCTTAATCTTCGAATCCCTAATTTCATTGAAGCATTTTCAAGGCATTGTTCGTTTTTGGTCGTTATAACTTAATAATTACAGGTTTGGCTTCAACTAAAAATTTTTTGCATTAATCATAAGTGCTGTGGTAGTGTATGTATCATTTGTAGCTTCATCATTTCTGATAATGTTGATCTTCAGGATCAACAAAACGTCAAATACACCTAAAAATAGCTAGTTAGTGCTGAAAACGACGTTTGGAGCACGGTTATCGAGATGTCACATTTTATTTGAAGTAACGTTCTGCGATGTATTACTTTTATTCAGGTTAACGTTTCGCTCCCCTAAAAAATGATTTGAAGCCAAAACTAGGCCGGAAATTTAAGTTCAATTTGTTCTGCACGCGGATAATATTACAGTTTTCGGACGAAGAAATTTAAGACCAAAACAAACGTAGAAAAAGCAGGTAGAGAATGAGATGAAGAAAAATGGACTGGGGAAAGAGGATGCATGTGATCGAACGAAATGGCGAGGCATGGTAAAGACAATGACCATACAAAATCCGGCCAACTCCGTCGACGGGGACAATACCGGATCCAACATGTGATATGATATGATATGGTTCCAGCCCCAAAAAAATAATTTTCATGTGTTTTTATTAGTGAATCTTTTTTGATAGGCTGCACGTTACTTGATACAAATTGTATGATACTTTTGGCAACAGATGTAATAATTTTTCTGTTGTATTGCATTTTGTAATAGCGAATATTCTATATTTTTTGTTTGTTACGTCACAAGAGTTTATTCCTGATTACCTGTGTTTTCACTAGTTTCATTTTCATTTTTGCAAACAAGAAATCCGTTATTCTTCTGATGATGCTCCCCAGACTGGGAGCGAAACGTTAACTTGAATAAAAACAATACATCGAAGAACGTTGCTTCAAGTAAAACAGTTGAGGTCTGTTACTTTACCCGAGAAACGTAGATCCTTACTAGCTTCTAATCTACGCAACGAAAATTCTAGCCAGAAACTTGGAAACAACAGTAAACCGGAAGGGAGTTGGGATTCGTATTATGCATAACGCCTCCATCGCTTTCTCATGAAAGAAGATTTTTACGTCGAAAGCGAGACAAAAACCTCTGCAAAAATGCTGGAGGAACAAGAATTGGGCGCTGCCGGGCAAATGCCACGTCACGGTATCCCCAAATATTAATGTGGCATGTTGGACAGAGTTGTAAGTCGGGTCTGGCTTTTCAGGTCAAGTTCGGGCTTAAGATTGACGAAATGTCGACTTAATCTACATATACTTGCGTTGTTTTCGACTTTTCAGATACTGGAAAATCGTCCGGTAATCAACATAACTACCATACTGTAACACTGACTGGCGACTTTGTTGGAACGTCATTGTGATTATTATTGCACAATTATTATTATTACGTCACAATTGATAAACATTGAGAAGTTTTATTTTAACCGTATACGAGCAGTAATCACGTAATTGTTCAGATCAAGCTTAATTTTCTGGCCTGGTTTTGGCTTTAAATCATTTTTCGACTGTAAGCTTGTACTTGTCGACCCGTCTGCTGCTATGATATGCGATACTCTGCCATGTTGTGCAATTTGATGCTAATAGCTTTGCTTTATTCAAAAAAACAATCTTAATTTTTGTTTGTCCAGTACGAAGTAAAAAAAGTTTTTTTACATTTACATCCACTGAATATGTCCAATCAAATTAGTTGAATACGCGTGATGGCGAAAAACCTTCGCAGCAAGAGCAAATTGTTTTTCTTCAATCCTCTTCTCTTTTTTTCTCCACACGTCTGTTTCTAGTCTACTAAATAAAGAATATTGATGAATTGCACGTGACGTCATCGCGCTGCGAGCCAAACCGCTGGACGTCAAAATCGCAGATTTGCGCTCTGTAAATGCATGCAAAAACACTGACAGTGAAGATATAGAGCGTAATTACAGGCTATAAATGAGTTGATTCTTCGTAACATTAACTTTAAAAGCTAGATAAAGTCTGTGAAAACTGAAAAAGATTTTAATTAGTAAGAATTCGGTTTTGTTTGTTTTTTTCAGTGACGTAAATCCGGCTTGCTGTTGAGTAACCCATTAAATCATGTGATATGGATGGTGGTAGCTAGTTTCGGTAATCAAATTCGAGGCTTACGGCGTTATAATGGAACAGTTGTATCTCATTTATTTGAGACAAAATTAGCGCATTTTAAAATTTTTGTAATTTCAGAAGTCTATTTTGCAGGATCTTGGTGATTTTTTGCATTTCGCGTTGTCAATAGCGGCTTACCGCTATGATATTATTGGTTGCTAAGGGTTGAAACGCATTAGTAGTTGTTTTCATTGAATTATTTCGTAGAGATGTCATTTAAACTTTAAACTAATGATTTAACTGGACTAAGTGTAACGGTGTAACTTTGATCGAGCCTTAATTTGCATTTATTTCGACTTGAGTTAGTGATGTTAAATATTATTCATAAATAATGCTTAAATTAAACATTGATCTGCCGTGTGTTACAGCTGTGACGGAGAATTTTTAAGTATTTTAGGATGTGACCGAATTTACGATGTGAACCAAAGCTACAAACCGGTCAAAGTGGGCAATAGCAGGCAATGGACAATGAGAATTCACAAAAAGCGTAATTTTTTAGACCCGTTGAGCTATGTGTAAGCGCCGCTCTTTGTTTTTATGCACCGTTAGTATAATTGCTGGCGACCCCTTGCGGTAGTTTTGACTTGGCTCCTCTCTGTTGCGCAATGTGCTTGATCACTTTGAATTTTGCGCAGGACAGAGAAGGTTAGTCTCCTAGTTTGCTGTTTATTCACTCGTGTTTTAGTAATCGATTAAAGAGTATGTAATCTATTCGTTGGTTTGTAGTAGATAATTTCTACTTTAGCTTATTCCACATGTTTAGTATTTTTTTTGTTTACAGAGATCCTGAAGTATTTTTCTTTGAATCGCTTACACGATTGCATACTTGTTTCCCGCATCTTGCTGTACCCGCATTGCGCTTACGCTCTAGTCGCCCTACTTAATTTTGGGTTTATTAGTAGATTTTTTGCACTTGTAGAATTATAGATTTATACTGTATTTTATTTTGTTTGGGAGCATCGCTCGGGCTAGATTTGTTTTTTCTCCAAATTCCTTTTGGTGGCGTTTGGCGCTTTTGTCCCCCTCCAACTTGTTGGCCGTGAAAGTTTTATTGTTTGTTTGTCTTGCAAATTTGCTTGCCCTTTTGAAAAGTGTTTTTTTATTAAAGGTTAATTATGAGATTTGTCATTGTCAGTTGTACAGTAAGCGCATTCTAGATACTAGGTCTTTTCTCTTTGCTTTGCCGCTGCACTATGTAAGCTGCTTAAATCGATCCTGGTAACTTTCGATTAAGGCCAGGCTACCTACAAAAGTATTACTGTATAATCAAATTCTTCAAATATGCCCACCGAAAGAATTATACGCTGATTTACGGTAACTTCCAATGCTTTGTAATGGCGTTTTGACGTCCAATCGTTTTGGCGGGAAAATGCTATGACGTAGCTGCAATCCACCAATAGTTCAGCCAATGGTAGTTCTAACTTTTAAATGAGACTTCCCTTAACCCCACAACTCCTGATCGAGTTTTCTTCGTTCACGTGGCGAGGCTGTGATAAAGTTTTGCGGTATTGATTGTTTCGTTAATTATGATGTATGCATTTTTTTGTTTTTGGTTCGTCTATTTTAATTGGTAGTTTATTTGCTCTGTTTACTTTTGCTGTTTCCGCTAATGCTATTTGACAGAATGATGAAATGATAATAATAAGCTCACTCTTATTATTTGTGCGGTAATGCAGGCTTGTTCATAAACTTTTAAACGGCATTCAACCCTATTTTTAAAAAACAGAGAAAAATCTTAAAAAAGAAATTTACCAACATGACCCCATTGCAATTCTTGCAAGTCTAAGGAGAAAAATTTCGTGTTTTCCTCCAAGAATCCAAATTTCGGCCATCTTGTTTCATGCAGATTGCGCAGTAAATCAGTTTTGTAAGTTTTTCCTATTTCGAGTCTTGCTTGAGTACCGGGCTTCTTGGAGCGTGGTGAGTGCCGAAAGTATTGGTAAATAAATTAGTGGAACAACTCCTGTTTGAATTCAGACAGGTTAGATGTTTTTCTATAGCGCTTTGGCTGCCAAGAGCTAGCAAATTATTTGGAATCAAGATAAGGTTTTACAGCTTTAGGCGAAGTAACGTATCCGAAGAAATGATTGCGTGTTGAAGCATCGTAGCTGACTACATCGTAGACTAAGGTTCCAGTTTGTAGTAAGCCAGTGAGTTTCATGCAATTATTGCACAATCAGTCCAGGCCTACAAAAGGCCAGTTAGATTTCTTGTAATTATGCAATTGCAAACGTCAATTCAAAGCATTTTAGTTAACATTTTTCGAATAGGTTTGCAACAGTTAGGCTATCAGTAGGTACAGGGGTGCCGATCTTTGCTGAGCATTGGGGGGATAATTTGCTATTTTATCCCAATTTTGCCCTATTTTCAACTTTGGGGGGATGAACCTCGATTCGACCACGATGTTTTCCAGGTAAGCAAATTAAGTGAAGACCAAAAAAAAAAGTCTCCACCAAAAATGGAAAACTTTTTTACCCTGAATTTAAGTGCTCACCTGCAGACCAGAGTCAAATTGTTGGGAAGGGGATGCAGATGTAGACCATAGTCAAATTATTGGAGGGGATGCAGTCAAATTTTTGGGGGGGATATATTCCCCCGGGTTTCGGCATCCCTGAGCAGGTATCTATGAAGCCTCTGCCTCGACCACTGGCTGCATCTGTAATTAATCATTTGGAACGGTTTGACGCACCTCCGTTTGGTTTGGTAATTTTCTAAAAGCGTTTCTCCCCCGTCTTAGGGGAAAAAGAATTGCGATTATTTTATGATTTCTCGGTCGAAGAGAATCAAAATTGTTGCTAAAAAATTGGAAAACTTCGCAAAAAGGCCTATTGTGGATTAGTGCTGGTAGCCTATATCTACAGGTTGCAGTAGCAGTAGTCAAAATTTCAGATTTGGTTATAGGCTACTTACTGCTACCAGTTGTCAATCGCGTCTCTTAGCCTGCGAGAATTTTTGCAAAATTGTGCCGTTTGTGATGTCACAAAATTGCGAAAAGCAGGGTTGCCAATGGTACGGAGTCAAACGGATTAAATCATATTTTCGCGAATAAAAGGAATTGTGGAAAAAGGTTTGGGGCACCTCTTTATTACCTCAGGTAGTTCTCATTTCTACAATAAAACTGATTTCCAGCAGTATCTCTTTAAGCTTGCCATTGAACAAAAAAAGCAGAGGTGAAGTCCTGAAGGACGATCTTGGCGTCGAGAACACATTTTAAAGGCCTTGGCCTCGTAGCCTCAAGTCCTCGAAAATTGCTCGGTCCTCGGCTTGAGACAGCACTATTTTTCGAATTGTTAAAAGTTTGTAGATCGCCAGAAAAAAATTTTTGAGGACCTATTTTCTGGAGATTGCCTGAAAATTTTGTTTGAGGACCTTTTCTTTTATTTACTTATTTATTTTTTGAGATCGCCTGAAAAAAATTTTTAAGACCTTTTTTTTGGAGAACACTTGCCGCCTGTGTCCTTGGTCCTTGGCCTTGGCCTCAAGCATTCCTGTCCTTGGCATCGTGAGGGTCTGTCCTCGCAAAGGCTGTCCTTGACCTTGGCCTCGGATTATTTGTGTCCTTGGCCTCGAGCCTTGTGTCCTCGACTTCGGTCTACGACTTTTAGGCGCAGGACTTTTATGCGCCGAGACTTTTAGGCGCCACAGGTAAAAAAAATTTTTTCTCAAAAAAATTTTTTGTCAAAATTTTTTGTCAAAAATTTTTTTTTCAAAATAAATTTTTTTTTCAAAATTTTGTTTTCCAAAAAAAGTTTTTTTTCAAGAAAAAAATGTTTTGTCAAAAAACAAATTTTTTCCAAAAAAAAGTTTTTTTTCCGAAAAGAAATTTTTTTTCCAAAAAACATTTTTTTCTACAAAAAAACGTTTTTCTTCTCAAAAAGATTTTTTTCTTTCAAATGACAGTCTTTTTTCAAATAAAAGCGTTTTGGAAAAAAACTTTTTCCAACAAAAAAGTTTTACTTTGATTAAAATGCTAATACTTTCGAAGCCTTTCATCTGATGTTTGTCAAGAAGAATCGATAGAATAGAGAGCGCAGGAAAAGGAGTGGCTATAGGAAAAAGTTGAGCAGTGATTGACTGGAAAAGGATTGCTGAGAGAGCGTCATTTGTGTGCAACCTTTAAGTTGTGCAAGAATTCTTTTTGTCAGCAGAGGGCAGGGTTAAAGGTTTTGATAAAAGTGACTTCAAAAGCAGATAGATGGAAACAGAGCAGAAAAACTTTTACAAAAAATTGATTTCTTATTGCATTTTTTTAAATAACAAAGAAAGTTTTTCACTACTTACTTGCAAAGATTTTTTACCTAATCCAAACGCAAGCGATATTCAGCCAGCGGTCTCAAATTTTGCGGCGTACGGACACGAATTGCTTGTGCAATATAGGCACACGCAGCAAGCCGTGACGTTTCATGGTTATTTGGAGTCTACCTCTACCAAACAAGCTGTTATTTTGAGTCCACTCTCAAAAATTTTCTTGCTTTGTGTCGACTTTTCTTCACAGTGATGAAGACAATTGACTTCGAAACAATGGAATGCTCCCGCGATGGAGGCTCCGCCGCACCTGCATCACTAGGGGGTTGAAATGACTACCGATTTAGACGGAGGTAGCATTAAGGTGTTGTCAAATGAAGTAGGATTGTTAGACGTGATGTGTCTGTGAACTATTAAATTAATTTTGTATTTTTCACTTGGAAAATAATTAATGTTGTTAAATACGCAATTTGTTTTTCTTTAGCACACACCGTCATACTGTTTTATTATGGGTGTTTACTTGTTTTGAATGAATATAAAAGCAGAAAGAAATAGAAAAACTTTAATAATAGTATTATAATAAGTAACCCCACCAGTACCTGTTTGATCCTCCAGAGACAATTGCTTTATGATGAGTGGAGTTTCAATTCAACAAATCAAAATGTTCGACGGTGTAGGCCAGAGCGAATATCGTAACATAGCACAGTCAACGTTGCAAAATTTTAACCCTACAGTCTGTTTCACCGTTATCGGGATCATCACGTCAAACAAGCTTTTATCTCAGTTCCGGTTGCGGTTTTGATTTTGGCTCCCTGGCGGTTTAGACTGTTAGAGAAAAAGGGAAAAAACACCTTTATTTATCCAGGAAGGGCTAATTTGCAAACAACAGCCCTTTATCTACCGCCTAGTCCATTTTCCTTCTCTATGGTTGACTTCTGGGTTATGGCTCAGACCTTGGGTGTGGTTCAATTTTTGAGTCTCCCCTGAGCTCCTCCGTGACCTTAACCATCTTAATAATGAGGTAAAGTGACAGGTCGGAGGGCTACCCACGACGACAGCACTGCGTGCAGTATTGAGAAAGCTTTTCTTAAAACGTCTTTTGTCCATCTTTTTATTTTTATTGAAGAGAATGCAGTGAGCGTGAAAAATTTAAACTACGTAGCACTTGTATGAAAAATTTTACATGAAAAATTGTCGGAAATGGTTGTCGAGTAAAATAACAAGTTGAAGCAGCAGCAATCCTGTTCAACTTCAAAAGTTCTTGACGCAATTCTGAAGAAGTTGACTTCAAAAATTTATCATTGTTTTTACTATAAGTGTATTTACAACAAGGTGCAAAGATTAAGCTTAAAAATATCGGTTTAAATATTGCTTTTACTATATTTACAACAAGATGTAAAAATCATAAATAAGAATCTGCCGAGAGAAGAATAATTAGCTCGTGAAAAAGTTTGTACTGTATTGTTTGGTAGAGGTAGACTCCAAATAACCATGAAACGTCACACGGCTTGCTGCGTGTGCCTATATTGCACAAGCAATTCGTGTCCGTACGCCGCAAAATTTGAGACCGCTGGCTGAATATCGCTTGCGTTTGGATTAGGTAAAAAATCTTTGCAAGTAAGTAGTGAAAAACTTTCTTTGTTATTTAAAAAAATGCAATAAGAAATCAATTTTTTGTAAAAGTTTTTCTGCTCTGTTTCCATCTATCTGCTTTTGAAGTCACTTTTATCAAAACCTTTAACCCTGCCCTCTGCTGACAAAAAGAATTCTTGCACAACTTAAAGGTTGCACACAAATGACGCTCTCACATCGATCCTTTTCCAGCCAATCATTGCTCGGCTTTCCCTGTAGCCTCCAACCTTGCATTAGAGTAAGGGTTCTGCCCGCAATTCCAGTCTTAAGAGATAGCAAATCCGGTGCAGCAGCTTTTTCACATACGAAAGCGACATACCATTGCGCTTGATTGCCATTGTTTGCGCGAGCTTTATCTGCTAGTTTCTCGTTTAAAATTTTTCATTTTGAAATTAAATTTTGTTAGTGATTTGTCTCAGGCAGAGGAAAGCACGAGATATTGACTAGCTCTGCAATATTTTAGCAGTAAATAACAGAGTTGGAATCGAGGACACAAGGCTCGAGGCCAAGGCTAAGGGCACAAAACAAATCCAAGGCCAATAACAGCCCTACCGAGGACAGACCATCTCGAGGCCAAGGACAGGAATGCTCGAGGCCAAGGACCAAGGACACAAGCACAAGTGCTCTCCGGAAAAAAAAAGTCTTCAGAAAAAATTTTCGGGCAATCTCCAACTAAACAAAAAGGTCTTCAGAAAATTTTTTTAGGCGATCTCCAGAAAAAACCGTTTTCCAAAAATTTTTTCAGGCGCTCCACAAACTTTTACCAACTCAAAAAATAGTGCTGTCCTCGAGCCGAAGACAGGGCAGTTTTCGAGGACTTGAGGCTTCAAGGCCAAGGACTTGACCTTTGAGGTCAAGACCAAGGACATTAAAATGTGTCCTCGAGGACTCCACCTCTGGTAAATAATGATCCACTCGAAGATTTTCCTTAGTGACTTTTGTTTTCTCATAGAAATAACCACTTGTAGAAGCATATGTATGGCCAGAGGGTACAGGCCTCCTCAATCCAAATTTATTAATTTGTTCAATGTGCATTTCCCTTGCTAATTTATTTTTCAAAAGTATTTCGTCGCGTAAAACCTGGCGAGGTGGAGGTGAACTAATTATTCCAATTGAAAAATGGACAATAGATAGTTGGTATTTACACCTACTAAACATGTTATTGCTCGGGGCCCCAAGCGCTTTGGAGATTTTCGCAACATCTTCCTGCCAAATATTGATGAAGACCAGAGCCAATCTTACCATCTGAGCGTGGGGCTTCTGGCACTGTGCTATATGGTAAATCCGGACCTGGTTGTTGCATCACTTTCATAACAACGTTAGATGAAGTAGTAGTAGTGGTTTATTTCAAAGCCAGCGAAGTTTAAAATCACAATTAAATCGCAAGCAAAGTATGTTAACGATAACATCTACTGGCAATAGGGAAGAAGCGAAGAGAACAAAGTGGTCTTCAAGTCTACTTCTACCCTTATGAATATAGGTACAAAGTTACGAGATGGAATTTGGAAATTCTTGGCCAAACAAATATTTACAACTTTTGCTAAACCAGATCGAGGTTTCATACGTATATTTACATCAGAACGAGGTTGCATAGCACCAGAAAAATTAGGACACCAACAGAAAACAATGCAATTTTTATTTACAAACAAGCAAAAAAAAAGTTCTATTTACATTAGAAAGTGGTGGAATTGCAAGGCACCATAACACATACAGTTTAAGTCAATTAGAATAATTCACAAACATAAACATCTTGTATAAAAAGCAAGAAGATAAATATTATCACGACAAATTTTATAGACAGACAGAACACAAATTTTATAGTCATTCCAATTCAATTGTGGTAACTTTCTAGCAATGAATTTTTCAGTCTAGATTTAAATGTTTTTAGACATTTAGATATTTTAATTTCAAGGTCTAGTGAGTTCCATGTTTTTGGACCTTGATATTTAATAGACCTTTGAAGTTTCAAAGTTTTAAAAAAGGTACAAAAAAATTATGTGAGGCGGTAGCTCTGGTAGGTTTAACATGAATATTATTAAGCGCTGTAAAATAATTACGAAAAGTAGATGGAAGTTTTTCCGATTTATGGTTGTAAACAAATGCTGCAGTTTCTGGTTTAACTAAGTCTTGTAATTTAAGAATTTTAAGTTTTGCATAATACGGAGTTGCTCTATCACTCCATGTTCCATTACCTACAATTTTTACTGCTTTGTTTTGAAGAGTAACTAATTTCTTGAGGTACGTTTTATAAGTTGAGCTCCAAGTGATTATCTCGCATAGAATATGACAGTGAAATAAGGCATAGTATAAACTACACAAGGCGGATGTGTTTAAATACACTTTAACTTTCGAAAGGATTCCTACTGCTTTAGATAGCTTGCGGGCCAAATTGTTAATGTGAGGTTCAAAAGACAAGGAATTATCAAAGATAAGACCCAAGTATTTGACATGCTGACCGAAGGAAGAATAGAATCAAATGGGGACAAAATTAAAGATAAGTTAGCTTTATGACCTCGACTTTTTGGTTGTATTAATATCAAATTTGATTTTGATAAATTAAGAGTAAGTTTGTTAGCTATCATCCACTTATCTAGTGAAGTAATTTCAGTCGTAATTTTTTATGAAGATCATTTATATTTTTATCTTCTACAATTAAACAGGTATCATCAGCAAACAGTCTTGGTGTGTAAGAAACACTGGTACTAATATCATTAATATTAATGAAGAGGTCTCAATACACAACCTTGAGGAACACCAAAATAACTTTTTTTAGATTTGACTGGTAATTTTCTAAAGATACGTTTTGATATCTGTTAGTCCAAAAAGAAGCAAACAAATCAAGTGTTGGTCCATGGATTCCATAATGTTCTACTTTGATTAACAAAGTTTTATGATCAACAGTGTCAAAAGCCTTTTTGAGATCAAGTAACAATAGAGCAGTGTAATTTTCATCGTTAATATTATCATACAATGAAGTCAATACATCAGTTAAAGCATGAGATGTTGAATAATTAGCCCTAAACCCATACAGCGTGGGCAGCAAGACCGAGTGTTTACAGAAAAAATTGATTGATCTGACATGAATAAGTTTTTCAAGAATTTTAGAAATTGGGGAAAGTATAAATATCGTTCGATAATTACTTACATCGGATTTATCACCAGATTTATACGTGGGTACTATTTTGGCAATTTTTAACGAAGCAGGAAAAATTCCTAAAAGGAAAGTGTAATTGAATAATTGAGCAAGTGGTGCTGCAATAAATTTCGCAGCCACCTTAAGAAAATAAGCAGAAATATTATCCTTGCCATTTGATTTGGTATTCTTTAGACCTGATATGAGATTAAAAACTTCAAACGAAGTAGTTGGTGTGAGAAAAAGAGATTGGTGAAGGCGTTTTGTTAGGTACTTAGTATGTTCACTTTTACTAGAAGACTTCAACTGATCAGCTAATGTTTTTCCAATCACTAAAGTAATCATTAAAACTGTTTGCAATAAGTGTTGGGTTTGTAGTAAAAGTGTTATTGTGTTTTAATTTATGTGGAAGACTAGTATTTGATCTGGAAGAAGAGAGCAAAGACTTAATAATACGCTAAACTTCAGATGTGTTGTTTTTGGAAGTTTCTAATTTATCCTGATTATAGAGTTTTTTGGCAGCAAATTTGACTTTAGTTAATTTGTTAGCATATTTTTTGTAGAGTTGTTTTTGTTCCAAGTTACCTTTGAGAAAATGAGATAAGTACATTTTTTGTTTCGTTTTTATCGACTTGAATACGCCACGACTAATCCAAGGCTTATTTAATCATTTTTGCTGTTTACGAGTAAGTTTTCTCATTGGCGCATTCAGAGTTATTGCATTAGTTAATACCGTATTTACTCGATTGTTAGCCGCCCTTGATTGTAAGTCGCCCTTGATTGTAAGCCGCATGTGATAGTGTTAAAAATTTAATGTAAGCCGCCCTTGAATGTAAGCCGCATTTACTGTATCGGTGCCTACCGTATACCGTATGGGTTTTAGCTTATCTGGATGAGCACGAAAATTAAAGTATGGTTACTGGTACCCGTTCTTGAATTCGCGTATGATGTAGCACTCGCGATTAGTTCTATACCGTATCCTTTGCTTATCACAATCACAATTCTTGGCTTATCACAATTTAGAATGTACGTCATAACTCTCATCTTCCTTGTTTAGACAATGGAAGACATAGCATCAGACAAAATACCGTATCGGCATAGCAACAAATCGCTAAGCAAAAAAAATGTAAACCGCCCTTGAATTTATAAGCCGCAAACATGATGGAAAGAAAAACTTTATAAGCCGCGGCTTACAATCGAGTAAATACGGTAACTGAAGAAACTGATCAAATATGTCATCAAAATTGTTTCCATGAATATAGCTTATTGTCAGAAAAAATGAATTTATCTCAGTGTTTAAGTGATTGCAAAAGTCATCCTCATTCAACATACTAAAATCACGCCGAAAAATGGGTTTGTGAGATTTTTTTAAAGTTACGTTTGAAATTGAACAAAAAATAGGGAAATGGTCAGTTAAATCGGTTTTGATTACCCCAGATGAAATGTTATGGGAATGATCATTCGTAATAATATGATCAATGATCGTCGTGAAGTTGTCAGTCACACGAGTTGGTACATTGATTAAAGGATAGTAGTCATTACTGATCAGCATGTCAAGATACTCGAATGGACGAATGTATGGCTATCCTGAAATCTTAAAGCAAGTAAAGATTTGATATTTAAATTAAAGTCACCTACTAAAAATACCTTATTACTTATAACTTTTTCAAGATTTGTGTTTAATGCATCAATAAATACTTGTGCATCATTTTTTGGATGTCTATAAATAGAACAATTGATTAAATTACTATACGGATTTCTGGTTTTGTGAACTGCAGTTTTGTCAAAATTATGACGTGATCTCCTTTTTTCGGTCAAAACTACGTGATCTCAAAAAAAAGAGATCTTCACCGAAATTTCGATGAACCCCTCCTGAAGCCCATGGGCCCCGGAGTCATTGAAACCCCAGCCCCCCCCTCTTGCAGGCCCTGAATTTTATCCAAATATTTTCACATTCATTCACAGTCAATTGTAAATTATTAAGCACAGAAAATTGCAGTGCATTACTAATGTACATAGGTGGGCAAGTTAATGCAAAACGTTAGCTTCGTTAACCACTAGTCCGTTTACAAACTTCACGCCTCCGTTAACGCTAATCCGTTATTTTCAGCTTCAATTAACGGAAGTTAATAAAGTCCGTTAATTTGTTAATATTTTTCGTGTACAGAGCTGGACAGCGCTGTTTCGAGCTTTTAGCTCTCATCGGCAGCCCTCAGCTTCTCTAACAAAGTTATTCCCCAGATGTAATTTTTTATTACATAATGACTCCAAACAAACACAACATGTCTCAATTGTTTTCAATGTTAATCAATTTTAATCTTTTTATTCTTTAATTGAAGGTATTCCCCAGCTGGACAAAACTCTAGGCCGAACTGGATGAACCTTCAGGGCTTGCACAGCGGCAGAGGCTTTGAAGGAAACAAACGATTTTTCACTTGTGGTACTGAAAATAAACAAGTGAAAAAATCGCTGAACCCTTGCAGTAAGGACAGCCATAAGCTATCCGCTATCCCTACTACAAGGGTTTCCTTTGTGTGTGACCACGGAAATCATAACCGACAAGTTTGACGTCCTTGATAAGAGGACGTCAAACTTGTCGATTTTGCGTGTAAGTTACATTTCTTTTTATTCACTTGCTTTTAGAACACGTATTGACGCTGTGAGCAGATTGTAAGGAAATATTTATTGCTATGGTGGTCTTTTTGTGTTTTGGAAGTTGCATTTTAAAGTTTAATATAATTTCAAAATAAAAATAAGTTCAAATGCACTGACAAAGCTGCGATTGGAAAATCTTTGGAAATTGCAAACAGCGATAATTAATAAAGCTATGAGGCTGCAGCTTATTATTTGCCACAAAAAAGAGTTCCTTTCTTCGCTTTCTTTTATAAAACTCGTGCTAATACGCAACAAGTGCTACCATTGCAAACTGGTTTGTACCGGTGCGATGAATGAATGGTGCAAGATATTAACAATAAAAACGTTAACGGAAGTTATCAGAACTTAACGGAAGTTAATTTAGTCCGTTAACGTGAAAAAACTTTTTAACGGATTTACGAGTTCAAGAAAAAGTTAGCTTCGTTATTAACGGGCTTGTGCCCACCTATGCTAATATACATGGCAACTCCGCCAGCAGTAGTGGGTGAATCAATATGAACAAAAGTATCAGAAATATCGATATTTGACAAAGGTTGAGTTTTTAAGCTAGTTTCCGTCACACAAATAATATCAGGTGAGCAAGGTTGATTACAAAGAAATTCATAAAAATCATCAAAGTTTTTTTGAAGTGAGCGGACATTAAAGTGAATAATAGATAGCAAATTTTAGGACAACATCCTTAATTTCACCCGGGTTATGCATTTAAATTGGTTGGCAAAAATTGAATCGAGTAGGCCCGGGCTTCGTGGTCGTCAATATCATTGGTAATTACGTTTCGGCTGCCATAAGATACTTTATTAAAAGCGTGCTCTGCTGTACACAAAAAATGCTAAAAGAAACTGAAAAAACAATCGGCTTTTTTGCCAAATTTTTATCATTGGTAGCATTTCAATTGGGAGGGCCCGGTCCCCCTGGGCCCGTCCCTTGGCCACGCCTCTGCTTCCAAAAAAATTTGCGACCTGGAAAATATCCGTTTTCAAAGTGCACCATTCCGCTTATTTCTGCTTGTTAATGCCGTTAGCGGCCAAAAGTCACTATCTTCAAGCATTTTTTCAGAAGCCAATCACATTGTTTGCTCGAAAGGTGTGTATTGTGTGTGAACAGATCTTAGATGAACAGAGTAGCCTATGCTAGTATGCTGCAATGCTGCAATGACATCAGGTTGTTACCAAAAAGTAACCTTAGTTGCGACGGAGCAATAGCAGTACGTAGCGGAAATTTATACATGAGCTGATGAATTGCAACTGGTGGGCAATCTTTTAGGCATGGTTTACTATTGCTGTAAATGTAATTTACGGTAATCCTGACTGCAGGACTAGGCTAACTGATTGGTTTCATCAATTCATGTGGGAAGGGCAAATTGATTGTTTTTCGAAGTGACTTGGCGAATGGAACACGTGCGGTTAAATAAACAAAGATTCTAGTGACATCACTTGTTTTCGGAAATTTTTATTTGGCAGTGTCTGCTGCACCGGCCCGGTTTCCAACATCAAATCGCTGCTGCACTGGCGGCGGCGGTTGTTTTATTTAGCTGTTCAATTTACTATCTCTCAGCTGGCATCGCTGCCCTAACCCTAACTCTAAAAAAAAAACAATTTTGTAGGATTGTAGCTCTCTAGCGCTATTTTTGGTGAGTGTGTTCAGCGAGATTCGAGACTGCAACCCTCGGCATTATAACCAGATGCTCTAACCACTACGCCATCAGGGCTTGGAACTAGATATGTCAAAGTGCTGTATTTAAAGCGAATCAAGGATAAAGGCGCAATTTGATTGGCTGCCGGTGCAGCAGGGATTTGATGTCGGAAACCGGGACGGTGCACTAGACACTACGTTTTTATTTTTATTATTACACTAATAGGTTTGGGTTAGGGTTTAGGTTAGGATTTGGGTTAGGGCTAGGCAGTACCGTACTTACCGGTAAATTGTAAGGGGAGCGGGGGGACGCGTCCCTCCATCGAGATTGAGCGTCACCTCATCGAGATTGAGAATCCTCCCATCTAGATTTGAGTGCTGGATTATGGGAGGAAAAAGTTACTGTTTTTGGTCGGAAAAACCGTTTGAATTCTTGATTTCAGCCAGAAAAAGCCTTAATATTTTGGCGAAAACCTTTTCTTTTTTTTTTTGTAGATCACCTGTTTTTGGCCGGAAGAAGTGTTTGAATTCCTGATTTCGGCTGGAAAAAGCCTTTGGATTTTGGCGAAGACCTTTTTTTTTTGGAGATCACCTGATTTTCACTGAAAATTCGCCTCAATCCAATTTAGGAATAATGAAAATTTGGGTTAAGTTCGTTTATGGAACACATTTCCAAAAAATCCTGGCTACGTGCTTGTTCTTCACTAAGGTTCAGTCAACGCTGAAAAAGCGTCCCCCCATGCAAAATTTTAGTATGAGCCATCGCTTTATTTTCAGCAGCTCTGTGATTTGTGTATGAACGCATGTGCATTCTCTCCAGTCTAAGCTATTCCCCAGATCTAGCCCTAACCCTAATGAGTGCATGCATGAGAGGAGCAAGAGCATGCGCACGCTTATACACAAGTCACAGAGATTCGAAAACAAAGCTGACGGCTTATACTTATCGACACCCTATGTGTCTTTATCGTTGGAAATTGTTGTACTTTAGGCAAAGATTCTTCATGTTTGACTAATTGCTGAGCAAAGCTTTGCTGTTAAATTACGGTAATAGAGATTTTTTGTACGGCATACTGGTATATTTACAGTTTATTTTCAACTTGAATTACGTCACTACGTTAGTGGTTTTTATCTAAGTTGAAGTCAGTTATTTTGGCAATTGGAGATTTTCAGTTTTGGCAAAAAACTGGAAATTTCAACGTGTATGAAAATTTGAATGTTGTTAAGTATGAGCCGTCGCTTTTTATTTGAAAGCTCTGCAACTCTTGTATGAGCACGCGTGCGCTCTCTTCAGTTCTTCGATCTCAGCTATTTGTTAAATCTAGTCCTAACCCTAATGAGTGCACACATAAGAGGAGAGAGAGTGTGTGCACAGTCATACACTAGTCACAGAGATTATGAAAAAAAAAACGGATGACTCACAGCTCATACTTAACGACAACTGAAAATTTAAAGCTTAATGCCGGCAGGTTTTTCTAGAAATTCTAAGCTCAAAAAATGGTTAGTTGTAGTCTTACGTTTCTAAAAGAGTAATAAGTCTTAGTCTTACGCTTGAATTATGATTTTTTTGCACATTCTTGCATTGCAATGAATTTTCGCTGTCTGTTTGCCTCTTTTGTTCTATTGATAGTGTTAACTGGGATAATTCTGGACAGGGAAAATTACGGACAGCCTACAGGCCTAGGGTAATTCAGAACATCAAAGTAAAATTGCAATTATTATGTTTTTGTAATACCTATATATATCATTATAGATTATTATTTTAGCAATTAAATAATTGCCTAGTCATTGTCAGATTGTATGAGCGATAAAACGATTTTGCATAGTTACTTTTGTTTATACATTAGGTTAGATATTAACTCATTATATTGTAACCAAGCATGCTCTCAGAACCTGTATTTTAAGCGAACCAGATTCCTACTAAGTTTATTTTTTCATAATTCCAATTTTTTATGGGAATAGTTAAATCCATTTCTACTTCGTGTCCAAATCTGACTTTGAAAAATTTGTAAGAGAATGAGTTTGGGAGTAAAAATGATTGTACAAAAAAAAAAAAAATTAGAAGATAACTTTAGAGAAATATTAAAACACTTACACTGCTATACTTATTGGAAAGCCTGTTCCTTAGAAAGTTACAAACTGCACTTGATATATCCGCATTCTGCAGCAAAAAATCGCAGATAAGATCATAAATCTGGCAACAACGTGGCGCAAGACTAACCACAACATCAACTCTTTGATAATTTTGGAGTGAAGGTTGGTTTAAGACTGCTGCAAATTCAAGGGCATCTGTGCAGTAGTCATCTTTATTTGCGATTTAATTATGGTGAAGGTTAGAAGGTTAGGGTGTTGCAGTTGCCCCGACCTCTTTGGATTTTTTTCTACCTTCTTCAAAATAGGAGGTTGCCGAAAAAAATCAAGAATACAAAGTTTGAGAAAAAAAATTGAGGTTTAGGGGTCGCACAGAGACCTTTTTTTACCCAAAATTTGGTATTTGTTTTATTTTGTGCCGCTAGATGGTGCTATGTGAAATCTTGTTACTAATGAGTCATTGCAAAATTGAACATTAGCTTTTGGTATTAAACATTTAAAAGCACTTCAGTTCAACTTCTAAAACTGTTTACATATATGTTTTTTGTTTTTTTTCAGAATTAATAGTGGTCAAAATTGATCACGTTTCCGTGATGGGAAACTACAATCAAAACTCTATTTGAGTTAGACCTACAGGATCTATTTTGGCTGGCTGTGTAAAACAAAGTGAAACATAGCCTGCAATGTTACTTTCTTAAAGAATGACGGTGTAGACTATGCTTTAGGCCTAGTCATTGAAATGTGTAAAACAGCTGTCCTAACTTAACTATAGTTAAAGCAGCAGCTTACTAAAACCATTTTTGTTATGTTTTGCTGTGTGAGATACGCTACTTAGTGTACGCTATATCAGAGGTGTATTTAGGGAGGGGCCATTCGACCATGGATATTATAATTAGCATAGAATAGTACCGGTATGCAAAATTGTGGCATGCCCCCCCTCCTTTTGTAACTTGGGCAGAAGGTTTGAGCACAGAAACGGTGGCCGAAGACCTTTTTTTCGAATAAAAAGGGGACTAAATTTGAGTGAAGACCTTTCTTTTTTTGTCTTCGCCTAATTTTGGGCCAAAAAGCGAACTAAATTAGAGTGAAAACCTTTTTTTTAATCATCACCTACTTTTTGGCCAAAAACCGGACTAAATTTGAGTGAAGACTTTTTTGGTCTTCACGTAGGAAAACGGACTTGGTTTTGGGCTGCAAAATTTTCATGCTGGTCTTCATTATTCTCAAATTTTCTGAATTTCCTGGCCCCCCCTCCCCCCCCTTTTGAAAATCCTGCGTATGCTACTGTGCTATATAAAACATGAACATTAGTAGATTTACTAGCAATCTACCATTACTAGATCTGTAAATTCTTGTAGTTGGCTGCCATGAACTATTTCTAGACCTGATGACAATACTACCAAAAGCACATGTTTTTCCAACACGAAGCTGGAATTCCAAGAAATTGTTAATTGAAAATTATTAAGGAAGTAAAGAAGCTAGTAGATGAAATGAAAAATTTGTACAAATGCAACTTCAACAGAACAAACAGTAGAAAAGCAAACAAAACCTTTGAAAACTGCAAGGAAAATTCTCTCTCTCTTCATTGCCTTTTTTGCCATGAGGGTTGCAAGGGCAGCAGCTCAAGATTAAGCTGCCACACTTCACGATCTTTTATCACCCCCATTATTTCGCTCGGGTAAAGTTCCAAGCGGTTCCATCCAAGATCCTCAATACAATACTGATTCATCTGCAGTAGCTTTAGGTCGTCCAACTGTTTTTTTTTCCCATTTGCTTTGGAAGGTAAAGCTTGTTTGGAAGTTTTTCCTGAGGCATTCTGCTTACATGGCCAAACCATCTAAGCTAAGATCTTTCAATTTGGAGATGTAGCGGCTTTCGAGATTTTCGAGTCTTAAGAGATTTGCACTTTGTCAATAATGTAACTCCTTCAATTTTTTGGAGAAACCTCATTTTGGACACTTGCACTTGCGTTCGCACCTTTTCACAGGGTTGCCACATCCTGGAAAAGTCCTGGAAAGTCCTGGATTTTTTTTGCTGTCCTGGAAAGTCCTTGAAAGTCCTTGAATTTTGTTTGTAAGTCCTGGAAAGTCCTGGAAAATGTTTATAGAGTTTTCCCGTGATTTTCCAGGACAGAATGTGAAGCTGTTTTTTTTTATTATAACTGGTACCTTGTAATTGTACAAAGCTATTTATTGTTGAAATAATTTGCATTGTGAAGTTGGTTTGAAAAGCTTTATTGCATTGTAAAAAGACAGAGCTTATTTGTATGCTGGTGCACAAACAAAAAATTGCAATTCTAGCCCTAACTCAACTCTAAATCTAACTCAAACTGCAACCCTAGATCTAGCCTAACAGTAATATGAGCCCAATCCTCTGCTTTTTGCTTTCTTATTGGTTTTAAGCAGTTCTTACTAGTTCTTACTGTTCATTTTAAGCAATCTTACTAGAGTGCAAATAAGCACTTCCTCCAATTAGCCAAAATTTGCACTTTGCAATACATAATGTATAAATTATTGAATATTATTAGAAAGCGTGAATTTATGGGCATTAATTTATTGCAATGCGATACTGTAGTAGCAGTAGCATAGCGAGCTATTGCTCTCCATTGGCCCACAGACCAAAACGTGCAATAAGAAAAATACAACGTTTATCGCACTATAATTCTGAGGCAGTTTTTTGCAGTAGTATGGATAGTAAAGTAATTTAAAGTCACTTTTGGAACATGATTTTGGGAAGGGCTAGTATTGGTCAACAAGAAACCAGTCACAACTAACTAACTAAAAATGGCTAAAAATAAACAATTAATTCGATCGCTTGATGCAAAATGCTTAACGTAGGCTTTGTAAGACAATTATAAGGGGTCTATTCAGTATTTAATTCTGTTAATTACCAATCAACTCTCTCAAATCTCGTTTCATTAGCCTCTCCTCCCAAATTATATGTTTATCTAGCATTATAAAATACAGACGATTTGGAATAATTAATAATTGGGAGTTTTTTCAAAGGAGGTGCCTATTTGCACTCTAGCATGCAAAATGAGCTCTGCTTTTAGAGAATAAGAGAGCAAAAGTGGGTGCTTATTTGCTCAAATACTCTTATTTTGTAAATTATTAACGTTAGTGGTTAGTTGAAGTTTATATTTTGAGTTTGGGTTAGGATTAACGTTAGGGTTAGAGCTAGGATTACAGTTTGGGTTTAGTTTAAGGTTGGGGTTAGTGCTTGGGTAGAGTTTTTTTTGTTTGCACCCTGGCGTTCAAATAGGCTCTGTGTTTTTCAAACAATAAAATTTTATAGTTCACTGCATGGAAATAAAGCTAGGACTGAAGTTTTACTATTACCCATCGCTAGAGCTCGACTGATATATCTATCGCTCGGCTGATATATTTTGCCCGATATCAGTGCCAAGTCGGAATATCGTATCGACTATCTACCGCTGATAAAATATCGGCTTAGCGCAATTACCTTAAACAGTATATTTTTTTAGAGCAAGCACAAGTGTTCTTGTGTTGATTTGCTTAGTATGACTTGTGTTTGCAATAATCTTTCTTTGGAGGAGGACTACTGAAGCTTTTCGTGTAAAGTCAAGTGAAAAATATAGACAAAATTTGGTAGTTTAAGAGTTATATATTGGTATCGGCCTAAAAAAGTCATATCGATCAAGCTCTATCTTTCACCCACATCCTGTAGCCCATTCATGCAACCAGTTTAATCATGTTTTTGCAGTGCTAATTTCTATGCCATGTTTTAAAAGTAATAATTTTTACTAAACTTGGTCTAAAATTAAGTTAATATTGAAAAAAAATTGCAAAATTTTGGAATGCTGGGGGCGTTGCCCCCAGACCCCCTATGGCTTATGGCGACTGGGGGCTGCCCCCACACGATCAAGCTCTATCTTTCACCCACATCATGTAGCCCATTTATGCAACCAGTTTAATCATGTTTTTGCAGTGTTAATTTCTATGCCACGTTTTAAAAGCAATAATTTTTACTAAACTTGGTCTAAAATTAAGTTATTATTGAAAAAAATTGCAAAATTTTGGAATGCTGGGGGCGTTGCCCCCAGACCCCCTATGGCTTACGGTGGCTGGGGGTTGCCCGCACACCAAAAACCACAACCCTTTCGTTGCAATTTTTTGGCTTTGCACCTGGATAGTGGTCAGTACTAGAAATGCAAATGCGTTACATCAAAATTTTTTGTCAATCACAAGTACAAAAGAGTAGGTGCATGAGAGTAATAGTCAAAATTAAATTTTAATTCCTGAAAAAAAAATCTTAAACAGTCCTGGAAAAGTCCTGGAAAATGACCTAAAAAAGTCCTGGAATTTGATTTTGCAATTTCTGTGGCAACCCTGTTTTCAGTCATTACCGAATTTTCATGACCATACAGAGATACAGCAGGTGAAAAGGGACAAAGACTGTTACGAAAATTGAGAGCTTTGCTTTTTTTCAACAATTCTCATCTCACAACAACTGAATTGTGCAAAGTTCTCATTATTGGAATTGTCTTGGCAATTCGGATATCCAGTTCTTCGTCTTGCCTTCTGTCTCTCGTGAATGCAACCCCAAGATACTTGAACTTGTATACATGTTTCTGTGTCCCTCCATTCAGTTGCAACAAGCACTGATTAGGGCTTCTTGAAAAATGAAGTTTTGATCGTGCTTATTTTTATTCCTACAGTGTCATAAGCAGCTGCCAAGCTGTTTAGTGTGCGCTGAAGGCCAGATTCTGTAGAAGCAGAATCAAACGATCAGCAAATAGCAGGCAACTGATTTTTCAATTTCCTATAGTGGCATTCAACTTGGTTGCATTTGTCGATCCAACTCATGTAAACAATGAAAAAGAGAAGAAACAAAACACACCTTTGCCGGAGTTCAACGCCTATGTGGAAAGCTTTGATTGCTTACCATTTACTCAACCACAAAACTCCAGTCAGCACCATAAAATGCCTTTATGGCATATAACAACTGACCACCAGCAGCATTCTCCTGCAGAATCCTATAAAGTTTGAAAGGCAATCATATCATACTTTTTTGAGATCGACAAAGCATGCAAAATGATCTTTGCCATATTTCCAAGATTTATCAAACATTGAAAAAAAATTGAACACAACAATGAAATATTGGTCATCAAACCAACGCCTTAACATGATTGAAAAATGAAGAAAAAACATTTTTGCATAGCATGATGTCTGATTGAAAAACCAGTATCGAGAATGAGGGAAAAACTTTGGTTGTCAAAAAAAAGAAACGAAAATTATGACAGGTTATCAATAATATGTTTTCTGCAAGCACAGCTGCCTAGAATAAAAAAAAAAGACTGACATTGGGTAAAAATCAATAATGAGCGCTTTTCAGTTTAAAATTAGAGCCAGATATGAAATTAATTATTAAATTAAAAAAAATATGCAATAATTTGGTTGTGGCAGTAATGCCTGTGGCAGTAGGTCTATAATGCAACTTTACATAACTTTGATTTAAGAAGTTCTCTTGTTGGCTATGTACTAAACAACAACTCCAAAACCCGTAGAAGTGATCACAGGTTCGACTTGTAGTCCAAAAACATTCAAAATGAAAAAAAAAAATTTTTTTATCGCCAAAATTTTGATGTCACTGTGCGACCCCTAAACATTGACAAATTTTTATGAAACTTGACCAAAAGGATTTTTATGCAAAGCCTCCAACTTGAGCTGAGGTAGAAGTTGCTATGATAAAAATTTCAAAATTATGGGGCGGCTGCAACACCCTAGTGAAGGTGTTGAAAAAGAAATTTTAATCATCATAGCGTAGGCTTGTCCATTTTAATCAACATGGTGTAGTGACTATATTGGGGCAAATGTCCGGCGGAGTGTATCGAAATTTCCTAAAAATTACCCAATTATGTTTTTTAGAATATTGTTCTACTGTCGGTCCGCCACTTTGCAAATACACTGAAAATAGAGTGTTCTGCAAACACCCTATTGTTTCGCTATAATTAATTAATCTATAATTTTGAACTTGGTATCTAAAGTTTTTGCAAAGCTTGTTGTTCGCTACATGCAAATATTAGTTTGTTTGCTGGAATATTCAATGACTTATTCAAGAAAACGTTCAAACTTTCTTCAAATGGCTACTTTTTTCATGAAAACCCGCTTTTCGCTCGAATAATTTCATCTAAGCCTAAAATGCTTCAAAGTTGATCAAAATCGTTCAAAATTTCTCATGCGTGTAGTTTGTTTCATGCTGCTTCTTTGTGGTAAATTTTGTTGCTCTAGCTCATAAATTAGTCTTTCTTTCATTCTCCTGACTGAACCTTGTCATCTCCAAATGGCAGTAAAACGTGAATGCTCTGCGTACACAAACAAACTTTTTTGTCTTTTCATCATCAAAGCAAAGAGACCAAAAGAGTAAACAGGAGCGCATATTGCTCATAATCGAGCAAAAGGATATACATGTGTCCTGTGTTCCCTCTAACTTTATGGCTAATCGGCGAGTGCCCAAATTTTCCTGAAACAATTGTGCCCAAAGCCCTAAAAAGACGTTTATGTGCCCTAAATTTTGTACCAATCCAGTATTAAAGTATACTAAATGTCATATTTCCACAAATTTGTCGAATTTTCTAAAGCTATATTTACTATATTGCCAAAAATTATTTGCCCTTGCTCCAACAAATCGCCGATTCGCTGAAAAAAATCGGCTAAGTGGGAACACTGCATGTGTCTGACGTCACATGCAGTTGTTTGTTTTCGAAACTAAAAGCGATTTTTAACTTTTTTTTCTTTTTGTTGCTGATAAACATTGTATTAATTAATAAATTAATTGCCTGGACACATGACGAAAATAAAATGCAGTTATACCCTGTGTTCCCTCTAACTTTATGGCTAATCGGCAAGTGCCCAAATTTTCTTTAAACAATTGTGCCCAAAGCTTTAAAAAGACAATTATGTGCCCTAAATTTTGTACCAATCCAGTATTAAAGTATATTAAATGTCATATTTTCACAAATTTGTCAAATTTTCCAAAGCTATGTTTACTATATTGCCAAAAATAATTTGCCCTTGCTCCAACAAATCTCTAATTCGATGAAAAAATTAGCTTAGTGGGAACACTGGCTGTACTGAAACATTGTCAAAACTTCATAATGTTCGTAGAAAAACTTTTAAATAAATATACGTTTAATTATTTCAGTGAAAAGTTGAAAATATTTAAAAAGCTTCGAAGACTCATTTTAATGAAAGTAATAAACAATACTTTTTCGGCCAGTTGGTAAAGCCTCAACCAATAACGCCTTCGTCTCTGGAGCGAAAGGTCTGAGGTTCAAATGTTGGGGTGGTCAAAATGAACACTTTGTTGCCAATGATGACTCGCTATTGCTGCGACATTTCTTTGAAAGAAGCTGTTTTGTCGGAAGCAATGACACAGAGACGGGCCTGCAAACTCGTATACGCTTTCGCGTAATTCAGTGAGTACAATAAAAGATTTGATTGATTAGATTACTCAATACTCAGTGCGTTATCGTGTCAATAAAATCTTCTGTTGCAAGTAATGACCAGCAAGTAACAGTATTTTGAGAATTCTTGTTTGACGATGCAAAAATAAATTACGTTGAACATGTATTATAAAAGTAACGTTATTTTAGATTGCTCAAAAAATTTTTTTAATGTACAAAGGATAACTCTTATGTTATATGATGAAAGCGGGAATTTTTCATCTCTCTCTCTTCCCTATTTCGACATTCTGCTCTTTGGATCGCCACTCCCACTGGCCAAAAAAAAATAGCGCTTCCTCTCCTATGCAATCTATATATGCAATTACATGAAATCATTTTATTTTCTGTTATTTTGCTATTATTATATGAAAACACTAATTGTGAATTATGCAAAATAATTACTTTTTTTGTGATATTCTTCAAAAATTTTGCAGAAGATCAAGAAACGATCAAGTATTAGAAAAAGAGCATCTCACGTTGGTTTTTTTTTTTGGAAAAGGAGCACGCTCCAGCCCAGCTCTGTCTTTAAATGTTATTTAAATTTTTTGTTTTTAATTTGAAAAATTTGTTAGACTTGCATTCATAGCATTTTCATGTCTCTCACTTATGGCTAAACTTCAAAATGTTCATAGAAAAATATGTTTATTTACAAAAAAATTATAAAACATTATAAAGCGCTTGCCATTCTACGCGAGAAATGAAAAGTTGAAAATATTAAAAAAGTTAATCCTTGAAAAGCTTCGAAGACATGAACATTTTAATCAAATAAATAAATGAATAGTATTTTTTCAGCCAGTTGGTCAATTGGTAACGCATTTATCTCTAAAGCGGGAGATCTGAGGTTCAAATCTTGGGTGAGTCAAATTAAACACAGTGTTGCCAATGACGACTCATCAATGCTACGACATTTCTTTGAAAGAAGCTGTGTTGCCTGGGCGCAATGACACGAAGATGAGCATGTAAACTCTTAATACACTTTGGCGTAATGCAGCGGGTACAATAAAAAATTTGATTGAATAAATATCCCAGCAGTCCGCTTTTGTATCAACAAAATTTTTTACTGCAAGTAACGACCGGCAAGTACCGGAAACAGTATTTGAGAATTCCAGTTTGACGATGCAAAAATATTATGTTGGAGTTTATTTTTTCTGATATGCATAACCAACAAATCGTAACCAATTGTAGTTCAATCTCTTTCGCATCCAATATGACTAATTTCAAAGTAAGCAACAAAAATACTGTTAATGAAACGCTTTTCGGATGTTAGGTTATCTGGTATACGTTAATGAAGCAATATATATCCTAGTTCCTAACCTAACAATATATCCTAGTCCTAATTTATGTTGAACGTTTATTAAAAAGGTAACATTGTTTTAGAGTAATGCCAGTTACTCTTTAAAACATTTGGCCAGTTGGTCCAGCTAGTAACACCGTTTGGTTGGTCGAGTGGTAATGCATTCATCTCTGGAGCACAAGGTCTGAGGTTTAAATCTCGTGCCAGTCAAATTGGACGCAGTGTTGCCAACGATTCGCCGCGCTGTGACATTTCTGCGAAAGAAGCTGTGTTGCCCAGGCGCAATGACCAGAAGATGGGCCCCACAAACTTGTTACATGCTTTGACGTAATACAGCGAGTATAATGAAAGATTTGATTTGAGATTGATTTGACGTTGTTTTAGATAGCTCAAAAATTTTTTTTTGAAGGTAGTACTCTATTGTTATATGACGAAAGCGATATACAGTTTCTTCTGTTTCTCTTCCCTATTTTGGGTATTCTGCTCTTTGGAATGCCACTCCCACTCCCCAAAATAAAAAGGCTTTAGCTTGGGCATTTGCTGTACATTTTTCCATACTTCACCACAATTTCAATATGATTGCATTTGCAGGCGCTCACATCAAAGAAGTTTTCAAACTGTAGTTTGTCAGACTCCGTCCTTCTTGCTTTCATTACAGCGTACTTTTTTAAAACATTTTTTAACTTGGTTTCCATTGGTTTTCGTCCTATTATGGGAAGACTACTCTTTTCTTATATGGCTTCCATTTTGTCGACTACCTCACCCTTACATACATTGAACTCTGTTCTTTTATGCAAATAGTTTTCGTGCCGCACAGTATTCACTATAAGCGCAAAAACGTGCGAAATTTTTTCCGGCATTTTCGCATTGAAATTTTGCAAATTCCGGCGTTTTTTCTCTCGCCAAAAACCATAGACAGCTGCGGTTCACGGCGGCTCGCTCTGGTATGTCGCTCAAATCACGGAGAAAACTTGCAAAACTTAGACGAAGAACTTTTTTGAGTTCAACATAAAATCGGAGAAAAAGATGCCTTCATCGGCGCGATCACCTTTTTTTTTTTGAAATCACATTGAAACTGGACAAAAAAGATGAGAAAATTTTCGGCATTTTTAGATTGAGTGTAGGACGTTCGCACTATTCCAGCATTTTTGCAGGAGGTGAAAACTTAAAGGGAACACTGGTGCTGCACATCATACTGTTTTGGACAAAGATATAATGCCCGATTACATCTTTTACTGTAGGCGATACATTAGCTTTCATTTCTACTGCAAATTTGCACTCGTCCATTGCCTAATCTTTCACGCTTCTACTTCTTAATGACACTCCACTTCTAACACTTTTTCTAACAGGCTCTATCCCTGACAACTAAAGCGCAAAATTGGGACAGTGGGGGGCACTGTGATATTACAGCAATATCATGCAGCTATATAGTGTACTGGTTCTGACAAATGCAATTTTGGTGTGTGCAATGGATAACGTACATGATTGGGCCAACTCACCCCAGCATGGAGTACGTGGAATATGGTTTTACTAAATAACTCAAAAAATAAAGGAGTTAGCACAACATAATGTATTGCAGACAGATAGGAAACTGGGGTTGCTAAATCGATAGGTGAAAAAATTTTGATTCTAAGTGCTATCCTTTTCAAGATATGAGAAATTTGGGCTTTTGCCCCCCCTGCAAAGAATCAAGATAACAAAATTTTGAAAAATTTTTTTTTGCGTTGGTGCTTGGGGTCGATTTGTCCTCTCAAAATCATATAGACTAAGCGATCAGAGAGAAAAGTGCACACCCTACTATATGTACCAGCCTGCTTAACTTTTTGCGGTCAAAGGGCGAATATAGGTCGCCCAAACAAAAAAGGTCGTTACGGTCGAACGGCGACTTTAGGTCGCCTTCAGTGAATGCTGTACTATGGCAAGTTTTATAGTCAAATTAGTGCAGTCGTTAGGCAACCGTTATTCACCTAGCGTAAATGATGCCAAATATGTGTGTTTGTGTTGGTTATAGTGCCGCAAAATGACGTCACAAAGAATTTGGTTCGAAATTGCAAGCCACTTTGGGAAATGTTTTCTTTGTACTGATTTTTCAGTCAGCAAGAGCTCATGCAAAAAGCAGTTGTCTGTCATTTGCTACAGAACTAAAACGGGTTAGAAATTTTGGTGTGAGGAAGCGTTTCAATGCAGTAGAGTGTCAAGATAGTTTCGGGGCCGCATATTGGGGGCAAAAAGGGATAAAATCATCACAGGGCCTATTACCGGTAGTTGATGCAGTGACGTGTCAAGAGCTACGGTGGCTTCTGGCCGGCTAATAAGAGATACACTGGTACAGTCATAACGATGATTATTGGGAAGCAGTAGCGTGTCAAGTGGTAGTTTCTGGGTCGCTGAAAAGGAAATGAAATCATCATTGGGATCTACTGAGTCCACGTTGCCGGGAAAAAGACTTTTTTGATTGTTTTCTTTTTGGTAATAAGAAGACTTTTTTTTTTGTCACGTACTTCTAGAAACTTTAGAGTACATGTGGTTGTAATATCTCACTGAAGCAGAATACAAATGACTCCTGTTGTTTTGGGGCATTTTCTCTGCTAACTTTGTCACAATGATGGTTGAATGACATTTCTTTCGATGGACTATTTCACAAAATTGAACAGGACTTTTTTACGTTTTTTTAAATAAATATTGATATAACAAAAAACACTCAACTCTGCAGTAAGATCTACTTTCAACAGTCGTATCATATTTATCAAAAAATATTTGTCAGCAAACAAGTACAAGTATGCAAAACTAGGGCGGTTTTACGCTGGTGCCAAATTCTTCTACACTTTTGTAAATGATTGTAAGTTTTTTCAAGAAACATAAGTAATGGCAACATTGCAGTTGCTGTAGATATGCTCCGCCAAATTTGAAACAAAACTAGCCTGGTGTTTTTACTACTATTTGACTAAAATTCTACGAAAAAGAATAGAAAATAACTGTATATCTTAAACAAATTATTAAATTTTACTGAAGTTTTGAGCCTTTAGGCTCATATTTACTTGCTAAACGCTTCATAATTTTTTCCATCAACAGATTAGTTCATTAGGCAAAGACAATCTGATCATTTTGATACCGAAATTGCCGAAATTGGTTGAGAACTCGCTATTTAAACAAACAATTAACAACAATTGTTGTCTTAAACTAATAAAAACACTACAACATGCTGATTGTAAAACGACCAGTTGGCACAATGGAAAATTTATTCCGACCGCAAAGGGTTAATATTGTATAGCATCCCTGGCTATTGCCAGGCTACAATATATTGTAATGACATGAAAAAAAGAGGCTATAAAAATAAGCTATGTATTTGCGATTCAGCAAGTTGGCTCAGCTTTGTTCTACTATTAATGTTTTTACCTTAATGTTATTACGCCTACTTAACTGTTAATGTTAGCTTAGTATGGTACTGGCTACAGGTCCACGACAACTAACTGCAACAAACTGACCGCAAACAACGCCGATTGGCTGAGAAGGGCGATCCTAAATATATTTGTACTATCCCCAGAGCCATCTTGCCCAAACCTTCACTTTGTGACAAAATCACAGTGACAAAATTATGTAACGAAATCATTGCTTCGTGGTCAGTTTGTTTGCAGTCAGTTTGTTGTGGTCAGTTGACTTGGTTCGCTGGCTACTGGCACATAGAAAACTGCTAGACCAATCACTCTCTGTAGTAACACAAGAAAGACTTGTACTTGGACAGTAAATGTACACACTAATGTGCACTGGGGAGAGGAGGCCTAGTTGCAATACTAGACTTTTATCAGTGTAAGTTCTTTTTTTATTTTACTGCCTGATCACCAATGACGTCATCAAAGCTGACGACGTCATCATAATTGCATGCTTTATATGAAATGTCACACAAAGCCACTAGTGTAGAAATTTCTTCCGGAGTGTTTTCTTTTGACAAAAAGGTTTTTGTGTTATTTCATGTTAATGTTTTTGCTTTTATTAGTAATTTTGCTTTTATTAGTAAATTAGTTTTTGCTTTTGCATTAGTAATGCTACCACTGCCTTTTCACTAGGCTACTCATTTCACTAGTGTTGCGTAGTATGTTTCGCTTGCCAAGCAATTTTGGTTTGTTGTTACTCTTCAGCAGCTTAATGCTTTTTTGCTATTTATTTCTTGTACATTGTTATGCTTTTTTTACTGTGCCCTTTTGGCAGATATGCTGGTGAGTTCCAGCACTGTCTTAAGGGGTTAACAAATACCATATTATTATCATTAATATTTAAATGGTTTTAATATTTCCTGTGACGTAATCTTCTCCAAAAAAATTGATAATCTTGGGAGACCTACAATGTTTCTATTAGTAATTGAATCAAACTTTTAATAATGTTTGAAAACTTGAATTTGGCCCACCTACACCTATCTAGGCTGTGCTGTAGCCTATACCTTAGTTGGTGGTTGCACATGGCAGTGTTTGTTATTACACAACTTGTGAACGGATTTGTGAAAAATAATTCATTCTTCTACTACCTTACAAACATCAACTTGAAAAGCAGAAGTTTTGCAAAGTTAACAATTGTAAGAACTAAAAACGTATTTAAATGATATTAGTTCAAATTTTATACATAATAGTTCTAGTGAATGCAATCATAATTCAGAAAATTACCGTAATAAAAACAAGAATTTGTAAAATTTTGTGGATTGGATTTTAATTTTCTTGGAACTATTGCAAGTAGGATCAAAGATCGTATTTACTGCCTTTTTTCAGCCTTTTAGCCTAGCTGAGCAGCGTATTTTCAAATTAGTCAAAAATCTGATTACACTTTATTTGAATTAACCAAATTTAACACTAAATAAACAGCTGATATAATCAGAACAAAAAATAAAAATGATTTATTCGCTTGCCGGACTTTTTGGTTTTACCAGAATTTTCGGCAACTCTTATTATGTCATATAGCTAGCAAGCATGATGTCAGTATCTTGATGTTGGTTTGAAAAAAGCCTCAAACTAAATACTGGGCAGATGCAGTCCAAACAAAGTTCAAGAAGAGTCAGTGTTTTCTGAAAATTAAATTTGTGAGAAAGTTGCTGAAATTAGCCTAGTATGCTACCCTAATAATGTTAGTATAAAATGTACTCCGGGGTACGATATTTTTTGCTTGTAATTATTTAAATGGAGCTGCCTCCTCCTAAAAAGGTTGCCAGTGATTTCGTCCCAGTGATTTTGTCAAAGGTAATTACGTGACGGACAGCATTCTGAAGACAAGAAAAGACAGGCTAAGCTTATCTGACAATCGTTTTGTACTATTGCATTATTAAAATTGAAGCATCGTCTGAGAACGGCACTCATTAAGCTATTCTACTATATCCAAGGCTCTCTTGCCCTAACCCTCTCGTTTTAGCGAAATCACTTCGTGATGAGATCACTGCTGACGCCTAAAAACGTACATTATTTGATGATTTGGTTATGGGTGGGATGTTTGTTCGTTCCTAGCTGTGGTGGTCTGCTGTGTTTTTTTATCGTTTTTTTTTTGCTTTGTTAATAGGGTGTTTTTGCAACTTTAACGCCGTACTGGGCTTTAATTGTTTCAGGGTTTTCAGCGTGATGTTGTAATTTTTTTTGTTATCTACAGTCTGCTAGGCACAAGTTTTCATTCTCTGTTCTGGCTTTGTTGTGGTTAGGTGCTTTGCTCTTGCTCGGCGCTTCCAAATTGATAGACTACGCTGGTTTATAATTTCAGATTTATTATTTGAGAAAGGCTGTATTGCTGCTAATATTATTTTCAACTTACGATGAGTGGAGTTTGAGTTCAACCAATTCAGAAAAGTGCTCAACAGCTAGGCCAGAGCGATATTATTTTCAACAAATTCTAATTCATAAATTTTGTTAAAAGGACTTGAAAGATTGATGATTTTGGTTTGGGTTCAATGATGTCTGAAAAAAGATGAGCAGTGTGTACGCTGTACGATGTGCACTGTTAGCCAGATTAGTGATTTGAGTGAGTGCTGTCCACCAGGTTTTAAATTTCCAAACTTAATGGAATGCCTGCTTTTCCATCAATTTTTGTCGTGGAAGTTGGTTGGATGCATATTGGTCATCGATTTTGTTAAAAGTGACACGTATCAGTGTTTAAAGTGCCGTGGTGATCTGCATGCTCTCTGGGTATATCAACTGGCCATTTGTTGTGTATAGATTGTAGAGTGATCTATCTCAAATTATGTTTTAGCAGGGAAAGGTCCTTCTAATAACTTTTTTTCTGCATATTCTATGAGTTTATGCCTGCTAACCAAAAACCTAAAACAAGTTTTTTTTTCAATCTCAAAACAGACACTTTCTAAAATTGTCTAAATATTTTTTTATGAAAAAGTTGCTCAGTTGACTACCTTGTTTTGCTTGTGTTAGTTTGTATTTTTGTTTATTGGCAAGTTTGAGTTTATGCCTGTTACTGTTTAAGTATTGCTATTTGGTGCAGTTGATATAGATAATCACATGGTCTTTCACTGCATCCTGCCTGTGTACTTTTAACGTATGGTAAAAATAAACTTAACTTGACAATCTGGTATGACCACTTTTCGATCAGTGACCTACTAACCATTGATCAACATTTGAAAGTGACATTCTTGATTCTTTGACTATGGGCTAGGGTACCCTACACTTAAGCTGTTGAGTGTCAGGATTAAAAAATACTGTACTGGAGAGGTTTGTTTTTGATTACAACGCGTAGGCCTATTCCAGTAGGACTCACTTTTACATTTATCTATTTACTGTTTAGGCTATCAAACTATTGGTACTAGCCTAAAGAGTTTATGAGTTAGCTACACATAATGCAAACAAGCTCACTAAGCAGGAAGTTTAACTTGATTTAATTGTGTAACCCGAGAGAAATAAATGGTTTTTGTCCTAAAAGTTGCAGCCTCAGGCCTTCCATCTAGCTTTTTTATGAACTTATTGCAATAAAATGATTATTAACCATTCATTGTACCGTACTAATTTCAAATAATAATTCAACTCCGCCTTGCCAGTTTTTATGTGACAAAATAGTTCTAAAAAAAATTAGCTAGGAGAAATGCTTATTGAACAAATTTTTGAATTTGAATTGAGGGGGCCTGGACGACCTGGTCATACATGTAATTTTAAAACTGGTTAATTTCATGACTTAACAAAAATCTAAAAGGAAAATCTTCGAGTGAATTATTATTTACTGCTAAAAATATTGCAGGAGGTGATGTACCTTGCTTCCCCCACCTGGGCCAAGTCACTTTCAAAATTTAACCCCAAAATGCTCGATTTTAAACACGGTTTGGACTTGAACTGTAAGTAAAGGGAGGATTGAACAGCTTGAACAATTTTTTTTTTTCAATTTGCTTTCAAATTTTAAAACTTTATTTAACCGTATTTCAAATGGCTCTGAAAATGGATGAAATGTGATCCAAATAGCATTAAAATAAGCTAGCTTTTTTTTCCAAAAAATTACAAAACATCACCCAGCAGCTGGTGGCCATGCCCCTAGACCCCTGCTTGTGATACATTTTAATTACACTAGTTTATTCATCATGTCTTCCAATTTAGACATTTTCGGAAACCTTTTAAACTTTGGTTCAAGTCATCCTCTTTAGCAAAATCCTGGGTAACTGCTAAACCAGGCCATGGTTTCTCTTTTTAAATTTTCATTCTACATTTTCTTGTCCCAAAAAAGTCCCTCTCCAAAAATTTCTGATGATGTCATTGCATGTGATTTGCGGTCCCCCCCCCAATCAAAAATTCTGGCTACAACTATGTCTTTAATCCTTGAGTTCTGAAAATTTTAAAAGATTTTTCACAATCCACGCTATAATTTACGTTAATGAAGGGCTTTTGTGCCATGCCAAAGCTAATTTGCGGTTTCTGTGCCAATTTGGCAAAGGTTTCATGAAGCTGTGCACCAAATTTCTTGGGCGCTTCATGCAAACTTTCCATTGCTAACTGTAGACCTACTGATAACTTATTAGTAGTTGAAAATGAGACTTCACACTCTCCGTTTTTAATTATTTCAAATTAACATCCAGGACACAACAGAGGCTTATTGTAATAAATAAACCACTTATAAATGTGTCTATGGGATACCAATACCAAAGTACCATCAGACTATTGTACCATTGGAAAGTTCGTTTGTTTTGGCAGATTTCTTTGGCACGCAGTATTAAGAAATCTTGCTTATATTTAGTGCAGAAAAGGCAGAATATTTAGTGTGGCGTGGTCCAAAAACCTCTCAACAATGCAATTTATATTGTAGCTGTTGGGAAACCCCCACTATTGATGATTCCAAGGAGTGAAAACTTTTTTTAGAGGGCAAGTCACAATGCAACGAAAAGCAAAAATTGTGGAAGCAAAATTTATGCTAATCAGCAAGATTCCAACACTTTAGTCGGCATGGTGTAAGAAAACAAATGAATGCTAGGTTGGCGCACAAATCCACCGCAGTGTATTTAAACTTTTCAACTTGGCCATTGTCACTTCATTCTTTACGAATTTTTTAATTATCTCGCTAACATTAAGTTGATCTGATTAATCACTATTAACTTGGAATTGTGATTCTTTTTTACCTAGCGCTGAAAACAAGTTACCAACAGTTTAGTTTTGGTTTTATCTTTCTAAGAAAAAGTGTTCACTTCACATGCTGCAGTTGTTGCAATATCCCAGTTGTGTATGGATTTGGGAAGAATGGAAACGTTCAACACCAGTGCGTAAACGATTCAGCCGGACCCAGGAGCAACTTGGAAAATGCATTCCAGATGGCAGAGCATCATTGTTGGATATGAACTTATGAAACCTCGTGTTGCGGTTGCCCCATTCATTGTTCCAGGAATGTTGCGCCTATTCTGATGCCTTGATATCTTGTTGGTGAAGGTCTGCCATTAGATCTTTAGCTGCAGGCACAAGGGGATGTCGTCATTTCAAGTGCCAGGTATACTGTTTTTCGGGGTCAGTGATCTTGCTGTGGAGCAGATGTTTTGGCTGCAAGGCTCGGCAGTAGGCAAGCTAGAGAGAGTTTCTAGCTCCTTGACAACATGCAATAAAACATGTCAAGAAGGCTCTCCAACCAACTGACCACGGGACTAGACAAATTTAAACCAAACAAACAAACCAGGGGCAATTTTTCCAAAGCACTGTCCTAGATTTTAGTTTCACTTAATTCCAAGCTCATCAACTGAGATGTTGTCAACCAAGATTTTGGTTACCCATCATCAAAACCAAAACAATCCTGGCAATTTAAGGAACCAATCTCTGAAAAAAAGCTGGATAAATGGATCAAGTAGACCAACCAGAACCAATGCTGGAAAAGGAAGAAAGAAAAGGCCCAACCAAATCAAATTTCAGTTTTTGATAGGAACAGTAGTAGAATAAATTGTACAGTTCTTATCGATATGAATGACATACGTGTTTTCACTTTTTAAATTATTTTATCCATGCAGATATAGGCTAGCTACTAGTTGAATTTGACTTGTATTATTGTGTTGGCTGATAATTGTCAAAATGCTTCGCTTACTCAGTTCTGTCAAACAACAGCCTCTTGAAATTAGAAATCGAGTGCTGCCATTAATAAGGTAAGTTTAATGTTTCTGATTACTTTCTAGGGTTATACGATACCAGGATACCAGAACTGATAACTTCTCATGGTTTGATTTAGTCGTTTATGCTTTACCTATCATTGCTAGTGGGTCCACGACAATGACCTCAAACCAACTGACTGCCAACTTACCCTAATATCGGCAGGCAGTTGGTTCGTGGTTAGTTGGCTTAGTGTAATGCTAGCTGCCTGGTTTGCTTCTGGTTAGGGTGAGCAATACTATATCACATTATCACAGCTTTTAGTATTATATTAGTTTTTATTTGTGTTGACTGCTAATACCAGTATTAATTTTTCACATTGAATTAGTTTGCAAATTAATTTAGCTACTTATTTATTGACTGTAAGTGGTACTTTGTGGTTTACCACTAGTGTCGTAGTTAGCTATTAAATTTGAAAAGTTAAATTTTTCTTCACAGATTTTTTGCTGACCAAACAACCTTGATATTGTTTTTTTTTTGTTTTAGATTTTAAATTCTTTGACAATCATTGTTTTTTTGGATGGCTTTTGCACATGTGTATTTTTTGAATTTAGAATTCAACTTTTTTGTTGTGTGATTGAAAAACTGTCTTCAGTTTAAATTTTATTTATTTTTGCTATTCAATGAATATGATTTTGAACTATTTAAAACCTTGCCAATTAAGATGTTATTATCCAAACTATTTTTAGCAAATTATCGTACTCAAACGAATCCCTTGGCTCTGATGATCCAAATTTCTACCAAATGGTTGGAATTTTTTTTGAAAAAGGAGCTCGCTTAGTTGAAGATAAGCTGGTTGATCAACTTTTGGAACCGTAAGTACTGTATTTTTGATGTGATTTTGTGATTGTATTAATTAATTAATTATTTATAGTTACTGCGTGTTTGTTCACATATAAAATCTGCTTTAAATAGATCAATTTTATTTGAAATTGACCCATCTTTTTTGTTCTTCATAAAATTTGTGTTTTTTGTGTTTAGTAGTTAAGCCAACTTTGCCATAAGAAGCATGTTGTGTTTCGGGTTGTATATGCTAATTTAACTAAATAACTACATCTTTATTTACCAAATTGCTTTGACTTGGAGACAGTGAAGTGACCTTTTTGGTGTTGAATGTTGTACAGTGCTGAATGTCAAGCAGGATAGTTGTATCAATTTTCATTGTCTCAGCTCAGACTTGACCAGGAATCAAACTAAAATTTATTGTTTTTACTGCAGACTCTTTATTTACTTATCTGTGATTATTTTAAAGGCTAATTCAAAAAAGCTGAACATCTGAATCTTCTTGCTTGGAATGGATGTGCAAGTTTTAACTTACTAAAGTTTGCACATCAATTATGAAAGTGGTGCAATAACTCTGTCGCTACCATACTTTCTCTTGACCAATTGCATTTTGTTTCAGAATTGACACAAAAGCTCGGCCACATCATAAAGCAATGAGTGTGGACGATCAAAGAAAAACAGTTCAAGGCATATTTCGCAATATGAGACCATGCAATCATGTTCTGGAGGTGATGTTTTAAATTAAGTTGTATTTTGAGTTTTTTTGTAATTTTACTCATCAAAGTGTGCACATTGTAAAGCCTCCGTTTTAGTTTATTTGATCATGTGCTTCTCAGTTTTTGCAAAGCAATTACCGATACAAGAACAGAAATTACCGGTAAATTGATAAAACCTTGGGTAAGCTTTGTCCTGTTAAGTTGCAGCACCCAACAAACTTAGCTGAATAGTGTGATCTGAAGGGATTGACTAAAAAAGCGTATACTTTCTGCAGTTAGATTTACGTTAGTGCTTGTTTACAAACAACCAAGAGCTTGTTAAAGTGTTTGGTACTTTGGTCACCACTCACTGCTATTAGATGGACTGTAACTTTTAGGCGCCGAGACTTTTGTGCGCCAGAGGTAAAAAAAGATTTCAAAAAAGTATTTTTTCCAAAAAAAAAATTTCTTTTCCAAAACAAAATTTTTTTGTTTCAAATAACAGTTTGTTTTTTTTTTCAAAAGAAAACAATTTTTTTAATTTTTTTTCAAAAGCGTATTTTTCTTTCAAATAGACGCTTTTTCAAAAAAAAAAAACGTTTTTCAAAGAGAAAAGTTTTGCTTTGATTAAAATGTTAATATTTTTGAAGCTTTTCATCTGGCACTTGTCAAGAAGAATTGTCAGAATACAGAGCGCAGCAAAAGGAGCGGATATAGGAAAAATTCGAGCAGTGATTGGCTGGAAAAAGATCGAATGGAGAGCGTCATTTGGGTACATCGTTTAAGTTGTACACGAATTCTTTTTGCTGGCAAAGGGTGGGGTTAGAAGTTTTGATCAAAGTGACTTCAAAAGCAGATAGATAGAAGGAGAGCGGAAAAAGTATTGCAAAAAATTGATTTCTTATTGTATTTTTTTCAATTATGTCATTTTTATCAAAACTTCTAACCCCGCCTTCTGCCAACAAAAAGAATTCGTGTACAGCTTAAAGGTTGTACATAAATGACGCTCTCTCATCGATCCTTTTCCAGCCAATCATTGCTCGGCTTTTACCTGTAGCCGCTCCTTTTCCTGCGCTCTCTATTCTGACGATTGCTCTGGACAAGTGTCAGATGAAAAGCTTCGAAAATATTAACAAAGTAAAACTTGTTAGTTTGAAAAACTTTTTTTTTTTTGGAAAAAAGCTTTAATTTGAAAGAAACATACGTTTTTGAAAAAAAAATATGAAAAAATTGTTTTTGAAAAAAAATTTTTTTGAAAGGTCCAGGCGCATAAAAGTCCCTGCACCTAAACGTCCCGTGCCCAACCGTTTGTGCATAAAAGTCGTAGACCGGCTATTAGAGACTTTTGGAGTAAGCAATAAGCATTACTCTGAAACTCTGAAATAGTCACGGGAAGGATTAAACCATCTTCTGAGTGGTTACCCAGTTTTTTTTCAATCACAATTCTTCCCGTCATGATTGTTGAGCTGGCAATGCGTCATTGTGTCCTTGGAAAAGGCACTTAACGCTTGTTTCTCATTCCTGTTGTGTGGCCCAGCCTGACAAAGACCTTGCAAACAAAACCAAAAAAAGTGCTTATCGTTGGTGTGGTTAAACATCCACTTTAGAAGTGCTTGGTTAATATGTGTGAATGAATAAACTGTCGAATTATTTTTCAACTTGATCTTGCTATCCTGACATTCCTAAGTGCTGTTACTACTATGAATTTGCAATTACTGTACATCTTTGTATAGCAAGTTGCCTCATTGGCCAAGAAACGGTTAAGAAACTTACCGGTTTTGAGTTAAGCTGCCACTCCATTTGCCTACTACTCATTATAATGGAGGCTTCACACTGTCTCATGCTGAACGCTAAGCGGGGAAGCTGTGAAGACCAATTTTTGTAGTCTTGGGTCTGACGCGACCGGGAGACGATTACAGTATAATGATAAGTTATTATTTAGTCCGAAAAGGAACTTGTTCTTGATTAGGTCTCTTTTCCACTCAAACGTGACAACGGAGAGCATGAAATCATCACAGGCTATCGTGCCCAGCACAGTCAGCATAGAACTCCCTGCAAAGGAGGTAAGAGATCATGTATTACTGGCTGTGAACTGGAATAGGAAAAACGGAATGTCTTTGAACTTTTGTACTGCATTAAATTACTATAGTTATGGTATACTTAAAGCACTGTATTGCTATATGCATAACGTTATTCTTCGATTTCAAGTTGTTGTTATAACTGTTAGCAATAAACGATTGAGCATACAATTCCGTCCTTAGTCCTTTTTTTTTGGTCTGAATTCGTTCAATGTTTTAGAAAACCGCACCGTTTTTGTCAAGTTAGCGGTTATAATAATTATGGTATCTGCTTAGCTAGAATTTTTAGTGCGTTTGAAGTGCAACTAAGATGATTGCTGGTTAATGCAATTGTTCGTTTGGAAATAGCCCGTTACGGGTTTGTTATTTCAAAATCAGTCTGTCTTGAAACAACAATTGAGACAAAGTATACTAGAGAATTTACAATTGTAGATTAGAGAACATACAAATTTTGCTCTTCCACAAATAAACTTAGCAGTCTATGATATTTTTTTTTGACAATGTATGTTGTGTGCTATGTGTTAGTAGTGTTACACTTAGCAAGCAATGTAATATCCGATTGTAGTCCTGGAGAAACTCCGACGTGATAGTCTTGAACTTAAATTGACTCTAGCTATTTGCTTTTTTATATTTATTTTGCTGGTATTGGACTGGTTTTTCAGCCCAACACGTGGTTGACTTGACTATGCTGGCAGGTTAATGTTCGAGGCAAAGCTAATTTCTTTTGTTGCTCAGGAGTTTCGGCCAAATGTCCGAATTTGAAATATTCTTTTGGTCCATTCAAAAAAATTTTGGTCATTTTAATAGCGTGCAAATTTTAGGCTTGTACAGAGTGTCCCCCCCAAAAAAAATGTATATAACACTTTTAGATCCTTATTAACTTTTTGTTTCAGATTGCACTCAATCAATAATGCTTTTGCTAATGAAAAGCATTATCAGGAAGCTTTTTTCGTCAAAAATTAAATTTAGTCATTATCTCAACTCTTAAAGTTTAATTTGGTCTCTTTTGCCCTAAGCACTGATCTCAGTAGTAAATAAAATGTTCGAAATATCCTCTCTTTTGATTCATGCAGCATTGATTCTGGCAGTGAAGTTTTCTATGACCCGTTGGTACATCCCATTTGGATAATTCGCGTAATTTTAGCCCGTAGTTGCTGAACAGTTTGATGATGGTGGTAATTGGTGCATTTTTATCCTCCAGTCACGATAAAGTGACGATATGCTTTACTTTGGATAAATGCGCACCCGCTTACAAGTTTCCGGTTGACTTTTTGATTCTTCCCACAGAAATTTGCTTTCTTCCCACGTGAATAAGGTTTCCGATTGACTTTTTGCCTTTGTGGTTTCTACCCTGTATTTGTGTGCAAAAATATTCAAAATCTCAATTTTTTTTCGACCATTTTGACAAAATTTGCTAAAGCTTTTCTTTGAGTCAGTCGCTAGAAGTTTAGATCAAGGACAAAAAAACTGTGTATAAAGAGTCACTTTCTACTGGCAGTGATTACATAGACCAAGATTGTCACGTCTTTAATTCAATTAATGATATTTAATGTTATTAATTACTTATTCAATTTCTGCATCATGACCGTTTGCACTTCAATTTCAGTCTTTGGCGTTGCACGTTGTTCAAAGCGCAAATTCAAGCAAGCGAACTCTGCGTTTTTAACTTGTTTCAATTTAGTTGCTGATTAGGCATTGCATGTAGCAAGTTGGTAACAGCCATTATACAGTGATTAATACGCTTCCTTGCAAGTTGTGTTAGTTAACCTGTCGGAGTCATCACTATTCAAGTTTGGACCAAACTTATCATGGAAACTAGTCGAATTTGGTATAACTTTCAGCATCAAAAAATTTGAGTGTCTGCTAATTGCAATTTACCGTTTCTTACTTCAATTGAATAGTGGATTTGAATTGAAAAAATGTTTCAACATCGAATTATTTGTTTCGGAATGGTAGTTACGATCATAGAAAATGTATTCGAAATAATTAGCTCTAGATTATGCCGACCGGCCAGTTGGTCGAGCGGTAACGCGTTCGGCTCTGGAGCGGGAGGCCTGAGGTTGAAATCTCGGGTTGGTTAAATCAGACACAGTGTTGCCAACAGCTCGCCACCGCTGCGACATTTCTTCGAAAGGAACTGTGTTGCCCGGGCGCAATGACACGGTCATGGGCCTTGCCAACTCGTTACACGCTTCGGCGTATTACAGCGAGTATAATGAAAGATTTGATGTGATTTTGATTTGATTATGCCGTAATTCATTATTAATAATGGTCACCTCAAATTTCTGCTCGATGGAAAAGTAAACTTTGTACGAGGTGTGGCTAAAAAGAAACGGGACTGACGTCACAGACTGCGCAACACGATTAATCATTGGGAATCAACACTTTCACAGTGTGGTGTAGCATGTGTTCTCTGTTTAGCAGCTGTTTTGACACAACATCGCAATTATTTTTGCTTTTACAGAGCAATAGGGGAATGTGATTGATTACTTGCTGAAAAAAATTGTTGTGCGATATCTGATTGAGTTTTTGTGGCGATTGGAGTTCAATTGCAAAATGACGATTGAGCAAAGAATAAACATTAAATTTTGTGTCAGTTTTTTCCAAATTTGACACAAAATTTAATGTTTATTCTTTGCTCAATCGTCATTTTGCAATTGAACTCCAATCGCCACAAAAACTCAATCAGATATCGCACAACAATTTTTTTCAGCAAGTAATCAATCACATTCCCCTATTGCTCTGTAAAAGCAAAAATAATTGCGATGTTGTGTCAAAACAGCTGCTAAACAGAGAACACATGCTACACCACACTGTGAAAGTGTTGATTCCCAATGATTAATCGTGTTGCGCAGTCTGTGACGTCAGTCCCGTTTCTTTTTAGCCACACCTCGTATACCGGTACTGCTATGTAAGTTATACTGCCGCTTGAAGCGTTTGTTATGGCTTTGTACCACTGTCGTATAATGAAGCGAGTACTGACACCAGTGCTACTTCCGATATTACATCGAGTTTCCGTAAATAGTACTTGCTGATTCTACGTAAAATTCTTTAAAAAGGAAGACTTCCAGATCGAGTTAGGTGATTTTCCAGCTTGATTTTTCGCAGCATGATTTTGAAAATTTGCGAAACTTTTCGTTAGGACGTGCGTTGATCTTTTATTTGTATAATGCTGTTAAAGCAATACTGATAAGAAATTTTCAGTATTTTGCTAAAACTGAGTAATAAAATCACCAAATCATCCATCTTGGGAAATTTGGGATGTTCGAAGCAGCTCTCAACTATCTTCCCAAGCTGTTTTGACTTTATAGATATGCTGTTGTTACTACTCGGCTTTTTCCTGTGAATGAGATTGCGGTACAGCAGAAATCCTACGCCATGGAACCTCAGCTGGACTGGGAAGCCCGGGGAAAAAACGTGGTTATTTCCACTTCCACACCACTTAAAGAGTGGGTACTCCATTACCTGATAAATGGCCACCGCTGGTATAATATCCATTGGTGATCTTTTACGACCTGCTGTGTGAACGAGCTTGATGGATATCGGCAGTGTGGTCGTGGAACTTCTACTTGGGTTTTGGCTAGTCTAGCTTGTCACCGTTTGTCATTCTATCTGGAGATTTTGCCGTTAGTATAAACGAATCAGGAAAAGCTAATTGGAACGACCGACGCTCGCGTCGCATGTTCCTCTGTTTTTACTCGGCCATTTTCCAACTAACGAGTGCGAAATTTCAAACTTTCGCTTATAACTCGAGAACGGTTGGGTCTAGCAACATGAAATTTTGACAGCAGTTTGAGATTAATGAGTTGTATGTTTGTACGCAATTTCGAGGCAATAGGTCTCGTGATTTCGGTTTTAGAACCCGAAAACCGTTCAAAAAATGGATTTTTTGGGGCCCCATTTTGGGAGGGTTCCCGGTGGAGTTGCCCCAAAAAATTTTGGGAGAAAAAATTGCGTTTGCAAGCTCAACAACTTCACACAAGACCCGCAAGTTTGGCGTAAAAAGCGGTCTCAGTCAAAAACGGCTTAAGTAGGGCAAAAAATATTTTATATGGTTGTATGTCTTAAGATACCCTTTCATCCCAACCAACCCACTTTTGGCCGCAATGAGGTTTATTTCTTTTTTTTTCCTTTTTTTTCTTCCTAATTTTTGTACGCTCTTCTTCTCCTAAACCACAAAACATCGAAATGTAATTCTTGTGTGAAGTTGTTGAGCTGCAAACGCAATTTTTTCTCCCGAAATTTTTTTTGGCAACTCCACCGGGAACCCCCCCAAAATGGGGCCCCAAAAAATCCATTTTTTGAACGGCTCAAGCTAGGGTGCTAGTTGTTTTTGATATCAGTAGATATTTAACAGACAAATATTTTGACATAGTTTGGGGGTGCCACCTCCCCGGAGACCCCCCCAAATGGACCCCCCAAAAATCAATTTTTTGAACAGCTCAAGCTAGAGTTCTACTTTTTTTGATATCAGTAGATATTTAACGGACAAATATTTTGACATAGTTTGGGGGTGCCACCTCCCTGGGGACCCTCCCAAATGGACCCCCCAAAAATCAATTTTTTGAACGGCTTAACTTAGATTGTCAGTGTTTTATGATATCAGCAGATATTCAACAGACAAATATTTTGACATAGTTTGGGGGTGCCACCCCCCCGGGGACCCCCCAAAAATCAATTTTTTGAATAGCTCAACTTGGGTGCCAGTCTGTTTTGATATCAGCAGATATTTAACAAACAAATATTTTGACATAGTTTGGGGGTGCCACCCCCCAAATGGACCCCCAAAAATCAATTTTTGAACGGCTCAAGCTAGGGTGCCAGTGTTTTATGATATCAGTAGATATTTAACTGACAAATATTTTGACTCCACTTTTCTGGAGGTTCCATAATCAGATATTTTTGAATAATTGCTGATTTTACGGTAGACAAAAAGTACTTTTGAGCGTCACAGCATTAGCTATGCGTCGGTCGTTCACTGGGTTTGCTGGCAAACTCTCATCTAGTTGCTTATGGATTTGTAATTGATTTCTAAAACGAAGTTCGTCTTGATCACATCAGGTTACAGTATTGTAGATAATGTATCGATTTTTAGGTATGAGATATGCACCAGACGTGGATGTTGATGAAGTGAAAGCTCTTGCGTCACTGATGACGTGGAAGTGTGCTGTCGTAGGTATGTATTTTTTCAACATATTAATTAATCTTTGTTAGTTAAATTCAAAACTTCACTTTTGCAACAGTGTAATCAATATCAGTGCTGCTCAAATTTCGACCACGAATCTTTGTTAATGGTTTCGTTAGCAACAACCAACAAGAACTATTCTAATAATATATTAGGATCTCTTGTGGCTTCTATGTGTTTTAGTGTGCTGTATAATATCATTCAGCACTGGTAAAATGTGCAATATTTCGACTATTGATTCATTTGTCAACATAGCTCTGTGCTAAAAAGTTTTCTGAATTTTGCATTTTATTTTTCTACCCAGAATCTTTACTTTTTAATTTTAGTTTAATGGCAAGAATTGAAGTAGGATTTTTTAGTTGAGCTGTTTTTCAGATGTGCCATTTGGCGGCGCGAAGGCTGGAATCAAAATCGATCCAAAAATTTACTCCGAACGAGAATTAGAAAAAATTACACGAAGGTTTACAATGGAGCTGGCAAAGAAAGGATTTTTAGGTGTGTAGAAAAATTAGAAACATCATCTTGTATTGGTTGCATAAATCTATAAAACTTTGGCATGGTATTAGTTGAAACCAAGTAACAAATAGGCTATGATTTGAATAAGGTTTACCGGAAGAAATATTAAAGGAAGGAATATTAGGGGCAATTGCCTCTCGATTCAGAAATAAAAACCTTTTATTTTCTAGGCAAAAAATGAAGATAAAGTTATCTTCAATTTTTGACGCTTTTTGCTCTTGATCCCTCAACGTTAACACAGCCTTGAATTTAAATTTACTAACTTCTCATTTTAGGTCCTGGTATTGATGTACCAGCTCCAGACATGAACACTGGTGCTAGGGAAATGTCTTGGATGGCAGACACCTATGCAATGACCCATGGCTATGGTGACATCAACGCTCATGCCTGCGTAACGGGAAAACCTATCACCCAAGGTGGAATTCACGGACGCGTCTCGGCTACCGGTCGTGTGAGTCGTCTCGGCTACCGTTTATTTGACTTTTGCTCACCCTTTGTTCGTTTTTCGAGCTTTTCATGAAAAAGCAATTAAGAGCCAAACACGGTGCCAAAAAGTAAACAAACAAGATGAATAATTCCCCTTTTCAACCACTTTTTTGTTTTCAAAAAAGGCCTGAAAAAAAACAAGGATGAACCGAAATTGAGCCAAAAAAATGGAGTCTGGACAAATGGACATGAAAAAATCTGAATGCGACTGAGACTATTTGCTATGATTTAATAGCTTACTGTACAATACAATGTGCACTGTACAATGTTTTGTTAAACTTCGCTGCATTTTCAGACCATCTTGACTAACCAGTTAATCACTGATGGTCATTTAGGTTCTGTTTTTTTTTTGTTCTTTTTTTAATGAATTGTTTTAGAATTTGATGAATTGTTTCATGAGTAAAATGACTATGCTGCCACCAAGTACAATTGAACTCATCTAACCTCGGAGTTCATCTGATTCACGATATTTTTTAAGCATTTCTAAACATGGCTGGAGTTTTATTATCGTACGAATGGATTTTTTAAACCAAAATTGTGGAACCATCTATAGAATGAAGCTACTGCATATCCATTTTCGTTTGTCCTTGGCGATGTACTAAAAGACAACTAGTTTAAATGGCCTTGTCTCTAGCTCAAGCAAAACTTTGGAATGTTTAGATTAGATTGACAAACATAGAAAACGTCGTATATAATTGGATTTACTTCTATAATCGATTTGCAATTTTTAGGGAGTGTTCCATGGAATTGAAAACTTCATAAACGAAGGTGAGATACACACAAAGAAAATTTTACCACTACATGTTGGAAATTTTAATTAAATGCTAATTGCCCTGGCGAGAAGACAGTGGAGAGATTGCGTTTTTCCAATAAAGCGGCCACCTGTCCTTTCCCACATGCCTACTACACATGGTGGGGGATTCATCCTGCTCAATTGCTGAATATCAAGCAGTTAGGTTTCAATTACCAATTCTAATTAGTTTTGATTATCAGAGAACCGAACCCCTGTTTACCATTTTAGTGACGGACGCTCTTTCTGCATGGCAACTAATCGTTTGTTTCTTTTTTCTAGCCGAGTACATGTCCGCCATTGGCACGGTTCCTGGATTCATTGGCAAATCATTTATAATTCAAGGTTTCGGCAACGTGGGTCTGCACTCGATGAGATATTTGCACAGGTATATGTCATGCGATAAAGCGGCATAAACTTACGTGTTTGCTGTTTTTGCCGACGTTTCTGTATTTAATTAAGTGCTTCCAGCAGTTCTACTGACCTCTAAATATATTTACTTAGACACGGGGCACGTTGCATCGGAGTGATCGAACACGATGGTTCTATAGTGAATTATGATGGAATTGACCCTATCCAGCTTGAAGATTACAAATTGGTAAGCAAAGGAAATCAACCGAAAAACGATGCAAAAGAACCAGGCATGCAAAAAGCGTGATGGTAATGCAGGGTTGAAACGAAATCAACAATAGTTTTCAAGCATTGCTTTATGACTGCAAACCCACACAATGCAGTAGCAATAGACACTTCTGAGCACGTTTATTTTTTTGCCCAGAAATATCCAAATTGTGGAAATATCTTTTCCTCTTCACGATTACAAGTTCAATTTAGGGTTTGGTTGCAGAAAATGTCCTCGAAGGCTAAACTTGTTTCGGTCATTCATTAAAAATTTTGGTCAATGACCAAGAAAGAAAACAAAGTTTGCAGTTTTGAAGAGTCTCTGCTCAATTTTGGTTTGCTGGTTGTTTGGTTAACACTGCTCGGCTCTTTGCTATGAATGAGGTTAAGGTGCAACGGAATTTAGAACCATAAAACCCCGCAGTGTTTTGACTATACTAACAGCATACCTCATTACCTTACAGAAGACAACTGCTGACGGGTAGTTGGGTTTAATGGATGTGCAGTCGAAGCACCCCATCGGTTGCTGCTTTGACACCCCCAATTGAGCAACTTGCAAGAATATTCGACTCGGCTTGAGCTAACTCGATCTGCTATATGTTTTGTAGGACAATGGCACAATCGTTGGATTCCCAGGCGCGCAACCGTATCACGGGCCTTGTCTGTTGGAAGAAGAATGCGACATTCTGTTGCCATGCGCCAAAGAAAAAGTTATAACGGCAGAGAATGCTGGGCGTATTAAAGCGAAAGTAAAACACAGCAGGATTTTAAGTTGGAGTTTTTTGTAGGTTTTAACTTTGCAATATCATCTAAAGTAGAAGATATTTTGTCATAAGTAGAAAAAATACCTACAAGTGGGATTTAAACATATACCTGCGATAATCAGGTGCGGTGTCGAAGTTGCGACAGCACGTGCATTATACCCCTCTGCCACCGTAGTCCAGGATTGATACGAGGATTTGTTTCATCCTGAATTTTTTATTAAAGCTGCGATAGAAACTTCCAAATCATTTTACGTTTTCAATAGTGGATTTCATAGAAAAAAGATCAAATTTAATGAAATTGGGCTTTCCTGATTATCTCTATACAAATCATTGGCGTATATTGTCGAATTACAATATTTGCAGTTTGGCTTGTCGCGAATACTAACTTAATACTACTTCCTAAAAATAAGTTTTCCGCGATTTGTGACATAGCAATATTAAATTTCCTGTTTGAATTAATTGCGAAATATGACCTCGAGTAACTTTTTTTGTGGCGTGACTTCGTCACTCCTTCATAATTGACCAATGAGCGCTCCGATTACATTGTGGCGGTAATTTTCACTCATTTAAATAATCTTGAAATTTTCAGATAATTGCGGAGGGTGCGAACGGACCAACTACACCTGATGCCGATAAGATTTTGCAAGAAAACCACAAGCTTGTTATTCCAGTAAGTCTCAAAACGATTTTTTTAAGTCATATCATATTCCATGCGATTCAAAGCTTTGAACTGTTAAATTTTAAAATATTTTTTTTGATTGGGTCACAATAGCTTGATTTTATTTTGGACTAATTTGTTTCAGTACAAATTTGTTTGTTTAATACGATTAAACATCTAAATTTGTAGGATTTGTATTTGAACGCTGGTGGTGTGACGGTTTCTTACTTTGAATGGCTCAAAAACCTCAATCACGTCAGCTATGGACGTCTAACTTTCAAATACGAAAAAGATGCAAACTTCGATTTGCTAGGTAGGTTTATCCATGCATGGAATTCAGGCTCACTGCATCTGCTGAACCCAGAGTTGTAAGTCGAACCGGGCTTTTCGGTCGATTTCGGGCTTAAGATTAACAAAATTTCGGCTTAATTCAGCTCTTACACTGCGCCTTGTGTTTCAGAGGCGTTGTAAAAAGAAAGGAACATTTAACCGTTTACTTTTTTAAACCTAACGTAACTTAGGAGCTTTTTCGGGCCTGTTTTGGGCTTCAAATTATTGTTCAGGTTCGGGCTTATCTTGAGAACTGAGCCTATATGTTTAGCATCTACGTTATATATTTTTAGTAATTATGCACGGCACATAAAACAATACAACCAAAAGAAACAAAATAATTTTTTGCATTGTAGACAGCATTTGCTGAAAGTTGTAACATTTTACGTTGTCAATGAGAATTACTCATTGGTAATTTTTACGTTGTCTTGTTATGCAGAGAGCGTTCAACAGAGTTTAGAAAACAAGTTTTGTAAATATGGTGACAAAATACCTATTGTTCCTTCCGAAGGATTCGCATCCAAAATTCATGTAAGTTTAAATTTAGAAAAATTTTGCGCTATTTTGGTAGTTCAGATTTTGCGAAAATCAGCAAGAGTAGTTAGTTAGACATGAATAAACTTTGAATTTTCAGGGAACCGACCTTATAATTTTTTAAGGTAATGGTCTTGACTGAAAACTACTTTTTACTAGTGCAGAATTTTGCGGACTTTAATCTCAACTTTGAATTTTTAAAACGGAAACTTAAGTAATTAAGTACAAGAACAATTTAGATTAGGCATAAGCAATTTAACCTTACCTGTTACGCTTAACCGTCTTTAAAACAAATTAGAATTTTTTTACACCATTGGTTACCGGGGGTTAAGCTAGGCCATAAAAAGATTAACCAAATTCGTTTGACAGGGTGCCTCCGAAAAGGATATCGTCCATTCAGGATTGGCGTATACCATGGAAAGATCAGCTAAGGTAATGCTAAAGAGCAGCGTATTTGATTCGAAGCATTTTTTTCCCCTAATTTGTTTGTTTTTACGTTTTATTTCCTTAACGTCAAGACCGTAGTTTTTAATGTTGGACTTCTCGATTTTTATTTTATCAATAAAATAGTTTTTCCAAGGTTAGTGTAATTATTATTAGTGTAATTACATGTTATTTACCAATTTGCTTTGGACAGGAGATAGCGAAGGAAGCTTTCGGTCTTGGAGTCAAGCTTCCACCTGCTGCCCACCTCAGACTGTTTAGGCTCACACTGTTCCTTTGCTAAACGTCAAGCAGGGAAGCTGTGAATACCAATTTTTATAGTCTTTGGTTTGACCCGACCGGGAACCGAACCCAGGTCTACCGTTTCAGCAGCATACCATCCACTCGACCACTGATTGGTTGAGTCCATTTCGATGGTTTAGAGTTACGTACTGAATCGTGATTTCCAATCATTTGAAATAGTGTTAAATATGCAAAGACTAGTGAAGTTTTACTTCTCTGTTTATGTTCTAATGTGCTCTAATGAGTTCGTGCAGCGAAATCATTCTATCGGATTACATTTGATGTTGGAGTTCGCATTCAATTCAACTCTACTCCGTCAAGTGGCAAAAGAATCAACGCCTTTTTTTGTTTTTTATTGAAGTGATAGCGTCGATGAATCTCCATTCTTTTAACTACTAAATAAATCTATTCTATATGCTACCGCCATATGTATGCAATACCAACCTACTTGACGTTTAACGTTGAAAGAGACGATGTAAACTGTGAACCTTCACCTGAGAGGTAAACACTAAACAGGTGGCAGCTTGACTCGAAGAATGCAAAGTCCCTTGGCTGTCTTTTATAGCTTAGGTAGTTTTAAAAAACTGTTAATCGGTTGCATATTTACAATAAAACTATTTTCAGCAAATTGTGAGAACTGCACGAACGTATGGACTTGGATTGGACTTGCGGACAGCGGCTTATGTTAATGCCATTGACAAGGTCTTCAAAGTTTATAGCGAAGCTGGCTTTACTTTCACTTAGTCTGCATAAAACAAAAAGCATGATTTCATTGAGTTTTATCCGAATTTTGGTCGAAATGCTTGTCACTTTAGATATTGGCCTATTTCAGTTACTATTGTATTTCAATCGATTAGCACTTTTTTCAATACTGCAGCACATACGCTAAACGTATGACTTTGTAGTTAATTTAAACTTAGATAGAAAATTTATGTTCTTATATGCCATTTGTTTGAAAGAACAATGTTTATTGACTTGCTTTAAAAGGAGATTCCTGATTTAGATCCGCTTTCTGCAAAACTTTCAATCAGTTCTTACTACAGTTAATACAAGCAATGTTTTATGGTTCAAAAAAAGTTGGTTTCTTTGCATTTATTTTTGTCTTTTAGTCCGTTTGAAGTACCGGTAATGGTTCTGAAAGTTCACGCTTGAAGCATGCAATGACATTATGATCGTTTGTATTGAAATTGAGATCCGAGTTAAGAATTACATGCCCTAGCAGTTTGTAACTACATTTTGATAAACAAGGGTTTTTGCTGGTGCAAATCTGTTTGCAATATGTCTTTGAATTCGTTAAATTCCTCTTCGGTTTGAAGACGTATTTTTTATTAATCTCAAAGTACAGTATTTTGTTCGAATTGGTTTATCTTTTTTGAGTATTTTTATAACCTATTGTGTAGTGTTGGAGTGTCACGTTTTGGAGCAGTTTAATCATCAAATCATGATCTTGGCACAAATAATCTTAAATTGTATGTGTGTCATACAAACTGTTCAGTAATGTCACAAGCGCAGTTTTTTTTTCTATTTTGATAAAACTTTCCAGTTTTATCACGTATGTTGTATTCTTGTTGTCACTGCTTGTGTTGGCACTTTACCCAAAGTTGTGCTATCTAGGAATAAATAATGATATGTTATACCTATTTGAAGGTTTTGGTACCGGTAGATGCTAGTTGGAATTAAGTACTAAGCTATAGCTTCAGATTTCAGTAGTCTAGTGAGTAAACTGCTAAAGCAGTAAACTGGTTGGCTTCTTGGTCGGGTCAAACTTAAATCGATCCAAATTAGATCCGGTTTCCAGAGGTGGGCATTATTGTTTTTTAATTTTGTTGAGGATTAATTGCGCTGCCCTTTCAAAAAACAGAATTTTTTTTTCGGTTAATAGCGCAACTTTATACTTTGAAAAATTATTATAACAAAGAAATTGGCTGCAATCGCATTATTTTCATGTAGGATTTAGGAACGAGTTCTCGTGCGTCGAGCTAAAACCAACCACATAGTGCCGTAGCCTATCAAATTTAATCAAGAGCAGCAAAACTCGTTAGCACTTCGTAACAAGCAAGTTTAACTTTTATTGGCACGCAGAAACAGCAGCATTTCAAAATGTTTGTCTGTCATTCGGCAACGTTTCGGACGCAAAATATCCTTTCCCAAGGAAAACAAACGTTCTACTGCAGCGCTGGATGAAATTGGGGTGTTATAGCGAATAAATAAATCTTTCAGGAAAACATTAGGAAAATCTTTCTCTTCCAAATTTTTGTTAGGTGGTTGCTCCAAAAACTTTTTAACCCATTAAATCGCAAATTTTGCTTTTTGAATATTTTTTATTTAAAGTATTTCAGTCTTCCCTACTGAACACATAACAGATGAAAAAAATCTGAAAAATTGTATATCTTTGTTCATTGAAAAGTATGTTGGTACTCTATTAGGGTATCGTAGGCACGAATGGCACTGTATAAACTTTATCAATTAAGAAATTCAAATAGTCAAAATGCAACTAAATTCACATAAACTATAATGACGTATGCAATAATTTTGATAGGGGGGGCAGCGATAAGAATCTTAATGTGACGTCATAATTTAATTTTTGACGTCACTATAAATTCTAATTTTTTAAACTTTTTTTCATTTAACATCAATTATGGAAAAATTATACTCGTACATTTTTGGATAGCTGGAGTTTTGGCCTCAGTCAATGGCTTAAGATCAGTGTTGGAGTACTCGACTACAACTCGAGTACCATTTTTTGAGTACTCGTACTCGGTTGGTACTCGTACTCGAAGGTCAATGTACTCGGTACTCGGTCAAAAAAAGCGCCGAGTACACGAGTACATTTGGTCTTCGCTAAAAGTAATAAACAAAATGAATTTTTGATAGTAAACTGCAGCCAATAAAACCCCCTAATTTATTGAGTTACTTTTGCTGGAATCCGTGCAGACCGCAGCTGAACAAACAGCTTTTTAATGGTGAGAACGAGCGAAATCAAGCGTTGGAATGGTGGTAAAGTGATTGGGTCGACAGCGCATAGTATTGCTTGACAACAAACGCCTTTCTGCTGCAGAAAACGTGTGAAAGTTGCCGCAAATTTTAATTTATTTAGCAATTAAAGTTACATACCATAGAAATCGAGCCACGCGTGTAACAAAGACTGCATCAGTTGGGTTAGCATTTAGCGGTTTCAGCTCAAATGTTGATAGAATATTTTCTACAGTAGATGTATTACTGTAATCTCCCAATCCCAAATAATAGTTTTACTGTGGTATTGGTAGGGGTATACGAAAAAGCATAGACTTAGATTTGGAGGCAATATTTTCAGTGTTAAAGGCCACCTAATGTCTGCTAACCAATGCACTTAAAATGCAATAAAAAACTATTACTAATCGAATGCTGAAAACCTGGCTTAGATGCACTTTCTTAGTTTCGAGCTTTCGCGTTTTCAAAAAATGTCATGACGTCATTAGACCCAGGAGTTTGGTGCCTTCGACTGATTTATCTTTGCAGAGGATAGGCGATTTTGGAAAGGCATGTGATAACAGCTTGCTAGTCAAAAAGTGTTATGCAAAAGAGGCCTAATTAGCTCAAAGTAGTTGCATTGCCAAGTTCAGAAGTGACTTTCCCAAAGCAATCAGCTTTTACTACCAGGATTGAACAGCAGTTTTATTACCAATAATGACTCTATCACTCTAAAACTCCAGGACAAAATATTTTTATATAATTATAAGCTTGTAATAGTTTTGTCTAAAATATTTTTTTATGCAACAGTAGTCTACCGGTAATGGGTACGGATATGCCGGATAGAATACAAAAACTTTTGTACAGTTGGAGTTTTAGAGTGATAGAGTCATTATTGGTAATAAAACTGCTGTTCAATCCTGGTTGTAAAAGCTGATTGCTTTGGGAAAGTCACTTCTGAACTTGGCAATGCAACTACTTTGAGCTAATTAGGCCTCTTTTGCATAACACTTTTTGACTAGCAAGCTGTTATCACATGCCTTTCCAAAATCGCCTATCCTCTGCAAAGATAAATTAGTCGAAGGCACCAAACTCCTGGGTCTAATGACGTCATGTCATTTTTTGAAAACGCGAAAGCTCGAAACTGAGAAAGTGCATCTAAGCCAGGTTTTCAGCATTCGATTAGTAATAGTTTTTTATTGCATTTTAAGTGCATTGGTTAGCAGACATTAGGTGGCCTTTAAATTTAGGTCAGATAGAGATAGCTTAGTTGCATAGTCATTCTGTAGCTGAGTTGCAGCTGTAAGCAAAATTTTACTTTTGCAAGAAATTGATAAATTAATAAGTCAAGTCTTTTGATAACGCATGTAAAATGCGTTTGAAATATAAATATGACTAAGCACTAATTAGGATTATTTTACAAAAATGGATGTTAGATCTGAAATTAAATAATAGAACAATAAACAGGTAAATATACAGAATAAAATACTGTTATAAAAATACAGTTTTAGATAGTCTTTAATTAAATGCATAGAAGAGCACAAGTCCGTTAATCGTTGATCCCGTAATTACGAAGCTAACTTTTTCATTAACTCGTTAATCCGTAAAAAGTTTTTTCATGATAACGGACTAAATTAACTCCCGTTAAGTTCTGTTAATTTCCGTTAAAATTTTTATCGTTAACATCTTGCACCATTCATTTATTATAATCAGGACTGCCATAACGTCCTTATTTCTAAGATTTGTCGTTATTTTGAAGATCTGCGTCTTAGAAAATATTTTTGTCCTTATTTCTTAGAAATTTCCTTATTTTGACTTGTGTCCTTATTTTTGTTTTATTGTAGGGGTAGTTCTCATACAGCGGATGAATATCTTTGCCACGAATAACTCTTTTCCGCTTCTCTACAAGCTGATAAGTATTGTTTTTTCCATGCCTGTTAGCAATGCATTTGTGGAGCGTGTGTTCTCCTTGTTTCAGCGCAGTGGAGTAAAGAAAGAAACAGCCTTTCTGAAAAGACAGTCAAGTCTATTCTACAAGTCAAAGTAAACTTAGAAGCGAGCTGAGGTTAGATGCAACAGATACTTTGTAAGAACAAAGAACTGCTAGATGAAATTCTATCTAGTGCAAAGTATAACTAGACTCTGGTCGCACTGGCATGAATACCGTACACTTTGTTTTTTACATTTCGATCTTTGTTATTTTATTATCATTGTGTTTCCCTGCTGTCCTTATTTTTGGTTTCATTTTGATGGCAGCCCTGATCATAATGGTACAAACCAGTTTGCACTGGTAACACTTGTTGCGTATTAGTACGAGCTTTATAGAAGAAAGCGAAGAAAGGAGCTCTTTTTTGTAGCAAATAATAAGCTGCAGCCTCATAGGTCTATTAATTATTGCGGTTCGCAATTTCCAAAGATTTTCCAATCGCAGCTTCGTTAGTGCATTTGAACTTATTTTTGTCTTGAAATTAGATTAGACTGTAAAATGCAACTTCCAAAACACAAAAAAGACCACCTGAGCAAAAAATTTTTCCTTACAATCAGCTCAACAGCTTCAATACGTGCTCTAAAAGCGAGTGAATATGAAGAAATGTATATTACACGCAAAATATTAACGAATTTACGGACTTTCTTAACTTCCATTAATTAAAACTGAAAATAACGGATTAACGTTAACGGAGGTGTGAAGTTTGTTAACGGACTAGTGGTTAACGAAGCTAATGTTTTGCATTAACTTGCCCACCTATGATTAAATGTTAATTGAATATAACATTAAGTCGCAAAAACTCCCAAAAAATTGTTGTGGGTAATCATATTTGGAGTAGAGGACTTTGAAAGCTGTGATTGATTTGTGATTTATTTGTGATTGAAAGAAGCATACGGTATACGAGGTGTCGCTATTAAATAACAAGACTGGTGACATAAAGCAATTTTATTGAAGAAAAAAAGGTCATTTTATTTTGTTTCCCCTTTGATGTATTCTCCCTTAGCATCAACACAGCGTTTCATTCGGATTTTTGTAAAAAAAAAAGAACACGACAACACCCAAGAAAAAACAATCAACATTGCCTTGAATTTTTATTTTGCTTTCTTAATCCGTGGTAAGTTTGCAGTTTTCCAATGCATGGACTGCCTCTTTGTCTCGGGGTCGTACTGGAAAATTCATGTCTCGTCGCAGGTACAGTAATCACACTGTCTAAAAATTTAGGGTTTTCTTCAATTTGTTTTAAAATGTCAGCGCAAATTTCTAGGCGTTTTTCTTTTTAATCGCTAGTTAAAAACTTTGAAACAACTTGTGCACAGATCTTTATCATAATTATGCAGATTGTCAGGCACTACTTGCCACACGGTTTCTTTGTCAATGGACATCCTCTCTGCTATCAGTCGAATACTAAGCCGACGATCTTCTCGGACAATTTTTTCAATTTCTCGGATATTGTTAGTGGATTTTGATGCGGTTGGGCGTCGTGAACGTTCATCATCTTCAACATCAGTCCGGCCCAGAGTTGTAAGTTGGGCCGGGCTTTTCGGGTCGGGTGCGGGCATAAAGTTGACAAAAGTTTTGGGCTTAATTCTGACTTGATAGGTACTTTTTGTCTTGGGTACACAAAAATATAATCAAAATAAGTTGGCAACATTGCTAAATTTTTCAGACCGAACTTAACTTTCGCGTTTTTTCGGGCATGATTTGGGCTTCAAATTAGTTCTCGGGCCGGGTTCGGGCTTATATTTTCGGGTTCGGGCCGGGTTTGGCTCTGGGCTAGTCGGCCCGTTTACAACTCTGGTCCGGCCTGCACGAAATCTTTTGAGCCATTCAAAAACGCTTGTTCTTGACGTGCATTCTTTGCCGTAAACTTCAATCAACGCTTGAATTTTACCAAAAATTTCAAGATAATTCTTTGCTCAGTTTTAGAGTTAAACATTTTTCGGCGGCAGCAACAGAACTTCTTGCAACAATGAGCAATTTGCTGCTTCTGCTAGCCAAGGTTTTTTCCGACGTGCAAAAAAAACGTGCACTTGCTTTCAATGTCAAGGTACCTAATTTGTTTAAAATATAACAGTAATTTTGCGAGTAACTTGTCAGAAAATTGTCGCCTGCAGTTGTGCGCCTTCTTAAGATCCCACTCACAGAAAAAAACGCATTCGTTTATGTTTTTGCGACAAATTTTGAGCTGTTACAACTTAAAAATTTTGTTTGCTTAACTTGTAAAAGTACTCGTACTCGAACTTTTTTACGGTACTCGTACTCGAGCACATTTTTCAATATCAGTACTCGTACTCGAAGTTTTTTGCGGTACTCGTACTCGGAAGTTGAGTACTCGACTCCATCACTGCTTAAGATAAAAAGAATTCGCCTCAATTTTTGCTCCTTTGTGAAAATTTGGAAAGTTCTTTGATTGTAAGTCATTATTTCTTTTGCTAAAGCTCATGCTCTTGTACAGAAAGTGAAAAACATCAATGTAGTTTTAGTCTGTAATCATAAAAACGAAAATTGGAAAGCTTGCAACGTATACTTATGCGAATGATAATAAATTATTTGGATGTAAATGGTCACCTACCACCAGGCGCGTAGCCAGGATTTGGAAAAGGGGAGGCTATTTTGAAAGAGTGAGAAAAGTGCAAACGTCCTTGACCCGAATTTTCATTCTTCTTGAATCAGTTTCACACGGTTTGTCCGAAAATTGAGACAGAATTTCTCGGAAAGCTCGGAATTTCAAAGGTTTTTTCCGCCCAAAAGCAGGTGGTCTCGAAAAAAAAAAAAAGGTCTTCACTGAAATTGAGACTGATTTTTCGGCCGAAATCCTAAATTCAAAGGTTTTTTTCACATTTGGAAATTCAAACTTTCGAGGGGGGGCTGTTTTCCTATGGGGGGGCTATTTTCAATTTTTCACAAAAAATCGGCCTCAAAAGCACCAAAAACGTACGATTTTGCACACTTCACAAGCCAATGGGGGGGGGGCTCGAGCCCCCCCGCCCCCCCCCCCCTGGCTACGCTACTGCCTACCACAGTTAAAACTATTTGCCTCTTTGAAAATCTAGCAAAAAAAACAATTGAATAAGTAAGTGAAGACCAAAAATCATCAGTAGCTGATGTTGCATCTTTCATGAAGAGGCATCTAGAAATATCTGATAATGGAAATTGAGCTCTATTATTGTAGGCAATAATTCCAAAAATGGTTTCAAATATTTTACATCAGTAATGATACATTAAGGAGTATTCCAATACCTTTTAAGTTTTTGAGTAATTTTAAACATAATATCTTTTTAGGACATGTACCATGACGTTTTTGATTAACCCCATCCTATACAACTATGTCATTATCGTGGCCCCCTACACCCCATCATATTTGTAATATTGGAGCGTTCTCTAATCCAATTCTGACACCGGAAACTTTTATCTCAAATCATTTCCGTAAAAACAATGTTATATTTCATGCACAGAGCTGGACAGCGCTGTTTCGAGTTTTTAGCTCTCATCGGCAGCCCTCAGCTTCTCTAACAAAGTTATTCCCCAGCTGGACAAGACTCTTGGCCGAACTGGACAAACCTTCAGGGTTTGCACAGCGGCAGAGAGTTTGTAGAGAATAAACGATTTTTCACTTGTGGTACCTAAAATAAACAAGTGAAAAAATCGCTGAATCCTTGCAGTAAGGATAGCCATAGGCTATCCCTACTGCAAGGGTTCCCCTTGTGTGACCATGGAAATCATAACCGACAAGTTTGACGTCCTTCGTGGTCGACTCCTGGGAAATCATAACGATTTCCACTTTTTTTTTTTGGAAGTCGTTACGATTTCCCAGGAGTCGACCACGAAGGACGTCAAACTTGCCGGTTATATTTCATGTTAGCCTCCATGCAATTATGACGTCATTACGAGACCCTCCACAAAACACAATTACATGGTATGGAAACATTTCTTCATGTAGTTATGACACCAAACAATTATTCAAGTTAAGTTTATCAGCACATTTCTGTAAGAACAACTATCAAAATTACATACCACACCAAAAATGTTAACATAGGCTTTCGTGCCTACGATACCCTAATAGGGTATCAAAGTAATATTACCATATTTACTTTCGCTAAACCAGTTTTTACTATTTTATCGTTGCTTAAGTAAGTATCTACAATGATTGTTCTACACGACTAAACTAAAAATTACGTTTTTAATCTAAATTTAACTAAAATAATTACTTATCTATCTTTTCGAGAGTTGCTACTACTCATTTTTCCATCTTCTGTAAGTTAACTGTCTCTAAAACTAAAACTGAGCAAATTTCGAACTAGCACGCGGCAAGCTGTAATTCAGCTATCTAATCTCCATCGCTATGTAAACAAGTAGCACTTTCAAGAGTTCAATCTTTAGATAATGCAATTTTAGAATGATACCCTTATAGGGTACTGAAGGCATGAATGGGTTAACATAATCTTCTTGAGCTTGCCTTTTGCTAGGCTTGTCGTATAAATTTTGGAATATCTGGTCTTCGACGCTTTCCATACCACTTTCTTCACCGCTACAGCACTCTTTATCTTGCGAAACAAGTTGTATGCTTCTTTCGGCTTTGGTACGAATGTAAGAAGCGTGGATACCTGGCAACCAATTTAGCCATCTTCCTAGCTTATATCGCGGTTTGGTAGCACTGGCAAGAACGTGTTCTGAGTTATCGAACAGATGACCAAATCTAAAAATATTAATTGAGGTAGAAATTTAGCTTTTCGTTAGATTTTGCCTTGTATTGTAAATTTTTTATTGGCGTATAGAGCTTGAATTTAATATCAGTGTAAAATAGTGTACGCGGTATACGTTAAAATTGGTATTTCTTTCTACATTTTTTACAGCCTAAAAAAACTAGCAAACATAATGAACCTGGCTAGAACACTATCAATCAAGGTTTCTAATAGTGGGTGGCAGTAATCCATACTCATCAAACGTTCGGATTTCAGCGCATTTAAAACGAGTGCAGTTGTTAGTCTCGGGTGAACAGTAACACGAACGTGTGTACCCTATGTTTGAAACTTTTTGTCATATAACTGCGTACCCCCGGTGCAGTCATCACGGACCCGAGTTTGGGAAACCGTGCTATCAGTCCTTCTTGGAGTTAATATACACGCTTTTGCGTTTAAGGTAATTTAAGTCCAAGAGACTACCGAGACGTATAATACAGAGCGATAACATGCTGCGCTATGGTGTCTAGCTGGACTTTGTACACAAAGAGCAGCATGATATTGTTCGATAGTTTCTTGGAATTGATAAAATTATCTCCCAATAAAAACATCCATGTTTAAACCATTGTTTTACGTCAAACACTATACGCTTGATTTGGTTTTCTATGCAAAAGTGACAACATTGAACAATAGACAATATCCTGGCTTCTGTTTTTATTTAAATTGATCAAACAAGCGAGATCGCGCATTAGCGATGAAGCTGCTTGTCACAAGAACACAATCGGCCCAGCAAAATTTCAACAATTAGCGCTTCACGCTCAAAATTAAGAAAAGTTGACGGCGCACCAGCCTTCCGTCAAACTTTGAAAAATTGACGGCGCTACGAGTAGCGTCAACAAAAACTTTACGGCGCTAACGCACATCACTGCTTATACTACCACAGCAATTATGATCAATCCAGTAGGTGGAACGGTAACGCGTTCGCCTCTGGAGCAGGAAGTCTGAGGTTCAAATTTCGGGCCGGTCAAATCGAATACAGTGTTGCCAACGGCTCGCCACCTTTGAGACATTTCGAAAGAAACTGTGTTGCCCGGACACAATGACTCGGAGATGGGCCCTGCACACTCGTTACACTCTTCGGCGTAATTCAGCGAGTATAATGAAAGATTCGATTGGATTTGCAAAAAATTTTAAGTTAAAGCCAAACCTGTAATTATTACGTCACAACCACCGAAAACGAACAATGGTGACAGAAAATGGGTGAAGTATAATTTGCGTAAATTTAATGCCGGTAAATGTTACGAACTCCAAGGTAGAGATGGGCTTTTGAGAATAGTTGGCTATTCCAGAATTATTCCGAATAGCTAATACCGAATCCTATTCTAGTTTAAATTAACTTAATTTGCTGAAAAAGTAAACAAACCGTCAACCACTACTGATACCAGAAAAAATTTATTCAACGATTTGCTTAAAGGAGACCTCCTGCCCAGCAAGGCTATATATCATAAAATACCCCACGAAATTCTAACGCTTTTGCAAAAAAAAACGAACTCTCTACGTTTTATAGTTTTGATAAAATCCGCAAAAAACTGCCTGAACCGCAAGTCGATTCTGATTGGCTAATGCTCTGATGACGTAAGTCAGTACCTTGCCTTTCGCTCGTAATTACTCAGGTCTGAAGATTGCAAGTAGGTTGAATGTTTTAGCAAAGAATGCAATGCAAGCGCTTCTAGTTAAAGAGCTTTTAGTCTGGACTAGCAATTTTATGCCCAAACAATGTAATAGACGTGTTCTTAACAGGGAAGTTTTAGCAGTACATTTGTCTAGATCAAATCAGAGCAGATTTCTCTAGCCCAAAACACAAATCACATACAATGACGTCATCTGAAATTTTCCAAAGAGGAACTTTTTGTAGGGCAAAGATATCGTAGAATGGAAGATCAGAAACCGTGGCCTGGTTTGGCACTAAGCCAGGATTTTGCTAAAGGGAGAGGGCTTAAGCCAAAAGTTAAAAAGCGAAAATGTCTAAAGTAGGAGACGTGTTGAGTAAACTAACGTAACTCAAACGTCTCTTAGACGGGGTCTGGGGGCTAAGCTCCCAGCCGCTGGGTAAAATTTTGTAATTTTTTGGAAAAAAAGCTATTTTACGCCGCTGGATCACATTTCGCATGTGTTGAGAGCCATTTGAAAGAATTAGATTTTTAACATTTTAAAGCCAATTGAAGAAATTAAATTGTTGTCCAAAACACGTTTAAAATCTTGCATTTTTTTTGTTGTTGAATTTTTTAAGTGATTTGGCCCACGTAGAGGTAAGTAAGTAGTGCTGGGCTCAAGTAAGTAATTATATACTTAAGTACAGGGTGTCCCAAAAAAATGACACCATTTTAAAATTTAATAATTATGTCCATTCTTACTCAAACAGAGTCAAATTCTAGCTACATGCACACAGATATTATGTGTTTTCATGTTTTGGTTTTCAGGTATTTTTTATTTTAAGCCTAAAAATGCCATACAGTAGTGTTCTAAAATGGCCCCCGCGATCACCTGACTTGACCCCTTGCGATTTTTTTCTTTGGGGCTATGTGAAAGATTTAGTTTACGTCCCTCTTCTGCCCACAAACGTAGTGGAATTGAAGCAGAAAATTTCTTCAGCATTAGAGACTGTTACAAAAGACATGCTGCAGCGAGTTTGGGATGAACTCGGTTATCGCCTAGACGTTTGCCGTGTTGCAGGAGGAGCACACATTGAAAATGTGTGAATTTCTGAAAATCAACAAGCATGTGTGCTGTACTGTCGGCAACGCGTAAATGACAATATCTTTTAAAATAAATTATATCAACTTATATGCCTGTCAAGTTTCATTGGTTTCGAGTTATAATTTTTGGAGATATTTGGATCTCAAATGGTGTCATTTTTTTTGGGACATCCTGTACTTCAGTAAAATTTTTGTTTATTACTTACTTACTGTAAGTTATGATTGCGATACTTAAGTGATTTTGTAATCGAGATAAAATAAAACCTATTGTGCTAAATCGTATCGTGGCAACACAGTTTCAGGATAAGAGTATCGTATATCTCTGAATATTAGCCATTCTGGCATATAAGCCGACAAATTGAGCTGACTCAAGAAAAACAGCCCTGAAACGGTGATTTTATAAAAATTCGCATATAAGTCGACCCTGCAAATCATAACTCGTCGTATGCACCCTTCACGGCAAAAGGTTGCAGAATAGAATAAATGAAAATGATAACCACTTTTTTGCTTGTATGACCAACCAATCACAGACTGTCATTATAGATGATATTTGATTTAGAATGCTTCGTTGCATTTAGCATTGTTCGAGTTGTAACTGTAGCAATTAAGCTATCATAATGTTATTTCGTTTGAGTGCGATCAGAGTTATGTGCCCATAAGCCGATTCCTTGGTTTGGCAAAGCTATTTTTTGGAGTTCTAAACCCCGCTTACATGCGGGGATATACGGTAATTATTTACACCCTGAAACTATCATACGTATCTTAATTACACGACTAGCTCTCTGGGTTAGATTGTTTTGCTGAAATTTTAAGTTTGCTTTTCAACATTATTAAAAATTAAACCCAACTATGCCGAGCTTAAGTGATTGGAAAGAACGTACTGGCAGGATGTCGGAAGTTTGGAAACATGTTCTTGTTAAGTTCTTGTTATAGATAGCCTAACCTACACCCACAGTGGTAACTTTTGAAGTTTTTTTAATAGCTTGTGTTGATGTTATACACTTTGTTTATGATGTTGAAGTGCTTGACTTGCCAAAAATGGTGTAAAAAGTAAAAACCCTCAAAATTGTTTAGAATGTAGTATTTGCTCCAATATAATTCATGTTAAATGCATTCAAAGTACTTCTCAAATTTACTCTTTGGAGCCCAATGACCAATACTCTTGCTTCAAATAACTTACAGGAAAAAAATATGCCTTTTCCATGATCCAACAGTAGGACATCAACAGATCTATCTAAAAATATGAATAATTCCCGTTTGCGAAATTTATTAAGCACTTACAGACATAGGAATAACAGTTTCACTGACTATTGTGATATCCATCAGTTAAAAGATAACATTCCTAAGCATGGATTATCTGTGCTACATGTTAACGTAAGAAGCTTGATTAAAAATATGTCAAAATTGGAAGAATTAATTTTAGGTATGTCCAAAAGTCCAGATCTTATTGCAATATCAGAAACTTTGCTTACAAATTCAAAAACTGTGAATGTAAATCTGCCGGATTATAATTTTTTTTGTGAAAATTCTATAAAGGGCAAAGAAAGTAGTAAATACGCAGCTGGAGGCGTCGGGATGTTTGAAAAAAATCGCTATCTATATTACATACAAATTCAAGCATACAGAGCAATGCTCGTAAAGGCCTCTGGCTAGAGCTTGCATTAGCAAACCAAAAAAAGTTTGTTTTTGGTGTGATTTATAGACACCCCCATAGTCAGGGCATGGTATGGAATGGATTGGAAAATGGAATGGAACGGAAATTTCGGTATGGAATATGAAAGATGCTAGAATGGAATGGAATGGAAGATTTCAAGAATGGAATGGAAGACAATCTTCCATACTTCCATACCGATTCCATACTATATTTTGTGCATTGTATTCACAGAAAAATACATACCGATTTCGGGTAGTGATAATAATAATGTCACAGAAGCATAGGTGGGCACAAGTCCGTTAATCCGTTATTAACGAAGCTAACTTTTTCATTAAATCGTTAATCCGTTAAAAAGTTTTTTCATGTTAACGGACTAAAGTAACTTCCGTTAAGCTCTGTTAACTACCGTTAAGGTTTTTATCGTTAATATCTTGCAGCTTCGTTGTGCATTCGAACTTGTTTTTGTCTTGAAATTAGATTAGACTGTAAAATGTAACTTTCAAAACACAAAAAGACCACCATAGCAATAAATATTTCCTTACAATCAGCTCAACAGCGTCAATACGTGTTCTAAAAGCGAGTGAATAAAACGAAATGTAAATTACATGCAAAATGTTAACGGATTAACGGAGTTTATTAACTTCCGTAAATTAAAGCTGAAAATAACGGATTAACGTTAACGGAGGTGTGAAGTTTGTTAACGGACTAGTGGTTAACGAAGCTAACGTTTTGCATTAACTTGCCCATCTATGCACAGAAGTATTCAACTTCAATATCTACGCATATTATTTGTCGACAAATCGCGGTACTTTGGTAGTGTACATTGCGCAAACAGTGTACGTGTTGCATCATGGTAGGTACTGGAGAATTTTCCTGCCGTCGCCAGCATATAAAGTCGAAAGTTCGTCGTTTGTACACCTGTTTTTAAATCTGTATTACCTAACGCGTATCAAGTTACCGCTTCAAAAGTTGAATAGTTATTGCTGCACTTACTCTTAAAGGGTACCTAGCAGGGAGCCCGGAGACTACCCAGGGCATGAACTCGCGACCCGCGTAGTCATAAAGAAAATTCACACAGCATGCAATAAGCCTATGTCAACAAATTATTTAGTTTTTCCGCCACACCTTGCTGCTTAGGAAATCGGTGTCTGAAATTATTGTCTCTGTAATGTCATTTTGAGTGTGGCCAGTTTTTAGCTTTAATAAGATAACAAAAAATATACCTTTTTTCTGTGCGTGCTTTAAAAATCACTATTTGCTTTGTTTTTATTCATTCAGTGAATTTTGAGATACGTTTAACTTGTTGATGCATTGCTAGTGCTGGCAACGCATCTATTAAAAAACCCGTCTGTCCCGTCTGCCCCGTTTACCCTGTCTTTGCCCGTCTTGCGAAATGCTTTTGATTGACTGTTTTCTTTGCTTGCAATAAAGTTGTCTGTTGAGACTACTTCTACTTTGTTTTACTGTCGAGGAAATAGGCGGGTTGGGAAATTGATCCACTTTTCAATTTCCAAGATCTGAATTCTCTGGGTCTGAGTTATCCAGAAAATTTTTTAATAGAAGTTGTCAGTGCTCTTGAAAATTCTTTTTCTTAGCTACTCTGGTCTGGCAGAGTGAGCATACTTAGCTGTAGAATCAGCTTCAGCGAAGTCTCAAGTTTAGATTTGTTTTTGGTCTGGCAAAAGCAAATTGAAGAGACCGAGATCAGTCTTTCTATATCAAGACAAATTTTTTCTGCATCGAGATCAAGATCAATCTCCTTCTACATCATCGCGCTCGAGATCAATCTTTCTACATCGAAAATCGGACGTCCTACAGAAGACTCCGCAGATTCGAACTTCCTGCCTACAATAACGAACGAGAAAATACTAGCAATAAGAACGGTACTGTACTAACTTTTAATTGTTGACGTTATAACAATTGTTAAAGTGTATTGACTAAATTGTTTGACCTTAAGTGAACTTTTGTGATTTAAAATTGCCTTCTTTTATGTAATATTTTGTCTATTTTTTAACTGCATTATGTCCAAAGTTGGTGAGAATCGTGTCCCTACCGGTACCGCGCCTGAAAAGTCTGAGTGTGAGGGCAACAATGCTCCACTTTCTCAACCTACTGGACACACCGAGGGTGGGGGCTCGAAAGTTCCCACAAATATTGCCCCTAATGACGTTGCCGACAAACTTTTGAGAGATGCTCGTCATACAAAACGGGAACTTCTCGGTAAAATTTTTGAAATTTCGAGGGAACTGTCAGGTTTTTCCATTTCCGATGACGTTTCGGAACCGAGGGCTAAAATTGGCATGTTGGAACGGGAGGTGGACCAATTCTTTGATTTGATAAACAAAAAAGAATTACAATTTTCGGAACTCGGCCAACAAATTTCTAAGGAATTCGGTTACTTAAAAAATAAATTTGAAGAGCTGGAAGAGCGGCCCATTTTACCCTGCGACAGCGTGTCTGCTGTTAGCGAAACGTCCAATGCCTCTTCCTGCGCTCTTGCCCAAATTGATTTAGACCTTAAAAAGAAGGAGTTAGAGTACGAAGCCAAGCAGTTTGCTCTAGAACTTGGCCTGAAAGAAGCTCGTTTAGATGCCGAGCAACGGAAGTTAGATGTTTTGAACCGTTCGAGATCGGCTTCCAGATGCAACTCCAAGGTGGGATCCAGGGCCTCATCCTCCCTTGGTAGCCATGGGTCATTTTTGGGATCCCACAAGGGACTGTCCTCTTTGTTTGAAAAGGCTGAAAAAAGTAATTTTACTATTCAGTCCAAAGTTGTACCTGAGACTGATCACGGGGCCGCAGTTTTTAGCTCAAGTCCGGCACATAGGGCTGAGCCCCCCGTTGTAGATCGTGGGGCCGCTGCTAGCTCATTTTCTCGAGCCGAGAAACAGGATACTACCGAGCGGCAAAAGTCGAGTTTGCCGCCGAGGTCTGGCTTTAAACATACTGTTGATTTTGATGAGTTATCGGGGCCCAGTAAGGTAGCGCCTGCCCCTGAATCTGCCCCGCATACAAGTGGCGTTCTGCCGCCACCAGGTTTTGAAAAGCATGCACGTGGCGTTCTGCCGCCACCAGTTTTTGATAAGCATGCGCGTGGTGTTCTACCGCCACCAGTTTTTGATTCTAAGCCCCTAAGGTTGGAGGAAAGTTTTAGTAAGCGCAAACCATGTTCTGAAGGTGATGTTGTTCAAAAAACTCTAGTTGTCCCTGGTAAAGATAAAGTAAACGATCCTGGTTATGTAATTTCTTCTGAAAAAATGAATTACACAGAGCAGCAGGAAAACTTTTTTCAGTATCAAAATAGCAAAACCTTTTTGGATAAAGCTGCTCTGATAAAGTATGAAGGTAAAACCCCATTCATCTTTTTTAAGAATAGAGTGGAAGCGCTAATGGCTTCATGCCCGTTTGAAGGAATGAGGTTGACAATTTTAGAATCGTCTTGCATTAATTTGGCCCTTCAAGTGTTCATGAATATTGTCGCTGATTCCCCCGAAGTGTCGGAGGAGGACAGGATTAAAATGTGTTTGGACAGGTTGGAGCAGAAATTCGGCATTAGAGGCGGATTTCTAGCGGAGCCAGAAGTTAGGAAAATCCGCTATGGTAGTAAATTGTCATCTGGTTCTGCTAACCTTTTGAGAGAGTTTAAAAGTGAAATTTCAACTTGTTTGATTTACGCTAAGGCTTATCGCAAAACAGATAAATTGGAGGGTCGCTTTGTTTTGGATTTGGCGAAAAGGTTGCCGACTGAAGTAAAACAGAGGTACCTTGATTTTTTGTTGATGAAATTTGAGAGCACGAATGAGCCAAGTTTTCAGAGTTTAATCGATTTTATTAGCAGGGAGGAAACGTTGAAAGGGACAGATTTTGGCTTCATGCTTTTGGGTGACGTTGTAGAAACTAAGAAGTTGCCTGATAGGGATAAAACCCCATCTCTCAAAGCGAGACAGGTTGACGCTGAGTCGAGTGCGTCTCACAAGGCTCCCACTCCGGAAAAAGGGTCCGTTACCTCTAGACTTGAAACTAAAAACGGCCCTCATGATCATTGTCCTGATAGTGTAAAGAATTTTGAGGATAAACCTTCTTGCTTTTACTGTTCGTTGCAGGGTCGTAGCGAGCGACATTTTCTCAGTAAATGTAATGCCTTTTCTAGATTAAATGCAGACGCTCGCAAGGAAGCTGTCGTAAAATCAGGTCGTTGCCTAAATTGCTTGGGACTTCATTTGGTTAGACAGTGTCCTAGGCCGAATAATTGTCGTAAATGCTCACCGGATTTTGATAAGAAGCACTATTATCTCTTGCATGATGCTTTTATTTTGAAACCTGCTGCTAAGAATGAAAATTCTGTTGTCGTGTCTCGCAATTTGCGAATCGAAAAGGTTAAAGCAGCGTATAATCGGGTCACGGCTGCGAGAATTTTTAATCCCGCTACTGGAAAGCAAAAGTTAGTGTACTGTCAGCATGACCCCGGCTCCCAATTGACTTTTGTGTCTAGCACGCTAGTTCAGGACTTAGGTATCGTTCCCTTTGATAGAACGTCCTTTAAACTTGACACTTTAATTGGTGCTAAAGATAGTTTCGCTGATAAAATCACTTTTGCGCTACAATCTCTAGATACGAATGAAATGTTTTGTGACATAACAGCTGTGGTTCATGAACCGTGGAGTGACGATGCGGAAGGGCTGCCGCATAGGCAACTTTTGAACGAGTTAAAACACTTCGAGGATATTGAAGTGTTTATAATTGATGGGTGTGACGTCGTTGACGTCATCATTGGTAATGATAACGCGTTTTTGATGACAGTGATTGAAGAAAAACGAGGTGAATCACGTGATGAACCGCATGCGATTTACACTCCTTTGGGCTGGTTGGCTTCTGGTGGTAGGGCGGTTTTGAGTGGCAGTGTTGCCAATAGCAAGAGGGTGTGTGGTGCGGTAATGGAAAATGACTTGCCCTTTTCTTATTCTGGTGAACTTGAAAAGCGTGATAGGGAGATTTTGCACTTGAAGGATAAACTTAGAGAGTTATATTTAGATGCTGAAGTCGTTGAACCCTCACGTAATGATGTCTTGGCTAGGGACATAGTGGAACCTCGTGTAAAAATTGACAATGGTCGGTTCGAGATTCCTGTTCCTTTGAAGGCAAATTTTGTGTTGCCTAATAACATCGAATTGGCTGCGGAGAGACTGGCTAGTCTTCGCAATAAGGCGCTTAAGCAGTCGGATGTTTGTGATTTTTTAGTGGATAGCATGTGTGAACTCAAATCTAATGGTTACATTGAGCCTGTTCATGATTCTGATGGTAAACCTGGCCACGTTTGGTATTTACCTTATTTTGTTACCTCGCAGGCGAAAAAACGTATTGTTTACGATGGTAAGAGCAAATTTCATGGAGTTTGTGTAAACGATGCTATTTTATCTGGTCCTGACCTTTTGAACTCCCTTGTTCACATTTTGATTAGATTTCGCAGAGGAGAGTTTGCGTTGATGGCTGATATAACAAAGTGTTACTTCCAAATTAATTTGCCTGCTTCCCAGAGAGATTTATTTCGCATCCTCTGGTTTGAGAACAACGACGTAGAGCACGGTAAAATGCAGCAGTTCCGTTTCAGAGTCCATCCGTGGGGCGTGACGTCGTCAGGTTTTGTTGCTTGTCTAGCTATTCAGAAAATGGTTGAGCTAAATGCTAAAAAGTTCAGTGATTCGACCTGTTTCAATGTTTTAAACAATTTGTACATGGATGACTTGATTTACTCGGCAGATACCTTGGAAGAAGCTCGTAAGGTTGCCTTTGAGTCCATTGATTTATTCAAGTCGTCCGGTTTTAATCTTGTGAAGTGGTCGTCAAATAAACAGGCGATGAGTATTTTAAGCGACATGAGTATTGAGTTGCTAGCTCCGGGTGTTCGGGAGCTAAATTTAGAGGTGGATGATAACGTTGTTTTGCCATCAGCAAAAACTCTGGGCTGTGTTTGGGACACTGAGTTGGATTTGCTGCGCATTCAGTGTAACTTAGAACCCCCGGCTAAGTATACTCGTAGGAACATGCTGAGCCAGGTTAGTCAAAACTGGGATCCGTTGGGATTTTGTGGCCCACATTTTCTTCAAGCTCGTTTGATTTTGCAGAAGTTAGCTATTGAAAAGTTTGATTGGGATGATATTGTCCCCGATAATGTGGTTAAGGAGTGGAATAAATGGCTTTGTTCGCTTGAAACGTTGAAAAATTTTGCGATACCGCGGTGGTATTTTGCGGTTTCGTTGCGCTGTAGACTGGATGATGACGTTAGTTATGAGCTTCACGCTTTCAGTGATGCGTCGAATCAGGCGTTTTGTTCTGTTGTTTATTTACGTAGAATTGTGAATGGGCAATTAAGTCTGTCGTTCATCATTGGCAAGTGCACTATTGTTTTGTCTAGTCAATCGTCTTGGACCATTGCTAGGAAAGAGCTTTCGGCGGCTTTAAACTCAGCTAAACTCATGAAATCAGTCTGCGATGCACTGAGTATTCCTGATTGCCCGAGATTTTTCTGGTGTGATTCTAAGACAACCTTGCAGTGGTTAAAAAACCCAAATTTGCGGTTGCATAGATTTGTCGCACGTAGAGTAAGTCATATTTTGTTAGTGTCAAACGAGTCGGAATGGCATTTTTGTTCAAGTGGCATGAATGCTGCTAATGTGGGCACGCGACCAGATCTCATACGAAAAGCAGAAGCACGTAACTTGTGGTTAGAGGGTCCGTCTTTCTTGCGTGAAAGCATAGCTTTTGAAAATGAGACAGACACTGTGTCTATGCGTAGAGCTGCGTGCTCAGTTGAGCTTGACGGTCTCGATCAGCTGATCGAGCGAGCATCTTCGTTGTATGAATTGCAGAAGAAAGTTGCATATTTGATGGCCTTTGTCGAATATTTTCGTTGTTGTCGAGTGAAGAACTGTGCCTTTGAAAAACCTACTATGAATGCTGAATACTTAAACAAAGCATTAAACATAATTGTTAGATATGTTCAAAAGAAGGTTTATGGTGATGCTGTTGAGGTGTTACGTATAAAATCTCCAGATGCTATTGATGATGTTATTAAACGTCTTGATAAGTCTGAGAACGATAAATGGCGGGTCAAGGAGTTTCGTAAATTGAAAAAGTTTCGACCTTGTGTTGACAAATTTGGTTTGCTACGCATTGAGGGACGATTGGAGAAATCGCCCGAGTTGTGTTTTGATTCCAAACACCCCCTTGTTCTGCCCTCTAGACATCCTTTGACTAGGCTAGTAGTTTTGCATCATCACCGCAAAGACGAGCACTGCGGTGTTCAACATACTTTGTTGTCAACCAGAAAAAAATTTTGGATCGTAAATGGAAATGCAGCAGTGAAGGCTTATATGCGTGACTGTGGTGTCTGCAATATTAGAAGAGCTAAGAAAATTGAAACTTTAATGTCGGATTTACCATTGTCACGTACTAGTGCGCATAAGAAACCTTTTGCTGATTGCGGTATCGATTACTTCGGGCCTCTCATGTTTAAAGAGGGGAGGAGTCTCAAAAAGGCCTGGGGTCTGCTGTTTACGTGTATGGCGAGTCGTGCCATTCACGTAGAAATGGTTGTTTCTCTATCATTAGACGAGTTTTTGCTTGCATTTGCTAGGTTTATGGATTTGCGAGGTCCTGTTAGCAATTTGTATTCAGACAATGGTAGTACGTTTCAAGCTGCGTCTAGGAAATTAACCGAATTGATTGAATCTCCGGCGTTTCTAAATTCTCTGAGACAGAAAGGCATCAACTGGCATTTTATACCACCGTATGCTCCACAGCAAGGAGGTGCGTGGGAGAGTTTAATAAAACAGTTCAAAATTGTTTTGTCGAGCGTCTTAGAATCTTCAAGGCACAAGCCTACCTCTGTTGAGCTTTTGACTTACATTGGAAGTGCTGTGCGCATTGTCAATGAGCGCCCCTTAGTACCTTTAAGTGACGATCCACGGTATTTTGCTGCAATCACTCCCGCATCCCTGTTGACCCCATTTTTTGACCCTTACTCCACAGTGGGACAACCGCATGACAGGGATATGCTTAGGAGGGACTTCCGTTTTAATGTGGGCCTTTCTCAAGCATTTTTGGAGAAATGGATTTTCTCCTACTTGCCGCTTCTCAATGTTCGTAAAAAGTGGCAAAAGTTGTCTGAGAACTTGAAACCTGGGCAACTGGTTGTTTTGGGAGCACCTATAGACATCGCAAAAAGGGGAAGCTATCAGCTGGGTCGGGTCCTTGAAGTTATCCCCCAGCTTCGGAATGGAAAACCGATAGTGCGCCGGGCTAAGATAGCTGTTGCTAGATACGATCAGGACGGGAGGGTGAAAATTGAGCATGTCCTAAAGGATATTTCGTGCCTGGGATTGGTTGAGAATGTTGGGACGTGAGCTGTTTTCTCACTCAATTTTCATGTGGTACCACACAGTCCCACCAATTTGGTATAATGACGATCATTGCAGAGTGTTTTTTATTGTGTAACGTGCTACTTGTGTTCGTGCATGTATGGTATATAATGAGAAGCTTTTTGATGTTTTCATATTTGCTCGTGTATTTTTTGCATTATGTAATGGTAAAAACAAAAAAAAATGCCGTTATCTGTGTACTATGTATGGCTGGCTCGTTTGAAATTCTACTTAATGTGTAATTATTCCATGACTGTCATAATTAGGGGCCGCACTGGAGAATTTTCCTGCCGTCGCCAGCATGTAAAGTCGAAAGTTCGTCGTTTGTACACCTGTTTTTAAATCTGTATTACCTAACGCGTATCACGTTACCGCTTCAAAAGTTGAATAGTTATTGCTGCACTTACTCATAAAGGGTACCTAGCAGGGAGCCCGGAGACTACCCAGGGCATGAACTCGCGACCCGCGTAGTCATAAAGAAAATTCACACAGCATGCAATAAGCCTATGTCAACAAATTATTTAGTTTTTCCGCCACACCTTGCTGCTTAGGAAATCGGTGTCTGAAATTATTGTCTCTGTAATGTCATTTTGGGTGTGGCCAGTTTTTAGCTTTAATAAGATAACAAAAAATATACCTTTTTTCTGTGCGTGCTTTAAAAATCGCTATTTGCTTTGTTTTTATTCATTCAGTGAATTTTGAGATACGTTTAACTTGTTGATGCATTGCTAGTGCTGGCAACGCATCTATTAAAAAACCCGTCTGTCCCGTCTGCCCCGTTTACCCTGTCTTTGCCCGTCTTGCGAAATGCTTTTGATTGACTGTTTTCTTTGCTTGCAATAAAGTTGTCTGTTGAGACTACTTCTACTTTGTTTTACTGTCGAGGAAATAGGCGGGTTGGGAAATTGATCCACTTATCAATTTCCAAGATCTGAATTCTCTGGGTCTGAGTTATCCAGGTACATTGTAATTTAATAGCAGCATTAATGTTACACTTGACGACCTTGATAGGTTTGACTTGTTTTTTCTTTATTTTGAGATTGACAATTTGCCCAGTCGTAAATTTTTGTTTTCTTACATCGTCACGAAAACTCGTATTTGCTATTTCATTCCAGTTTCAGCTTAATTTTATTTATATTTTTAGTTTTTAAGCTTATAGTAATATTCTTTTTGGTGTTAAAGCTTGGTATTTCTACTAGGGTAAATGTGCAAGTTGATGTGAAAGTGTTCCAACTCGAAAGTTGGATCATATCCCGGGGAAGCCACACGGGTATTCGCTGCGCAGCTTGACTCCGGCTTACTGGCCCAGCGTAGACTTTTCAGACGTGGTTGCACTCAGTAACTCTAATATACAGCGAACTGTATTTAATCAGATTTTATTGAAAACAGAGACTAACAGGCAACAGAAAATGATCTAGATTTTTGCCGGTAAATAAACGCCTTCCAACTTAAAATTCCAAGAATCAAAAATAAAAATGTGAGCTGTTTGCTTCACCACTAAAATCCGAAACTAAAAGCTACCAACACTCGCGAGACAGGCCAAAGTGCCACGTGAGTGCGACGTAATTGAGAAAAGGCAGAGCGCGAAATTAACAAAAAAGGTGATTGGCCAAAGTAACTTGCAACAATTACAAAAACCAAAACAGTGCAAAACTAATGCGTAAATAAGGTGAAACGGCAAAGCGGCACGTTTCGCAATAGGTGATGCTAAAACATTGCGGCCCCTTTGAAATGAAACACAGAGTTGAAATTCAAAAAATAAATAACATAACAAAGGTGAAAGCATCATAGTGGTCAATGATCACACCGTAACAAAATTAATAGCATTTTAGTGCTCAAGGGATTTAAAATATTTCAATATAAATAAGTGCTTAGCCATCTCGAAGGCATCAACTTCAATAGAAATCGAAACGTCAAAATAAATAGGACTTTAATTTCATATAATATTTCAAAAGTTGATAGAGAGTTGCCCAATTTGCACGAAGAGTTCATTTATATTTCATAAATAAAAACAGTAATGAACGACACAAACAGTTAGCAATTAAAAGACAGTTAATCTTAGTTTAAAATTTACGAATAAAACACTACACAGGAGCAATTTTAGAGACATCTCTTAAAATATACTCGATCTTATCGGGTCCTCCAACGGTGCCCTTTGCCAGTACCGCAACAGTGGCGCGACGAACAAGTTCCCTACCATTACGGATCTGTGGGTGCACTAAATGGATGCGCCCCAGACGATAAGCTCCTCTTTTAGTGATGTCTTCCAAGTCCCCAAAAAGTACTAACTGGCCTGGGTAAAGATTCTCCTTGCAGGTTTTCCATTTTTTACGGCCCTGTAGATTTGTAAGGTACCCCTTAGCCCAACTTATCCAAAATTTATGAGCCAAAGTGGCATTGTAAGTATAATCCCGTCTTAGGTCACCTTTGTCATGAAATTTACCTAACGGGGTATTTGGAGCGAGACCCTGGCCCAAAAAACACGAAGGAGTAATAGGCAAAAGATCGTTAGGCTGATCACTCAATATAGTGAGAGGACGATCCAAGGTGAACGTTTGCAATTCAATTAGAGTGGGCAAGCGTCGAGCGTGACCCACAACTTGGCGTAACGCGGTTTTGAAAAGTTTTACCATTATTTCCCAACTTCCGCCTTGACTCGGCGCGTAAGGAGGGATTCGTACCCAGTTTGTACCTTTTTTACGAAGTGAATTAGTAAATTTACACGATCCGAGTAAATTTGGAAGCGTGTCAGCCGCAGCACAAAAGGTGCTACCATTATCTGAATAAATCGTTTCAACACTTCCGCGAAGGTTTGTGAAACGCGAGAAGGCTAATAAAAAGTTGTTTAAGTCAAGTCCAGTAACGATTTCCACATAAAGGCAGCGAATGCTAAGACATGTGAATAGCAACCCCCATGCTTTGCAGTCGCTCCGACCCGGGCGATACATTATAGGTCCCAAAAAGTCAGTGCCACAGATTTGGAAGGGTTTATTTGCCCTAGTGACACAAAAGGAAGGCAAGTCACTTAAAATTGGTCTCACAGGTTTTGCCCTTTGCAATGCACACTCAACACAATCAGCAATATAATGTTTAACACTTCCATTCCCAAAAATAATCCAAAATTGTTGGCGAGTCTGCATTAACGTATACAAAGGTTCCGCATGCCCGGCCAAAATATGCTCATTTAGCAAAATAAGACGAGTCAAGGCATGCCGACTAGGAATTATGAACGGGTGCCTAGTATCCACAAGGAGTTCAGCGTTTTCAAGACGTCCTTCAACGCGCAACATTAAGTCGGAATCTACACGAGGACGAAGATTTCTTAAGGATTTTAATTCATTGAGTTTACGCATTTGGTTAGGGTTCACAACGTCTCGGCAGTGGTGGCCTTAGGAAAAGGGGGGCCCCTGTGCAAATTAAATAGGGGGGGCCCTTTTCTTTACACACCACTTTAACATGTTTTATCTGCACTTGCAATTAAGCGCAACAATGCATTTCATAAATAACAAGACCAGAAGACCAATGCAATTGCAGCCCTAATTAAATCAAATGTTTGTTCATAAGTTCCTCTCATCTAGATTATCAACTCAATTAATTGCAGTAAATTAACGTAAACTTTCAGCAATTGCTTACAGTATGCTTGTGTTATTACAGAATATGTTTGAGTACTTAGCAATAATGTTTGAATGCTTTATACTGCTTAGCATATGATATACTGTATACGTTAGTCAAAAACCTATTAAAGCCATTGCTGAAAGCAGTTGAAAAAAACAAATGGAAAGACGACTACCTGAGTCATAGGCGTAGCCAGGATTTTTGATTGGGGGGGGGGGGGCCAAAACCACAAATCACATGCAATAACGTCATCAGAAACTTCGAAAGAGGAATTTTTTGGTGGGGCAAAGATATCGTAGAATGGAAGATCAGAAGTCGTGGCCTTGTGTAGGCATGTAACCAGGAACTCGTTCAAGGAAAGAGCTTAAACCAATAGCTTAGTTAAAATGAGAAAATGTGTAAATTGGGAGACGTGCTTAAGTAAAGAAGTGTACTGTAATTCAAATGTATCACAGACGGGGGTCTGGGGGCGGAGCCTCCAGCCGCCCGAGGTTATGGGAGTCTGGAGGCGAATCCCCCAGCCGCTGGACGATTTTTCGTAATTTTTTGGAAAAAAGTACGTAGTTTTAATACCATTGGATCACATTTTACACCTTTTCAGAGCCATTTGAAAGTACTAGATTTTTAAAACTTGAAAGCCAATTGAAAAAATTAAGTTGTTTAGTCCTCCTTTTGCTTGCAATTTAAGTCCAAATCACGTTTAAAATCTTGCATTTTGTGATTTAATTTTATTAGTGATTTCGCCCAGGTAGGGGGAAGTAAAGTACATTCCCTCCTGCAATATTTTAGCAGTAAATAACAATTCAGTCGATTATTTTCTTTATAGATTATTGTTTTGTTTAGAAAACAACCAGTTATAGGAGTACATTTACGGCCAGGGGCCCAGGCTCTCTCAATTCAAAAATTTGTTCAATGAGCATTCCCTATACTGAAGCTAATTTTTTTCAAAAGTATTTTGTTGCATAAAAACTGGCGAGGTGGAGGTGAATTGTAACTGAAAAATGTACAATAGATAGTTATGCCTACAAACCATGTTATTGCCCGAGTCGGATTTACATTGAGTTGGGCCCCTGGCACTTTGAGATTTTTGCAATATTTTCGCGCCAAATACAGGTGAAGACCAAAAAAGTCTTATCTGAGTGCCATGTGTTAAATCTGTCCCTGGTTATTGCATTACATTCATAAAAAGGTTAGATGAGAACCTCAGTTAGCAACTTTTAGGATAGAAACGCTTAATTTCACTCGGGTTATACGTTTAAATTGGTTGGCAACATTAAATTGAAGGAGCCATGGACCCCTGAAACAGTATTATTGTTGGGGGCCCATATAAATTAGAGGGCCATATAAATATTTTTGTAGGGGGCCCCTTAAAATTGGTTGGCAAAAATTAAATTAAGGGGCCCTGGCCCCTGGATCAATATTGTTGTTGGGGGGCCTTTTAATTATTATTGTAGGGGGCCCATTTAAATTGGTTGGTAAAAATTAAATTGAGAGGGCCAGGGCCCCCTGGCTCAATACAATTGTTAATTACTGCTGTACGGGTGTACTGTTATATGCAAAGATGCTAAAAGAAACTGATGCTGAAGAAACAACAGTCTTTTTTGTGACATTTTTATCATGGGTAGCATTTCAATTGGGGGGGCCCCTGGGCCCCCCCTGGTTACGCATATGACCTCAGTAGCCTAACAGTAGCAAGCAAAAAAAAAAGAGTAGTAAGTTGACTTTACCAGTAAATTTTTATTATCTGTTTACTAAATCTGACTTAAAAGTTAAAAGTAATATTGTCTTGGAAAGGGGGATATGTGTAATAACACTTGGAACAAGTGCATCTTGAGGGAGGGGGTACATATGTAATGACACTTAAAACAAATGCATAAATTTTTTATCGTAATTTGCTATAGTTTTTCATAGTCAAATTTTTCTGCGCGCGATAGGTCAAATGGGGGGGGCCAGAAGCGGAGGGGGGGGGGGCCTTGTGCATTTGCACACTTTGCACATTCCTAAGACCACTACTGCGTCTCGGCTTAAGTTTTTTAGAATTTGATGGTAATCATTAGGAGTGCCTTTTTGCAACAAACTTATAGCGGCCCCGAAACTTTGATATTGAACAAATCTGACCGCATTCATCAACGCAAAGTTTAAATTAAATAACCAGCATCAAGTTTACGTTTTTCAAACTTTATCTTTTTAGACTTAGCAGCAATAAACTCGTTGAAACCAAGCAAGTATGCGAAACGCTTTTTTAACGCGTATAAGTTAGGCGATGTCTCGATCAGTTTTTCGGGAAGACCGTCCGAACAATCCTCACCCATCAGCTGACCAGGCACCGAGATCGCCCGCACGGTAGACTGAGAGGAAACAGGTTTGGCGTCCTCTGAGCCCTGCAGGAGAAACTCGGGCCCATCCAGCCAAAGGCCGAGCAAGTCCCGATTTTTAAAACTTTTTTCTCTCGTGCCAATGTTAGCAGGATTTATTGAAGTGCCAACGTAATGCCAAGAATCTGGCGGGTACACAAGAATAATTTTGTCAATTCGCCGTTTTACAGAGCGCGACAAATGTAATTCCGAATTAGTGATCCATTTATGGACAACTTGCGAGTCGGTCCAAAATTTAACAGTACAAGAAAGATCTTCGAGGGCTTTTAAAGCTTGCAACATTAAATCGCTACAGATTTTAGCAGTTTCCAATTCTTTACGGGAAATTACCCAGTTTGATTGATGATTTAAAACAACACGTGATCTACCTGAGATAAAACTCAAAGTAGCACAGCCATTAACAATTCGACGCAAATAAATTACGTAAGAAAAGGCATTATCAGATGCGTCGCAAAAACCATGTAATTGATAAATTGCAGAATCTATATTTTCGCAAGGAGCTTCGTTACTTGCAAAACAATAGCGCTCTAGTTCGACGCACGACAAGTCTTTTTACGAAGAAATCCAAGAATTCCAATTTTCAATAATATCGGCAGGTAATTCATCATCCCAAGCGAATTTATCCGTAGCCACCCTCTGCAAAATCAATTTCCCTCCCAGAAGACAAGGACTAGCTACTCCAAGGGGATCGCAATTACTAGCGAGTTGACTGGCGATCTGGCGCCTAGTAGTGAGAGGGGAAAATTTTTTATTAAAACTAACTTTAAGCTTGTCATTTTCCACGTCCCAAATTACTCCTAGAGCTTTTGAGTCTGGCATGGGTTCGGCCCCAATAGTAACTTCACTAATACAGTAATACTTGGAGCAAGATCACATTGTGGAATTTCAGTGCGTATAGCTTTAGCGCATGAATTAGAAATCCACTTTCTCAGTATAAATCCCCGGCTATCAAAAAGTGCAGTAGATTCCCGAGCAACCTTTTCAAGTTCAGACAAGGAATCGTTAGAATATAAAACATCATCCATGTAACGATTTTTATCGACAACGCTTAGCGTGACGTCACTAGCGCTTGTAGGATTTTCCGAAATCAAAGTTTTAATGGCGAGTAGCGCAGCGTAAGGAGACGAATTTATTCCCCAAACGTGTCTCGAAAAACGAAACACCTGTGGTATGCCAGCCTCCAAATCACCATTGCTAAATATATTCGAAACTAAATAATTCGAAACAAGTCTCTTTGTGCTTCTGGCACAGCGACCTGGAAGAAGCACTTGCCTAAATCAGCCATGCAAGCAAACTTACCCAACCGAAAACGCGTCAAAACCTCCACTAAATTATTCAACAAAATTGTTCATGCAAGCACGGCCTGATTCAATTTCAAACAGACGCCTCCGAAGGTTGCTACACCATCATACACAACTCGGGGTTTTCCTTGTTTGGTCACAAAATAAGGTAAGTACCAGGGGCGTATTCTCCATGCATGCAAGGCATGCATTGCATGCCTAGTCATTTAGCCAAAAAAGAAAATAATAATTTGGACAAGTACAAGTAAAAATTTAAAACAAAATCAAACTAAGTTGCCACAGTTACAGGAATTCACTTTCAAGTCGAAGTAGCAATAAATAGTCTTGCGCTTAATTCATTGATTTCAGTTTTAGCCTGTTTTCAGCATATTGCTAAATTACAAAAAATAATGGCAACACGCATGCAATTTTAAAATTGCATTCAACGGCTCAAAAGATCGTTGTGTTTCAAAACGATTACGAACAAAATTAAATAGGTTTGAAAGCTTTGATTGGCGCATTGTTTGCTGCAAAAGTTTTTTCGTCCGTCTAGTTTCTTGTTTTCGTAAAATATAGTCTCTATTTTGATTTTACAGTTGTTGCAGTAAATTAGCTTAAGGCAGGCCACAAACAATGCGCCAAAGCAAAGCATGCAATTTTAAATATTGCATGCGTGTTGCCATTTATTTTATGTGATTTAGCAATATGAAAAAGGCGAATAACTAAGCGACAAAACCAAGCCGTGAAAGCCGGTTGGTATTGGCTTTAAGTAATGTAAGTCAGAGTTAATTTTTGATACGGTACTGTTCGCACTAGTTAGGCTAAATGTTGAGCTATAAAAGTGAAAGCAAGATGTGAAATCAATTTAAACAAAGAGTTACCGGTAGTTGGTTCTGTTAGTATTTAGTTAGCCTAAGCTAAAGCTAGTCGTAGAATTTGCATTTGGTTTGCAAAAAAGTTTTTGGGACAATCAATAAATTACCGTTTGATAGTTTTGCTACTTTGCTTGTGCTTTACTTGTTCTTAAATAAACTAAACAAGGCCACGCCTAACCGTATATACATTGGACTAGCCTCCCAATAGCATCTCTGGCTGTTGCCAGCAGGCTACGATATATTGTAATGACATGAGGAAGAGGCTTTGAAAGTAGGCTATGTATTTGCTATTCAACAAGTTGGCTTAGCTTAGTTCTGCAATTAATGTTTTTGCTTGAATGTTATTAAGCCTACTTTACTGTTAGTGCTAGCTTAGTATGGTACCGGTAACCGGCTACTGGCATCGCTGGCACATATGAAACTGCTAGACCTGTCACTGTTTGTAGTAACACTAGGCAGACTTGTACTGGAACAGTAAATGTACAGTACACTCCAATGTGTACTGGAGAGCAGGGCCACCGAGAGAGGGGGGCAGGGGGTATAATGACCCCGGGGCCCATGGACTTTGGGGGGCCCATGGGCTTCAGGAAGGCTCGAAAGAGGCCCATCAAATGACATTTAGAAATGAGCATGTGAGACCTTCTTTTTGGAGATCACCTGATTTTGACCATAAAAAAAACGTTAGATTTCCAGTGAAGAACTTTTTTTTTTTTTTGAGATCACATCATAATTTGGACAAAACTGCGGCATTGTCTCCGTCTGTTTTGGAGTTCATAAAACCTGAATTCCGTCATATTTCAGCTGGCCACGGGCCTATGTTCGGCTCTCGGCGCCCCTGCTGGAGAGAGGAGGCCTAGTTGCAATACCAGACAATTTATTAGTGGTAAGTTGGTTTTTTATTTTACTGCCTGATAATTAATGACGTCATCAAAACTGATGACGTCATCATAACTGCATGCCTTATCTGAAATGTCACGCTACGCCACTGGTAAGTACCATTTCGGCAAGACAGAGTGTACATTATCGACACTCTCGATCCATCCTTCTTTGGTAAGTTCAGAAAACGTGTCAATGAGCGTGTGTTTAAAACAGGGTTTTTTAAGGCGCTCGTACGCAAAGATAAAGTACGTTTTAGGGCAAGTTCATAATTATCAGGCAGAGTTTCAGTTAGTTCTGCTTTTAAGGGAACTGGCATTTCAAAACTCCCATTTACCACTTTAATATTAGGTTCAACTAAAGAACGTGCCATATCATCCTCTCTCGAGTGTAGCAACTCTTCATCCTTAAGTTCAATTTTCCGCAAATTCTCTTTTAGACTGGCATTTTCAAGCCAAAGATTCTCACACTCTCCAGCATCGCACTTGCACACATTGACTACTGCCCGTCTGCTGTTAATCAGCTTCAAACAGATGTCTGTGCGGCCACCGCTAGCCATAGGTCATGAACGGGTAAGAACATAATTAGGTTCATTGGAACGACCGACGCTCGCGTCGCGTGTTCCTCTGTTTTTACTCGGCCATTTTCCAACTAACAAGCGCGAAATTTCAGACTTTTGCTTATAACTCGAGAACGGTTTGGTCTAGCTACATAAAATTTTGACAGCAGTTTGAGATTAATGAGTTGTATGTTTGTACACAATTTCGAGGCAATAGGTCACGTGACTTCGGTTTTAGAACCCGAAAGCCGCCCCGCAAGTTTGGCGTAAAGAGCGGTCTCAGTCAAAAACGGCTTAAGCACGGCAAAAAATATTTCATAAGGTTATATGTCTCAAGATACCCTTTCATCCCAATCAACCCAATTTTGGCCGCGATGAGGTTTATTGGAACGACCGACGCTCGCGTCGCATGTTCCTCTGTTTTTACTCGGCCATTTTCCAACTAACGAGTGCGAAATTTCAGACTTTTGCTTAGAACTCGAGAACGGTTGGGTCTAGCTACATGAAATTTGGGCAGCAGTTTGAGATTAATGAGTTACATGTTTGTACCAGATTTTGAGGCAATAAGTCACGTGACTTCAGTTTTAGAACCCGAAAACCGCCCCGCAAGTTTGGCGTAAAAAGCGGTTTCAGTCAAAAACGGCTTAAGTACGGCAAAAAATATTTCATAGGGTTGTATGTCTCAAGATACCCTTTCATCCCAACCAACCCAATTTTGGCCTCGATGAGGTTTATTTCTTTTTTTTTCCTAATTTTTGTACGCTCTTCTTCTCCTAAACCACAAAACATGGAAATCTAATTTTTGTGTAAAGTTGTTGAGCTGCAAATGCAATTATTTCTCCCGAAATTTTTTGGGGCAACTTCACCGGGAACCCCCCAAAATGGGCCCCCAGAGATCCATTTTTTTAACGGCTCAAGCTAGGGTGCTAGTTGTTTTTGATATCAGTAGATATTTAACAGACAATCATTTTGACATAGTTTGGGGGTGCCACTCCCCGGTGACTCCCTCAAATGGACCCCCCAAAAATCAATTTTTGAAAGGCTCAAGGTAGAGCTCTACTTCTTTTTGATATCAGTAGATATTTAACAGACAAATATTTTGACATAGTTTGGGGGTGCCACCTCCCCGGGGACCCCCCCAAAAATCAAGTTTTTGAACGGCTCAACTTAGAGTGCAAGTGTTTTATGATATCAGCAAATATTTAACAGACAAATATTTTGACATAGTTTGGAGGTGCCACCCCCCCAGGGACCCCCCAAATGGACCCCTTAAAAATCAATTTTTTGAACGGCTCAAGCTAGAGTTCTACTTTTTTTTGATATCAGCAGATATTTAACAGACAAATATTTTGACATAGTTTGGGGTGCCACCCCCGGGAACCACCCCAAAAATCAAGTTTTTGAACGGCTCAACTTAGAGTGCCTGTGTTTTATAATATCAGCAGATATTTAACAGACAATCATTTTGACATAGTTTGGAGGTGCCACCCCCCCAGGGACCCCCCAAATGGACCCCTTAAAAATCAATTTTTTGAACGGCTCAAGCTAGAGTTCTACTTTTTTTTGATATCAGCAGATATTTAACAGAAAAATATTTTGACATAGTTTGGGGGTGCCACCCCCCTGGGGACCCCCCAAAAATCAATTTTTTGAACGGCTCAAACTAGAGTGCTACTTTTTTTTTGATATCAGTAGATATTTAACAGACAATCATTTTGACATAGTTTGGGGGTGCCACCACCCGGGGACCCCCCCAAAACTCAATTTTGGAACGGCTCAACTTGCGTGCCAGCCTGTTTTGATATCAGCAGATATTTAACAGACAAATATTTTGACATAGTTTGGGGGTGCCACCCCCCCGGGGACCCCCCAAAAATCAATTTTTGAACGGCTCAACTTAGGGTGCCAGTGTTTTATGATATCAGTAGATATTTAACTGACAAATATTTTGACTCCATTTTTCTGGAGATTCCATAATCAGATATTTTTGAATAATTGCTGATTTTACGGTAGACAAAAAGTACTTTTGAGCGTCACAGCATTAGCTATGCGTCGGTCGTTCACTGGGTTTGCTGGCAAACTCCCATCTAGTTTCTTTTTTTTTCCTTTTTCTTCCTTTTTTTCCCTTTTTTTTCTTCCTAAATTTTGTTCGCTCTTCTTCTAAACTACAGCACAACAAAATCTAATTTTGTGCAAAGTTGTTGAGCTGCAAATGCAATTTTTTCTCCTGAAATTTTTTGGGGCAACTCCACCGGGAACCCCCCAAAATGGGGCCCCAAAAAATCCATTTTTTGAACGACTCAAGCTAGGGTGCTAGTTGTTTTTGATATCAGTAGATATTTAACAGACAAATATTTTGACATAGTTTGGGGGTGCCACCCCCCCCCCAGGAACCCCCCCAAATGGACCCCCCAAAAAGCAATTTTTGATTGGCTCAACTTAGGGTGCCAGTGTTTTATGATATCAGTAGATATTTAACTGACAAATATTTTGACTCCATTTTTCTGGAGATTCCATAATCAGATATTTTTGAATAATTGCTGATTTTACGGTAGACAAAAAGTACTTTTGAGCGTCACAGCATTAGCTATGCGTCGGTCGTTCACTGGGTTTGCTGGCAAACTCCCATCTAGTTAGAATTTAAACCTTCACGCTCCCCCAACACGGTGAAAAGAAACTTATCCGATTGCCCGATAAGCAGGTCAACACTTTTACGATAAGAAAAGACAGGAATTTGTACCCCTTTAAAGTGACAAATTTTGGACGTGTCGATGCAATGAGGTAAAGTGTTTTCATCATCTCAAAATTGGACACAATCAATGCCACTTTAATGCCATAAGTCTTACCATCGGCAAGCGATGTCAAATCAAAATCAGAATGCCCGTTACATTTAGTAGTAAAATCACCCAGAGTACGAATCGCGGTAGAGGCATTTAAGTTACGTTTCAATCCCAATTCGTTACACAGCCTTTCGCTAATTAAAGTGGCCTGTGAGGCAGTGTCTAACTGCGCATAAGCTAGGGTAGATTTTTTAGTGTCTGGGTTTATGACCTGTACAGCACAAGCACGTAGCAAGACCTCACGTTTGTCAGCAGAGTCGATTTTACGATTATCCATAACATCATAATCATTAGCCGATCCAGAACCGCTACTAGGTGCAGAACTTGCAGCCTCCGCGACCCCGAGGGTTTCATCGTCAGGTTTTACATAATAGTCATGTAGAGCCGTAGCATGTTTTGTGCGACAGTCAGGTCGACATTTACGACATTTAGATGGGTACGCACAATTGCGAACCATGTGATTCAAAGACAAACCATTCAGGCACCGTTTTGCGTCAAAAACCGTTTGTCATTTAACATTTGCAGGTAAAAGTTTGACTTTATCGCAGTCTGCAAGATAATGTTTATTCGAACAGACGAAACATTCAGGAAGCAGGGATGTGGAAGCGGAAGCTGGAAGCGGAAGCGGTGGAAGCGGTAAATTTTTGTGGAAGCGGTAAATGGGTACCGCTTCCACTTACGTTGTTCGACAATACTCGCACTAACTGTTTTTTTAACACAAAACAAACAATTGAAACATACCATTACAAGAGTTTGTGAAGCCAGCTGTTGCAGAAAGTATCCACTCTTAAACTCGCAAAAATTTGAATCCACCGCTGTTTGCTAAACTCATTGCCCTCAAATGCGAATCGGGGCAATAACTTTTTAAATCTTTGGTTTAAAACTTTATAAATACTGGCAAAGCCATATTTTGCCAAAATTTCAGCAACAATCCCAGTTCACACTTGGAAAACAAAGCTTCGTGGTTTCTCATTTACAAATTATAAAAGGCAGTTAGCAAATACCAAGTTACCAACGCACTATTTTGCAATCTTTCGACTGTTGGCAAATCTCGCAAGTTACTATCGATTCACAACGGGAAGTTTTATTACTCAAATAAAATCAAGCTTTTTGAAGTAACGTTAGTTAATATAGTTTTTAAAATAATTTAATTTCATTGTCATTAAAGTATTATGAAAGAAAACTGAGTATTTTGATGTTGCTTTCGCGTATTCCATTTGACGATTCTTTGCGGTAAGTAATTTAATTGTGAGTGTGTAGCGTTAAATTTGGTGATAGGAAAATTCTCTGGGGACAATAGCGTACGTTTGTAATGTTTGGGTTCGTGAATCACGAAAAAAATACAAAAACAATAGTCGCAGTGCGCTCACTTTCTCAAAACCGCTGTTTTCATTATTGAATTTAATTTTATTGTAAAATACTAACCTACCAAGCTGACGGTACTTCGGTCGATTTAGTAAAGTGCCTTTCTTGCAACCACCTATGGAGTTCGGTGACGTCTCAAAGTATTTTCCTACGTCCAAACTTTAAACTTGTTTACGATTAACGATATGCAACTCAATTCATTGTTTTTCTCGTGTTTACAAGGCGGTGAGAATTCGTAGTAGATGACGTAAGTATGTAATAAATGACATGCATATTCGGCGTATAAATAGAGATATGACGATTCAAACTTGATATTTGACCAAGTAAATTTAAGTAGCTCGTACTCATAGCCTAATACGTATTGAGCAGTTGAGAATTAAGTAAAATTATTTTTTTACACTTATTTTTACTCTATTAATATTTTTTACACTTATTTTATATTTTTTACACTTATTTTACACTCACCATTTTCGTTGGATTTTTCTTTTATTATAGCCGCTGTTTTCTTGTGCTTTTTTATTGCACTCACTGTTTTAAATTACTTGTTTTAATATTACTTTTTTTTATTGCACGAAGTATTGTTTTTCTTCATGTTTACTTTTTCTGTGTGTTAGTAATGAAATAAATCGTTTTCACTTTTCATTTACATACCAGTAACACGTTGATGCATTTTATTCATATTATTAGCTAAAAATATTATGATAAATTTTGGTAAAAGTGGTGGAAGCGGAAGCGGTGGAAGCGGAAGCGATGGAGGTGGAAGCGGAAGCGATGGAGGTGGAAGCGGAAGCGGTTGGAAAATAGGCGCTTCCACATCCCTGTTTAATAGGTAGGAAAAAATAAGAAAGGTACGGTAAGTAGATTCTATTTGACAAGGCAACTTGGTTGTGAGATGGCTTCATGACAAATAATAATAATAGACTAAGGCTAATATAATAGTAATAAGCAGAATATAATAGGCGATGAAGCAGTGTGGTAAACGGCCGACCAGTTCAGGTCCGGATTTGAAAGAAGCCTTAATCAGGCCCGAAAGTTTAGTTAATCTAAAACACTCAAATGTGTAGGTTTGTTTCTTATACGTTAAGTGCTTTATAAGTTAAGTTATAAATTTGGTCTATGACATTTATTATAACTTAATTAATTTTTTCGCATGCTTGCTTTAAGTAGTCGCCGGTCTGGCGACTCTTCCCTAGGCTTTCGCGCTGGTAACCGATACTGGATAGGCCAGAAAGAACGCAAACGATTACCGGTAAGTATATTCGTAAGGCCCGAAATTTTTCGCGAGCTTCGGCTCGAACCTGACTTAAACAGCCCGGCCCGATTTATAACTCAGCACTGAAGTGTTTCGTATTTGTCTACCTCAACATGGAGAACTTTTAGTATGTAAACTTCTCCATCAGCGAAATAGTGCTTCATATGTTGATTGTCAATATTCAATAATAATCTAGCAAACTTCAGGAAAATACCGTGATCGTTGTGGCAAAGTCAATAGATTAGAATATTTTGCAGAAGCTTTATAATTGATATGATAATGGATGGCAATGCTTGTTGTAGTTCTAGTTCCGATGAACCAGTAGTTATTATTACTGAACCTGACGAAAGCGTGGCTCATTACAGCCTATCAAGCGAAACAATTGAAAATTTTAAAAGTGTGAAGAGCACGAATTGGTCAAAGTCGCATTTCATCTCTAGTGAGAAGTTTTTTAAATTATCGAGTTGCGACAAGAACCACAAGCTTACATTTTTATGCGCTCTGTGTCCTTCGAAACCGGGAGTTCATATAAATGCTGATCCTTCATCATCTGGTAATTTGAGAGTTCACATATCGAGAAGACATAAAGATGCTTTGAGTGAATTCGACTCGATGAGAAAAAATCGACCCAAAAAAAGATGTAGTGAAGTACCGGTAATTTCGTCAAGCGAAAGTGGATCACAGCTGGTGAAGAAGTCAATGATACAAACTACAATCTTTTCTAAAACACCAAAGGGCAACGAAAGTGCGAATAAACAAAAAGAGTTTGAAAAAGCATTGATCGAGTTAGTGGTTGATGCCATGCTTCCTCTATCAATTGTTGAAAACGCAAAATTCATCGGTCTGTTTTCTAAAGTATGCCCAACGCTGAGCGTCCCATCAAGGACAACTCTAAGTCGGCGGATATTCAACGTAACAAGTACAGTAAAAGCGCAACTAAAAGAGATTCTGCATGCACAGGATTATTTATGCACGACGGCAGACATATGGTCCAATAAGCATAGAAGCTATATGGGCGTTTCGGTACATTGGATCAATGCTAAAACATTGCAGCGGGAAAGTGGCGTTCTTGGCTGTTATCGGTTTATCGGCAGCCACACTTTTGATAGAGTTGGAGAAATGCTGGACACTATCCAGAGGGATTTTGGTATTAAAGAAAGAAAAGTGGTTGCAACCGTTACAGACAATGCCTCAAACTTTGTCAAAGCTTTCAAAGAGTTTGGTATAAGAGATGCAGAAGTAAGTCATTCAAACTAAATTACTTCTATATTAAACACAAAATGGTAAAAAAGCTTCTTGACTGAAATCAGGGGCGTCGGAAGCTAGTCATGAATCATGATCAAAGGAAGAGGGGGGAGCGATTGAGAGACCCTAATGTATTACTGTACAAAGCAGTCATTGGGGGAGCGACGGCCCTGATCGAAAGACACGATTGTCATTCGACCGGCGACTTGGCCGAGTAGTTAGAACGCCCGCCTTCTAGCCGGGAGACTGGGGTTCAATTCCCGGTCGGGTCAAACCAATGATTTGAAAAATGTATTTACAGCTACCCTGTTTGACGCTCAGTATTAAAGGGATAGTATGAAAAACAAGCCGGCAAACTCACTTGTTGAGCCCTTGGGAAAAGCACTTAGCATGATTTCCTATCTGTGACTGTGGTAGATAGGTGGCTGGCAACTCCTAAGCGAGCTCGTAAAGCGCTTTTCTGTCGCTTTCTCGCAAAGGAGGATAAAAATATGACTAAATAAAAGATAAATAAATAAAATAGGTCATTGGGCGTTTGTCGCAAGTCTTACATTTGGCAGTGTGTGATATGTGAATGTTCTTTTTTGTTGCTTAACAAACGTATTCAGTTTATTCGTCCATGTGCAATTTCTATATTTTTGCATTGTTATGATTGCGACGACTCACGTGACCCTGTTTGCAATCCCAGTATTAGCTCAACTCTCTGTCAGCATTTTTTAATTTTTTTTTTTTTCAGGAAAATGATGATGGAGCTTGCTTCCAGCACGGCGATGAAAGCGTACACTCATTAGAAGCAAATGCCGGTAGTTTCACAGAGCATGAGTTTCAAAACGAAAGTTTCCAAAACGCTGAATTTGAAGACACAATTACTTTAGCAACACATTTGCGATGTTGCTCCCATACACTGAGTTTGGTCGCAACAACTGACAGCAAAAATGCAGGTGATAAGTGTAGTTACGGAAAGTTACGCCACAGCTTATTTGGAAAATGTTCGGCTCTTTGGAATTCGGCCGGACGTCCTAAATCATCAGAGAAGATCGAAGCAGTTTTGGGTCGCCAACTAAAACTTCCCTGCGTCACTCGCTGGAACTCGCTATTTGACAGTCTTGGTGTTCTAATTAAGCATAAAGATAAACTTGATCAGTTAATGACGACTTTGCATTTGCCTTCATTCAGGGAAACCGAATTAGAGTTTATGGAAGAGTATGTCCTGGTTTTGCAGCCCATTGCCACTGCTCTGGATAGATTGCAAGCTGATAAAGCTTGTTATTACGGTTGCACTATTCCCACTCTTCTGGCTGTAGAAAAAAAACTGAAGCAATTGAATTCCAATACTCTACGTCACTGTCAGCCTCTCTTAAACGCAATTCTTCAGGGGTTTCAACGACGTTTTTGTAAGTTTTTGATGCTTCATCCACCAACAGAGGTAGAATGCAAATATGCGGTAATAGCGGCGGCGTGCAATCCGCAATTTAAGCTGAGATGGTTAACTATCAATCCACAGCACAACACTTCGTTGATGAAAAAAATGGTTCAAGAAATGCTGCTTACGGCTATGAAAAATTGTAACTGCTCGTCTGTTTGTGAAAGCGACGATGCTAAGCGATCTCCTCACAGTTCCGATGAATTTTTTGGTTAGGAAGAGGCACCCACTGATAATGTGTCTTCTGATGACGGCTCAAAAGATGAAATGGAATTATTGCATTATCTTGGCGATAATCGAACCTCCATCTCTTCACTTGAGGATTATCCAAGAATTCGACGAGTGTTTATGAAATATAACACTCCGCTTCCCTCGTCAGCTCCTGTAGAAAGACTATTCAGCTTTGCCGGACATATTTTCGCTCCAAAGCGGGGAAAGATGTCTGATAAGATGTTTGAAGGACTCATTTTTTTGAAGGGCAACTCTTCCTATATGAACCTGTAGATCTCGATAAGATGTTTGAAAGACTCATTTTTTGAAGGATAACTCTTTTCATATAAATTTTTCAGTCCTCTTGCTGAGGTGAAGAATTTGGCTGATTCTGTTGTGCACTTTTAAGTGCATAAGTAATTAAATAGAAAATTTTTACAATTACGTTTGTGCTCTGCAGTGACGTATTTCGTAGTATAGACGTATTACAGCTCGTAGCCTACGATTAGCTGGTTTTACTAAGACTTGCTGTAACCAACGGGCAGGTCACATGTCACTAATAAAATGCATTAGAAAATCTGAAAATCTAATCCCTATACTCAACCTAATTCTGAAACGTACGGTAGACAGAGAAATATCTTGAATAATATATTAACAAAATCTAGTTTAACATGTAGCTCAAACACAATAAAACGCCCTGATGAAAATGTTTTAAGTCGCATCTTTTGGCTACGCCTCCAATCTTCCATCAATGCTATCGCCTATCATTTTGTCAACTTTTGATTAGTGGTAGAATCTGTATAGTGGCGTAACAGCTAGTCACGCCTACCCCTCATATAGCTTTGTTGTTCACAATTGGAATACTGTATCGGGAAAAAAATTAGCTTCTGACAAAAAAGTAAAGGTTACTGAGAAAAAAATCGCTACTGCATTATGATGTCAAACTTCGCAAATAAAACTCGTTACAAAAATGTATCGAGATACATGTATCGGCGATACTGTATCGCGTATCGGTATCGCTAAAGTGGTGTTTCAAAGTATCGCGTATCGGTATCGCTTTAGCCCAATTTCAATGTATCGCGTATCGGTATCGCTTAACGCAAATTTAGAGTATCGTGCCCATCACTGCTAGTAGAACCGTCACTACCACTGTGAAAACTCATAACAAGATTCACTGACAAACAATAAAATACTAAGTTAACGCAACACAAAAAATAAAAAAGAAATAAAAAACAATAAACAAACAAAGCAATATGTAATTAACGTTCTTAACTGAAATTGAAATTGAAGATGTGGTTGGGGATCGGAAATTCTTCAATCGACGAAAAACAAGGATCACTGATTCACTCGCCATTGGAAACGACCAAGACCATAAAGATGAAGACCAAATAGGTCTGCAGAAGAATCGCTGCCAATCGCAGTGGATTTGAGCAGGATGCCAAAAAATAAACTTCGAAACCCATGACCAGGAAACCAGCAAAAAGTCGAGAAACCAACTCACGATCTTCTCCAAACGGCAAAGGAAGTCTAGATAATATTTCTTATGCACCAACCCAACGGCAAAGGAAGTCTAGATAATACAGTATTTCTTATGATAACCGGGGGAGCCACACGGGTATTCGCTGCGCAGCTTGACTCCGGCTTACTGGCCCAGCGTAGACTTTTCAGACGTGGCTGCTCTCAGTGACTCTAATATACAGCGAACTGTATTTAATCAGATTTTATTGAAAACAGAGACTAACAGTAACAGGCAACCGAAAATGATCTAGATTTTTGCCGGTAAATAAACGCCTTCCAACTTAAAATTCCAAGAATCAAAAATAAAAATGTGAGCTGTTTGCTTCACTACTGAAGCGGTAGACTCGGGTTCGATTCCCGGTCGGGTCAAACCAAAGACTATAAAAATTGGTATTCACAGCTTTCCTGCTTGACGTTCAGCATTAAAAGGGACAGTGTGAAGCCTCCGCCGTGTGTGGTAGACAGGTGGGCAGGTGGCAGCTTGACTCGAAGACCGAAAGGTCCTTTCGCTGTCTCCTGGCCAAGGCAACTTGGTGAATAAAATGTAATTACAATTACAAAATCCGAAACTAAATGCTACCAACACTCGCGAGACAGGTCAAAGTGCCACGTGAGTGCGACGTAATTGAGAAAAGGCAGAGCGCGAAATTAACAAAAAAGGTGATTGGTCAAAGTAACTTGCAACAATCACAAAAACCAAAACAGTGCAAAACTAATACATAAATAAGGTGAAACGGCAAAGCGGCACGTTTCGCAATAGGTGATGCTGAAACAGAGAGCAAACTAGTACGGTACCGGTAATCATTAAACAATAGGCAGAGCCTGGGGGCCCGGGCCCCCTGCCTCCCTCTCAATTAAAAAGCAACCAATAATAAAAATGAAGACACAAAGCCTAGTTATTCAGTTTCTTGTAGCATTTTTCGAGTGCAACAGTACATGCATACAACGGCAATTAGCAATAACTTAATATAAATATTGACAACCAGGGGGCCCAGGCCTCTCAATTTAAATTTTTACCAACCATTTTAAATGTACAATCCGGAAGAAATTAAGTGTTTTTGTTCTAAAAAGTGCAATCTTAGGCCCTAATCTAACTTGTTTATGCAATAATGTGTTTTAGGCCCCCAGCTAACTTTTATATTGCAATAACATGATTAGTAACCATTTATTGCATCTAACGTACCAACTTTAAATGACTATAAATTACCAACTTTAAATAACAATCCACCTCCATCTCGTCAATTTTCATGCGACAAAATGCTTTTGAAAAAACCTAGCTAGGGGAAATGCTTATTGAACAAATTATTTAATTTGAATCAAGGGTGCCTGGGCCCCTACTGATTGTACATAGCCTATATTCCTAAAACTAGTTATTTTCATGACAAAACAAAAATCTTCAAAGGCAAATCTTCGAGTGCATCATTTATTGATAAAAATGTTGCAGAAAGCAACGTATCTTGATTTCCCCAACTTGGGCCAAGTCACAAAATTTAACCCCAAAGTGCAAGATTTTAAACATGTTTTGGACTTGACTTGAAGTAAAGGGAGTCATTTGTTCAACTGGCTTTGAAATCTCAAAAATTTTGTTCTTTCTAATGGCTCTGAAAACGTGCAAAATGTGATCCAAATTGCATTAAACTAGTCATTTTTTTCCCAAAAATTACAAAAATCGCCCAGCGGCTGGGTGCTTCGTCCCCAGACTCCCATAACCTCCAGCGGATGCGGGCTCCGCTCCCATGCCTCGTCTGTGACATGTTTGGGTTGCACTAATTTGCTTACCACGTCTCCCAATTTTGATAGCATAGAAAAAATTTTAACTTGCTGTTCTAGTCCTTCCCTTTCAGCAAATCCTGGTTACGAGCCAAATCAGACCCCCAGTTTTTGATTTTTCATTCTTTGTTCCATAATTGATTCTATTTGAATAAGATTCTATTTGAATAAGGGTTTTGAATAAGTAGGCCTAATTATCTGAAATAAAGTTAAAGTTTGTAGTAGTTTAAATTTTCTGTGGTGATTGCATGGCTATCATAAACTCTATTCTGTGGTATGTTTCAATTAATATTGACTGCATGACAACTGACCTTTTGGTAAAGGTAGTCTCGGAATTTTATTCCGAAAGTGATATCTTGAATGCGAAAAAAGAACTTTTTGAAAAAGTGATCATCAATGGTAAAACCCAAAGATTGATCAAGAGACAAGGCGACAATAAGAATGACATGAATGTCAAGGATATTCTAGAATTTTTGCACCTTCCAGATGCTTACATGAAAGATGACCCTTCATCCAAACCAATATATGCCACAGCAACCTGCAACTTCCCTCCTGTGGATGTTAAAAATATTGATGGCCTCACCATAGTCCATGACCTTAACATGGTAAAGGAAGAAATAAAATCCTTACAAAAAAAGTCAAGCGCTGTGCAGCAGCTATCAGATCAACTGGCTGAAATCAGGAGTATGGTTTCTGAGCTTTCTGCCCTCACCAGAAAAAATGCTCCCAAAGATTTGTCACATTTATCCCTGCCTTTTCAGGACTTCCAATCAACGATTCCAAAGAAACCCACTTATGCGGAGAAAGTACTCAGTAAAACTTCTGAATCTAGCTCTTCGGAAATGGTGCATGAGCTACACTCCTCTTTGGGCGCAGAAACCACAGAAAATGAAACTTCAAAAGTCATCTCAAAGCAGCATCAAGACAATGAAAATTGGACCATTCAGACTAAACGAAAGAAACTAGTGAAAAAATCTAATGAAGGAAAGTTGAAGGGCTCACTGCTGCTGCCAGTGTCGAAAGTAGCCAAACCCGCAGAGGTGTTTATCTCCAGGCTGCAGCCTTGCACAACTGTATCTGCAATTGAAAATTTTGCCAAAAATCAATTTAAAAATGCAACATCAATTTCATGCACTCAGCTGAGAACTAGATTTGACAGTTATGCCTCTTTTCACTTAACCATAGCTGGCATCTCATTCAAAGAATCTGTGAACCCTGAAAACTGGCCAGAAGGTGTTTTAGTAAAGCGATTTTACGCAAAGTCCACAGCAGTAGATGATTCTCCTTCAAAAAGTGTAAATACCCCAACAACAAATTCAAAGGTCTAAGCATTGTTTCTTATAACTGTAGAGGTATTAAGAACTCTATAGTTGATATAAAAAAGCTGTGTGAAACCTATGATATTATATTCCTTCAAGAAACATGGATTACAAAACAAAATTTAGACTTTCTGTCCACTATCAGCGATCATCACTATTCCTTTGGTTACTCTCCTATTGATGAGTGCGATGAGCTTAGGAAAGGTAGACCTTATGGTGGAACTGCAATATTATGGAAGAAAGAGCTCTCTGCAAAAAGAATTGTTAGTCATTCTGGTTCAATCTCAGGATTAAATGTGTTATGCAATAAAGGTAATATTCTAATGCTAAATGTTTATCTTCCCTACTGCTGTCCGGAGAATTTTGACTCTTACCAAGCCTACCTGGGTGAGCTTTCTGCCACGTGTGACAGTCAAGATGCCTATGCAGTCTACATAGTTGGAGACTTTAATGCTGGAAGAAGTAACCATTTTTGGCAATCACTAACTGAATTTTGTAGTGACAATAACTTTGTTATCTCAGATGAGAGACTGTTACCTGTAGATTCTTTTACCTATCTCAGCGATAGCCACAACTCTACCACTTGGATTGACCATTGTCTTTCATCTGCCTCAGCAGATCAATTAATAGATAGTATTAAAATCTTGCATCAATACTTGATCTCCGATCACCGTCCTTTGCTTGTTCTAATCGACTGCGTGCCCAGCTACACTTGTCAAGACAATAAAGACCTTCACACAAACAATTTTAAACACATCAACTGGCCGACCTTTTAGTTCTTCTAAAAAAGTGGAATATTATCAAAATACTAAACTTGCAATGTCAACCATGCCTCTGCCTTTGAATGCCATAAGCTGCCAGAATCCTGGATGCAATGACGAAAATCATTTAGAAAGTATTTCTCAATATTACCAAAGAATCGTTATATGTTTGCAAAACTCTTCAGTCTTTTTGCAAATAACCAAGAGCAAACGTACTTTCCGAGTTCCTGGTTGGTCTGGATATCTAAAGCAGCATCACAAATCAGCTAAGTTAAGTTACCTGAATTGGATTAGAAAGGGCAAACCCAAATCTGGCCCTTTATATCAAGCTATGAGGAGTAATAAAAAGCTTTCTAAAAGCACTTTCAGGCAGCATAAACGAAATTTGAAAAAATGTGCTGCTGACACTTAGGCATCTAATCTGATCGGCAATAGCCCCACTAATCAATTCTGGAGACAAATGAGGCTGCAATCATCAACATCTGCTTCAGCCGTTCTCCCACCCGTAGTCAATGGAGTCTCCGGTGCCCAAAACATTGCAAATATGTGGCGAAATCACTATGGCCAACTACTCAATCAAAATGAAATTTCTTCAAACAAAGGCGATCTAACTGTTTTTGATTTTGACGAATGCAAAACGGATACTTATGAGACAATAAAACCATATTTTTGTACGTTTCAACTTGCTCAATTGCTATCACAAAAATTGAAATTAAATTGTGCTCCTGGCTTTGATGGCCTCTCTGCGTATCATATAGTTCTTGCGCATGAAATACTACTTTTGCATATCAGTATGTTTTTTAATTTATGTCTTGTTCATTGTTACGTCCCTAACTTGTGTAGTTATTCAGTGCTAACACCTATTATAAAAAGCAAACATGATGATGTCACAGCTATTTCTAATTACCGACCCATAGCTTTGGCTACAATATTTTCGAAGTTTCTTGAGCTATTCATTTTGCATATGATCAAAGAATTTTTGGTTAGTGTTGATAATCAGTTTGGTTTTAAGTCATCTCATAGTACGGATATGTGTCTGTTTTTACTTAAACAAACAATAGCACAGTACAACCATAATGGCAGTCCAGTATTTGTTGCTTTCCTTGACGCTTCAAAAGCTTTTGACAAAGTGAATCACGGTGTGTTATTCAAGAAATTAGTTGAAGCTAAAGTGCCAATGATTTTTGTCCATCTATTAGCTAGATGGTACTCCAGCCAACGATCTTGCGTTAAATGGAATTCTGCTTACTCTAAATCTTTTAGTACCACCAATGGAGTACGGCAAGGTAGCATCTTGAGCCCTTTTCTATTTGCCATCTACATGAATGAGCTATCACTGATTTTGAATAAACTTAACATTGGATGTTTTATTGGTAACCGGTGCTTGAATAATATCGTGTATGCTGATGATATATGCTGTCTTGCCCCGAGCTTCAAGGGTCTCCAAAAACTTCTTGATATTTGTTGTGATTATGCAAATAGGCATGACATTACTTTTAACTGTACTAAAACTAAGACCATGATGTTTAAGACTAATCGTCTAAGCCTGTCTTTTGAGCCAAAGTTTCGCCTATGCGGTAACTCAATTGACTGTGTCAAAAAAATAAAATATTTAGGTTTTGTATTGACCTCTGACTTAAAAGATGACGATGACATAAACAGGCAATTACGTTCTATTTATGGCTCTGCCAATTAGTTACGTAGGAAATTTTTTTGTTGCTCTAAAGCTGTAAAAAACTGTTTATTTCGTACTTTTGTGTCTTGTCTTTATGGAAGTACTGTTTGGTGTATGTATCGAAAATCGACATTGAATCGTTTAAGAGTAGGTTATAACAATGCTTACAGGATATTGTTTAATCTTCCTCGACGCACAAGTATGTCTACCACGTTGGTCCAAAATAATGAGCCTACTTTTCATGCTTTGATCAGAAAGCACACAGCAAATTTCATGCTTCGATGTATCAACTCGTGCAACGTGTGGTTATCTGCGCTAGTAAGATCAAGTGACTTTAGGTGCGGTCCATACAATAATCATTTTGCGAACTTGCACCAGAATACCTAGCTTGGACCATATACTGGTAACGCAAGAACAAACGATTGGATTCTATCTTGCTTAAAGCTTTGTATGTGTTTGGGTGTGATTAGTGTGTAGTTGTGTTTATGCCTCCGTACTGCTGGACCGATCTTTTTGAGTCCGTCAATAAATAAATAAATAATAAGTCCCTTTTTTCGAAAATATCTGATGACGTCATTGCATGTGATTTGCGGTTCAGCCCTCTCCCCAATCCAAAATTCAGGCTATGCTTATGCATTAAACCATGAGCAATATGCATACCAGATGCCGATCGTTGCATTTTAGTATTGTTGGTGCACCTTCACAAGCAGTTGCTTACAACACTGCAAAGGTGCAAAGCAACAAAATATACGTTGCATTGCTTCCATTCTAAAATTTCTTTGGTATGGAAATATGGAATAGAATATGGAAGAAAATTTTAGTATGGAATGGAATATGGAAGAAAATTTTAGTATGGAATGGAATATGGAAGAAAATTTTAGTATGGAATGGAAGATTTTTAGTATGGATTGGAATGGAAATGGAATGGAAGAAAATTTCAAGTATGGAATATGGAAAAATCGTCTTCCATACCATGCCCTGCCATTAACTACAAAAGCTAAACAAATTAAATCTATTGAATAGATTAATATGAATCCAAGATTAAAGGCAACAAAATTTGGTGGACCACATTGAAAAGACCATGCCAAATGGGTCCTGTAAGCTAATCGCATTTCAGTTTTTCAGTGTATAACTTATGTAAATAGACTAGACAGTAATTTGTATTTTTTAATCATAATATTAATAATAATAATAATAACTTGGTATTTGTAAACCCCTTAAGATAATACTGGAAGTCACCAACATATCGGCCAAAGGGGCACGGTAAAAAAGCAAAACAGCACAGTAAAAAAAGCAAAAGTACAAGAAATAAATGCAAGAAAGCAATAAGCTGCTGAGTGAAGAGTAGCGACAAACAAGAATAGCCTAGGCAAGCAAAACATGCTATACAGCACTAATGAAATGAGTAGCCTGGTGACCCTGTGACAAGGCAGTCTGCAGTGGTAACATGAAGTAATAAAAAGCAAAAACACTAACATGAAATAAAACAGGCCAAAAAAACAAAACAAAAACTACTGCCAAACCAAGCTCTTTTTCTTTCTTCAAAAGAAAACACTCTGGAAGAAACATCTACACTCTAAAAAGCAATACTGATACTCTGTTGTTAAAGGCAGACAGGCAGTAGAAAATTCACTGTAACTCAAAAACGTAGAAACCAACAAGTAAAAAAATAATAATAAAAGAAAATCACATTTCAAACATTAGACCAAGACTCACCATTCCAACCCAAACACGTTACACCAATGACCCTCAAACTTGATTCAAGTGTTAATGTTTAAATCATGTTCAAAGGTCATCAACATCGCAAAACGCCAGGGTGAAATAGTGACTCTTAAGACGACGTTTGAATTGAGAAACACTGTCACTATGTCTAACAGATAAAGGCAATACATTCCATACTTCCAGAGCTGCAAAACAAAACATAGCCTGTGATTTCACAAAATTCAATCCTAGTTTAGGTTCAAGTTTTAAATGATCGGTATTACTCCTAACATTATGTGATACAATTGGCTGATGAAAACTTAACATATCTTTAATACAAGCAGGAGCAAGATTATGAAAACATTAGTATGTCATTAAAGCAATTTTGAACATAATGCGAAATTTCATTGCAAAATATGCAAACTTTTCAAGTATGGAGATATTGGAATTCTCCTTAAGGACCCATAAAGACCAAAAATAAATCTCACAGCAGCATGTAGCACACCTGTAAGCTTCTTTAACAAATAGACAGGCAAATGATAGTACAGTGCATTGCAATAATCTAGATGGGAAAGAATCATTGAATGTACTTGTTACAGACGCCCTCTGTACCTATAGTGTGAGATAGGTCTTTCCTAGGTTGCCCCAGCGATTCGAGACTGGGGCCGTCACCGTCCGTGCTGTTTCCACAAATAGCAGTTGAAGTCCAGTAGATAGAGGTTTATTGAAAAAATTGTAATAAATTAAAGATCTACACGGCACGGCACGGCAATAAAATATTTGAAAATTAACCCAGGAAACAAAATAAAAGTAACGATGCCGTGTGACTAAGCTTACAAAAAATAAAACGTCCGTTTGCTTCGAATCCCAAAATGAAATGAGTGACTGAACGCTAGAACTCGGCAAAAAAGCAAAAGAGCTGCGCGTTGTGCCGGAAATTAGGCGTTGAAACAAAACGTGCAAAAATTGAAAAACACAATGACGCGCAGACTAACACATCAAAATAAGAACCAAATAAAGAGCCGAGTTCGAAAATTTAGTGGGGCAAATAAAACAGATCGGTGCTGTAACATAGCGGCCCCCTGAAAATGAATCAACAATGAAGTTTCAACACAAAACACAAAAGAAAGCACCGAAGCACCGATACGTGCAAACAATAAGTAAAAAGGTTTTTTTTTTTTAATTATGATGAACGTGAGCAGTAACGAAAAATTCACTTTTAAAATATGCAATGTCATAAATAAAACAAATAATGATTCGAGTGACGGAGGGGAAGCAATACGGCAAAGGACTTTATAATTCGGGATATATTTCGAGCGATACGGACAACACAAGAAAAAGAGCACAGTCTAGCACAGTTTAAAATCAACAACAATATTTAGGCCTACACTTAAACGCAACAACAAAGGTAAACAAAAGAAAACACTCTATACAGGAGCTATCTTGGAAATATCCCTAAGGATATACTCGATTTCGCCAATTGCTGCATTTTTCTTTGGAACAGCGACAGTTGCCCTGCGAACTATTTCCCTACCAGCACGCAACTGTGGATGAAGACGGTGAATCCGACCCAACCGGTAGGCCCCCCGTTTGAGCAAATCCTCTGCATCGCCTACAAGGACCAATCCCGTGACAACCTCCACGTGAACACAACGAGTGCACAGGCAAGTAAATAAAAGGCCCCAAGCTTTACACTGGCTTCTGTTTTGTTTATATAAGATAGGACCAAAATAATCAGTTCCGCAAAACTTAAACGGTTTATTCACAGCAGTAACGCGAAAAGATGGCAAATCTGCCATCAGCTGTCGAATCGGTTTTGCCTTTTTAAGGGAGCATTTAGCACAGTCCGCTAGATAGCGCTTAACACTAGAAATTCCATGGATTATCCAAAACCGTTGCCGAGTCTTCATAAGAGTATACGAAGGACCAGCGTGTCCCGCGTCCGAGTGTTCATAAAGTACAACTAGGCGTGTCAAAGCAAGTCTGCTGGGCAAAATTATAGGGTGTTTAGTATCCGTGGGGAGGTCGGCGTTTTCAAGACGACCCTCCACACGCAAAATCGAATCCGGTCCCAAACAAGGTCGCAAGTTACGCAACGTTTTTAACTCATTAACCTGCCGAGTTTGTTCAGAATTAACAGCAAGATTGCGCAAGCGTTTAATGAAAATTTCAAAGTCATCCGCGGAACCAATGTTTAACACCTCAAGTGCAGGTCCAAAGCTCTGCCTCTGAACGTACCCAATAGCCTCAACAAAGGCTCGGTCCAGAGAAGCAGCATCGAACTCTGGCTTTCGAAATGGTTTACGTCTAAATTTAGCTTTTACTAACTCCACAAAGGCGAGCAAGTAGGCAAACCGCTTTTTTAGCGCATAAAGGTCACGTGAAGTTTGCATCAGTTTAAGAATTTTGTCGTCAGTTTCAAAGATCGTATTCACTTACACAAAGCCAAACGAACAACTGGAGCAGGACTAAGCGATTTTACGTCCTCCTGTCCCTCCACGAGGAAGGCAGGTCCCTCAATCCACAATTTAATTGACTCAGAATTTTTGCAAGCATTCTCGCGGGTTCCAACATCAGCAGGATTTGCGGACGTATTCACATACCTCCACGCGTCCGGCGCAAAAAAGGCCAAGATCTTATCAACTCTGCGCTTAACAAAGCGAACAAGGTGCAAATCAGGGTTAGTTATCCATTTCAAAATCACCTGCGAATCAGTCCACAAATGGACGCTGCAATTTAAATGACTCAACGCCGCCGCAGCTTTCGAAGTAAGTTCACAGCAAAGCTTCGCCGCTTCTAACTCCTTGCGCGCGATAACCCAATTAGTCTGATGTGTCAAAACCAATCTAGATTTACCCAAAACAAAGGCGACTTGTGATTCACCACTCTTCGCAAATAAACAACACAACTAAAGGCCAAATTGGATGCGTCGCAAAAGCCATGTAACTGGTAAACAGCAGTATTTACCGTCTTACCACAATCATCAAAACAATTACGTGAAATGGAAAAGTCATTTAACTTATTCAACGACAAAAGCCACTTTTTCCACTTATCCTTAACATCCAACGGCAAAACGTCGTCCCAGTCAGCACCGGAGATCGAGACCTTTTGCAAAATCAGTCTAGCCCCAAGGATGAACGGCGACGCCATTCCCAAGGGATCAAACTGACTCGCAAGCTGGCTCGCCATCTGCCGACGAGTAGACGCCTCACAAAACTCACGCAAGTTTATCAAAAGTATGTCCTTCTCAGCAGGGCTGTAGGTCTCGAGACCGGTCTCGGTCTCGAGACCAATTTTTTGTGGTCTCGGTCTTGGTCTTGGTCTCGGCTTTTTTGTGTCAGTCTCGGTCTTGGTCTCGAACCTTGGTGGTCTCGGTCTCGTAGCTTAAAATTGGTCTCGAGACCGGGTAATTTTTGTAAGTAAATTAAAATAGTTTCAAAAGAGGCTAATGCCACATTTAGATTATGTAGATTAGACAACTAGATTTTGCACCTGTTTACACATGAGAAAAGAAGTCGCTTACATATAGCGGTTTTGATAACAAGAAAGAAACCAAATTCCAGCAGGCAAGCATTTTCGTTTATGGTTTTGTCTCTGAGACAAATCAATAAAAGCAATTGAACCGTTAAGAGCGCGGTGATAACATAAGAAGAAAATTCATTTATAACAATTTTCGAATGACTAGTTCAAATTTTCTCGGGTCTATAGTAAACAGCAGTAAGACAAGTTGTTGAGTAGTTTTTGTTAAACGAAAGACAGTTTTAAGTTAAGTGACACAGAACATCTCAACATCAGTAAAAAGTTATTGAAACTAAAACATATTGAATATATTTATTCACTTTCGTTGACAATCTAAATTTCGAGGTTGAGAATTTAAAGTCTGTAAACGAAGCACTGATTGATAAGTTACAAATATTTGGAGAAAATAGTCAAGAGCTATGATAAACCCAAAGAAGAATTGAAATGAAACTCACGTTATACCATACTATAGAGGACAGATAGATAGCGGAGTCGGAGTGCACCATTTTTGAGATGGCTTGAGCTGGTTTTTTTTAAATGAGTTAAGGTTTCAAATTACTATACATATTATGACCTTCAAGTGCGATAATTTTTCGACTTGTTTTCACTGTTTACTCTCACATTTTCACGATATATTTGTGTTCGACCAAATACCGTACCTTACTCTAATTATTTATACCAACATTATTAACTTATTATCTTCTATCGTTGTTTAGCAAAATCAGAGCTAAAGAGATTATTTGAGCAGTTTTCGATTTGATCTGTAGAAGTTATAAAAACAAAAATATAAGGAATGTCAATATCGATTTTGTTTTTAAACTAAATAGCTAAATAATAATTTTTTTGAAGTTATGCTTAATTACAATATTGTAGTTTGCAGTAACGTGCGGTGAGGTTTTTGGTTGGTGAGGCACATTTTTTTCACACATTTATGTTTACAAAAAAATTATTTAAGACAATGAAAGACAAGCAAATAACGGTTTTCATAGCCATTAAACGAAGACCAAATTTTTCGATAATTAATAATTCGTTTAATTTCTGCTGTTCACTTAAACCCAAATCAATTCTTAAAGTTTCGAAATTCTATAAAGATAGCCTGCCATTTGGCTTTGAAGTCATTGAAGTGGACATTATTGAAGTTTTTGTGCTTGCTAAGCCTTCTTGGCAAATTCTTTAAGTCACAAAAACCCGGTTTCAGTCCCAGCATTACTATTCGTAAAAACTAAAAAGCAAAAATGGCGATTTCTAAGGCGCAACCACTGTTTTCTTGCGTATGCGGTTCTACTGCTTTTAAATTGAGGGATTCTTTTGTCGAAGTGACTAGGCGAATTGACCACGCGCGGTTAAATAAACAAAGATTCCAGTGACGTCACTCGTTTTCAAAAATTTTATTTTGATTGTTACACTTATAGGTTTGGTTAGGGTTTAGGTTAGGCTTTGGGTTAGGGCTAGGATTAGGCTTAAGGTTAGGGTTAGTTTTTTTAGGCTTTATTTAAAAATGTCTGCGCGAATGGAACATTCGCCAAGCCTCTTTCTTCTTTTGTATTGATGTCTCGAGCAAATCTTTTAAATGGGTTTTCTTTTAGCTACAACTTCAAGTTTAGATTAAAAACTTAGTTAAGAAAAGTCTCTCAGCTTTGAGATTAAATTTTCTTCCATTTTAGTTTATTTCCTCGTATTAAATTGTCATTATCTTGCAAGAAAAATAACTTGTTCAATTTCGCAATGAACGAAAGACTACAAAAAAACTGCTTTGACTTTTTCTTACGCTATGTCGTCATATTTGAGCGCCGCAAAATCAGATTTAAAAACATAATGCGTTTGTCCGCGATTTATCTGAGAAAAAAAAGCATACTTTTAGTTCGTTTATTTAAATTTGCGTAGCTGAAGTGAGGCAAAATTGACAATGCCTCACTTCACATACCGGTTATCTAAAACGATGCTCGATGGCACGCCGTATCGATGCCAATATTACACCGAATAGTTTGGGCGTTTTAACGCGAAAAACATAACACAAAAGCAATGAATACACAAAAAAAGTAAATATATGATAAAAATTAGTAAAGTTTTTGATAAATATTTTGGTTTGTGAGAAACCATTTTACTTTACTAAAAATTAGCAGCAATTTAGAATCATTAAAATTTTATTCAATGATTGCCAACCTAAAACTATACGTTTTTGTGTTTCGAACGTTACCTTAGGCCATCTTCACGGCTAGCATTTAGAAGCATAAGTTATTCATCTATACAATTTATTATTATAATATGCAGTGCGAATGAGCTATCGCGACGTGTTTCAACCTTGCTCAAGAGTCTCATCAGGCGAAAAGAATAACACATACTTAAACATGCAATGATAAAAAGCTGCAATTAAAAATTTGCTAACCAAAATTTAGCAGAACCTAGAATCATTAAAATTTTAAAAATGCAATGATATAAAACTGCAATTACTAAATTTGGAAATAAAAATTGCATCGATAAACACATCTGCTTTGTCTATGCAAATTTTTCATGACGTCAAATAACTTATGACATGCTCACATAAAATTCGCAGGGAGAGCATGAGCTAAATGCATGTGCGACACATTGCTTAGTGAATAAACACTTAGCTAAAAATTAGCAGCAATTTAGAATCATTAACATTTTATTCAATATTTGTCAACCTAAAATTTTTAGCTCGTGCTCTCCCTGCGAATTTTATATGAGCATGTCATAAGTTATTTGACGTCATGAAAAATTTGCATAGACAAAGCAGATGTGTTTATCGATGCAATTTTTATTTCCAAATTTAGTAATTGCAGTTTTATATCATTGCATTTTTAAAATTTTAATGATTCTAGGTTTCTGCTAAATTTTGGTCAGCAAATTTTTAATTGCAGCTTTTTATCACTGCATGTTTAAGTATGTGTTATTCTTTTCGCCTGATGAGACTCTTGAGCAAGGTTGAAACACGTCGCGATAGCTCATTCGCACTGCATATTATAATAATAAATTGTATAGATGAATAACTTATGCTTCTAAATGCTAGCCGTGAAGATGGCCTAAGGTAATGGTCGATACACGAAAACGTATAGTTTTAGGTTGACAATCATTGAACAAAATTTTAATCATTTTACTTTAATAATATTACTTAGTTTTGTTTTCCTTTGTACAATTTTACAGGTGAAACACGGCCTCACCTGCCTCACGTTTCTGAACAGTCTAGCTAGCGTTAGTGCAACCAGTTTAATTGATTATGGGGAGAAAATGTTGGGTGACAAACTGCAATGGAAATTATGAAAGCAAAAAAAAAAAAAAAAGTATTTCGATTGCCCGCTGACCAAGACGAAAGAACTCGATGGCTTAGTGTGTTTCCAGAGACAATACTCCCGATACCAAAAATACTGTTGTATGCGAAAGGTATTGACTTCTGTTGTGAAAAATGCTTTTTTATATTAAACGAAAAGATGTGCGATATTATGGATTGTTTACCTGGTATGCACGCATCTATTTCAAAAGATTTAATGCTGGGATTTGATGTACAAAGTGCAATGCTGGAAATGCCATCCCTAAAAGTAAAAGTGACTGTGACGCCGAAGACAGCCACTTTTACTACAGTATAGCTCCTTCACGGAAAACTTGAATAGAGGTGGTTTGCATGTTCCTAGAGACTGCCGTTTGCCAGTGGGTCATTTACAGTTATGTTGTGTTTCATGAGGTGGCCAAATATTCCTGCAGAAAGTCATGTAAAGTGCTGCAAATATCAAAAACACCTACATTTAAAGACTTTACAATATTTTTTTCAATTACTACTGCTTCCTCCATTCGCCTAAATTTACGTATTAAAGAATCTCGTCAGAAAAATTTTAAGCTGAGCAACAGCAGTCAACAAAGATCAACCACAACAATTATGAGGTAAATGTAATTTTTGATGTTTCTCTTAGAAGTCTGAAGCTACAATCAGAACCAAATTTAGTGTAGTTGTCAGCCAACAGCAAAGTAGCCATAAATTACAGTTGTTTGCGTTGGCATATTATTATACCCTATATTATGTCAATTATATTATGCATATTTAACGCTTTATGCAGCTTTACCACTTTCTCTTCATCTCAGTAACTGCGATGCAAAGCTTGCATTGTTTGTATTGCGTGATATGCTACGCTCAAATATTAATCAAAGATGCCATTATTACGGTATTAAATTCGTTTTAATAATTATTAAAGTCATAATATTCGAGACAACCTGAAAACGCTAATATTTGTATACCGAGTAAGACAGTTTCTTTTGAAGCTAAATAGCGTGTGCAATAACATAGTAGTATGGGTTTGGATTGCTATGCGTCATCTTAAAACAACAACAAAAGATATCATATTACGTTATCGTTGCATTCTTAACCATTGACAACATTACAACGATCTTAATACACATCATGTGGTCGAAGTTTTTGTATAAAAACGCTTAAACTTTAGGTTAAGTTTTAAACTTTAGGTTAAGTTTTCTGCAAAACTGCTTAATCAATCTCATAGAATATAAATTAAGTACTTCAAAAACGATTTTAATCAATTAAGAGTGAACGATTGTGCTATTTCTTGGTATCGCCGACATACAGTAGCGTTTTGCGTGTTAAGTAAACAAAGCGATGCGCAAAAGTTGCCGCCTAATTTTCTCGCTGCTAGGTGACATGTGCTGCCGTCTTCTTTTAGAAGCCATGGACACTCTTCAAAGATAATTTCCGTCAAAATCTGCACAAAATGACGTCATCGAGATGTTTTAATGACGTAATCACTTAGACTAAAGCAATTTGTCATCTGACTCAATTTATATATTCATAAAAACGACTTATGAGCAAATTTGAGCTCCAAAAAAAATTTTTTTAATTGAAAAAAAAACAATGATGACGTCATTTTTCCGGTCTCGGTCTTGGTCTCGAACTTTGCTGGTCTCGGTCTCGAAGCCAAATTCAAGGCCGAGACCGGTCTTGGTCTCGGTCTTGGTCTCGGAAAATTTTTTTGGTCTCGGTCTCGGTCTTGGTCTCGGATGAGTCGGTCTCGACTACAGCCCTGCTTCTCAGTATTCCAAACTAATCCCAACGCCTTAGAATCAGGAAGAGGTTGCAACCCCAGATCAATTTCACTCACTGAAGACGCAAGATCACAACGCGGGACTATCAACAAAATCGATTTAGCATGACAGTTGGAAACCCACTTACGCAAATTAAATCCACGGCTTTCCATAAGGTCAATGCTTTCTTTAGCAACAATTTCAAGATCAGATAAAGAGTCACTAGCAAGCAAAATATCATCCATGTAGCGATTATTTTCAATTGCATTTAATGTTAACTTGGAAGCATTACTCGGGTTCTCCTCAACTAAACGATTAAGAGCAAGCAATGCCACATAAGGGCTTGAATTGATCCCCCAGACATGCCTGGTAAAACGAAACACCTGTGGCTTCCCGTGATCCAAATCATTATTCTCATACCAAACAATTCTAAACCAATCCTGCTGGTCACAAGGAATCCCTACCTGGAAAAAACACTTGCTGATGTCAGCGACACAAGCATATCTACCCAAGCGAAAACGAATTAAAACCTCTACCAAACCATTTAGCAAATTTTCACCTGCCAGTACAGCCTGATTAATAGACATACCCTCGGCAACTGCCGCACCGTCGTAGACCACTCTTGGTTTAGCAGATTTAGTTACAAAAAACGGCAAGTACCACGCTTGAACATCAAGCGAATTACTTTCAACAGCAACCAACCACTCCTCACGCAGCAACTCCGCAAAAGTGTCCAGTAAAATTTGTTTAAGTTTAGGGTTTTTAGCGACGTTACGGCGCAAAGACAAGGTGCGTTTTAGAGCGCTCTCGTAATTATTTGGAAGCGCTTCAAGAACTTCCGATTTAAAGGGTACTGGCATTTCATAACGCCCATTTGAGACTTTAATACGTGTTTCAACAAGATTTCTAGCACGTTCGTCATTAAGCGATGGCTGCAGAGCCTCGTCCTGCCTCTCGTATTCCCTCACAGTCTCCCTGAGAGAAGAAACCTCATGTCTCAATTTAACACATTCACAAGCAGCATCTTCATAAGACTCAACCTGAACTCTCAAGGCAGACAGGGAACCCGAGGAGGCAGAAACTCGACCACCACTAGCAATGGGCCCAAGACGAGTGAGTACGTAGTTTGGTTCCTCCGGACTCACGCCTTCACGTTCCTCAAGGACAGTCAGAAGCAGCTTATCAGACTGTCCAATCAGAACGTCAATGCGGTTACGTTCCGTAGCAACCGGGACATGCGTACCTTGAAAGTGTTTTAATTCAGTAACATCCACGGAGTGTGGCAAAGTGCTATCGTCATCTGAAAATTGTGGCACAACCAACGCATTTTCGATTACGAATTTTTCATCGGTATGAAGCGATTCGAGTTTAAAGGCGGTGCGACCTTTACAGTCCACAGTTTCATCCGATAAAGTGCGAATTTTTACATTCGGGTCGGAGTTAGTCTCTAGCCCCAGTTCAGTTTTTAAGGCATCAGATATAAGCGTCACCTGTGAAGCTGTATCGTGTTGAGCGTAAGCCAAAGTCGATTTGCCCGTGTTAGGGTTAATGACTCTGACTGCACTCGTGCGAAGCAGGACCACCCCATTATCAACAGAATTAAGTTTACGGCAAGTATAGTCCTGGCTTACGCGGCAATTAGTTCTAGGGGCGGGAATAGGACGGGAAACCTGGTCTACCCTGTCAGCGGCCCCGAGATTAACCCCATCATAACATTCATGAAGAGCGCCAGCGTGTTTGTTGCAACATTGCGGCCCACAGATCCGACATTTAGAAGGAAACGCACAATTACGCACAAAATGGTCAAGTGACAAACAATTTAAGCACCTTTTAGCATCCGTAACTGTTTGCCTTTTAGCTCTGGGATTAAGTGCCTTGAACTTTTCACATTCAGCTAAGAAATGTCTTTGATCAACATTACTACAAAAGAAACAAATCGGGGGAGGCTTGTTCAAACGACCATGTTCACCACGTGGTACACTGGAAGAACTTGACTCGCGTTTGTCCATGTCAAAAAACCTAGAGCGGGGCCCGGTCACAGCCTGGGGATCATTTTGTCTCCCATAAGCAACCTGTCGAACCCTCACGTTCTTAGTCCCACCCGTGGACTCGCGGGACCCATCTTTTTCGTCCGATTTAAAAAACGCTTGAGCGTAGTCCGATGTCATAGTATTAAGCTCGTGAACGACAAAATCACGCAGCGAGTCGAAACCGGGAGAGTTCAAGTTTAAATTCCGTTTATTTAGATAGTCTAAGTATCTTCTTTTCAGCAAACTTGGCAAACGATTAGCAGTGTCAATCAGAAGTTGCCCAGAGAGCTTTTCAACTTCATCGTGAGCATACGCAAAAACTTCCAGGGTATTTAGATCCTCATTAAATAGTTTTAAAGAGGTCGAGGTAAATGAGACCTTGGGACCATTACGCACCGCCATAACTTTAGGTTCTGATGTGAGTCCCCCTGAAACGCCATATCTCTGACGCAAGCGATCCAGCGCTTTTTCAATGCGTCGAGACGTGCTCATATTTTTCATGGGGACGCAGAACAGATTAACCATCTCACGCGGCTGGCCCACACATGAAGCTCTCAATACCTCGAGTCTACGCTCCTCGAAGGGGCTCTCGCTCATTAATCGCCGGATCTGATTTTCATAAAAGACGAAGGCGATATTACTTCCGTCATAGCCGATTTGCGAAGCCAAAGTAATATATTCATTACGTCCTTGCCTGTCGAGGTAGGTGCGTAGTATCAAGTCATTGTTATTAGCAACTTCGTTTACTTGCGGTCGTTGGGGCAATTCGTGCGACCCAGACTCACTTTTAACTTTCATGCGACTTGCCATGTAATTTTTTACAGGGTTCGAGGTTTTCTCATTTACGTTTTCACGGTTTTCATTTAACTGATTAAAGGGGTTAACCTTAACATCAGAAACTTGTCGAGAGGCAGTCGTCTGCCAATCGCGAGATCCGAAAATTTGTACATTTTCAGGTACCATATCATTTAAGCAAAGATCATTTAAACGATTCATTACCTCGTGGGGTTTTAACTCGGTGGTTTTAACCAGCCTTTTACGAACAATAGGAACTTTAGGTTTTACAGGCAAAGGTTCTGGTTCAATTCTTTGTTCAGCGCAATGTTCCAATTTAGCAGCATTTTCGCTCTTTACGCGAAGATTAGAAATATTACGTCTCGCACGAGAACGTGAACTTGAAAAAGATTTGATTTTAGTCGAAGTGGAAAGTATTGAGCTCCCCTCAAAGGCAGCAAGTTTTTCTTCCGCCTCAAGATTAGCTTTTTCAAGACGTAATTTAGCTAACGATTCTGCTTCTTCGGCCTCAGCTAGCAAAAGAGCTTTACGAGCCTGGGCTTGAGCCTCAACCTCACAAGCTTCAGCCTCAGCAAGCAGACGAGTCTTACGGGCTTTAGTGATTTCCTCTGTACTTTCAATTTCAGTACGTTTACGTTCAAATTCTATTTGCTGTGCAAGATCAGATTTTTTAGAAACAATTGATGTGCTCACACCAATTTGAGAAACACTATCAGAAGCTTTAATTTCATCTTCCTCTTCGTTATCAAAGTTAGTTTCTGCTCGTTTATTAATGGGTTCCAAAAAACGTGTTTGACAGTTTTCGAATAATTTTGAACATTGTTCAAAGGAGTCAACGATACCTTCAAACATTTCCTTTTTAAATTCAACGTCATTTAAGCTGTCTAACGTGCGCAAAAGATTTTCATAGGATTCTTCCACAAAACCGAAATACGGTAATTCGTGCTCAAAAAAATGATCAGGGCATGTACAGTCAGTGAGTGCACTGTGCAAACGTTTTAAATCTAATAACAGCTTTCGGCGCATAGTCAAAATTTTTTTTCGGATATTAACCGAAGGAACGGGGCCCGTGGGGTTTGATTCCCTCCCAGAGGCGCTAGAACCATTATCACTACCCTTGGATAAATTAGAAAAAATATCATTCCAACTTTTGGGTTCAGCAGCAGTAGTCAGACACTGAGTATTACTAACAGATGGGTCATCGATTTGATCGACACTAAGTTCACACGCATCAGGTCGAGGTTGACTAGAATTCGAGCATGATCGGCCCGAAAATTTACGTAAATCAGACATTATCTACAGTACTCACAATCACACCGAAAAAAAATAAAAAATACACAAATACCTTCTCGATAGACAAGGCAGTCCAAAATTAAATGAAACAAATTGTTTCACCACAGCTTTGAGAACGACGCTCGAATTGACAGCAGTAGAGACGATCTTTCGACGTGGCGGAGAGCTTGAATAGCGTCTTCCGCAGTAGCAACGATGTGGCTTCGAGAAATAAAAGTGCACTGGCACCAAACCAAAGAGTTGAAGCTTCCACCGATGCCAAAGGGAGAAGTTCCACCGCTGAGAATGGATTCTTCAAGAAATGAAAGTCGCCCGAAAGAAGTCAAGAGCGATCGAACCCGATGATGAACCAACTTGAAACCCGGCGAAACGTGGCGATACAAAACCAAGGAGAGCAGTAGATGAATTTCCAACAGATCGTAACGATATCCAACTTTTCCAAAATTCTTCTGGGTTGAGACAAATATTTTATCTTTCTATGTTACAGACGCCCTCTGTAACTATAGTGTGAGATAGGTCTTTCCTAGGTTGCCCCAGCGATTCGAGACTGGGGCCGTCACCGTCCGTGCTGTTTCCACAAATAGCAGTTGAAGTCCAGTAGATAGAGGTTTATTGAAAAAATTGTAATAAATTAAAGATCTACACGGCACGGCACGGCAATAAAATATTTGAAAATTAACCCAGGAAACAAAATAAAAGTAACGATGCCGTGTGACTAAGCTTACAAAAAATAAAACGTCCGTTTGCTTCGAATCCCAAAATGAAATGAGTGACTGAACGCTAGAACTCGGCAAAAAAGCAAAAGAGCTGCGCGTTGTGCCGGAAATTAGGCGTTGAAACAAAACGTGCAAAAATTGAAAAACACAATGACGCGCAGACTAACACATCAAAATAAGAACCAAATAATGAGCCGAGTTCGAAAATTTAGTGGGGCAAATAAAACAGATCGGTGCTGTAACAGTACTAATTGAAGTTTCAGTTCATGTGACAATTTAGAGCCAATTCTACCCAAGTTACGTAGATTCAAGTAACATACATTAATTAATAATTAGCTATAGACAGTATACAGAGTCTTATTGGCACAATCAAACCGTTGATAAACAGCCTAAGACATACTGTTTCGGAATCGACATTCGTCTTTTATTCTTTGTCAGTATAGCTTGGATTACAGGTATGAACATAAGCGTAGAAAGGCAAAGCATTGCAAATTAACCAGATCATGACACAATTTTTTTTTTCCAAAAATATAAAGTAATCACAATATTACAAGAGATCATTCTAATAGTTCAATGCAAAATAATTTTCAATAGCATGCCTTTGACAGCTGTTTCGCCCAATCTCAGGGCTCATCAGTAAGGCTAGCAAGGCCAAAAGGACAAATATCACCAGTGATAAAAATCTTCAAAACAAGCATTTTTACCAATTTATCAATCAATGAATAAATCTTTACCGATTTTGTTTATAATACATAAATCTTTACCCATCAGTCACTCAATTTTAGCCAAACTAGGTAAATCTTAGCTGAAAAATCCTTACCCAGGCCAATAACACTAGAGCTATTAATTAAATCTTTACCGAATGAAACTATTACTATAGCCTAAATCAAATCTTTACCGACTAAAGTACAAATCTTACCTAACATCTCTCAGAAGAACGATAGGCTAGCTAACTCTCTACTCTCCTCATAGCTCGCCTTAAATGGCTACGCCTCTAGTAGGCTGAAAGGCTCACAACTAGTGCCGATTTTTTTTTGTTAGCTAGGCTATCATTCTTCTGCAATATGTAAGGTAAGATTTGTACTGTAGTTGGTAAAGATTTGATTTAGGCTATAGTAATAGTTTCATTCGGTAAAGATTTAATTAATAGCTCTAGTGTTATTGGGTAAGGATTTTTCAGCTAAGATTTACCTATTTTGGCTAAAATTGACCACTGTAATTCTGGCAGAATAACGCGTCAAAAATCACGCGATTCGATGTCGAGTAGCGAAAAAAAGAAAAAAGACAAGCTTTGTCTAGTGTCTACGCATCAAACGCGTTGTGCAAACAATCTCACCGAGCTCGAATCGTTTTAAAGTGGGGTTCGTATTTTGCTTATTTTAACCACTTTCCGAAACAAAAAAACCCCCATAAACCTATATTTTCCGGAAACTGCATTAAATTTCACACAAAATAAGCCCGGTCCGGTTGAGTACACATGGGAGGAAAACCCAGCAGAATACTTTCAATATACACGAAAAATATTCCTAAACCGCTGTACGCAATTTCGCCGGGCTCGAATCCTTTTAAAGTGGGGTTCGTATTTTGCTTATTTTAACCACTTTCCGAAACAAAAAAAAAACCCATAAACCTATATTTTCCGGAAACTGCATTAAATTTCACACAAACTAAGCCCGGTCCCGTTGAGTACACATGGGAGGAAAACCCAGCAGAATACTTTCAATATGCACGAAAAATATTCCTAAACCGCTGTACGCAATTTCGCCGAGTTTATGCAGAAAATGAATTTGTTTATTGAAAAGGTCCCAAACAAACGAATTTGAGTTTTTCATTTCAATAACTGAGTGAATAAAAAATTATCAAAGTTGATATACACTACTGCTATCATTAGGTAACTCACTCTATCTGTTTGAATTTAATAGGTATTTGGGTTTATGAAGTCTATGATTGCAGATGACTTCTTCAAACTTTTATGTTAGTGAAATGTTTGGATTTGCAGTATTAAAGTTATTATATTGTATAATATTGTGTCAATGTCATCATCCCCTACTTCACATACCTTCTTTCTTGAGATCACGTTTTTTGCTTGTCACTTTAAGCAAGTTTGGTGTTGGGATGCTGATAAAATGCTGTATTTTACTCTTGAGAAACATATAATGTGCTAAAGCTTTCGGGGCTTCGCCCCTGACCCCCCTGGGGGATCTCACAGCGCTCCCCCAAACCCCCTAGCTAAATTTAAACCAATTTTATGTCTAGTTGTGTTTTTCGTAGGTCCTAACTGTAGGCGAATATCGTCATCCCCTCATTTTTTAATGAAGATCTACACCCATCGGACAAAAAATGATTTAACGGCTTGGGAGGCCCAATAAGATTTGGGAGCCCGGTATCGACCTTCGTACCCCCTGGAAAAGTTTCTCTCTGAGGCCCTGGCCAGAGCCCCCCACCCCCAGTTGAAATACAACCAATGATAAAACTGTGTGAAAAAAGCCTAGTATTTATTTCAATTACTTCAGTTTTAATTTGTTATGCATTTTTGGAGTAAACAGTATACACGCGTACAACACTAATTACTAATAACATTGACGACTAAGGGGCCCGGGACCCTCAAATCAATTTTTGCCAACCAATTTAAATGCATAACCTGGGTCAATTAAGGGTTTTTGTCCAAAAAGTTGCCACCTTAGGCCCTCATCTAACCTTTTTCCAAACGAAATGAAATAACCAGAGCCGGATTTGCCAACGTATGGCACAGTGCCACGGGCCCCGCACTCAGATAGTAAGACTTTTTTTTGGTCTTCACCTATATTTGGCAGGAAGATGTTGCGAAAATCCTCAAAGTGCCAGAGGCCCCGGACAATAACATGGTTAGTAGTCGTAACCATATATTGTACTATTTTTCAATAGGAACAATCAGGGGTGCCGGAACGTCGAAAGGGCAAGGGGGCAGCTTTTTCAAACGCTTGGAGGCAGAGCCTCCAGCGCTCGGAGATTTTACAATTTTTTTGCAACAATAACTTAATTTTAGACCTATTTTAGCAAAAAATAATGCTTTTAAAACATGGTATAGTAATTAGTACCGCAAAAACATGATTAAACTGGATGTGCAAATGGGCTATGAGGGCGATGGTTAGTGGTAAATATCACCCTTTTTATTACAAGTTGGTAAATCATAAAATAAAAAAATCACAAGTTTTAACTTAATTCGTCTGCATTTACAAAAGCAGATAATTTTCGAGATGTTCATCCCCACCCCAACCGAGGATTTTACTGTTAAGTCTGGACAAGAAATGGATCTTGCTCCAGTTAATGCAATGAATTTTTTGTGTTAAAAGTTTTTCTTACAATTCTCCGGTTTGAGCAGCGGAAGTGTGGATCCCTTCTGCCACTGGTAACGCCAGCGTCGATCGTTCCTACTAGGGTTCCAAACAAAGTTAGAAACTTGAATGTCCTGAGAGTATGGCTTAGGCTTACAGACATAAAATCCTTGAGTCCTAAATTTGAAATTTTGTAGCATCCTATCTTCCTAGTGTCAGCTCAAACTAACAGAACTAAATCGGTTGTCACAGTAGGATGTCCCAAAAAACTAAAAGTTTTGAAAGTTTGTGCTCCGTCAACGATTTTGGGATCACATCACTAAAAAAACTTCCTGAAAAAAATTTCAACCCAATCGGATGACGTTTAGGGGCGGCACCACCCCCTAATAGCGCTTACCCCAAAATTTAATAATCGGTTGTTTTGGCTAATTTTTTAGGTAAATATGTGATGTCACCATTCATTTTCAATGACTTTTGATCAGAAATTCGATTACGTTGTTAAATAAGTTCTACTGTTAAATTTTATTTTTCCCAATTTTCTTAGATAGAGCAGAAAGGTCCTATGATAGAGCAAAAATGTCCCATTTGAGCATATTTTTGCTGCTCAACTGAAATTGCAGCCAAATTTATTGAAAGAAGTACAGTATGCATTGGTAGCACATGCTAATTTCCAGAAAAATAGTTGGGCTAGAATTAACAATGAAAAACGAAATCTTGCACTATCAGTAGGGCATTTCAAACACATCACAAACAACCCAGTAAGCCCAGCAAAGTACAGTAATATCCTCAGTATTAAATTCACAAACATTCAAGTACTCTGGATATTACTATTATGAGCAATTGAGCATTATGATCAGTCTACACTTAATTGCACTGAACGCTTCTGTTTGAAGGCGATGCTCACTGTAATGCAGTGTTTACAGCTACTTTGAAATACCATCAACCCGGTACCGGATACAACAGAATTAAGAGAAAAAATTTCAGAACAAGCTAGTTTCAAAATAATCGTGCGCCTACGGTTTGAGTTCGATTGGTTACTCTTGACTGTGAGCTGATTTAATAAAATCACGCAAGTTGCTAATTTTTTGTAAATCATCCGCCCACCTTTGGCCAAGAGTTGTAAAAGGGCAGACTAGTTCAGGCCGGAACTCGAAAAATGATTGCAAGCCCAAACCAGGATGTCATTACCAGGGGTGCCCGCAGGGGGGGCACTTGCCCCCCCTGGAAATTAAGATCTTAAAAATTTTTTATGCTTTAATTTGCAAAATAAGTCAACTATATCTATCTAAACTAAGAAAACAACCCTTTGTGGAGCTTTTTTACCTTTTTTGCCATCGTGCACAGGGCGGGGGCAGGAGAAACAGGATTGCCCATTGGTAGTGACTATTTCACCGAAAATTTTGAAGTTAAAGAGAATAAAACGAAAATGAGAATAATTCATCCGCGCTTTTTTCATTTGCTTTTTTAGGGGTTAAGACTAGGGTTTAAGTTAAGGTTTGGGTTAGGGTTCGATTTGGGGATAGTTTTAGAGTAAGTATTAAAGTTTGGGTTAGATTTGAGTCAGAATTAATAGAAAAGTAGATAAAAATTTCTGGTGAAATTATAAATAAAAATTTCATGCAGTGGTGGTCATTGACTTGGGGGGGCCCCGGGCAAGGATACAAAAAATGGGTCCCCCTTAAGCAACACCTAATGCTACTGAGATCGTGCAGGATCAGCGCTTCCGGGTAGGTACTTTAGCACGAGCCCGTCCCCCCAAAAAAGGTTCTTTCTTAACCGATGTAGGCATGTAGCCTACCATCAGTTTTAGTAAATCTGAGGGTGAGCACAATTAAAAACTCTCATAACTAGCCAATCAGGATCTGAAAATTCAAGACTAAAAGCAGAGTCATAACAAATTACTTATTAGGCCTACCCATACATGCTCAGTACCATAAAACTAGGCATTTCTATGTCATCACAGTACATTCTACAGCACAAACAAAAAAATTCTAAAATGGGATGAGGATAAAACGCGGAATTCCGCAAAAATTCTACCCGGAAAATTCGTCCACGGTAACTGCAAGGCGTAGAAAATTTTGTCCACAGGTGTTTCTTTTATGCTCTGAAATGCGTGAAAATTATTTGGCGGGAGCGCGCCATACAGGAGGATAAAAGAAACACCTGAAAAAATTCTACAGCGTTACAAAAAAGTCTACAGCATGACTGAAAAATTCTACGGCAAAAAGAGCGGGAACGTTTGTTCATTGAAAAATTCCACGGCGTGACAAAAAAGTCTACAGCAACAGCTGACTCAAAAATTCTACGGCAAAAGGGCGGGAACGTTTGTTCATTGAAAAATTCCAAGGCGTGACAAAAAAGTCTACTAAAAGAGATTTATATAACTGTATTAATTGTCTGTATAATAGCATATGGCTTATACCATATCCGTGAACGGATATCAAGTACAGGTATCCTGCAAATGCTTTTGGCTAGGCGTTTTTTGACACTTAAAGAACCACCCTTTGCAAAGTGCCCCTCAACAAAGAGCACTCTGCAAAGAAAAAACAGTAAAGAGCCCTTATGAAAAATGGGGTCCTTCTATAGTCTAAGCAGCTCTTTGTAAAGAAACCATCCAAACAGGACCATCTGCAAAGGGACCTTCCTCAAGAAGGCATCCTGCATAGAGCCTCTTCCATAGCCGAAAAGAGCCTTTTACAAAAAAAAAACTATTCAAAACGGGCCCTCTACCATCATCTCAAATGCATCTTCTTCATAAGGCTTCCGCAAAGGGACACTCTTTATAGGGCACCCATAAACGGGCCCTCTGTATGTGCTTCCCATAAAACGCCCTCCACAAGGGGGGCCCTTATTTGTACAGGAATGTACAAATAAGGGCCTTCCAAAATGTCCTTCCTGTAAGGGTTCTCTGTAAAGGTCCATGGGCCCTCTTTATAAGGCTCCCGCTAAGGGGCCCTCTCTGTAGGGCCCCCTCAAACGGGTCCTCTATAGCCTAGTTTACACTACCAATACCAGCATAGGCCTATTTATGGTAGCCTAATTTATTACCAACCCATGTAGGCTACTAACCTATGTCCAACCAGCCTGCGAGTACAGCCGACCTACTGAACCTAAACGATCAGAACTTTTGGAACTGCAACGGGCCCACCTCTGGTAGCTGTTCCAAAATGCGAACGGTTGTGACGTAATTCAGAACCTTTTTTGTGTGTGACTCAGCAAAATTCAGGCACTAGAACTAAGAACTGGTTCTCAAAAGTGCACATGTAAACAGGCTATATATGTGCCTCCCATAAAAGGCCCTCCTCAAAGAGAAACCTCATTTCTACAGGAATGTACTAATAAGGGTCATTCCAAAAAATGTCCTTCAAATAAGGGCCCTCTGTAAATTAAGGTCCCCCCAAAAGGAGCCTCCAATGGGGTCCTCTACAAAGGACCCCTGATGCCTTAACCCTAATGCCGGTACAAATAAATGTTCTATAGTAGGCGTAAATGTGCTACAAAAATTTGGGGGGTGTATGTTGCGTATTTTTTGGGGGGGGGCCTGTAGCACACAAAATCAAGTGGGGGGCTTTGGACAAATCCCCGGCTTGCCCATGCTAATGACTACCACTGCTTCCTTGCCCATTTTACGTGGATTATCACACAGCATTTTCTTAAAAGCGAGCGTAAGCAATGCTCCAGAAGCATTAAACTGTTTGATAAAATAATTATCAATATCAAACGTTTGTCAAACGTTTCAGCATTCTGTCAAAGAGCTCTTACTAGGATCTAAATACAATAAAGGGTCTAATATTTCAAATTTACGCTGCGCTTATATAAACATTAAAATAATAACCGACAAGTTTGACGTCCTTCGTGGTCGACTCCTGGGAAATCATAACGACAATTACTCCCCCATTAAATTAATTTTGCCCAGAAATAGAAATCAAAACCAAACTTGCAATCAATAGCGTAGTCAGGGGGACTGTGTCCACCTGCATTGGCCTGCTATAGACCAAAGTGCAGGATAAGAAAAATGTCACAGTTTTTGGCCTTCTGAGACAGTCTTTTTCAGTAATATGGCCTCTAAAGTTGTTCAAAGCCATTTTTAAAACATTTATTATTAATATTGTTATTATTATTTTAATTAAAATCCTTTGTATTTTAGGGAGGGAGAGTATTAACTTATTTATCAAAAATACAGCTAACAAATTAATCGATAAAAACTTCAAAACATGGCTAAAAACTTGCAGTCAAAATTGATCGCTTAATGCAAAATGCCTAACGTAAGCTTCATAGAAAAAAAGAGTATAATGGGGACTATTCAGCATATTTTATTTAATTACAACGAGTTTTGGACTTGACCTATGAGTAACGTTGGGGTTTAATTTTTTTAAATGGCTTTCAAAGCGTATCAATTTAGTTTTTTAAATGGCTCCAAAAAGATGCGAAATTTGATTTGAATAGCGTTAAAACGGCTATTTTTTTTCCGAAATATCACCAAATTTGCCCAGCAGCTAGAGTTTTGCCCCAAGAGCCCGGTCTGTAATGTGCTTTAGTTGCACCTGTTTGCTCGGTACGCTGCCCCATTGAGGCATTTTGCAAAAAAAAAAAATTCAAACTTTAAGTTAATCACCCCCCCTAAACAAAATTCAGGTTGCAATCAGTATGGCAACCAAGGAGGCTAAGGGAGCTTAGCCTCCCCTTTTCCAAGTCACTTGGAAAACTTATCTCACATACAGTAGCGTAGTCTGGCTGTGGGGCTATAGCTTCCCCCCCCCCCAAATTGGCCTGTCCACCAAAGTGCAGATTAAGGAAAATACCACGTTACAGTTCTTCTTAAAGTGTTTTAATCACTGGAATGGACAACAAAGTGATTTATAGCATCTTTTGAAACATATATTCAGGAGGGCTAATTCGTCAAAAACAAAACTCACAAATCTATAAAAACTTTTAAAAATGCCCAAAAATAAACAACCAGAGTTGATCGCTGGTGTAAAATCGCTGAATATATACAGTGCGTTTCATCAACAAATATATATTATAAACTCAGGAATAGGAAGAGGGGGGCTATTTAGGATTAGTTAATCACCAATCACTTCTTTCAAATATCTTTTCATTAGCCCCCCCTCCCAACTATTTTCCTCTATAAAATATAGACGAAATGGATTACTCCGTGTGAATTTTATGATTTACCAGCACGCAAAGAGAACTAAAATTTTACTTTAGCGACTCCCCTACATAGCCCATTTATGCAACCAGTTTGATCATGTTTGCTCTGCTAATTTCTATTCCACGTTTTAAACGCATTATTTTTTATCAAAATAGCCCTAGAATTAAGCAAAATGCAAAATTTTCGAGCGTTGGGGGCTCCGCCTCCAGACCTCCATGCCTCCGGCGGCTGTAGGCTATGCCCCCAGACCTCCAGCCTTCGGCGGCTGGGGCTTAGCTCCTGGACCTCCAATGGCTTTCGGTGGCTCCGCTCCCAGACTTCCAAAACAGTTCCCCCATTGCGAATTTTTGGCTACGAACGCTTAAACGTGGTTTAAATTTGATCTGCAAATAAAGAGGCTGAAAAGGCTGGGCAATTTAAGAATTTCAAGTAGATTCTTAATATCAGCGTCTTTGTTCTATCCAATGGCCTTTAAAACGTTCGAAATGTGATTCAAGTAACGTTAAAGTGGTTATTTTTTTCCAGAAATTGCGAAAATCGCCCAGCGACCGGGGGCTTTGCCCCCAGACTCCTGTCCATAACACCATTTGAATTGCATCATTTTCTCAACATGCCGCCCAAATTTCAGCATTTTTTTTAACAGGGTCATGTTAACTTTTGGTTCAAATACCTTAGCAAAATCCTGTTAGGTTTAAATCCCTTTAGCAAAGTCGCTTGCCCCCCCCCTGAAAAAATTTCTGCGGGCGCCTCTAATCATTACACGCTCTTTGTTCTTTATCAAAAATTCGTTATTCGAAAAATAGCAAAAAATTGGAGGCGACAAAAATTCTACGACTATCGAACGTTCAACTATTCGTAATTTCATATTATTTGCATGTCGTTATTAGATCTTATTTGGTATTCGTTATTAGGTATTTTAAGCTCAAATTATATGAATACCGAATATTCGGTAACTACGTCATTTTTTGAAAAATATTTCGAATTCTATTCGTTATCTATTTTTATCGGTCTTGACACAATATTTTATTTTTGATCAAAATCAAAAGTTGCAAAAGGCAAATACCGTTGCAATTTATCGAAATATATGTTTATATCGTCTTAGACAAGAAATTGATTGATCTTTTTTGGAAAGACCGTGTTGCCAATAATATATGCTTTACTAAAAATTTAACGTAATAAAAATTGATGAGAAATTGGCGTTCTACCAGTGTCACAAAAAATAATAATGAGAAATAATAAAAAAAATTATACTGAATTAATGTTAATATAACCATAACACAACTAAGTTTTGAAGATGAGTTGTTTTTTCGAATATTGTTCTGCCCAATTGTTCTTAATCATCGTGATCATTATTCACTAAACTTGTCAGGACGTGGTTTAAAATTGCTTAAAAGTTTGTTTTGCGGAATATCAAATTACCGTCGTTTTCTCTGAAAGTCTAATTTATGACTGCTTGTGAACTAAAGCGCGTTTAATTTGAAAAGTTGTTACCAGTGTCTTCGGGAAGGTGGAAACGTATAATTAGAACAACATTTTTTATCATAGACCTTTCTTTTGTTTCATAAAAAAGACGGCTTGTCTGTCATGGCGAATTCTTAAGATATTGCAGAAGTTGCTGCCCATTCGCAATTTTGATCCTGATAAATTTTGAAAATACTTTAATTGACGACATTTAAAAAAACAACACTAATTACTGGAGAGCAATCACTTTCTTGTTTAATGCCATGTAAGAGAAGAGAACAACACTTTATATTTTATTGAAGAGAACGAGTCTATGTCATAACTGATTTTTTATTAAGCGCTGTTTTTTGTAAGAACAATTTAATCAAAAGACGCGCCAAATTGAAAATAACAACAACAATAACTTCTGCTATATAGTACCGTATCGCAACGAAATGGTAAACAGGTCTCAAAAATCATAGCCTGTGCCATAGGAGTTGCCAGGGGGGCATAAAGTCCGGGCACTACCCAATTGAAATGCCACCAACCATAAAAATGTGACAAATAAGTCTATTGTTTTTTCGCTTTAAACTTCCTATAGCATTTTTCGCGAGCAGTAATTAACAATAATTTTTACGACTATAAGGCCCGGGCCCCTTAATGGGCCCGCAAAAAATCAACTACTTGGACAGTTCAACCTTGGGCGTTAGTTTCTTATTTGATATCAACTGAAGTGTAAGACACAAACATTATGATAAAGTTTGGGATCACCACCCCCATAAAGATTCCCAAAAACAGACCCCCGAAAAACGGTTTTTTGAACGCCTCAAGCTAAGGCAACAGTTTTTCTTTTTATACCAGTAGATTATCAAAAAACAAACACTTTGATATAGTTAGGGGATACCACCCACTGGGGGCCGCAAAATGAGCCCACAAAAAATGAACTTCTTGGACGACTCGAGCTAGGGCGTTAGTTTTTGTTATATCAGCAGATGCAACAGCGACAAACATTTTGAAATAGTTTCAACAGCTTACGCTTTGGCAAGAAAAAAATTTTTTTTTTTCAATATCGGTCACTATGTTGTAGATAAATAATAACTAATTTTGACAATGTTTAAAACTGCAAACCTTTTGGGTGTCAAGAAAATGATTCTAATTAATGCTTAAATTAAAATGGGAAAAGTTTTTTTATGAGAGTGCTATTATTCGACATGCCTCCGTCGCACACTGAGATTGCTCCTCACAAAGCTCCCATCTTTAACTATCAAAACCACTTCGAAAGGATTTCAGCATAGCGAAATTGTCTGCATCGGTTCAGGAATATTTTTTGTGTATATTGAAAGTATTCTGCTGGGTTTTCCTCCCATGCGTACTCAACGGGACCGGGCTTATTTTGTGTGAAATTTAATGCAGTTTCCGGAAAATATAGGTTTATGGGGGTTTTTTTGTTTCGGAAAGTGGTTAAAATAAGCAAAATACGAACCCCACTTTAAAACGATTCGAGCTCGGTGAGATTATTTGCACAACGCGTTTGATGCGTAGGCACTAGACAAAGCTCGTCTTTTTTCTTTTTTTCGCTACTCGACATCGAATCGCGTGATTTTTGACGCGTTATTCTGCCAGAATTACAGTGGTTAAAATTGAGTGACTGATGGGTAAAGATTAAGGTAGTGACTATTTCACCGAAAATTTTCAAGTTAAAGACAATAAAACGAAAATGAGAAATATTCATCCGCGCTTTTTTCAGTTGCTTTTTCAAGGGTCAAGATTAGGGTTTAGGTTAGGGTTTGGGTTAGGGTTCGATTTGGGAATAGTTTTAGACTAAGCATTTGAGTTTGGATTAGATTTGAGTCAGAATCAATAAAAAACTAGATAAAAATTTCCGGTGAAATAAAGCCTTCCAAAGATTTATGTATTATAAACAAAATCGGTAAAGATTTATTCATTGATTGATAAATTGGTAAAGATGCTTGTTTTGAAGATTTTTATCACTGGTGATATTTGTCGTTTTGGCCTTGCTAGCCTTACTGATGAGCCCTGAGATTGGGCGAAACAGCTGTCAAAGGCATGCTATTGAAAATTATTTTGCATTGAACTATTAGAATGATCTCTTGTAATATTGTGATTACTTAACATTTTTGGAAAAAAAAAATTGTGTCATGATCTGGTTAATTTGCGATTCTTTGCCTTTCTACGCTTATGTTCATACCTGTAGTCCAAGCTATACTGACGAGGAACAAAAGACGAATGTCAATTCCAAAACAGTATGTCTTAGGCTGTTAATCAAAGGTTTGATTGTGCCTACAAGACTCTGTATACTGTCTATAGCTAATTATTAATTTTCTCAGTACACTGTTCTTAATAAATACATTGATTACCTTATTGATGTGCAAACTTAATGACATATCCTGGTCTAGAATCACACCCAGCATTTTAATAGATACCTGTTTCGGACGCTAGCTATTTGTTTCCATATTTCAATTACATTTAATTTAGTTTACCTACGGTAGCCTATTTTAGTTACAGATTAAACGCCATTGATTGATTGTAGTTCCTACTGTACTATGATGTCATAATCAATCAATACCGGACTCTGACTTGTCTAGGCGTGCCGTTTCATTTGTGAATAATGTTCTGAGAGAACCACTGCATACACTGCGGTTTAAAAATTCAAGTGTTTTTTGCACATTGCATTGCGTTGAAACATTACATTGATTGTTGTTGGTTCATTTCTGAGTGGTTACTTAACAAGAAGAAGGCAGCATATGTGTGAATTGAGGTCATTGGTTTATAGTGCCCTTGTAGTCAGTAGCAGTGGTGAGGAAGAATCATTCAACTTGTTCCTTCCGCCCCTTGGTCGGAACAGTACTGACGTAGGAAAAACATCACTACCACCCAAATTTAGGTTTGGAATTGGTTTTGCATGCTCTCTTCCTGGAGATAACATCTCTACAAACTGAGTTTTCATTCATTTAGTTGCAAATGATTGCTATTCATCCATGCTTTTAAATCCGACACAAAGTTAGCAATTTATCTGAACAAAAACACATAACTAATGGAAGTTCAAGCAGAAAAGACGTATTAGTTGACGGCAAGAATAGCTTGTTAGTAGTCTACAATATTTTTGTGTTAATTTACTGGTATCCTATAGTTTTTAATACTTAACTAATTAATCGTGTTTTTAATTATAGAAGGCAATTACAGGAATTTAACGCAAAATTTTGAAAGCCGTTAACCATAAACCTGATCAAGTTAATGGAGCATTATGAAATTCGAAAGCAAAGTATTTGCGATCTGACTATCAACAACCATAAACACACTTAACGCAGTTGTAAAGTTCTTTAGTTCAGTAAAGTTAGATACTTTCGCAAAGTCCACGGAAATCACTGACGATGTCATATTCTAGTTACCGGTGTAAATTAAGTATCGAAAATGTTGATTTTGTACTTTGGAACCGGTATTAACAGATTACTTTCTTTATTCATTTTCAAATTTTCATTTGGTGCCTCTACACTCACTGCTTATGGCTATTGTTGCTGTTGTTATTTGCAAAAATACATAACCTAACACATTGATGCACAGCATCTCAAAATGTTCATCGCTGAGACCAGAACGTTTGGGTTTCAAAATACGTTTGCCCATGCTGTCTTTGAGTTTCAAAATGTCTTTTCAAAACGAAAAGCAACAAAAGGGGTAGAGCGGCTATTTTAACAACAACGTTATCTGCTGAACGAACACTACTCGCTATCGGTAAAAATTATGGAATTAAAACAATCCCTGCAACGAAAATATGAGAATGTAACTTTTTAGATCGTTAAAAGGAGGTCTTTAATTTAAAAACGTTCTAAAATCTTCTCACTGCATGGTCAGAGTTGCCACGTTAGTGCACAATACAGAATCCGTAGCGCCTACACGGATTACATAGAAGTGTTTCATTTAACCAAAATCTACCGATAAAAAAAGATTTTTTCAAAGGACCTAAACTAGAAGTAACTGAGACTAGTAACTTTTTAATGTCTCCAAATAGTAACTAGTTCCCACTTTTGTTACTTTTTTGAAAAAGTAACTAAGTTACTAAAAAAGTAATGAGTTACAGTAACTAGTTACTGCCCACCTCTGCTTTTGGCTTAGGCTGCTGTTACATTACTGGTATCTAAAAATAACAAAAAATTGCTATTCTAGTTGTCTAGCCTGGAAATGTAAAAAAACATTTTTTTTGCAATTGTTTTTTTTGGCAGTGTTTTTTTTTGTGTGTGCTTTTTTTGTTTTTTAGTCTTTTGATGAAACAAAGTTGATAAATGGTGTGTTTTTAATTAAAAAAAACAACACAATTTCTGCATTTTAGAATGTATTTCCACTGCACAATTCTCAATCGATAGTGACGTCAATCGATATTTTGTTGTCATTTCAAAGCATCATTATGAATACAGAACAATTAATTATTTTTAAATTTGATCAATTTCGATTGTTGGTGTAAGGAAGTACAGATATAAGGTCCATTTAAATGCGACGTAATGCTTGTTCTTTTTGAAGCTTGTCGAATAAATTTATTCTAGCAGCAAACTCTTTTTACTGTTTTGCAAAGTAGCATCTATCTTTTTCAATGAAGAGGTTCTTATACGTCCTCCATTTCCTCTTTTCTGAATTTAATTTAAAGTGCACTTCTTTAACCAAAATAGACGTCTGCAATTTTAATGTAATGCAGAGAGCTAGCGTGCTGAATGGCCTGCAGCAATTTTGACATTAATATGGCAGAAAAATTCTTACATTCAACTATATCAGGGGTGCTCAACCTCTGACCTTACGGCAGCATGTGGCCGTAATAGGACTTTTCATGGCCGTGAAATTGTACTTCAAAATGCACGTTGTGGTGGCCGTGCATTGATTAAAATGTTTTGCTACGTAACTGTTAAGAAATAACTATTAAGAACAGTTACGATTTGCTAACTGTACATTTACTTAAGACGATAATATGCTAGTGCTGTTTATTTACCAATGCGTAACTATTTGCCGCTTACACTTGGCTTAGCCGAGTCCTTTCCAGAAAGTTCCTATTTGATAGTTGCATAACTCTTCAACGTCACAATTATTTTTTAATTTAGTTTATTCCCAAAACTTCATCTTTGTTACTTCACAATTATGTTAGTTTAATGCCGTGTACAAATTTCTGACTGTGTCGTCACAATGGTATGATTCTTACAAATGAGTTAGTTTTTCTTGGACTTTTCGAGATTGTTCCTTTTGCCTATAAATATCGTGAATATTCTTGACTTGGAGAATAGAAGTGAAAATAAGAAGTTTTCACGGCAGTTAAATTGTAAGGCATGTTTGGTGACGCATGGTGACAAGCCATTTTGAATTAAGCATGGAATGACCCAGTTTTGCAGATAAGCATGATTTAAAATGGCATTGGCTATTTTGCTGAAGGCAAAATAGCCCCATGATGCTACTGGTATTTTGCTATCAGAGGCAAAATAGCCCTAAATCTGAAATGCTATTCTATTTTGCTTCAAGTGCCAAAATAGTCCCAACCCTAACCCTAATAGAGGGAAAATACTATTTTGCCTCTAGGTGCAAAATAGACACTTTCATTTAAAATCAATCTTACACTCTAATTGATTATGGGTTACAAAATATGCATCATTGGAAGTGGCATAAATGGATTAGCATGTGCATTAAATCTTGGACAGCAATTTTATGACTGCCATTTAACTATTCTTGCTGCTGAATTTCCTCCAAACACAACAAGGTATGGTAAGTTTTATAATCAATTAGGCCAACCTCTTCAGGTTGTTCCTAACAGTTTAAGCAACATTGGTCATGACAGATCTGAAATAAAAACTATCTACAAAAATTGCGTTGACTTTAATTGCCTGTAGGCTACTATACATATGGTAACTAATTTTTAATCATCAGTTTCATATGAAATAGACTATTTCACTCAAAATTTTAATGTTTTTTTTTTTTTAGTCTGACCCAAATCTAACCTAAATTCAAAATTTACATTAAAACTAACCACAACCCTATCCTCATTTCTTGAAAAAGTAAATAAAAAAAAAATGCACAGATGAATATTTTCCTTTTATTCTCTTTAAAGATTTTTAATGAAACAGTCACTACCTTTTTAGTTTTTACATATGGTAGCTTAGGGGTCATTCCATGCCAAACGTCCTGAACCCTCCAGCTTGACCCTCTTCAAATTTGTTCAAAACATGTTATTATGTTGTATGGCATGATTGACCTTCACACTGAAAATTTTAGCTCGATATCTCGGGTACTTTTGAAAATATGACGATTTTAAATTTGCTACCACCTCGCGATGGTGAGGGCTTGGTCATTTTCAGCCATTTTCAAAAGCGCATTTCTCCAAATATAAAAACACTAAACATCTGAGTTTTGGTGAATTGATCAACTATCAGCTATATTTCATACAACTAGTGTCAAAATGGCACAGGCTTATAGCATGATGAAATAGGGGGTGCCAAAGTGTTCACATTTTGACCAGAGAACAAAATTTTGGTCAGGTTTGAACACCTGCATCTCATATGAAGCATAGCATTGCTATTATTTTTAGCATGGTAGCTCCCTAATTTCGAAAGAAAACACTGCTTTTAAAAAAAAGTTATTTTACTTTAAAGTATGCACCAGCAGCAAAATTGCAAAAAACACGTCATCTTGTGGTGGAAAAATGGCCCCATCAGACACTGTTTTCAACAAAAATTTTTTTGAGAGTGGAAAGAGGTTTTCTCAAAGTATTTACTCATCAAAATTCAACTTTGTTCCGAAACTGTGAAGGGATGAGATTCAGTCACCTTTCACCTTATAATTTTCTGTTAAATTTGAAAAAAAAAATGAAAAAATTATCCTCGACATATAATTGAGATAAAAATTTGACGTGTTGTTCAAGAAGTTTAGGTTCAATTGATTACTAAAACTTTTAGCCTGTTACTGTTTAGATGCAATTTCGACTCAAATATGCCACTAGATGGCATACTTTAGTTATGTAGCATGTGTTTTTGCTTTCATATTACTCGATCATTTGCAGTAGTTTGAAATTACAAAATTTTGAATATTGTTGTTGCTAAATCGAATTTGGGTGTTAAATATTTCAGCAGTACAACTTAGAAAACAGTTTCATGTTCATTATTGCAAACTTACCTGGGCCGGCCAAAAACTAAAAGGTTGCCTAAAATGATATTTTTTTGAAAGTGCTAAATTCAACAACAGCACATCGCACAACAGCATCGCAAAAAAATTGGGGATATTGCAAGCTGATAAACAAAAATTATCGTAAATCAGTGCATATAAACCGAGTTTAAAACTCCAAAAACAAGTTGCCAGACTAAGGAGTCTGCTTATATGCGCATAAGTCGGATCGCTCTCAAGCGAAATGACATTATGCTAACTTATTGCACGAACTACAACTCAAACCATGCTAAATGCAACGATACCTGTGCAAATCGCCTTTTTTCTATTCTTTTCTCCTTTTCTGTCGCAATAAGAGTGACCACACACACATGCAAAGCAGCATGTTCGCTTGGATGCTGTTGCGCTATTGGTTTTTTCAATCACATGATAATAACAAGCTGTGGTTGGTTGGTCATACATGTAAAAATATTGGCTGTCATTTTCATTTATTATTTTTTGCAACCTTTTGCTGTGGTAGGGTGCTTACGTCGTGTTACGATTTGTAGGGTCCGCTTATATGCGGATTTTATAAAATCATGGTTTTGGGGCTGTTTTTCTTGAGTCGGTTTATATGCGGGGATATACAGTATGTTTTATGCAACTGCAATTTGCAGTATAGTACACATGTTGTCCCACTTTCTTTAGAGCTACTTCAATATCTATGATAAATCAAGAGTTTTGTCTGGCAGCAAACAATTCTAAAATGTTATCATACTCTGTGGCAGCCAACGTAGTTTCTTTTGCTGTGTCTTTGTGATTGAGGAGGAGCAATTATGGTTAATATATCTGTAAGTGGTACCCAACACTTACTTATTTTGAAGATCTTGTGGCCATGTCGAAACCAAATGATTTCGCTTCAAGAACTTGATATAAGCATCCTTGTTTTGATCCGATCATTCAATTACAGCACCAATGTACCATACACTGTGATACAAGCAAGCAACATATTTTCCAGGTTGTAAATTTTGATGTAGCTGCTCATGTGGCCGAATTGAAGTAACCTTATCATCATTGCAAAGTTTCACTTTAGCTCCTTCTTCATCTGATGACAACCTTTTCATTGCTAAAGTTGATTTGGATTGAGGGATAAAGCAGTGATGAGATCTAGTGCCAGAAACAGTTGAACACCTTGAATATCTTTGTTCCAATTCATAAGCTTTAATATTGCTAGTAACTTTTTCATCACTAATGTAAAAAAAAATTATTCTAACAATGTTTTAGGTTGCTCATTGAAACATTTGATTAGGATTCAAGATTTGGTTGTTTTCAGATGCTTGAAGACTTGCTCTTGCCACAAGCCGTTTCGTGGTTCCTCCAATTCCATCACAAGGTGACTTTTCATGACTTGTCGCAAAAAATGCCAATGAGCTTTAATCCCAAGGCCAACTTCATGATAGCATACATTAATAAATTTTTTTGTATCTGGCCAGCTGCTCCTTCACAGAAATACATATAAAATTTGGGTAAAAGCAGATAACTTTTTTTTTTTATACATCATAACTTTGCCAGTAAATGCATGAACAGTGTTTGTGTCGCAAAGCAGGACATCCTGACGCAAGACTATTCATCTCGGGAATTCTGACGCCAGGGACATCCGAACGCCAAAAGCTCCAAACTTTCGTGCTCTGCTTTTTTTTTTCTTTTCTCTTTTCCGCGCTACGCTTTTAACGATTAACGTTCAAAGATTGTGACGTAAGTATATTTTCTGTTAATTGCAAACTTATAGGAATCTCAGTTTTGCCGAAACAACTCAAACGCGAGTTGTATTTTCACAAAAAAAATCGTGATAAAGTCAAAGCCAAGTTAGCAAATCTGTAAAAATCCTGGCAATAGGTTTCAAACGATGACCGAATGCTGCGATTAAAAGTAATATATGTTTTGCTATCACGTAGATATTTCATAAGCAATAATATGTGTGGTTAATTTACAGAAAAAAATGCTCTAAAAGGAATCGTATGTTGAAAGAAAATATTAAAAATATAATTCAAAGTCAAGTACTAAATCGAAATTGATTAACGCAGTGATTAAAATTTATTATTTTTGCCTATTATTAATGGATGACTACATTGCAATTTTACACGCATTTTCATAAAAAGAATCGTTAGTTTTTGGTTGGCAATAATTTGTTGATAGCATTTCGATTAACAACTTGTTGTCATTTTTGTGATCTTACTCTTTAATAAACTGAAAATTTTGGAGCTTATCGAAATTAGCAACTTGCTATTGTTTACATGCTTTGATTTTGCAAGCGGAGAAATCGCGATAATTTGGCATGCTGATATGAAGCGTGTGACCGTCTTGTTTTGTCTTTTCAAAGTAAAAACTGCGATTGCAAAAACTAACGGCTGCATTAATCGAGGTTAAAACTAAATAAACCGCTCATTGGGAAATTAATTAATTAGATGATTACAAACTATGGCGCAGTATTTTTAATCTATTTTCATTCTTTGCTGTAATTTCAACTTAAATTTCAAACGTTGTCTATTGAAAATTTATTGCTTACCAAAAGCTAATAACTTTTTTACGAAAATGTGTGAAACTGCACTGTGGTCATCCAATAATAATAGGCAAAAATAATAAATTTTAATCACTGCGTTAATCAATTTCGATTTGCAGTACTTGACTTCGAATTATATTTTTAATATTTTCTTTCAACATACAATTCCTTTTAGAGCATTTTTTTCTGTAAATTAACCACTCGTATTATTGTTTATGAAATATCTACGGTTTATAATAGCAAAACATACATTACTTTCAATCGCAGCATTCGGTCATCGTTTGAAACCTATCGCCAGGATTTTACAGATTTGCTAACTTGGCTTTGACTTTATCACGATTTTTTTCGCGAAAATACAACTCGCGTTTGAGTTGTTTCTGCAAAACAGAGATTCCTATAAGTTTGCAATTAACGGAAAATATACTTACGTCACAATCTTTGAACATTAATTGTTAAAAGCGTAGCGCGGAAAAGAGAAAAGAAGAAAAAAAGCAGAGCGCGAAAGTTTGGAGCTTTTGGCGTCAGGTTGTCCCGAGCGTCAGGATTCTTGGGGTGAGTTGTCTTGCATCAAGATGTCCTACTTCGCGACACAAACACTGTTCATGCATTTACTGGCAAACGGCTTGTGGCAAGAGCAAGTCTTCAAGCATCTGAAAACAACCAAATCTTGAATCCTAATCAAATGTTTCAATGAGCAACCTAAAACATTGTTAGAATAATTTTTTTTTACATGAGTGATGAAAAAGTTACTAGCAATATTAAAGCTTATGAATTGGAACAAAGATATTCAAGGTGTTCAACTGTTTCTGGCACTAGATCTCATCACTGCTTTATCCCTCAATCCAAATCAACTTTAGCAATGAAAAGGTTGTCATCAGATGAAGAAGGAGCTAAAGTGAAACTTTGCAATGATGATAAGGTTACTTCAATTCGGCCACATGAGCAGCTACATCAAAATTTACAACCTGGAAAATATGTTGCTTGCTTGTATCACAGTGTATGGTACATTGGTGCTGTAACTGAATGATCGGATCAAAACAAGGATGCTTATATCAAGTTCTTGAAGCGAAATCATTTGGTTTCGACATGGCCACAAGATCTTCAAAATGAGAGTTGGGTACCACTTACAGATATATTAACCATAATTGCAACTCCTCAATTACAAGGACACAGCAAAAGAAACTACGTTGGCTGCCACGGAGTATGATAACATTTTAGAATTGTTTGCCACCAAACATAACTCTTGATTTATTATATACAGGGTGTTCCAAAATGGTTGACCCCATTCTAGATACCCATATCTTGGAAACTACATAATGAATCATAATGAAATTAATTACATTTTATGTTAAAGGTCATAAGTTTTATTGGTTAAATTTACAAAGAAAAGTACAGATATTTGTTGGTTCTTTGACAGATTTTCATAAATGTTCAATATGAGCGCCGCCTGTGTGACTCTGCACATGTCGAGTCGGTATTGAAGCTCGTGCCAAACTCGCTGTAGCATGTCTTCGGTAACAGTTTCCAGTGCAGCTGTAATTTTCTGTTTTATTTCTTCAATGTTAGCTGGAAGAGAAGGTACAAAGACTGGTCCTTTCACATAACCCCAGAGGAAAAAATCACGTGGAGAAAAGTCGGGTGATCGTGGTGAAATGGCCCGACCTTTCTTCGTGTGATTATTCCTCTGGGTTGATGTTAAAGGACTAGTCTCTAAATTTTGCATTTTTTAGCAAAAATAACTTCATTTTAGGGCTATTTTGATTAAAAAATAGGTAGTGGCTAAGGTTACGTGACCGTAATTTTCGTTTTTTGGAATTAAAAGTTACGTGAGAATTTTTCGCATTGATTCGATTTAAATACAGCACTTTGACGCCTCGAATTCGAAGCCCTGATGGCGTAGTGGTTAATGGGCTTGGCTGCAATGCCGAGGGTTGGAATATCGATACCCGTTGGACACGCTTTTTGAAAATAGCGCTAGAGAGCTATTTTGCTACATAATCGTTTTTTTTCTCTAAAATCTTATTATTTGAGTTAGGGTTCGGGCAGCGATGCCAGGGTTAGGGTTAGAGTTAGGGTTAGGGCAGCGATGCCAGCTTGAGAGATAGTAAATTGAACAGCAAAAGTGGTCACGTAATTTTTAATTCCGAAAAACGAAAATTACGATCACGTAACCTTAGCAACTGCCTAAAAAATAATGCTTTTAAAACGTGGCTTAGAAATTGGCAGTGCAAACATAATTAAACTGGTGGCATAAATGGGCTGTTTGGGAGGTGGCTAATGGTAAAATGTTATTTCTATTTTTTAGATGCTGGTAAATTATAGAATCAAATAGATCAATAAAACTCACACAGAATAATCTATTTCGTATACAGTTTATAAAGAAAAATAATTTGAAGGGGGCTAATGAAAAGAAATTTGAGAGAAATGATTGGTAATTAACTAATACGGAATAGCCTCCTCCCCCCTATTCCTTAGTTTGTAGTATATTTGTAGTATATAGTATATTAGTTTGTAGTAGACGACACCTATGTTTAGCATTTTTACACCTGCGATCAAATTTGATTGCTTATTTTTGACCATTTTTCAAAGTTTTCATTTATTTGTTAGTTTTATTTTTGACAAATTAGCCCCCCTCCCTGAATAAATGTTTCAAAAGATGTTTTAAATCACAATTTAGTCCACTCCAGTGCATAAAACAGTCTCAAAAGCGCTAAAAACGTTATGTTTTTCTCATTCTGCATTTTGGTTGCCATGCCAATGGGGGGGCTATAGCCCCCCCCCTGGCTACACTACTGGCTACCATGCTAAAAATAATAGCAATGCTATGCTTCATATGAGAGATGCAGGTGTTCAAACCTGACCAAAATTTTGTTCTCTGGTCAAAATGTGAACACTTTGGCACCCCCTATTTCATCATGCTATAAGCCTGTGCCATTTTGACACTAGTTGTATGAAATATAGCTGATAGTTGATCAATTCACCAAAACTCAGATGTTTAGTGTTTTTATATTTGGAGAAATGCGCTTTTGAAAATGGCTGAAAATGACCAAGCCCTCACCATCGCGAGGTGGTAGCAAATTTAAAATCGTCATATTTTCAAAAGTACCCGAGATATTGAGCTAAAATTTTCAGTGTGAAGGTCAATCATGCCATACAACATAATAACATGTTTTGAACAAATTTGAAGAGGGTCAAGCTGGAGGGTTCAGGACGTTTGGCATGGAATGACCCTTAGGCTAACTCATCTTTCATTGTCATCTATTATCTGTGACATGCATAGTGAATGGTCAAGCAGTCTACCTGTAATGGTGGCCCAGCCTGACAAAAGACTTGCAAAGAAAACTGAAAAGGGTGCTCTACATTGCTGTGGTGAGACAGATGCAGAATGCCTGGTTCTACAAATCAACGAATGATAGTCAGTAGTATTAATGCTATCCAATAAATCTGATGTGTGTTAAGGTTGCTGTGATGATGTTGATTGTATTGATTTAATATTGTCCAAAAATTTCTTTTTTTAGTGATCATGGGTTTGGAATTGTTATGAACAGCATAAAGAGTTCATCATTTCGAAACCAAGACACAGATAATTTTGTGCAACTTACAGTCGAGTATTGCAAGCAAATGAACTCACTAATAGCTAAAGAAGCAGGCATTCAATTTGTCAAAACAACATTTCTTGCATATGAAAAAGATCAAGCGAGAAGAGATTACAGTGAGTTGTTTTAAGTCAGTCATTAGATAGGCCTTATGTAAGTGGTGTAATGATGTAGAATTATCTTTTTGTGTAATGGTGTATATTTTTACTTTTTGTAACTCAAAGCAAAGAATGTTGAAACACTAAGTAGTAAATAAAACTGGTACATAAAAAATTTAATAGAAACAATGTGATAAAAATTAATTAGGTTTGTAGTCTGTAGCCTGTAGAGGGGTTTTTAAATTTTAATCATTTTTGATAGAACTTCTTGCACCATTAAGGCTTATGGTCGTAATTTAAAACACAATTAAGACTATGAATAATAAATTTTATACATACTACTTGATTGTCATTTTGCATTCTTTGTCTGAAAACCTATCATTGGGATTGCATATATACCCATGACCATAAAGACAATGTAATGCATGTCAGCCAGACCAATATGTAGTTCGAATCATGCCCATTGCTGTCAATCATAGCTTATATGAAGGTGATATTTGTAATAACAAGATCCATGAGATGTGATCTGTTTTGCTTTTTTAATTTCCTTGCTCATTTTTGATTTCAACATGCTGGAAAAAATTTTTTCTGCAATGCCACTTCAAAAAAACGACTTTTTCCAGTGGAAATGTTGCTGTTAAGCTCAGCAATCGGTATGTTTGAAATGACCCATTGAATTAGTTTAGACTTAATATCCTCTTGCATGTTCGCTTGTTGCTGCAAGTATTAGTGCCCTATCTTTTTGTTCAGGTCAAAATATTACCAATGGAGCTCGAGAATTTCGCGTGCTCTCGCAAGGTGAAATGAAAAAACGTGGTTATGTTATTGAAAACAGGAAATTAGAACGCATTTTTAAAGGACCGCTTTGCAGAAGTGAATGCTTGATAGCATATGAAGGACATTGGGTTGCCATAGACACATCTATTTACCTTCCTTGGCTGATCGAGCAGTTGCAGAATCTTACAGACAAGTAACAGCCATCAGTAAGATAAATGCATGCCTGTTTTTTTGGAGACTCAAATTTTAAATAATTTTTATTAAGCACTCTATTTAATTATTCATGTAAACTGTCAGAGCAATGCTTTCTGGTTTTATTCAGAAAAATAGGTTGAGAATAACTGCCAGATTTAATAAATTTTGTTGTTAATAGTAATGCTTGGTTTTACTGTAGACTAGTTGCACTTTCTTTACCTATCTATTGAAATGTCACACAGAAAAATTTACCCCAATACACAAAAAAATCCTCACCACAAGTTTGTTTTTGCCTAAATGATTTTTGGGTTTAGTATCTGTAGTTGCTACATCCTGCTTATATAGCTTGTGTTTACCACGACACACAAAAAACTATGATACCATAATGTATTCAAAAACTTCACCCCACATGGTTTGTATTTATTTATCTAAACAAACTTTTTAAATTCGTAAACCTAAAAGTAACAAATTAGCAATTAAGTACTATAAGCTCTTAACAGGTTCAGTGTTTTGGAGCAGACAAACGGAACTATGTGAAAAGCTTTGACAAAAAAAGCAGAGCCAAGATAAAATGAAACATTCTACTTATGATACGTTTTGACTTAAACTTAAGTTATTATCAATCTTGTTCAAATAGGATTCTATTTTGTCAAAACTTTCATTATGCTTGCACATAGTTTTTTTGCACTGGGCACTGGGTACCCTTCATTCAAAATGCTACTGGTAGATTTTGTTGTTGGACAGTCATACTAAATTGTCACAGAGCTGTTTTAGATGTCTGCTACCAATATCTGATGTACTTTTCCTTTGCACATCAAGGGCAAAATTTAAATGCAGCAGCTTTCGGAAAGATTTTTGTGTATTAGTTCCTAAACTTCACCAATATTTGCATATTTCGTTGTTAATTTTGTTTTTAGTACTGGAAAAAGACGAGTTTTGTTTCTTCAGCAAAAGGTGTCAAATTTTAATGAGCTTGGCGAATATGATCTCATTGTGAACTGCTCAGGATTAGGTGCTCGGGACTTAGCAAATGACAACCTTGTTGTACCAATTCGAGGTAAGAAACTGCATTTTGGAATAACTGCACTATTTTTGCCGTATGTGACCTTAAAAATTTGTTGTGCATTCGAAGTCTTCTATTATATACCCTCTTTCTTAAAAAAAGAACTACAACCCATAATTGGTTGCAATCTTAATTTTGGGCAAGTGCCCCAGGTGACCAGATACCATATCCATTGTGAAGGGGCTGTGTTTTTTCAAGGCTGCCGTGAAAATTGATATTTTATTTGGATATTAATGACCAGTTTGCTGATCTTTAAACTTTACGAAGTCACGAGTTTTGATAATGAAGAAGTTTTGCGAGAAAATCGGTCGATGATTTAAGTGCCAACTGATAAAGGTGCATAATTGCTGTGATTTTGAAGTTTTGTGAACTAATATTTTCAGATTACTTCAGGTTTGGTGTTTACCAAAGATGTAATTGGAACGACCGACGCTCGCGTCGCGTGTTCCTCTGTTTTTACTCGGCCATTTTCCAACTAACGAGCGCAAAATTTCAGACTTTTGCTTATAACTCGAGAACGGTTGGGTCTAGCAACATAAAATTTGGACAGCAGTTTGAGATTATGGAGTTGTATGTTTGTACCAGATTTTGAGGCAATAGGTCACGTGACTTCAGTTTTAGAACCCGAAAACCGCCCCGCAAGTTTGGCTAAAAAGCGGTCTCAGTCAAAAACGGCTTAAGTACGGCAAAAAATATTTCATAGGGTTGTATGTCTCAAGATACCCTTTCATCCCAACCAACCCAATTTTGGCCTCGATGAGGTTTATTTCTTTTTTTTTCCTAATTTTTGTACGCTCTTCTTCTCCTAAACCACAAAACATGGAAATCTAATTTTTGTGTAAAGTTGTTGAGCTGCAAATGCAATTATTTCTCCCAAAATTTTTTGGGGCAACTCCACCGGGAACCCCCCCAAAGTGGGCCCCCCCAAAATCCATTTTTTGAACGGCTCAAGGTAGAGTTCTAGTTTTTTTGATATCAGTCGATATTTAACAGACAATCATTTTGACATAGTTTGGGGGTGCCACTCCCCGGTAACCCCTCCAAATGGACCCCCCAAAAATTAAGTTTTTGAACGGCTCAACTTAGAGTGCCAGTGTTTTATGATATCAGCAGGTATTTAGGAGACAATTATTTTGAGATAGTTTGGGGGTGCCACCCCCCCGGGGACCCCCAAATGGACCCCCCAAAAATCAATTTTTGAACGGCTCAAGCCAGGTTGCCAGTGTTTTGTGATATCAGATATTTAACTGACAAATATTTTTAATTCTACTTTTCTGGAGGTTCCATAATTAGATATTTTTGAATAATTGCTAATTTTGCGGTAGACAAAAAGTACTTTTGAGTGTCACAGCATTAGCTATGCGTCGGTCGTTCACTGGGTTTGCTGACAAACTCCCATCTAGTTTAAACTCAGGGCTTTAGCAAGCACATTTACAGTTGACACCTAAGGGTGCCCACAGTTTAGTGCCTTGTGCAGCTGTTTTAAATAAACTACAGAGTGACTTAGTGTGTGTTTTGTCTCCCGATTAGTTTTGGATCAAGGCGTCTTAAAGCAAAAAAGGGCGTAAATCCTTCGCCTTTCAAATGCAAAAAAGTGTACACCTTTGCACTTTAAGGTGCGTTGGATTAACATTAAATGCAGAGAAAGTGCAAATCACAAGAAAAAAGAAAAAGCTTGTTTCTGATTGGCTGGTGTGATTGCTCAAGCGTGTCAGTTGTTTCCTACTTTTGCAGATTGTTCATATCAATTCAGTTGACAGTGGATGACAGGTCAGAAAGAAGTGAGGTTGGAGGTTCGATTCCTCGGTAGTGATGCATCGTCGTTTGCACAATTCAGCCGTAGTCAATAATCTATTGTGCTAGTAGGATACGGCAAGATGCTTTCTCGGAAATTTAGTTTCGTTTTGTTTATAAAACACTTGATTAATAATAATTATGGTAGACCAACTGTATTTGTTACCAGTGACCCCTTAAGGTAATGCTGAAAGTCACCAGCACAGAGCATATCTGCCAAAGCGGCACGGTAAGAAAGGAAAACCCTGTACAAGAAATGAATAGCTAAAAATTAAGCCTAGCCTACCCAGAATAGCCCTACCTGCTTACCAGCTTACCTTAGGTACCATCGCACCACATTTAGATTCCTAGGATCAGAGGTTACTCAATCCTACTGATGCAGGGTAACCAGGTAGCTTGGCTCTAGTTTATTATATGTAGGCTAGGGGTACTAGAGCTGGCTCAGGGGGTGACATCGCATGGTGGTAAGCCTACTAGTATATACTACCAGACTACAGCACTAGAGCAGTAGAGGGGACTCAGATGGTGGTTGCATCAGGCATTGTACACGGGCCCAAGCCTTGGAGGACAGGCTCATAAGATACTACAGTAATAGTAATTTGTGATAGCCATGTCCAATAGGCTAGCCTACTGGTAGGGTTGTCGTCTTAGACCCAAAGAATATTCGGGTGTCGTTAAGTATAAACCATCTGCTTTTTTTGGGGAGCTCTGAATCCGTGTATGACTGCACGTGCGCTCTCTCCTCACCGACCTAAGCTTTTCCCCAAATCTAATCCTAACCTTAATGAGTGCACCCATGAGGGAACGAGAGCGCGCATATGCTCATACACAAGTCGCAGAATTTTCGAAAAAAAGCGGCCGGCTTATACTTAATGATATCCGAATATTCAGCCACCACCCACCAGACCTGCTGGACCTTTAGCGTGGCAATAGTCAGATGGTTAAATTTTTGGTGATGTGATGGCAGGGACTTTCTGACATTTCCGTCTTTTCCTAACTGACAGTGAGACAGTTGTGGGTTTCATTTAAAATTGGGCCCAAAGAGATTGCTCCTGTTGTAGCATTGAGGGTGTCCATGCCATCGAGTAAGGCACTCGAACACATCTGATATCTTTGTGTTGGATCTGTCCAAAGATGTCTTAGTATTTGTGGTAGAATAGGCTAATTCAATGTGCCTTCCTACGTCAAAGATAGATTTAAAGGGTTACCAGTGATCTCGTCACAAGGTGATTTCGTCACAGTGGTTTCACCGCAAAGTGAGGGTTAGGGCAAGATAGCTCTGGGGATAATAGATTTGTTTAATGACTGCTGTTCTCAGTCAATGCTTTAATTTTGATAATGCAATAGTACAATGGGGTTGGCAGAACAGGCCCAGGGCTTGTTCTGTCTTTAGAATGCCGTCTGTCGAGTAATTGCTCTGTGATGAAATTACTGTGACAAAATCACCGGCAATCGATTTAACGTACCCCAACTGAACTCAACTCATCCCCTAAGAAATTGTTTGCACCAAGAATTGAACCCCATACCCAACCCACTTTTATGCCTTTCCATTTTGCTGCTAATCCTTTTATGTTAAATAACTGATCAAATGCTGTCTGGCTGTATTTTTACTCTTGACAAACATTGAAAGGGCTAAAGCTTCCAGGGCTCTGCCCCAAACTCTGCGGGGTAAGCTCGTAGCACTCCTCGAACATCTAGATGATGCAAATGTCATCATTTCCTTGCTTTTAAATGGAGGTGTACTTCCGTAACAGCTTCTTGCTATCTCAAGTGATTGGCAAACTGGTTTTTATTTTTATTATTGTTATTAGTATATGCAGTTCCAAAACTTAATTTACGCAAATTGCCAAAAAATTAATAAGAGGCTCAAGCTGTACCTGGCTGCAGTCCTATTCTCATTTGTGCAGCAGACTCCTGAAAAAAAAAAAAACAATAGCAAGAAAATACAAAATTTATAATATGTTTTCACGATACAGCAGCAGATGCAAAAATCATGTGTTCTTCAAGCAAGCAAACAATGCATGAATCATAGATTGCTGTTACTGTGTAGCAGGCTGGCATAATAATGTTTATAATAAATGGTGTAGACAATTCTTTAAAAAATATGAAAACAAACAACACGCCTCCAACCAAAAATTACTAGCCCCACTATTTATGTTGCCACCACGTACTGTTAGTGTTTTTCAAACCGACAAAGAAATTGCGTTGTATTGTAGCTTGTCAGTAAGTCGAGATCCTACTATTATAAATAAATCAGGGGATTGATGGGGCACTAAGTAGTTGGGGGCTCCCAACATATTTTACTGAAGTAAAAGATGGCGTAGCTGATTTGTATAAATTTGCAAGTCGAGTAAACTTTGTCAGCATGTTTTTGTGGCATGATTTTTATGACGACCGTGATTGCATGAACTGGGTTCAACTCGCAGTCATGCACCGGTGCACTGTGGTCATTTTGTTGGATTCTAGGATAAAGATGCTTTATGATGATTAATATCTCAGCTTGGTGGTTTCAAACAACAGCAATTTTAGTGGGCAAGTATTTGTAGAAATTCCACAAGAGCAGTGAAACATTGGAACACTGGAAACTCTTGTTTGCTTTGAGGTGCAAATTCCTCCAAACACCACATAGTTATTGCAATAAAAACTGTGTGGATCATATAATAGTCAGCATCTGATGCAGTCTGGTAGCAGGAGATTAAATATGCACTTACAACAACAACATTCATCGACCAGAGTCTAATGGCAAATTAATGGGGGTCTGAGCAAAGTTCTCTGCCGCTAGGTGATCTTTGCAATTTTTTACCAAAATAATGACCGTTGATTGACATGTTTGCATTAAATTGTAAAATTATTTTGTTTTGCTTTTGTTTCCAAAATATCTGACGTTATGTCGAAGTTAGCATCACCAACCACTGATAGGAAACTTTTCAAAAACCTACATTAACATGAAGAATAGCTAATTGAGCATGAAGTGAAAAATATATATATACACCACATAAACGCTTAAGGCAGAGTGCAACATGTTACGAAATCCTGTTGCTATCACCGCATGTAATACAGTAGTAAAAATTTGCACACTCAAAAAGAAATTAATCCAAAAAAAAAGAATTTGATTGCCTCTACTGTCCCCCTTAATATGGCCTCGTACAATTTGAATACTTGAGAAGTTGATAGTTGTTGGTAAAAAATACGAGTCTGAGCATTAACCAAGCAAGATTGCGACAGGCGGCTCACTCAACTATCAAGCAACAAATGCAAACCAAAAAGGACATGCTAAAAAGACATTATTGTTCCAAGACAGTGCATCACAGACTACAAAAATTTATTTACCATTTAATGATCAAACATTTTCATTAAATGTCAACACTGATAATGATTACTAGCATTCCTCCCCTTCGCATTTGTTGGTGTTTAAAGGTCAGTGCTTTTTTTTATATACATATTTTAAATAATATTTGTAAAATTGTGTGGCACTTTTAAAAGGAAGGACTGGTTCCCCTAATCTCCTCCCCTAGCTGTGTCGATTTCTGTATTGATCTTTGTATCCCCTGAAAATTTTTTTCTTCTCGACTCGGATCACAATGACATAGAGTATATAATGGGGTAGGATTACTTTAGCTATTTAGACTTGTGCTTTCAATGTTTATAAACGTCTAAATGCATGTCAATTGCCAATAAATGAATGAATACTGGCTTAATAATATCATATGATTAATGAAGGTTATCACAGTAATCAACTTTGGACCCAATTAGTCAGTTATGAAGAGTTTTTCTGAGTATACTAATAAACCATTTTAGTTAAGTTGTTTAGATAAAAATGAGTTGATAGACAGAAAGACAATCTGCTGCTGAAACAGTAGACTCTGGTTTGATTCTTGGTTAGGTACAGTTAAAGAAAGACTACAGTTTAGAAATTGATACCATAGCTTCCCTGCTTGATGTTCTCTGGTTTAGCATTAAATTGAAAGAGAATGAAATTTCCATTGGCATCATGTGTTGTAGCAGGTGGGCAAGCGGCAACTTAAAGCTTTGGCAGTGTTGCCAAGAAGGTGAGGGCATCATTTTACAATGACCCTGATCCCATAATCTGGGTCCAGCTCACACCCAGGTTACGTTGTTGCATCCTTAGATAAGAGGCTGCGTAACAGTTATCTCTGCTTGGTGGCTTTAAACAAGCAGCAAATTCAGAGAACAAGAATTCGAAAAATCCACAGAAACATTAGATCACTGTCAATTGTCGAAACTTTTGAGCAAAACGTGGATTCCTCCAAACATGAAGTACTTATTCTACTGCAATGAAAATTAAACAGCCAATGTAGTCTGTATTCCCCATTGATGGTAGTGGTTTTGAGTTGATTGCTGGTAAAAAGTATTTTGAATTTTTCAAAATCCTGAAACACCATGTAAAGTTAAGTGTGTCTGTTTATTATTAACCTTGAGTGTACATCTGATGTAAACATTCAGTTTTTAAAAAATATCTTCAAGTAATACTTTAGGTATTCATACATTATCAGTGTTGCACAAAATTGGGAATGACCACTTTGGCAATGTTAGGCATAAACATTTTCAGCCATTTTGATTGGCAAATGCATTGATATAGAACAGCTTTAGAAAACATCTTTATCCTAGAATCCAACAAAATGACCACAGTGCACCGGTGCATGACTGCGAGTTGAACCCAGTTCATGCAATCACGGTCGTCATAAAAATCATGCCACAAAAACATGCTGACAAAGTTTACTCGACTTGCAAATTTATACAAATCAGCTACGCCATCTTTTACTTCAGTAAAATATGTTGGGAGCCCCCAACTACTTAGTGCCCCATCAATCCCCTGATTTATTTATAATAGTAGGATCTCGACTTACTGACAAGCTACAATACAACGCAGTTTCTTTGTCGGTTTGAAAAACACTAACAGTACGTGGTGGCAACATAAATAGTGGGGCTAGTAATTTTTGGTTGGAGGCGTGTTGTTTGTTTTCATATTTTTTAAAGAATTGTCTACACCATTTATTATAAACATTATTATGCCAGCCTGCTACACAGTAACAGCAATCTATGATTCATGCATTGTTTGCTTGCTTGAAGAACACATGATTTTTGCATCTGCTGCTGTATCGTGAAAACATATTATAAATTTTGTATTTTCTTGCTATTGTTTTTTTTTTTTTCAGGAGTCTGCTGCACAAATGAGAATAGGACTGCAGCCAGGTACAGCTTGAGCCTCTTATTAATTTTTTGGCAATTTGCGTAAATTAAGTTTTGGAACTGCATATACTAATAACAATAATAAAAATAAAAACCAGTTTGCCAATCACTTGAGATAGCAAGAAGCTGTTACGGAAGTACACCTCCATTTAAAAGCAAGGAAATGATGACATTTGCATCATCTAGATGTTCGAGGAGTGCTACGAGCTTACCCCGCAGAGTTTGGGGCAGAGCCCTGGAAGCTTTAGCCCTTTCAATGTTTGTCAAGAGTAAAAATACAGCCAGACAGCATTTGATCAGTTATTTAACATAAAAGGATTAGCAGCAAAATGGAAAGGCATAAAAGTGGGTCGGGTATGGGGTTCAATTCTTGGTGCAAACAATTTCTTAGGGGATGAGTTGAGTTCAGTTGGGGTACGTTAAATCGATTGCCGGTGATTTTGTCACAGTAATTTCATCACAGAGCAATTACTCGACAGACGGCATTCTAAAGACAGAACAAGCCCTGGGCCTGTTCTGCCAACCCCATTGTACTATTGCATTATCAAAATTAAAGCATTGACTGAGAACAGCAGTCATTAAACAAATCTATTATCCCCAGAGCTATCTTGCCCTAACCCTCACTTTGCGGTGAAACCACTGTGACGAAATCACCTTGTGACGAGATCACTGGTAACCCTTTAAATCTATCTTTGACGTAGGAAGGCACATTGAATTAGCCTATTCTACCACAAATACTAAGACCTCTTTGGACAGATCCAACACAAAGATATCAGATGTGTTCGAGTGCCTTACTCGATGGCATGGACATCCTCAATGCTACAACAGGAGCAATCTCTTTGGGCCCAATTTTAAATCAAAACCCACAACTGTCTCACTGTCAGTTAGGAAAAGACGGAAATGTCAGAAAGTCCCTGCCATCACATCACCAAAAATTTAACCATCTGACTATTGCCACGCTAAAGGTCCAGCAGGTCTGGTGGGTGGTGGCTGAATATTCGGATATCATTAAAGGCGGTGAATCATCCAGCCAATTTCAGTGATTTACAATAGCTAAAATTGAACTATAGTTTTTGATATTTTTTGTTTTAATTTTGGGACTGCGGTTGCAAAGATATTCAACAAATACAAAAAAGATGTCCCCCCGAAAAAAATTTTGGAAACTTTGAGTTTTGTTCTTCCCGCCAAAACCACAGTAGGGCTAATGGTTTAGAGAACTGTGGTAGGCCTAATAGTTTAGAGATAGTTTATTTCTAATATAGTTCAGGCCTAATAGTTTAATACGATTACAGTAGGCCTAATAGTATAGAGAACTGTGGTTTTGGCGGGAAGATCAAAATTCAGAGTTTCCAAAAACTTTTTTCGGGGGGACATCTTTTTGTATTTGTTGATTATCTTTGCAAACGCAGCCCCAAAATCAAAACAAAAATATCAAAAATCATAGTTCAATTTTAGCTATTGTAAACCACCGGAATTGGCTGGATGATTCACCGCCTTTAAGTATAAGCTGACCGCTTTTTTTTCGGAAACTCTGCGACTTGTGTATGAGCGTATGCGTGCTCTCGTTCCCTCATGGGTGCACTCATTAAGGTTAGGATTAGATTTGGGGAAAAGCTTAGGTCGGTGAGGAGAGAGCGCACGTGCAGTCATACACGGATTCAGAGCTCCCCAAAAAAAGCAGATGGTTTATACTTAACGACACCCGAATATTCTTTGGGTCTAAGACGACAACCCTACCAGTAGGCTAGCCTATTGGACATGGCTATCACAAATTACTATTACTGTAGTATCTTATGAGCCTGTCCTCCAAGGCTTGGGCCCGTGTACAATGCCTGATGCAACCACCATCTGAGTCCCCTCTACTGCTCTAGTGCTGTAGTCTGGTAGTATATACTAGTAGGCTTACCACCATGCGATGTCACCCCCTGAGCCAGCTCTAGTACCCCTAGCCTACATATAATAAACTAGAGCCAAGCTACCTGGTTACCCTGCATCAGTAGGATTGAGTAACCTCTGATCCTAGGAATCTAAATGTGGTGCGATGGTACCTAAGGTAAGCTGGTAAGCAGGTAGGGCTATTCTGGGTAGGCTAGGCTTAATTTTTAGCTATTCATTTCTTGTACAGGGTTTTCCTTTCTTACCGTGCCGCTTTGGCAGATATGCTCTGTGCTGGTGACTTTCAGCATTACCTTAAGGGGTCACTGGTAACAAATACAGTTGGTCTACCATAATTATTATTAATCAAGTGTTTTATAAACAAAACGAAACTAAATTTCCGAGAAAGCATCTTGCCGTATCCTACTAGCACAATAGATTATTGACTACGGCTGAATTGTGCAAACGACGATGCATCACTACCGAGGAATCGAACCTCCAACCTCACTTCTTTCTGACCTGTCATCCACGGTCAACTGAATTGAGAGCGATCACATCGGCCAATCAGAAACAAGCTTTTTCTTGTGATTTGCACTCTCTCTGCATTTCAAAGCCGAAGGATTTCCGCTATTTTTGCATTAAGATGCCTTGATCCAAAACTAATCAGGTGGTTTTGTGTACAATGCACATGCTTGTTGTTAGTGTTAATAGTACTACGGCACTTCAAAAGCGGTCATTTTTTAGGTCAATACTTACAAGTAGACATGCCTGTAGAGAGCTGTTTTTTCTCTGAAGGAGGCAGCATCGTTCCACGTTTTAACGATCTGTGTTTGGGAGCGATAAAACAAATTGGACGATGGGATTTAGATGTAGATCCTAAAGATACGGAGAAAATTCTTCGAGTCAGTGAGTTCACTCTTCCTCGAGTCAGGGAAGCGAAAATCTTGAAAGTAGGAGTTGCTCTGCGTCCTGGGAGAGTTGGAGGCACCAGGGTTGAACTTCAGGAATCGACTACAGATGGACTTCCTCCCATCATCCACAATTATGGACATGGAGCAGGTGGCATTTCTCAGCATTGGGGTTGTGCATTAAAAGTCGTGAATTTGGCTTTGAAAGCCTTAGCACCAATATCACGTTTGTGAATTGTGATGATAATTTTTCTGCAACTTTCCGATTGGTTTTAAGACCAGACAGCAATTTCGAAATTTATAGACAGACATTTTCAGTGCTTTGCGGAAATGAAATTCGTTTAATAAAGAACATTATTTGGTCTTGCAATCTTTGATTTTGTTAATGGCGTGTGTTTAATTTGTTTCAAATGCACTGATTGTTTTTGCGAGCTCGATTTGTTTTAAGTGTTATTTGTCAGTAGTCATCTCAAGACTATTAGATGAATAATATTCTATTTGAAGAATGGCAACTAATAATTTAATCCTAATGAAGAATTGCTGTAAACTTGTCCCTAACCTAGAGATAATTTTGCTCCATTTTCGTTAACTATTTTGTAAAATCGTTCCGTTTTTGAATTTTTTTTCATGGTTAGAGTAACTTTCTAATTAATGAAGTGTTTAACCGGCTTGTTCTGAAGCGGACTTAAGGTCTGTTGTTCAATCCCTGAACCATTCACTTCGAATATAGTGTTTCAAATGTAGCATTTCTTGGTTGACGAAGCTGATTTGATAAGAAAACAATTTGTATTTCTGATTGGGTGCAAATCTATTACTGAAAATCATAACTACCGCGTAGCACAATGCTCAACCCTTGGCCCTTTATTATTTTTGATATATGTAAACGATTTATCGTCATCCATCAATTGCATCCCCATACTTTTCGCTGACGATACCTGTTTCGTATGTAGTGTTAAAAGTCAATAAAGATAGACTGAAATCATCAATGCTGACCTGCTGAATATCTCTGAATGGTTTGAAGCTAACCAATTAACTGTCAATCCCTCCATATCAAATATTATTATCTTCCCTTCCAAACTAAACAAGCCTCCTGTAACTTTTGAAACTTATTTAAATAGCCCTCTAATTCCGCAAACTTCAACAGCGAATTATCTGGGAATTACAATAGAATCTGACTTGAAATTCCACAATCATATATTATTATTAGCACAAAATATTGAAGACAATCGAAATCCTTTCTAAACTTCGCTATTTTTTTACCTCAAAGCGGCCTCCTCAAAATATTTTATGCTCTCATTCACAGTATACTCACGTCTGGTCTTTACCTAGGCTCTACTTTTTCTTCCTATATCAAGGATCAATGAACTTTGAATTCCTCTAAAATAAAGCTGTAAAAATAAAAGTCAACCAAATTTTTCTATAAATTCTCTTATATTAGTTAAAACTCGACGATCTTTTTAAGTTGGAAGTAGCTAAAATAGTCTATGCTCACTTTACTGATAATCTTTCATTCAAATTTTTCACACTAACAAAAAACATCTCGCGTGCCACCAGAGCAGCTGAAATTCAGAATTCCTCAGCAAGATTGTTTAAAAGCAAATACAAAAAATATTTATTGCTAAATTATAGTTAAAAATTTACATGGCGACACTACCTTGCCTGTATTTCAATTAAGAAGCGACCTTAAATAAATTAGTTTTTTCTTAAATCAACGTGGGGGCTGCAGACTCAGAGACCAAAAGGTCAATTCGTTGCCTCCCTCCTGTCAAGAATTATTAATAAGTCCCGAACAAATTTTCATCTTGTTTTTGACGGTGTAAATAAATCGTTGATTGATTTTGTTCAAGCTCAGTCACGCAAAAATAAGGGCTGTGCAACTCATGAACACATTCTGGCATAGGTGGGCTAGTTAATGCAAAACGTTACCTTCGTTAACCACTAGTCCGTTAACAAACTTCACACCTCCGTTAACGTTAATCCGTTATTTTCAGCTTTAATTAACGGAAGTTATTAAAGTCCGTTAACATTTTGCGTGTAGTTTACATTTCTTTTGATTCACTCGCTTTTAGAACACGTATTGACGCTGTTGAGCTGATTGTGAGGAAATATTTATTGCTATGATGGTCTTTTTGTGTTTTGGAAGTTGCATTTTGCAGTCTAATCTAATTTCAAGATAAAAATAAGTTCAAATCCTCAACGAAGCTGCGATCGGAAAATCTTTGGAAATTGTAAACAGCGATATCTATGAGGCTGCAGATTATTATTTGCCTCAAAAAAGAGCTTCTTTCTTCGATGAAGCTCATGCTAATACGCAACAAGTGTTAACAGAAGTTAACGCAACAAGTTTCTTCGAAGTTAACAGAACTTAACGGAAGTTAATTTAGTCCGTTAACATGAAAAAACTTTTTAACGGATTAACGAGTTAATGAAAAAGTTAGCTTCGTTATTAACGAACTTGTGCCCACCTATGACTATTGAAACTTAAAGGCGGTGAATCATCCAGCCAATTCCAGTGGTTTACAATAGCTAAAATTGAACTATAATTTTTGATATTTTTTGTTTTAATTTTGGGACTGTGGTTGCAAAGATATTCAACAAAAAGATATCCCCCCGAAAAAAATTTTTGGAAATTCTGAGTTTTGTTCTTCCCGCCAAAACCACAGTGTGGTAGGCTTAATAGTTTATTTCTAAATAGTTTAGGCCTAACTATCTCTAAACTATTAGGCCTAATAGTAAAGAGATAGTTAGGCGTAATAGTTTAATAAGATTACAGTAGGCCTAATAGTTTAGAGAACTGTGGTTTTGGCGGGAAGAACAAAACTCAAGAGTTTCCAAAAACTTTTATCGGGGGGACATCTTTTTGTATTTGTTGAATATCTTTGCAAACGCAGCCCCAAAATCAAAACAAAAAATATCAAAAATTATATTTCAATTTTAGCTATTGTAAACCACCGGAATTGGCTGGATGATTCACCGCCTTTAACTACAGTAACGTAGGCTATGGTAGATATTGTCGCGTAGTATTATGTTTTGCTCTTTTGTAAAACGATAATTGAAAATTTATGCGAATCCTGTAAATACTTTTTAATTAGAACACGAAGCTCATTTTTGCTCAAGCTTTTAAGAGCAATACTAATCTCGGCACGAAAGAAATATTTGAGAACACTGACCAAATTTTAAAAAATCAATCTGTTTCATAGTGCCTTGTCTTAACAAAACAACTAGATTTTAGCAATTAAGCCATTGCTCTCGCAGCTTCGACAATCGACAAACTTTTTACGAAGCGCAAGTTTTGTAGTTTTTACCAAGTTTGTAGCAAGTTTTTACCAAGTAAGAACGAATTTGTGTTACTGAATTCTTCATCAAAATTAAGAACAAATGAGGCTGAAAATTTAGGAAAAGCCAGTCCCAACTCAAAATTTACTGGTTCTTTTAAAAAAAGTGTACTACAAATGTCTCGTCAAGTAATAAGTATTATTTACCGGTGAATGAAATTGCCGATAAGGAAATCTCCAATTTGCATACGCCAAGTAAGGTAGATTGGGGTAAAAGGTCCATTGAAGTAAGACGCCTTTGGCCAATATTAGCTGACATACCGAGCGTAACGGCGTCATATTACCAGGCTATGTTCATATCTGACTGAATAGGTTTTAGACCGTATTTGGAATAAAGGAAAAAGAAGCTGGTTAATTTTATGATTAAAAACAACTTTTTTACTCTTTTAATGCAAGCATAGCGGGTTAATTGACGAGTTATTTGATCGCCTTCAAGGCATCCAAATAATTTGTGTCTTTTCAGTGAAAAAAAAAATGTTTGATTTAAGATTTGGTAATTATTTTTGATCAATTGCCTCGACCCTTAAAATGAGTTCAGCATAACCAAAAATGACTACTGGTGGGGTAAAACGCCCTCACATATGTGAGGTAAAACGCCTTCAGTAAGCGTTTTACCCCATCGATATATTTCATCTTTACTTTAAAAAAATCATTTTTAACTGCACTAAGATTTATTGAAACAATAGTGAGAAACTTGATATTCGACGCCAAAGCTTGATTTATTTTAAATAGTAGGCAGTATTACCAGGAAGCGCCTCCACTGTGAGCAAAGATCCCCAATTTTTAACCTAATTAGTTTTTTTCAGCACTAGCGCCGGCAATGCCACTGGTATTATCTTTTAAGAGACGAAAATTACGCTGCTGGGTGAAGCCAAAGAAGAGAAAAATTAATAAAGTGAAGCTCTCCATTACCGGCATTGCAGATTACGTAGAAGTACGCAGTATTTGTTTTGTTAAGGCATCAGCAAAGTATCTTTTTTGACTTGGAACAAAAAAGATTTTATACAGTAGTTTTGAGAAACAATGTCTTCTGCGAAGTTTTTCCTTACCGACATTGCACATTGATGTGCCAGCAGAAAAGGAAAAAGAATCAGTAATGCTTCATTTCAAGTAAGAAACATATACACCAGTCATAGGCGTAGCAAAGATTTTTAATGGAGGGGGCAAACCACAAATCACATGCAATGACGTAATCAGAAATTTTCAAAATAAGAACTTTTTATGGGGCAAAGGCATAGGTGGGCAAGTTAACGCAAAACGTTAGCTTCGTTAACCACTAGTCCGTTAACAAACTTCACACCTTCGTTAACGTTAATCCGTTATTTTCAGCTTTAATTAACGGAAGTTAACAAAGTCCGTTAATCCGTTATCATTTTGCGTGTAATTTACATTTCTTTTTATTCACTCGCTTCTAGAACACGTATTGACGCTGTTGAACTGATTGCAAGGAAATATTTAGCGCTATGATGGTCTTTTTGTGTTTTGGAAGTTACCTTTTGCAGTCTCATCTAATTTCAAGATAAAAATAGGTTCAAATGCACAATGAAGCTGCGATTGAAAAATTTTTGGAAATAAAACTCGTGCTAATACGCAACAACTGTTACCAGTGCAAACTGATTTGTACCGATGCGATGAATAAATGGTGCAAGATATTAACGATAAAAACCTTAACGGAAGTTAACAGAACTTAACGGAAGTTACTTTAGTCCGTTAACAGAACTTAACGGAAGTTAATTTAGTCCGTTAACATGAAAAAACTTTTTAACGGATTAACGAGTTAATGAAAAAGTTAGCTTCGTTATTAACGGATTAACGATTAACGGACTTGTGCCCACCTATGGGCAAAGGTATCGTAGAATAGAAGATAAGAAGCCGTAGCTTATGTTTGGCACCTAACCAGGATTTTGCTACAGGCAGAGGGCTTAAACTAATAGTTAAAAAGAGCAAATGTTGAACTTGGAAGACGCGTTGAGTAAACTAGTGTAACTCAAGCGTAAAACAGACGGGGGGCTGAGGGCGAAGCCCCCAGCGTCTGGGCGATTTCCTTGGAAAAAAGCTATTTTAGTGCCATCGGATCACATTTCGCACGTATTCAGAGCCTTTTGAAAGAAGTAGAGTTTTAACATTTAAAAGCCAATTGAAAAAATTGAATTGCTCAATCCGCCTTTTACTTGAAATTTAAGTCCAAAACACGTTTGAAATCTTGCAGTTTGGTGTTAAATTTTGGAAGTGATTTGGCCCAGGTAGAGGGAAGTAAGGTGCATTACCTCCTACCATATTTTAGCAGTAAATAATGATCCACTCAAAAAACTTTCCTTACAGCTTACTGTTTTGTCATGAAATTAAGCAGTTATAGGAGTACATGTACGCCAGGGGGCCCAGGTCCCTTCAATTGAAATTCATTAATTTGTTCAATGAGCATTTCAGCTAGCTAATTTTTTTTTTAAGTTTTTTTTAGCGTAAAAACTGGCGAGATGGAGATGAATTGTTATTTAAAAATGATACAATAGATGATTACGCCTACCAACCATGTTATTCCCGGGCCGGATTTACACTGCCGTGGGCTTTGTTGCACTTTGGGGATTTTTGCAACATCTTCCTGGCAAATATAGGTGAAGACCAGAGGTGGAGTCGAGGACACAAGGCTCGAGGCCAAGGACAAAAAAAATCCGAGGCCAAGGACAGCCTTTCCGAGGACAGACACTCTCGAGGCCAAGGACAGGAATGCTCAAGGCCAAGGACCAAGGACACAAGCGCAAGTGCTCTCCAAAAAAAAAAAAAGGTCTTCACAAAAATTTTTTAGGCGATCTCAAAAAAAAAAAAAAAAAAGGTCTTCACAAAAATTTTTCAAGCGATCTCCCCAAAAAAACGTTTTCCAAAAAATTTTTCAAGCGCTTCACAAAATTTTAACAATTCAAAAACTACTGCTGTCCTCGAGCCCAGGACAGACCAATTTTCGAGGACTTCAGGCCTCGAGGCCAAGGACTTGACCTTCGAGGCCAAGGCCAAAGACTTCAAAATGTGTCCTCGAGGACTCCACCTCCGGTGAAGACCAAAAAAAGTCTTACCATCTTAGCGCGAAATTCTTGGGACTGCGTCATGTAGTAAATTCGGCCCTGGTCATTGCATTACGTTCATGAAAAGGTTAGATGAGGGCCTGAGTTGGGAACTTTTAGAGCTAAAATCAGTAATTTTATCCGGGTTATACTGTACATTTAAATTATTGGCTACATTGAAATGAGGGGGCCCGGGCTCCCTAGTCGTCAATATTATTGTTAATTACTGTTGTACACGTGTACTTTAGTACATGAAGATACTAAAAGAAACTGAAACTGACGAAGCAAGGCTTTTTTGTCACATTATTATCATTAATGGCATTTCGATTCGGTAGGGCGGGCCTCTTGGCTCCCCCTGGCTACGCCTATGACACCAGTACCACGCACCACCAGGTCCAAAATGAAAAGAGGCAGATTCATCGGTCTATACGTGGGCGACTGAATCGGAAGGGAAAGCAACCGAGCAGCCCTGGAAGATCCAAAGACGCGAAGAACTGGAAGCATTACAACTAGGCAGTGATGGGCACAGCGGCGCTACTTTTTCGGTAGCGGCAGCGCCGCTGTTTTTTTTTCGTCACCAGCGACAAGCGGCAGCGCCGCTGTTTTTTAGCCGAAAAAGCGGCAGCGCTTCAACACTGTTTTTTTAAGCAAATTTTCTGCCGCTGCTGCTAATAAACTCCTTCCAAGACTTTTTCAATTCACATTTTTACACGTTACCGTTTGGAGTCTTTACTCTCGGCTTGTTTTCACTCTGCTCTTGTTACCTCGTTATTTTAGTTTAATAGAACATACAAGGCCTTTGTGACGTTTTAATAGGCGAGTTTTATCGCACAGGGTCCGATTTTTTCTCAATCAAAGTTGAACAAATAATGTGGTCTAGTAGCGGGTCAATTTGAACTGATAAAACCGATTTCAATAAAACCGATTTCTAGCAGTATCTCTTTAAGGAAAATGCAATAATTAGAGTTCGATAAATTGCTAAAAACTTGCAGATCGCAAAGACGGTTTTCCGCGATATTTCCTCAAAATGCTAGCATTTAGCAAAACAAATGAAGATGATTTGTTGGCTATCTGGTCACAGACCACAGTATAGATCGTGCACTGCGAATAGAACAGTATAGTACCTGGCACGGAGCCAGAGTAGTGTGTTTGGGTGGGGGGCACAAAAACTTGGGTGGGGGGACGCTTATGGAGCCGAGACCAGACGAAGTCGGAATGCGGCAGCGATTTGGTAAATATTTTGCTCCAAATCCTATATTATCCTTCTTTAGTATGGATTTTGCCCTCATTTTTGGAGGTGAAGACCAAAAAAATAAAAAAAAGGCCTTCATTGCAAAATCTTAGGCTACTTGATTACGTTCACTTGATCTGTCTTGCTGTTTCTTAGAAAAAAGCGTTTGTGGCGACCTGTTTTAGGGCAAAAGTTTGCTAGTTGTGCTACTACAAAAGTTTACTCTGGCTTGGGGAGCACAAGCAGTGATTTGGGCGGACACGGCTTGAAATGCCATTCCCCGTGCATAGGCGTAGCCAGGATTTTTGATTGGGGGGGGCCAAACCAAAATCACATGCAATGAAGTCATCAGAAATTTTAGATAGAGGAACTTTTTGTGGGACAAAGATATCGTAGAATGGAAGATCAGAAGCTGTGGCCTAGTTTGGCATTTAACCGAGAGTTTTCTAAAGGGAGAGGGCTTAAACCAAAAATTCCAAATGAAAATATCTAAATTGGCAGACTTGTGTAAGTAAACTATAGTTTACTCAAACGTATCACAGACGGGGATCTGGAGATGAAGGCCCCTGTCGCTGGGCAATTTTTTGGATTTTAAAAAAAAAAAAGCTATTTTAATGCTTTTGGATCACATTTTGCACGTGTTCAGAACCATTTGAAAGAACTAGATTATTAACATTTGAAAGCCAATTGAAAAAAATTAAATTGTTTCAATCCTCCTTTTACGTATAATTTGGTCGAAAAGACGTTTGTAATTTTGCAGTTTGGGGTTAAATTTTGTATGTATTTTAGTAGTAAATAACAATCCACTCCAAGATTTTCCTTATTGTTGGTTTGACATGAAAATAACCAGTTGTAGGAGAACATGTACGGTCAAGAGGCCCCATGCCCCTCAATTTAAATTCCAAGAATTTGTTCAATGAGCATTTCTAGATAATTTTTTTCAAAAGGATTTCTTAGCGTAAAAACTAGTGAGGTGGATGGAGGTGAATTGTTATTGAAAACTGTACAATAGATGGTTACGCTTAATTACCATGTTATTGCCCGGGGCGGATTTACATTGCGCGGGGCCCCTGGCACTTTAAAGATTTTTGCAACATCTTCCTGCCAAACATAAGTGTAGACCAAAAATAAAGTCTTACCATCTGAGCGCAGGGCTCCTAGCACTGTACCATATGGTAAATCCCGCCCTGTTATTGCATTACGTTTTTAAAAAGGTTAGATGAGAGCCCGAGGTAGCAAATTTTATGATAAAAACCCTTAATTTCAGCCGGGTTATACATTTTGATTGATTGGTAAAAATTGAGTTTAGAGGGCCCGGACCCCCTGGTCGTCAATTTTATTGTTAATTACTGTTGTACGCAAAAAATGCTAAAAGAAACTGAAACTGAGGAAACAATAGCTTTTTTTGTCACATTTTTGTCATAGGTAGCATTTCAATTGGAGGGGGCCCAGGCCCCCCCTCTGGCTACGCCTATGCCCCGTGGCGCCGGGCCTGAGTAGTTACCTCAAGGCGTAGTAAAATAAATTTTGCTACAACAGTTAACAGTCAAACTAAGAATTGAATTTATAGTGCGCTGAGAATTGAACGCCTTTTGTTTGTGTAGAAAATGCGATAAGAAATTTAACTTCCTAGTGTAACTTCCAAGGGTAACTTTCTAAGTAATTTCTAAAGCGTTGGTTTGACCAATCAGCATTTTGAAATGCTTGTTTTTTTGAAAGGAGCATGCCAACAACTAATTGAATGGTGATTTGCTTACTTGTCTCCCATTTAAGCCTGCTAATGCCGATTGTAACCTGAACCGATATCTTAAAAGCTTGAATAATTAACTTTCGTAAATAAAGTTGAAATTTCACCATTAGATACTGTATTTGAATGCCATCGTTTTTTTTTACTATTTGTTTTTTTAAAGTAGCGGCAGCGGCCGCTGTTTTGCATGCAAGTAGAGGCAGCGGCGCTACTTTTTTATTTGAGTAGCGATAAGCGGCAGCGCCGCTGCTTTTTTTGCCAAATAGCGGCAGGGCCGCTACTTTTCAAGTAGCGGGTGCCCAGCTCTGCAACTAGGCATAGAGGAGGCCAGGAGGGCTGAAGTTAATTTGTTACGACCAGCATAATAAAGTTTGGGGGGTGCGGGTTTAGGAGCTCACGAAAAAATAAGATATTATTTTCTGATATTCGATATTAACATTTTCGAACAGAAAATGAACATGATCGAGAGTGTCGTCTTCCACCGGCTGATAACAGATTTTGAGGAAAAGCTCCGAAGTGGATGATTCTGAGTGGAGACGCAGAGCACGTTCATACCAGGATGAAGCCTGATGTTCTAGTAGTGGTTCACTTTCAGAGGAAAAGTTGAACCCTGAGGAGAAAATGTTTTCTTGCTATGAAATATGGACTTAACGATTGGTGTAGCACCCAGCAAACGAAGACCTGCCATTTGTAGTCAGTCCTTTTTCTCACGGACTCGGACTCCCAATTTGCTTTTTGCTTTTCTCCTTTCTTTTTATTCCCTAGCAAAGTCGCTTTGAAATGTAATTATGGACCTCTTCGTCCCCGTTTCGACCATGTTTCTGTCAATTTTTGGTGGTCTTTGGCCAGAATGAGATTGCTAATTTCCTATCCAAAGCTGGAGCTTCTCAGTCTTGTGCCTTCAGTTGTGGTTCTTTAGTCATTCTTTCCCGTCGTAGTCTCGACCAGATATACTCGATGTAGCGCACTTGGAGATGCAATATTTCACGCTCACATCTGAGTTGTCAAGTTCCATTTAGTACCTTCCTATCAATTATTCCTTTTTTGCCCTGTACAACCTGTAAACTTTCCCACCTTCGTTGCTATGGTCAAAGCCTCATTTGATCTCGTGTACGTACAGTATATCATTCGTAAGAACTCCTCTAGCAGCTCATGTGGACACCCACCCCTTTACAGGATGTTATTCATCCCTTCTCAAAGTGTCTTGCTTTTTAACTTCTACGGTAAACTGTTTTTTGACTTTTCCCTCTTTATCTTTGACTTCTGGTCCAGACCTTGGGGTGTGGCCCGACCAATCCGTATCTGCAGAGTTTTTTTGTTTTCGCGAGTCATCCCTTGGAAAGAGTTGGGTTGCACAAACACATTCTAAGTTAGGTATTGCTATACAATACACGATCATTAAGCCAGTGGTCGGCAACCACCGGCCCACGGACCGGTGGCGGTCCGCTAGAAGTTTGTTTCCGGTCCGCGAAGGGTTCGTATACTTTTGCACGTTAAGTGAAGTTTCAGAACTAACTGGTCAAAGATTAAGCGATAAAAAGTAAAACTTCAAATTAATCTCTTTAAATCAATACATATGTGTTACTGGGCATCCTTTCTTTGCTAAAAATTGCGAGCCTCTACCATGTGTATTTTCTTCAGTTTTTTAAGACTGGTGATGCAGCAATGCTGTTACTACGTCGTAAGTTTTTGGATATGATTTTCTCTATGTGCCGCAATTTGACAATCTTATTCAATCGTTGCGTTACGTCATAAGTGTAGTTGGTACATAATTGAATAAAAGAGCGACAGGTCATACATAGGTTTAAACACACAAGAAAACACAGCCGAATAGCAACGTCATTTTTAAACAACAATTTAAAACAATTAAGCATTGAAAAAATACAGGGACAAAGATTGATTGTCGACATTCAGTTGCGGTTCTGTTTTGGAAATACGTAAGGTTTATTTGATGCGCAATTTAGTAACGTGATTACTTCTGTCCAAAATTTTGGGTGAGTCAAAATTAATTTCGTGGTTGGGATTATTGAGCAAATGTTTGCAAACTTCAGAGTCTTCACTCGTGCGATGTTCATTGAGGCGAGTAATTAGGTTCCGTTTGGTTTGGCCAATATAATTTTGACCACAACTACAAGTTAATTGATGCACAACACCAGACGAATGTAAAAACGATTGACGATCTTTATACGGAAATACTGTAGTTTGCCAATAGTAAAGTTACGATGAGACATTATCAATTTGATATCATACGCGCATAAAATTCACGAATTTCTTTTTCAATTTGATAATGTCTCATCGTAACTTTACTATTAGCAAACTATTTCCGTATAAAGATAGTCAATCTTTATTACATTCGTCAGGTGTTGTGTATCAATTAACTTGTAGTTGTGGTCAAAATTATATTGGCCAAACCAAACGGAACCTAATTACTCGCCTCAATGAACATCGCACGTGTGAAGACTCTGAAGTTTGCAAACATATGCTCAATAATCCCAACCACGAAATTAATTTTGACTCACCCAAAATTTTGGGCAGAAGTAATCACGTTACTAAATTGCGCATCAAATAAACCTTACGTATTTCCAAAACAGAACCGCAACTGAATGTCGACAATCAATCTTTGTCCCTGTATTTTTTCAATGCTTAATTGTTTTAATTTGTTGTTTAAAAATGACGTCGCTATTCGGCTGTGTTTTCTTGTGTGTTTAAACCTATGACCTGTCGCTCTTTTATTCAATTATGACAAATCTTTGGCCATGCCGTGGCTACCTGTATTAATGGGTGGCTATTGTTTAGTTGGTACAGTTTGAACGAAGAAAAAAAACGAAGAGAATTGAAGAGAAAAAAGCTCCTCTCGCTGCAAAGTTTTTTTTAACCACGCGTGAATCATTCGACCCGATAAGGGTTTTTGATGTAAGTTCAAATGCACAGTACAAGCAGAAGCATAAGAAAACTTAGGCAAATCGAAGCTTACAACTGAAGCCATGAAGCTAGATCAGCCGACTAAAAAAGCCAAAAGAAGTTTCCAGTTAAATTAATACATCAGCACAATAGAAGATAGATACAAAGGTGGTCAAAATTGCCGAAAAACGAAAGTATTGCTACTTACTCTGAAATCCACTTCAAGTGAAAATAGATATACGGCGAATTATTTTCACTCAAGTGAAAGTAGTCCAAATTAATTCTCTGTAATGAAAGTAGTTTCAAAGTATAATACTGCCTCAACTGCTTGTACCCTAAAATGCTTGTACCCACCAAAAATAATAAATTTTTGAAACAACTCGCCATATCTCAAGATTTTATCTACAATACAAATTTCACGTTAGAGACCAATACGAACATATTTTCAATTAGCAGTTTTGCCCGATAGAAGGAGAATAACTTTTTTTTTACGTCAGGTCGTAGTAAAATCACCAAATAAAACAACGTTGTTACGGACTACCTCTGAATATGTACTTTGAAAAAACCTCTTTTACGAGGTAACTGGAAAATCGAAATCCAAGTGAGTTTCAAATTCAACAAAATATGTATTATTTTTCTGTTTTCAACGGTATCAAAATGTGTAAGAGTATGCTTATAAGGACTTGCTGATAGCGCAGTAGAAAAAAAATTGATTCGGAGCGAAAGCCAGACGGGGCATGGCAGAGCTTAGCCCGCCTGGAAATTTTTACTTGTCGTATATGCACAGTGCGTAGGCTTAGGCAAGATTTTCCAAAGGGGTGTGCATGAGTCAAAACTTTAAATTGGCTTCATAAGTTTGGGTCAAAGTCCAGCCGCCGAAGATGATAAGGGGGTCTGGGGGCGAAACCCCCAGCGCTCAGAGATTTTTACGTTGTTTAACAAAAATAAATCAGTGTTAAGATCTTTTTAGATTAAATTTCGGATTAAAAGGTATGCTTTGAACGGTGCAAAACATACTCAAAATAAGTATAAAAACAACTGAAGGGCATAAGCTAAATAATATACTTAGCCATCCTTTTCCACTAGTATTATGCGTAAGGCCAAGAAAGAAAGTCAAAATTTTGTAGCTATTGGTGACAGATTTTTTTGAAACATGCCAAGCATTAAGCGCTACTCATTGGCATTGACCGCGAAACATCTGAAATATAACGTGCCTCCACCAGCTGCGTGGTTGAAATTCTACTTTTTAACAAGCCATTGTCTAGTTTGATCATTATATATAGAGAAATAGTGCCATGCTTTTTTTGTTGCAGTTTAGAGTGTGGTGAACTTGAGTTGAGTAAAGTCGACAGCGAGGCCGAGATGGTAATAAAGCCGTCGTTTTTACGATGACTCTGATCGTATGATCTGGGTTCAACCCAAACCCTGGTCACGTTGCTGTGTCTTTGGATAAGACGCTTTACGATGATTATCTCTGTTGGTGGCTTCAAACAAGCAGCGAATTCGGTGGAAAAGAATTCGAAGAAATTCACAGGAACATTGGATCTCTAGAAATTCCTAAGCAGGTGCGGACTCCTCCAAGCACGAAGTAGTCATTGCAATGAAAAGTGCACGGATCGTCCGATATTTAGCGTCAGACGCTATCTGGTGACAGGAGGATAAATAGGCGCTGCAAAAAAAGTCGAAAAACTTTTTGAAGCAGAAATATATTGGCATGAGCAAAAAAATTGAAATATGCACACTCTTACCCTCGAGATGATTAAAATAATGCTAAAATGCTAGGTATAGCGTAAGCCTTCCCGCGTGCAATCCGTGCATGCTTTATGGTAAAGTAATTACGCGATTTTAACTTTTTTCACACATTTTTGAATTGTGCCATGGCCCAAAAACGGAGGTACCATGGCACAATATCACCCCTATCTGTGCTATTTACTGTACATGCACTTGCGGAATTTTGCGACCACATAAACTCGAACCTTGACCATAGCAAGTTAGAGTATAATCAGGGCTGCAGCCAGACGGGTTATTTAGCGGGGCTCAACATATTCGTATTTGCCATTTACCGAAGTACTATAATATGAAAACAAGTACACTAGAGCGTTTCCATTTCAGAAAGATTTATTCAGTTTTAGAAAAAGTACTGTAATTCTCTTACAAATGGAGTTGAATCTTATGCAACAAAAACTAGAGGTGGCAAAATCGGATGGATATTTTTTACCGTAAGTTATGGATCTGTTTAAAACATTTACAAAACACCAAAGATTTACGTAGTAGACTATAATGGGCTTCCCCTTTCTTGTATAAGGTCTGTAAAATGTTAGTAGAGGTTACGAGATTCTAAACTCGAAGCTTTTCAGGGGTCATCATAGTCTGTTTTTAGAGTATAGACGTTTCAGCCGAGACGCAGGAACCTAACTCAAGTGTCATTGATGTGGGTCGTGCGTTTCAAAACTTTGCTGCGATTTACAGCACCTTACGTCTATCTGAGATCTAAGTGTTTTTATTTATTTATTTTTTTAAAATTTCTATCTCTTGCTCGCATGGAGCTGCTATCGTTGTAAAAGGATACCACTAAATCGCTAGCATCACGCTTCTCGCGTTCGATCTGCTCTAACACTATTTGCATCAAAGTCTATTTCAACCTAGCCTACCGTATATTGTTTATATGAAATCTATAAGCAACAACATTAACCTAATCGAGTCTATGGTCCATAAACATTTCGCTACTTAGGATAGCCTATGACTGATTGTACAGAGTCTATGGTGCAACCAAAGCAGACAGAAACTGAGACTTCGATAGCGATATCGAGTCAGTGAACCGTGAAGAGAAAAAGATAAAACTGTCAGTTTTGAGTCTACTAATAAAGAGTCTATGGTTTGACTGTTAATTAATAGTTCATAATGACGAGTTCTGATAGGGCTAGACTGTAGTATCAGTACAACCCTAACAAAGCAGCTGCAGAGGAAATTGGAGTCCGACTAATTTACAGAGCGTCGGAGTGTCGGAATTTTTAGAATAAACGCTAATTTACTGAGTTACAGGCAAGGTCAGGGTTAGCGTAAGGACTGAGGATTAGATTTACGGTTAGATTTCCGTAACGTTCCCGTAATTCCAACATTTAATGTCGGAAAGAAAAATATCGGAATGGTCGATTTGTCGGAATTAGGGTTACGATTAAGAGTTGGGGTTTAGTTTTGGATTAAGTTTTGGGTTAAAGTTTGGTAAAATAATCCTCATTCCGACACTCGGTAAATTAGTCGGACTTAAGAAAATGTTACTTAAACTTGATTGGTAAAATTTTACAGGTTTTGTAAATTTTAGCAATTAAATTTTTGTCCAAGAAAAAAGAGTACATAACAGACGTCTATGTTGACTGATTTTGGAAATGACCCTGGGCCTACAATATCTGAAAAATCTGACGTCGAAATCGAGGAGTGCAGCGTCATCCGGTGTCAAAAGGAAGCGTCACGATTGCGTTTAACCGGCTCTACTGTACAGCCCATGAGCTATATAATTGGTTGACTTATAAAGATATTTCTCACTTGTGGTTAGTTGACTGATAGATAGTAGCGGACGATGCTACAGGCTTCCTCCCTTTTTCGTTGGTTTGAGCTGGGGGTCGCTGAGGCTGGGAAGCTATCTTCAACGGTTGTAGAGGAAGGTTGCGCACAACGTCATCACGTCGGGGTCACCAAATTTGCACCGTCATCCGGAGTCAAACGGACGCGATCCGATTGCGGTTAACCGGCTCGACTGCGCAGGCTACGAGCAGTATGATTGATTGACTTATAAAGCCATCGACTCCAGATATTTCTCACTTGTGGTAAGTTGACTGATTGATTGTAGCGGACGACGCTACAGGGGTTTGCATCTAGAACCACAAAAAAAAGAAAAGCTTCGATCGCCAATGAAAGTCGTCTTAATTAAAGAACGGATTTATTTCAATTTTTGATTCGGAAACACTTTATCCACTCTGCCTAATTTGTAACAGCAAGTTATCAAATGACGCTATGAAGCCCGCAAAACTATTTCGGCACTTGCACACTAAACACCCCGAATTAAGAGATAAACCATTGGACTTTTTAGAAAGAAAAAAAGCAATCACGCAGCTGAAAAACGATTGGTAAGGACAGCTCGCGAAATTTTTTTTTCAACCATGGTTTTGCTGATTTATTACGTCACATCCTGTGTCCCAAACTTGAGTTTCGTACTCCGCTCTCAATTTTGACTTGATACGGTCTATTTACAGGCAACTCTATTTACAGCTCAGCTCTATCACCAAAGATAAAAGCAATAAAAGCATCGTATTTGGTGTCTCGCCGCATCACCAAGGCTAATAAACCATTTACTATTGAAGAAGAATTGATTTTACCGACGTGTACTGATATTTGCAGTGAAGTTTTAGGAGAATCGGCAGCTGAAAAGATAGCGCAAGTTCCGCTTTCTGCTCGCACTGTTGCAAAACAAATTGAGGATATAGGGGCAGACATTGACAGAGGTGGAGTCGAGGACACTAGAATCGAGGCCAAGGCCAACGACACAAAAAATCCAAGGCCAAGGACAGCCTTTCCGAGGACAGACACTCTCGAGGCCAAGGACAGGAATGCTCGAGGCCAAGGACACAAGCGCAAGTGCTCTCCAAAAAAAAAAAAGGTCTTCGCAAAAATTTTTTTGGCGATCTCAAAAAAAAAAAAAAAAGGTCTTCACAAAAATTTTTCAAGCGATCTCCACAAAAAAACGTTTTCCAAAAATTTTTTCAAGCGCTCCACGAAATTTTAACAATTCAAAAAATATTGCTGTCCTCGAGCTGAGGACAGGCCAATTTTCGAGGACTTGAGGCCTCGAGGTCAAGGCCAAGGACTTGACCTTCGAGGCCAAGGCCAAAGACTTCAAAATGTGACATCGAGGCCAAGGACGTCCTCGAGGACTCCACCTCTGGATATTGAAACTCAACTGTTAGAGCGGTTGGTGAAGTCACCATGGTTTGCGATTCAGTGTGATGAGTCTACAGATATCGAAAGCAAAGCTGTGCTGCAAGTTTTTGTTCGATATCTTTTTGAAGAGGATGTTTATGAGGACATGTTATGTGCTTTGTATTTGCCAAAAAACACCACAGCCTCAGAACTATTTAAGGATCTGAATGAATATTTTACAGGGAAGCTAAGCTGGTCTTTTTGTGTTGGTCTATGCTCGGATGGGGCTGCAACCATGATTGGTCGTCTGTCTGGTTTGACTTCTCGAATTAAGGAGGTCGCACCAGAGTGCGAGGCCACTCATTGTGTCATTCATAGGCAAATGCTGGCTAGCCGAAAGATATCATAAGAGCTTCATAGTGTATTCAATAATGTAGTAAAAATGATCAACCTCAAAAAAGCTCATGCACTGAATACTAATGCCTTCTGTTGCTCACAGAAGTAAGGTGGCTCACCAGAGGAAAATCATTAAACAGAGTTTTTGAACTAAGTGAGCCACTGCAAAGATTTCTTTTGGAGAAAAATCCAGATCTTGCTAGCAAATTTAGTGATAAAAAATGGATTCTCAAACTTGCCTACTTGTGTGACATATTCAATCATCTGAACGAACTAAATCTTTCGCTTCAGGGCAAAATGACAACTGCATTTAAGTTGGCTGATAAAGTCGCTGCATTTATAGACAAACTAAAATTGTGGGACCAGCGCGTAAACAAAGGAGTTTTTGACATGTTTCAAACATTAGCAAAGACTTTGAAAGGCAGCGAGCCTGAGCAAGTGTTCTCTTACCTTGTGAGCAGTCACTTGCATACTCTTTTAGTAGAATTCAAGCGCTATTTTCCAAGTGCTAAAGACCCTCGAAATGACGAGAAGCTAGTCATGCAAAAGTCACGCAGGCAGCCGCAATCAAGCGTAACCCTCTATTGCTTTTTTCTCATACATTTGGTTTAAAAATGACATTTTGACACTGCATTGATGCGAATGGCGTAGTGTAATGGTTATCACGTTCGCCTTTCAACCATCGCAACCGGGTTTGATTCGCGCTTGGGTTACGATCACTAGAAGCTAGTCATGCAAACACTCACGCATGTGCCATTGCCTTTTTCTCATACATTTGGTTTAAATACGGCATTTTGTCACTGCATTATTGCAAGCTGGACAGTGTAGTGGTTATCATGCTTAGCTTGCAACCCTCCGCATCCCGGTTCGAATTGCGGTGGAGTTGAGCTTGAGTGGTACAGTATGCAGGAACAGGGAAGGAGATGCACAAAGCTATCTTTTTTTTGCTTCAAAACCTTGCATTACAGTTAGGGTTGGGGCAGCGATGCCAGTCTGAGGGGATAACAATTACGTGGCAGCAGCTTTTTTGCTTACAAAAGCAACATACTGTTTCACTTGAGTGCAGCTCCCTGCGTAAGTTTTGCATGACTAGCTCCTCGTGTTACAATCGCGCAGAATGGAAGCATACGGAGTATAGACGCAGTACTAAGAAACGGGAAGAAAGTGCACAGAGCCATCTTTTTTTTGCGTGAAAACCTTGCATTACAGTTAGGGTTGGAGCAGCGATGCCAGCCTGAGGGATAGCAATTACATGGCAGCATCTTTTTTGCTTACGAAAGCGACGTACCGTTACGCTTGATTGCGGCTGCCTGCATGACTAGCTTCTCGTCTCAAGATGCAAAGGAATGGATCCGTAATTCATTTATTTTTAAACCTGGTGAATCGACCTTACCTGTTCGACAACAGGACCAGATCCAGGACATTGTTAATGATGGTAGCCTGAAAGTTATTTGTCATACAACAACTATACCAACGTTTTGGATGGAAGTCTTTCCGGAATACCCTGACCTGGCGCTAAAAGCATTAAAAACCTTGCTGCCATTTCCGACATCCTACATATATGAGTCCGGATTTTCTGTAATGGCAGCAACAAAGACGAAACCACGAAACAGATTGGACGTGTGAGATACATTGCGGGTGTCATTGAGTTCTATAATTCCTAGGTGGGAGCGTCTCGTTGCGGCAAAACAAGCCCAAGGCTCACTGACCTTACAGTATATGAGCTGCAATTAATTTTCATTGTCGAACATTTGTGTTATTTTGAAGACCGGTCCGCGAAAAAAAAAAAATTTAAAACCGGTCGGCAGAGCAAAAAAGATTGCTGAACCCTGCATTAAGCCATTAGCAATGTTTGAAAATATGTGCCTTGTGCACACATACAGCGAAAAAAATTTATTTTCCTGCTCTAATGCAATTAATTACTGCACATTTTCTTTAAGAAAGGCTGTTTACTCCACTCTACCCTAGTGGAACGTGGGGTAAGTTGGCCGTTTTTGCTTTTTTTTTTTCAATTTCTAAATCGATTTGTCATTGCAAATGCTATTAGAAAATCAAGTAGTTCCTGTAAATCTCAAATCTTTGGGCTTTCATTTAGCATTCTGCTTATTTTAAAATCTTCTCAACTTTACTCGCAAAGCTAATTTTAAAATGTCCATTCAAACTGACTAACATGCCCCACTGGTAAGGTAAGTTGGCCAGTACATGAGGGTGAGATGGCCATATCGCTTCTTAAAAATAAACGAAATGTAATAAACAAAACACAGATTAAACTAACAAATATCAAAACAATACGAAGAAATCGTCAATAATTGCACTTGCAGATATTTCTACACTAGCCGTTCTGTAGAGCCAAGTAATGGTATAGTTGCTTGTCAATTGTGTATAAAGACTTTGTGTTGGACTCAGGCCCTGCGCCAGAGTAGTGTGTTTGAGGGGGGAGCACAAAAAATTTAGGGGAGAAAAAAAATTTTGTGGGGGGACGCATTTTTTGAACTCTATAGACGGACGTTTTATCAAAAATATACTACGATTCTGTTAGTCTTTAGTCTCCGTAAAGCACGTTGACTCGATCTGTCTTGCTGTTTCATAGAAGAGCGTTTGCGGTGACCTGTGTTTAAGGCAAAAGTTTGCTGGCACTCTTGTGCTGGTACAAAAGTTTACTCTCGCTCGGGGGGCACAAACAGTGATTTGGGAGGGCACGGCCCCCTTGGCGCCGGTACTGGGTGGGCTTTAAGGCACAAGCTTAAACAGCATGTTTTATTCTCACGACGTGCATTGTTAAACTATGTGGTGTTTTTGTAATTTTTGCCTCAGTCAGGTTATAAACTGGCAAAAAAGTAATCAAGCACCAGCATGGCTTTACGTGGTATTTAAATCAGATACAGATTGTAAAATAGATGTGGGCATTTAACTCACTAGTTCTACTTAGTCTAAACTTAGTCTAGGCTCAAGGAGATGAAAAGAGAGCACACAAACAATAAACATTGTCAATTTGCAGTCATCAGTTTCGTGACTACAGTAGCTCCAACAAAATCTAGGAGATCAATTTCAATTTCGGTTCTTCATTAAAATTCATAACAAGCTATAGACAGTATCCATAGTCTTATAGGCACAATCAAACCTTTAATTAACAATCTAAGACATGCTGTTTCGGAATCACCATTCGTCTTTTGTTCCTCGTCGATATAGCTACAAATACGAACATGAGCGTAGAAAGGCAAGGAATCGCAAGTTAACCACATCATAACTCAATTTTTTTTCCAAAAAGGTTAAGTAATCACAATATTACAAGAAATAATTATTATAGCTCAATTCAAAATAATTTCCAATAGCATGCCTTCGAAAGGTGTTTCGCCGAATCTCAGGGTTCATCAGTAAGGCTAGCAAGGCCAAAAGGACAAACATCACCAGTAATAAAATCTTCAAAACATGCATCTTTACCAAGTTATCAATCACTGAATAAATCTTTACCGATTATGTTTGTATTGAATCAATCTTTACCCATGAATCGGTAAAGATTTGATTTATAGCATGTAGTTTCATTAGGTAAAGATTTTTCAGTCAAGATTTACTTATTTGGGCTACAATTGACTGATTCACGGTTAGAGAACCAAAAATTGATGTATTATAAACATAATCGGTAAAGATTTATTCAGTGATTGATAACTTGGTAAAGATGTATGTTTTGAAGATTTTTTCACGTGATATTTGTCCTTTTGGCCTTGCTAGCCTTTCTGATGAACCCTGAGATTCGGCGAAACACCTTTCGAAGGCATGCAATTGGAAATCATTTTGAATTGAGCTATTATAATTTTTTCTTGTAATATTGTGATTACTAAACATTTTTGGAAAAAAAATTGTGTTATGATGTGGTTAATTTGCGATTCCTTGCCTTTCTACGCTCATGTTCGTATTTATAGTTATATCGATGAGCAGGGCATGGTATGGAATGGAAGACGATTTTTCCATATTCCATACTGACAATTTTCTTCCATTTCATTTCCACTCCATACTAAAAATCTTCCATTCCATATTCCATTCCATACTAAAATTTTCTTCCATATTCCATTCCATACTTTCATACCAAAAAAATTTTAGACTGGAAGCCATGCAACGTATATTTTGCTGCTTTGCATCTTTGCGATGTTGTAAGCAACCGCTCGTGAAGGTGCGTCAACAATACTGAGATGCAACAACCGGTATCTGGTATGCATATTGCACATGGTTTAATGCATAAGCGTAGCCAGGATTTTGAATTGGGGGAAGGGCTAAACAGTGCATCACATGCAATGACGTCATCAGAAATTTTCGAAAAGAGAGACTTTTTATTAAACAAAGAATGAAAGATCAAAAGCTGGGGGTCTGATTTAGCACGTAACCAGGATTTGCTAAAGGGAAAAGACTAAAACTGCAAGTTAAAAAGTTTTACTTACATATCAAAATTGGGAGACGTGGTGAGCAAATTAGTGCAACTCAAACGTGTTACAGACGGGGCCTGGGGGTGGAGCCACCAGCCGCCAGAGGCTATGGGAGTCTGGGAGAGGAAGCACCCAGCCGCTGGGCGATTTTTTGTAAGTTTTTGGAAAAATGGCTTATATGCCATTTAGATCACATTTCGCACGTTTTCAAAGCCACTTGAAAGAACAAAATTTTTGAGATTTGAAACCCAATTAAACAAACCCATCCCTTTACTTCAGGTCAAGTCCAAAACACGTTTAAAATCTTGCATTTTGGGGTTAAATTTTGTGACTTGGCCTGGTCAGGGGAGTCACGGTACTTAGCTTTCTGCAACATTTTTAGCATTAAATCATTCACTCGAAGATTTACCGTTGAAGATTTTTGTTTTGTGATGAAAATAACCTGTTTTAGGAATATGAACGACCAGGAGCCAAGGCACCCTCGATTCAACTTCAATAATTTGTTCAATAAGCATTTCCCCGAGCTAATTTTTTTCAAAAGCATTTTGTCGTGTGAAAACTGACGAGATGGAGATGGATTGTTATTTAAAGTTGGTAGGTGGTGAAGGTAGAATTCAAAGTTATTTCAAGTTGGTACATTATATGCAATAAATGGTCACTAATCATGTTATTGCAATATAAAAATTAGTTGGGGGCCTAAAACTTATTATTGCATAAAAAAGTTAGATGAGGCCTGAGATTGCACCTTTTAGAACAAAAACACTGAATTTCTCCCGGCTTGGACATTTAAATTTATTGGCAAAAATTTAAATTGAGAGGGCCCCGGACTAATTGCTGTGGTATGCATGTACAGTATTAAGTTATTGCTAATTGCTGTGGTATGCATGTACTGTTGCACCCAAAAAATGCTAAAAACTGAATAACTAGGCTTTGTGTCATCATTTTTATCATTGGTAGCATTTCAATTGGAAGGGAGGCAGAGGGCTTGAGCCCCCCGGTTACGCCTATTGTTTAATGATTACCGTACAAGTTTGCTCTCATATCAACTATAAAATTTGTCATAACCAAACTGCTAAACAACATTTACTGTTATAGAAATTTTAAGCTTTAACACCAAAAAGAATTATTGTAAGCTGAAAAACTAAAAATATAAATAAAATTAAGCTGAAACGGGGATGAAATAGCACATATGAGTTTTCGTGACGATGTAAAAAAACAAAATTTACGACTGGGCAAATAGTCAACCTCAAAAAAAAAGTCAAACCTGTCAAAGTCGTCAACTGTAACATCAATGCTGCAAACTGCAATGTACTTGCAATGATGCAATAAGTACACTGTTTTCACAATATAAACGACCCAAGTACCGCAATTTGTCGACAAATAATACGCGTAGATATTTAAGTTGAATACTTCCGTGACAATATTTTTTATCACCACCCGACATCAGTATGTATTTTTCTGTAAAAAATGCACAAAATCTAGTATGGAATTGGTATGGAAATATGGAAGATTATCTTCCATTCCATTCTTGAAATCTTCCATTCCATTCTGGCATCTTCCATATTCCATACCGAAATTTCCATTCCATACCATGCCCTGTCAATGAGGAACAAAAGGCAAATGGTAATTCCGAAACAGCATGTCTTAGGCTGTTAATCAAAGGTTTGATTGTGCCTATAAGACTATGGATACTGTCTATAGCTTGTTATTAATTTTCTTCGTACATTGTTCTTAATAAATTGTCATTAAAATTCTCTACCTAATATAAATTACTGAGGATTGTCAGTTGCCTACAAAAGCTGTGGGTCTAATTTTGACAAAAACTTTTGGGATAAGACGATTTGTTTCCAGGAAAGTTGACCACACAGATGATCGGTCACAACTGGCAGTGACCAACTTACCCCACTCAGTAATCAGATAGGAAATAGCCTCACAGCAGCATGAAGGTTAACTTTCTAAGCACTAAAGTAATAGGAATTCATTGCTATAGCACTAACCAACCGTGGACTGAAAACTTACTTTTTTAATGTTTTACGAAGGCAACAAAAGCTGATGTTGAACTGAATTTTTCTAAATCTAAGTTATCATCAAAAATCAGTTTTTATAGAAAACTTTTCTCTCTGCTCAGAGGAAACTTATCTGACTTAGTGTGGTAGTAGGTTGCAACAATGGGATTGGTTGTGCATAAGCACGTGACCACTGAACTGTTAATTTTCGACAAAACGGCGATGACCTACTTGCCCTACTGGCCAACATACCCCACCTTCCCCTACAAATAAGGCATTTTTGCAAAGACCGATTTAGAGCAAATCAAGCAATTAGATTGAAGTTTTACAAATGCTGTTGATAATAAAAGACTGAAAACTAATAATAGACTGTAATTCAAAGCTGATTTCATAAAACTTGATTCTGAAATCTTAGTTTGCTTATAGGCTTATATGAAGTGGCAATTTATCTTCTACCTCATTTCTTGAATTTTTGGTACAGTACCATGAGTTATTTGAGTGGTGTTACTAGGTGACGCACAGTAGCATAGCCAGGGGGGGACGTTGGCCTGAAGAGTACGCTAAATACTACGTTTTTAGCTCTTTTGAGGCCGATTTTTGCACTTAAAACGAGAATAGTCCCCCAATTGGCGATGAGAATTGGTCAAGGACCAGATTTCGACCAGAAAAACTGGGTTTCAGCCTGGCTGAAGATCTTTATTTATTTTATTTTTTTTGGGAGATCGCCTAAATTTGAAAAAAAACGTTTAAATCTGATTAAAGACCTGTTCTCTTTTTGGAAATCACTTAATTTAGGACAAAAAACGTCGAAATCTGATTGATGACCTTTTTTTGGCGATCACCAAAATTTGGACAGAAAAACCGTCTCAGTCTGAGTGAAGGCCTATCAAAATTTGGGTCAAGATCGTTTGATGTCGTTTCCAGCCTTCGAACCCCCCCCCCTCTATTGCAAACTCCTGGCTACGCGCCTGATGACGCATCGGTGCAGCATTTAAAAAAAACTTTTTTTTTTAATTTCTGCCTAATGATAATTGCACCGCTCTGTAGTCCAACTTTGCAATATCTACATGCCAGATTTCTCTCGATTTGGACCCCATTTCGGGAGCGAGTTTAACATAACAACAGTTTGAAAATTGAAGCACTAGGAGTGTGATAACATTTTCAATACCGTACAATCGTTCTCGGTTTGTTTAGTTGTGGTGAATAGAGTATCTGTAACCGAAACGGTAAAATTCGGTTCGATTCCAAGTTAGGTTTTTAGTCGAATCAACACTAATACCCCAGCTTTTCTGCTTGGCTTAGGCTACAGCAATAGCGTATAAATTTTTATTAAGTTTATAAGAATTATCTGCAAATACTTACAATTATCGGTACCGACTGTAAAGAAACAGATCAGTGGTTTGGTAGATAGAGCGTCTGCTTTTGAAACGTTAGACACTGGTTCGATTTCCGATCGTGTCAAACCAAGGCAAAAATTAGAGTTCAGTTTCCTCGCTTGACGTTTAGCATTAAAAGGGACACTGCCAAGCATCCACCCTCTGTGGTAGATAGATGGCAGCTTGATTTGAAGACCAAAAGGTCCTCTGGCCAAAGCAACTTGGTGAATAAAAAATAATGTAATTACAATTACACTGCTGTTAACAGCTCGGAAATAAAGCTGCTATTTGAATAGGCCAGCATTTCCACTAAAATCGATTTTCAAAGCAAATCAACATTCTTTTTAATGACAATGCATGATTACTGTACACAAACAAGCATGAACGTTGAAAAACAAAAAGTAAAATCGTATAAAAAATAAACAACCATCGACAAAATTGTGAAAAACAAAAGCAGCTTGCAACCAATGTCACCATCTAGCGGAGGCACGATCGACAACACTCTTCCGCAATTAAATGCTAAAGAAACCAAATCTAACGATTTCAAGACGTTAAATCGTTAAGTACATTATAAAACTGGTCTAAGGACTCGTCAAAAGACGACACTGCTTCGGTTTCGCTTTTGATTTGTTCCACGGACGCTTTAATATCTGTTTTTTCCACTTTTTCGACTGACGCTGGTTGTGAAGGTGGCCAAGCAGACGTCTTCAGCTTGCGTGGCGAATGCTTGACATGGTTAGGTGAAGTTTTGACTTGCTCCTATGAAGAAAAAATTTGAAATATCTATGAGAATAGAACTAGATTACCTCATTAATTAATCAAGGTCCTTGGTCAGAAATTAGGCCTACCATAATACGGTATTCCCTGAAGTCAAACGGAAGTTTCTGTGGTTCGCCACACAAAAGTGGAGGGTTTACACTTCCCGTTTCAAATACTGGACGGACAGCAAAGAGTGAAAATGACACTTTTTTAACTACCTATCGACCTTGCACAACAGGCTTTCACGGCGACAACCCAATCACATGACCTGGGTCCAATTCGCACCTAGGTTATGTTGCATAGCAAGGATCGGTAGTTTCTGCTTTCAAGCAAATAAAAAACTTGACCAAAAAAAGTCAAAACATTAAACGAAACATTAATTGGTTAACTGGGGAAACCTGAAAGCGAAGCTGGAAATCTACTAGTAGTAAATCCACAAATTGGATAATGTTTCAAATTTTCAGCAATTATTTGCATTCGGTGACTTGGTACCTTGATAACGCTTGATTTTTGTATTTCATTTTTACTGTACCAGTTAGTCTGAAGTTAACATGGCTATAATTCAACTAATACCTGAAGAGGCCTGATGAAAGGCGAAAACATTTGTATTTTAGATTGGAAATAAATCATTAGAATGACTTTAGTCTCGCTGTTCATTGCATTTATTTGCATTCCCCAAAAATGTCCTGTTTCTACCAAATCTTAATTCGACTGGCCCCTCACAGGTAAAGATCACTGGTAAAGTTTGCACAGAACATCGCAGCAAATTAAGCAAAAACAAGGCCAATATTTCGAGCAAAACGTTTATTCCTAAGTTTGTACGTTAAGGTGATCTGAAAACACTTAAAATTTCCTGGTTTGGTTCCAGTGATTAAAATACAACGCCACATCAGATACTCTTTCGGCAGTCAAAAGTTAAGCTAGCCGTTTAAGTATTCAATTTCTCTTAAGAAAAATTAACCGGATACTTGGTACATGGTCAACTACTAAACGGGGCGGATTCGTCCCAGGGAGGCACCACCGTTTCTTCCTCAAGACAAAATGATAAGTCAGTAATGCAATCAATCTCAAAACAATCCCAATCCCTGAACAAAGTTACTACACTTCCACACAAACAAAAGCATATACCTGCTGATCTGAGGATGATGATGATGACGTACGTATAACCACGTGACCGTTGCGTTTTAGAGGAGTAATTTGCTCTGTTTGATTCGGATACGTTTTCTCCGCTTCGTTTTCGAAGACGGTCATTTCTTTTTCGAAGTCCAGAGCTCCCTTGAATAAATTCATCACCTGCTTGGCGACCTGAGTTTGAGGAAGAATAGGATTACTAGCGACGCTAGCGGCCATAGTTTGAAATAAACTTACGCTACCAAATCAATTGGTTTGAAACACAATCAATATCTGAAACTGAAAGAGCAAAAAATTACTCTATTACAAAACTAATAATGATTTTGTCGACCAGAAAATTCAATTTACCGGTAGTCCGATACAGCACGAAGTTTACATCTCCATTGAAGTATCGTTTATAATGATAAAAAAAACATTTTTGGTCACTGTAAATTTGCGGAAAAAGATACTGCAGACTGAACAATATTGCCACTTTCAGTCACATTTCATTGACCAGTTGACCATTTCGATTTTGATAAACATTTGATAAACCCTCATCCCCTTCGTCAACCCTGGAGAATTTAAAATTTAGCCTCAATTAATTTGCAACTTGGAACTCTAATATACCCCTATGATTCCCATTTAGACAAGAAAGGGGTTTTCATGAAAATCGGTTTAAACACCTGGTTAACTAAATATGACCGGAATTGGCAATATTAGGCTATTCAGTTTACTAAACCAGCACTGTGCACTGTGCAGATGATTTGAAAACGAATTGCCAACTTGATTTTACAAAAACTCTTAACTGCCTCTAACTTCAAAACTTTACTGGTTTATGATAATGTTTAAATAATTTGGAACAAAAACTGAGTATGAATTTGTTTAAATATATTCTGACTCAAATAATAATCCTTTTAGCTTTGTTCATTTTTCACTAAACTGAAAAAAACTACACAAAAATTAAGTAAATTCAATAACTAAATTGGCAACACCTCGTAAGCACCAGCCCCATCAAAACTTAAACTGCTTCTTCAGCCTCACACAAGTCTATTTAATTTACGTGGCACAACAGCTACAACTCGAAAAACTTGCATTCGCAGTTTGCACTAGACCCGAGAGCGAACTTTATACTACAATAATTTCGCAACCTAATTTTAGACAAAATCTGACTATTGCAACGTTATTGCGCTCCAATATGAACTTTCCATACATGGCTTTCAACTAGAACAACAACCCCGTGATACTTACGTAATCCGTATATTTTCACGGAAATACGCATTTTAGTGTATTATTGGGTGCTTCTGAGCCCATTGTTCTATTCGTTCTACTCGTGAAAGGCTATTTTTAATCACTTGGATGCCTTGACTGCGATGCATTACTCATAAAATAATCGTGACATTGGTAAAATATAGCACCAGTTTTGCAAAGGAATACGAACTTGGATATTGTTCTATTATAGAGAGCAACTACAATCATCAGTAAAAAAAATTTCTTTTGTTGTAGAAGAAAAAAAAAAAAATTTAATTTAGAAATTAAAGCAAACCAAAGCTGCAAGAAATTAAATGGTTCTAAAAATACTCTGCTTGGACATTTTTTTCATTAGATTATTGGTGCAAAAAAATCAACCAATTTCCAAAAAGCAGTTTATAATTAATTAAACTTTTAAAATAAATACTGAAAACAAATTTGCAATCTCGCAGTGGCTGGATTTCAGTTCAATGGTTGACTACACTATTCTTTTCATCTTACCACAAAAAATTTCGCAAAGTAAAACTAACTGCTGGTGAACATAAAGCTATATTTTATACTGCACAGATGCGTAAAAAAATAACCATAATTCACTTTAAGCTATGCGGTGGGCTTCAAGCATTTCTAGTGTGACGTTAGGCTCGGTGTTAAAACACGATTTAGCAATCACTATGGTATGCTAACCAATTTATCTACTCTTTAAAGTCAATAAATTCTATTAGCAAAACCTCATTACATATTCTATCCATTACGCCGACCCCGAGCAAACCCACTGTTCTATGTCATTTGTCGACAGCGCATTTGAGCATTAATCTTTAGACCACAAGCTACCTTTTAACAAAAAAAAGGTAGAAAAAACAGTTACAGTATTTTATTTGGAAGCGACAATTTCACTGAAAAATTTTAATTTAAAAAGAATAAAACGAAAATAAGGAATATTTATCTACGCATTTTTTACTTGCTTTTTTTAATATTAAGAGTAGGTTTTAAGTTCAGGTTTGGGTTAGGGTGTGGTTTACTGGTTGCTTTTAGATTTAGAGAGAATTTGAGTTAGGGTTATATTTGGATTAGAATTAATAAAAAACTAGATAGAAAAATTCGGTGAAATAGTCTTTTTCATTATTTTTAATCGCAGCTGATCGGAATACGCTGTACGCTCTTTTTATACTCATTTCTTCTACTGATTTTTTAAGGTCATTTTAATGCAGTGCGTTTTTCGTTTTTTTTTTTTTTTTTTTTTCTGCACATTGTTGATTATAAGAAAATACCGTCATTTCTTCGCCAAAATCTTTTCCACTTGTTTTCGAGCGGATTATGTTTTCTTAAATTTTTGTAATTTGCATAAATTGCGTAATTTTATTTGATTGTTCTATTTTAATCACCTTACACAAAAAATTTCCCAATGATTACTAAGTCTATTTTAAAGTGCTAGAAATTTCGGGCATTAAACAATAATAGCAGTAATTAGCGATATATCTATCAAATACTCGGTTTAAGAAAACTCGAAATTTTTTTTGAAAACAAATAAATCGGAGCGTGGTAAACTTATACAATATACATGTCTAAAAAATTTAAAACATGCGTCGCTCATTGTTCAATTTGCTCGTTTGTCGCTCATTGCTCATTTGCTTGCTTGTCGCCAGTTTCGGAAAATAGAATATTATTACTCTTTTTTGAAAATCTGGCAAAAATCCCTAACTTTTTTTTTTTCTAACAACAGCCAGCAAGTATTTTGCTACTGAAAGCTTCAAATTTTGGTCAAATTCATTTTATGTGCTTTATTCGACGAATTGTTATTGAATAGCACCATGACAACACCACTATTTATTTTAGTCCATAAACACAATACTGTGTCTCTTTTTCAAGGGCAAATTAATTATCCTGTATTAATTACAACTAATTCCTCTAAATTTGAACTTCTTGATTTCAGTTCCAGATAGTTTGTTTTTTTTTTAATACGTTTTGCAGCATTTCAGCAAATTATTTTGTTCAACAATTTTTTCGCAATTCGACACTTAGTTTAGTGCTTATTAGACTGCACGAAATTGCGCTTTTTCTGCTCATTAACTTGCAACTTAGCGAACAAGCACATCTCTCTTCTAAATAACATTAGAAACAACAGCAATTACAGTCAAGGGCGATGCTAAAACAGATAACTTTCCCAAGAACAACAGATTATCGGAACGAACTTTGACCTTGAAAAAACGTAAAATTCGCTTTCGAAGATAAGGTCGCTAACAACGAACAATAAACAATATTATCAAACCGTAACCTACAACCGAACAACAATTTTTAGCACTTTTTCGAATGTGAAAAAAAAGAAACTCTAAACTAATTTAAAAAGCTAAATTTTAACGTTGTTGGAAGGTGATAATGCATAATTTTTTACAAATAGGTACATTTAGACTCACATTCTGCTAATTAAAAAAATTATGTTAATAATAATTTGATTGTGATGTTTTGACTCAAGCTTGCTTGGCTGCTTTGGTAATCCGAAAGCTGCAGGTTCGAATCCTGTGGAAAGACAACTTTTTCGCATTGCTTGTTTTTGGTAATCGTCGCGTTCTGGTAGCTCTTCCCTAATCTTTCGCGCTGGTAGCTTTTAGGCCAGATAGTACGTAAACCATTAAATAAAAAAATTCTGTTATGTTCTTTACAGGCTATTAGCACTTTCTTAGTACAATAATCAAACTGCTTGCTGTTTTATTGTAAAAAAATACACGGCATTAGGGTTTAAAATCTAAGGCTGGTTTAATAGTGCTTTAAGGAAACCAATTTCATCAAAGCCACTCCTAGTTTTGTTGATAACAAAGCGTAATTGCGACTTATTATACCGCGTCAGGATAACATTATTAATTTTGATGGCTTGTAGTAGTAACTCATTAAAAAATAATGTCTTAAAATCAAAATTAACCGCCGACAAAATGGTACAAAAATTATAGAAAAAATAATCGTTTACAAAACTCCCAAAACTTTCTGTGTTTGTAGCTATTAAGTACAGTATGTTGTTAACTCACAAAACATAAATTTGCTTCCGAACAATCTAACAATGCTGACACTTAAAAGTCCAATTTTTTGCAAACTGTTTTTATCATAATTTCTTCATCACACCAACCAAGCAAAATGAAAAATAAAATAAATATTAAAACGCACGGTTATTTAGTCGGAAGAAAACAATACTGATGACGTCATTTTTGCGGTCACGCAGTTACCTTAAAAACAAAAATCGTATTCAAGCGATGCCCTTCCTGATGATTTTGATTTTGTTTCCCTCTGCTTCAAAAACAAAATTGTGGAGCGAAAAGGTAATCAATTTAACTATAAATAGAGCAATTAGAATTGAATTTTAATTTGGCAGAATTACAATTTCTTTGAAAACCCGATAAATTTTTTGATGTGTGTTTTTGATTGATAAATTTTTTGACTGTTTCGTTTAAATTTGCAAACCGAAAAATTATTGTGTAGCACTGAGAATGCTGATAGAGTTTTTGAACATAGTTAAAACCCAATAAGTAAATGATGTATGTATTGGACTGAATACAAGAAAATTTTTTGCCGAAAATTTTAAAATTTTGCTCAAATCAAAAAGCTTGTTTCGCTTAATTCCAGTTTTTTCACTAAGAACTGTACATACAGATCGTATCTCGTCTTAAGTGCATCAATTAATTATTTTCTTGTTTAAATTGTTAGTTTCAACGTTCAAATAAAATTACATTTCAATTCGTAAATTTAGAAAACAATACAATTTCAGTGAAATACCAAGCCCATAATCTCCTTGAGCAAACCGACTTTTATATATAATAAACCAATGCTTGCTTTGCTGCCTGGGTAATTGCTAGGTTGAAATTCCAGCTAAGTTAAATTAATTTCGTCATTTGTTTAAAATAATTATTCCAAATAAATCGTGGCAGTAGCCAAGAAAAAATGTAAATTTTTGAATACTTTTTTGTTTCGGAGTGATTTCACTAGTAAAAATTTAAAATAATTCAAACAGATCAAAAAGCTTACTCATAACACTGAGTATATTACATTCTCGAGACTTCTTTTTTAATTTAAACTAACCTAAATTAACTTGCTGATATCGCAATTACGTAATGAATTCTACAACAAAGCATAATTTCAAACTTTGCATTAACATCAACAAAAAAAATTGCTGCGTTAAAATGAGCTTCGCATCTTTCTTACCAATTCAAAAAAACTAACCACGCTATAACTGCATTTTATCATTTGTACTACAGTAAAACTCTTGAGAAATCGCTGATCTTTTTCAACTATATATACCGGCGATCCAACGTTTGAATAAAGGAAGGCTTTATTTCACCGGAAATTTTTATCTAGTTTTTTATTAATTCTGACTCAAATATAACACAAACTCAAATGCTTAGTCAAAAACTATTCCCAAATCGAACTCTAACCCAAACCCTAACCTAAACCCTAATCTTAACCCCTAAAAAAGCAAATGAAAAAAGCGCGGATGAATATTTCTCATTCTCGTTTTATTCTCTCTAAGTTGAAAATTTTCGGTGAAATAGTCACTACCTTAAATAAAATCTTTGTGTCCATCAGTATAATTTTCCATATTTGGAAAGTCAAGCAAGAGCGCTAATTACGATTCGATGCGCAAAGCATTTCGTAACGGTGATGCGTCATATGCAACCAGACAAAGCACAGAATTCTTTTCTCCTCACATGACGTAAAACATGTAACTTTGTGCACTCCAAACACTCCATTTGAAAATCAATGACTATTTATTTATCGGGGTATTTTATCCATCACAAGTCAATATTTATATCATGTTTATATGTTAGCAATAATAACAATTTCTACATCCACTAAACTAAAACGAAAAGTGCGCTTATTCGCCCTCAGTTACGCGTATCGTACGTAGATTCAACCCCAACTCCAATAAAATAAAAAAACAACGTTAATATTTTTGTTTGTCAGCATCAATTTGTCGGCCACAAAACGCCGCATTAACATTTGATCGCTACAAATCAACAGAACAAGAATGAACAAAAATGCCGAAGTTTTATTGTTTGAGGAAAAATGACGTTTTTCTTATTTTCTATCTTTAGATATTGCTGACCTATTACAAAGTATCGAGATTATTACGTTCTCTTTGCTCAGATAATTAAACGAATTTGAATATCTATTGCAGTACATAACGCAATTATGACATCAGTAAGGAAATAAACGTCATAAACACTCTCCGTAGGGTCATTACCAATGCGATGTGCGAGAAACCAAATTGGACTACTTTGATCTATTTATTATGCTGTACTCGTGAAATACAGACTTTGACTCTCCCAATTCGCTTTTCTCTCTATCTTTTTTGCACCCAACCCCATTAATAAAAATGCCCTTATTTGCCTGATTATAATTAGTCAGCCACTTATTTATGATAAAGTCTTTGTGATTTCATTTTTGAATTTCATGAGAAAACTACGTTGAATAATTCGTTAAATGTTTAGGTTTATCGCTCTATAAGAGATTAAAAAGTATTTTTAATATGACTATTACGTGCTGTAACATCTGTGTTAATTCTAACAACAAAATATTGTAAATTTTGAAACACTTTCCAACAAAACACTGGTTGTACAATGTTTTTGTCCAGTTTTTGTGATTGAATGGCGGTATAATGTAGTGCAATGGTTATGTTAATAATCGTTAGTGTGGCCAAGAGACATACGTGTCGTTTTTATGACAATCTTGATCGCTTGAACTGGGTTTAACCCGCACCTCGGTCACGTTGTTGCATGCTTGGATAAGACGTTTCACGATGAACAAGGGATTACTGGAAACTCTTAAGCAGGTACGGATTCTTTCAAACATAAAGTAGTTGTCGCAATGAAAAGTGTGCGGATCGTTCAATAGTTGGGGTCTGACGCTACAACAACAATAATAACGATAACAACCTGGTGGTTGGAGCTTGGCTCATCATGAAAGACGTCCGATGAGTAGCTTTCGGAACTTGTACTCTTTTTCTGCAAAAAAGCATGAAATATCAAAAAAAAAAAAGGAAGGGTTTATTTCACCAAAAAATTCTATCTAATTTTTTATTAATTCCAACTTTAATCTAACTCAAATTAAAATCCTTACTCTTAAACTTAAAGCAACCCCAATCTACCCAAGCCATACTCTAACTCAACCCTTAAAAAGCAAACAAAATTGTGCGAATGAAGCTTTCTCATTTTCGTTTTAATCTCTTCAAAGTTAAAATTTTCGGTGAAATAATCACTCCTCCCCCCCAAAAAAAAGAAACTATAAATATAGCATTGGGAAATTGAGGAGAAATTACAGTTTTGAAAAAGGAAATGAAATTCTTACACAAACTACAATTAGACAATTGTGCAACCAGCCAAATGGCATTTACAGTTCACATAGGTCATTGACCGTCTATCGACAATTTCTGTTGAAATAAGCCCTGTCCGGAAAGCTTTCTAATACACTCATTACACTGTGTACATAATATGTTCGTATTTTCACTGTTGACAAATAATGAAACGAGAAAAATATTTCAGACTTGTTTCAATGGATTTATCGGAATTTTCTTCAGCAGTCTGTGTCACTGAAATGAAAACCGACACATGACCGCACTTCTGTTTTTTTCCAGACTAACACAATGTCATTTTCGGTGAATTATCTCAGATGCTGTAAAAAATCTTAGTACACCAACTGCACGCCTGTACGTATCGTTACCATAATTATTCTATGCCCTTTTATGGTTATTGCTTTTAATGATATTGTCGTATATGTTAGTCAGAATGTTTTATCACCAATTTTAATGAACATAAGTAAAACCAAAAGTTTTTTTACAGCCAGCGCTATTGATCAGGCTTTTTTTGCACTTACGTTAGTACCTAATTATGTCAATAATTATGCTTTTAACGATTGTCCCGTCCAATCCCTTACCCACACGTAACCCCGACTGGTCTACAAGCGTACGAAAGTATTTATTTGTTTACTTTAAATAGAAATGCAGTGCACCTGGCGTACTACCTTAGCAGCGTATAAGCTGCCTGTTGGTAAACCTAGGATTACAATTTTACGTACAGTGTTGCTCGGGCCTAATGGTGAGTGGGACGGTGAAATTTTTGTTGGTACTGATTTCGACTATGTGGATACTTTTACGTGGCGTTTTGTTGTTGATGCGATCAAACACCTAGTTATGCAGCGAATGTAAAAAAGTGCATTTTTTTACAACAATTATTGAGAAAATTAACGCGGCTGATATGCTTGAATGCTTTGCTTTTCCGTGAGAAAACATAGTTTCTTAGATTCACTTCCTTTTCATATCCGGTATGAGATTACATGCCACATGCCAAGAAGAACCATAACGCGCTAGTTGCAATGATAATATAATTCGATACCACAATAATAAGTTTTCTTTTTAATGTCAAAATGCTAAACGCATCAACTACCAAAATTTTCGACAAGGCTCCTAATCAAAAAATATAAAAAATTACAGCGATAAGGTCGCTAAGTAAATTAGGTGTCAAAGTTGAATGGGTTTCCTCATCGGAAGATAACCTTTTCCATCAAGCATTCATTGATCAACTTACGGCGATATCCTCGACTGTGATTCCTGCAGACTGCGTGCTTGAACCTCTTCTTTTTGGTACCGCAAAATTTTCGTAATCACGTGACTTATAACGGGCTCGAATTTCTTTGACCTAAAACAATTAAAGAGAGCACTAATTACTAACTCAATTACTTTGACGTTAACCAATCATTAAAGCAACTAAGGTTGTAAAATAATATTTTCATAATTATTTGGTTTAAAGTAAATAAATGCTAAAAGTGGAAACAATCATAGCACTGCATATTTGAAACTTTTTATCACTGAATCAATAGTATAATTTATCCAAAATACATACAAAAAAAATTGAACCCCAGCGTATCTGTGGCTTTTGAAAACCTCTATTTCTATCTAGCGATTGCAAATACTACTTTGTAGAGCCACATAACGCTGTGCAGCGGCGCAGAAGAGCAATAAACAGTTCTTCGAAAACGCTTTCGCGAATTGCTTAAGGTAAAGATATACGCGAAGCAACAACGCGAAATGAAAGTTGGCAATCTTTGCGAGTGGTCGCTTACGTCACTTACTCAAAATCATTCATCAACAACTAATTAAGCAACAGCTCGCGAAAACTGCGATCGGTTGCAACCTGTCGCAGAATCTTCCAAATTTCGAGTTCGCTTCATTCCGGCGTAGCTAAATGCTGATTTTACTAGTGCATTTAAATTTACATTGTGTTAGTATTGCCTCAAAAATTTTGGTCTGCTCTAGAAAAAGAGCAAACTGTCAAAAAAATGCTACTGTTAAGACCTTCAATCACCTACTCGGAAAAATCGAAAAACATGTCATTACACTTAAAAAAAAACATTTAATTAACAAATTAGAATATCTACTGTTGCCTGTGCGTAAGCTGTATTGCAGTTCTATACTAAATACGCAAGCTCTCAACATCATTAGATTTCAGTAAGGCGCTTTACGATAATTATCTCTATCACTGCTTGATGGCTTCCAACAAGCAGCTAATTTAAACGGAAAAAAGTCGAACATCAGCTGGAAAACATGGAAAATGGTCAACTACGAAGCGGATGCGGATTCATCCAAAAGGAAAGCGCCACCGTCGCTTTCTCGCGACAAGAAGATAAACATACGTCGATCACTGAAGCAGTAGAATACAGTGGTTTCATGAGCATGCCAATACCCATCCATTATTCAACAACGCGTATGGACCCGGTCGTCTATTTTCGAAGTGTACCCTTTCTTTTAGCACTTTGATTTGTCATCTCTAAGGCTGGCATCGCTGCCCGAACCCAAACTCTAACGCAAGGTTTTAAAAAAAAAAGAATACAAGAACGCAGCGCAAATCGAACTCAATCGCGAGACTTATCAAACACTCGCCTTAACCATTAGGCCAGAGACGGCAGTATTGGCTACCACGTACCACCGAATAGATGAGTAGTGAGGCACCTACTCCTCAGTAGCTCATTACAATAACGCTGTATTAAACAATCAAAATTTCAGCGTTTAACTTAAACGTATGTTATATTAAATGATAATTTACTTTTATAATTCATTTCAAACTTTCTACGAAATGTGAACTTTTTTTGTGCAAAATGAAATTTTGCTGCAACATAATATCAATTCGAAGATAATTTTGTTACCTGATTTAATAGGGTAAAATGATAAAAACTGGAGGTGGCTAATGCTACGTTACGTAACGGTTATAAAGAGAAAAAGCAAAAAGTGGGCGCTCATTTGCCTTTTTCTATTTTTTTAACGGTAGAGTTTGGGTTAGGTTTGAGTTATTGATTAATTTCTTCCAGGGTTGAGTGAATAAAAAAGCAAGATAATAATTAATTTCTTACTGTTAACGACGGGCCTTCTACTACTCCGCAATCTTCATCCCGAGCAGATCCATTTCCAACACAAGCCATTTCTAATAAAGAAAGACTACAGTAACACTGCTATAAATTTAATATCAAGTATGTCATAACTGTCTTAATTTGGTAAAACTCGGACGTGAAAAATGAAAATAAATTAAATCTGAAATAAAGCAACTGGATTAAATCCAAAATCAAATACTGCTGTTATACAAACGCACGAAACATGTAGCAAAATACAAGCGTAGTTGCTTTGTCGGTGCTCACACAGTTTTCATGAAATTAAAAAGTAGTTTAATCTAGATTGAGCAAGATTAAAGTATACTAAGTCACCACAGATTAAGTTGGTCGAAAACCACAAGAGTTTGGTGGAGCGCCCAAGCGTTGCCATGCTTTCTTAAAAGACTGCACTCCTTGGTATGCTTGATTCAGAAAACAGCCGTCAAGGATGCAGTCGAGCTGTTTTATTCGGTTGTATCAATTACAATCGTAGTATCACAGATAAAATCCAAAGTCAAACTGAATATCCAAAGTATATCAAAAAACAACGCAACTTAAACCGAGGTTCTCTGTTCTTGTGAAAAATTAAAAACGGTCCTTTTTCGAACGCAAAATACAAAACTGACCGTGTTCCAAAGAAATCCAAAAAAACAACGAAACATTGCATGCAAACAAATTGCAGCTGAAAAAAGCTGTTTGCAATTTGTTGCTTTTAGCTGCTGCAACTGAAACAAATTTAAGCGATAAATGAATGAACAAAGGCCAAGAGTTCGCATCCAGCATATGACAAAATAAAAAACAAAACAATCTGAAACTACAGGACTTTTTGAATAACAATGCAAGAACATAAGTATCAAAATGACAAAACTTCAAAACTATGCAGGCTGTTCCATCACGAATCGGCATCTTCAAGGGTTAACTTTATCCAAGTAGATTTTTTTCTGTTCAAATAAAAACCACTGAGAAAATATAAATCACTATCAAGCTTTTAGACGCGTTTTGGACGTGATCTGTAAGGAAGGAGAGCTAAAGAGATGAGCAAGTTAAATCTTTCAAAATGCTTTTTATTCTTATTCTTAATAGTTTAGTTCTTAACATTTTAGTTCTTGCAAATGGTTCTGAAAATGTGAAAAATGTCATACAAATGGTGTTAAAACACGGAAAGTGTCCAGCGGCTTGGGAATCCATTTCCAAATCCCCATTTGAGGTACACCCGAGATACATCAGTTTGCTCAACATATTGCTTGCTGGATACATCTTTCGACCAAGAAAATATTCAGTTTTTTGTTCAAAGACCCACTCTCTTAGCAAAATCCTGGTTGCGCGTCTGGAATCACTATATTGACCAAATCTTTAACTGAACAATTTTGAGGTGGTGCAGAATTTGAATATGACTTTCAATAAAGTCGATTTCAGTATGCAAGCCTTTAGAAAGGCTGTTGAAAATTTGCAAGTGCGCGTGCGGCCTCTTGCTTTCACCACATTGTTCAGAACAGCAATTTGAAATCGACTTTATTGAAAGTCATATGCAAAATCTTTAACTACGTTAGAAAACTTATTCACCTTTGAATTTAAGGATATCTATAGTATTATAAAAAGTTAAAATTTGCAGATTAGGGCCATCTTAATTTGTTTTGTGTAATGTTTAGTGTATAATGCTATGCTTTCCTCACTCACCATATAGTGTGCTACTTTTTCAACCTGAGCTAAAAACCGTATCAATCTACAGTATATCAACTTTTACCCAAACTCTACCACACTCTGTCGAACTAACTGTTTCAGTGCGATTCGTGTTGGATTGTGTTTAACAGTTCTATTATCACCATCTCTGAGCTGCTGCATGATAAAAGGTGATAATTCATAGATGTCAACAACCGCGTAGAAACTATAATACTCCATTAATACTGTCATGCGATTGAAATATCAAAACTTCTAACCTATCCCGCTGTTCATTCTACCGAATTCTAAACCTGCGCTGTGCAAAAGCTAATTTCTGTTGCATAATTTAATCTTTTGCTAATTTACACTGCTGTTGAAGTACTTTAATATTACGTTGTTGGAAATAGTGGTATTTAATTGCAAATTGGACAAAAAAGGATTTTCGTTTTTGTTTGTAAAAATATTGTTAATTTGATTTTACAAAAAACTAAACATTTTACTGCGTCAAAGTTGAAAATAGCAATAGAATCTTAGCTGAAAAATGTTGAAATGGCCCGCCCACTGCTTCTCTAGCCCTTTGAAAGGTTACAAAATTAATGTTTATGAAAAAGTTTTACATGAAGCACTTTAAACTGTTAAGAGGTCAAGATGCGCATATTGCTAAATTACAATAGCGAAGTCTAATTCAGCATGCCATAAAAAAGAAATATGAAATTGTTACAAAAATCTCACCTTTTATTGAACTTTAAATTTCCAAAGTATACTTTTTTGGATATTTTAGTTCAAACCCATTTTATCGGGGCTGTTTCCTCAACTATGATTCACAATTTTTTTAAATCAAAGCTTTAAGAGTTATGTTCTAACGTGATGACGTCATAATAATTTTTTAAAGTTTGAAAAATGTAAATAATACAGTGTAACTTTTTGACCTAAAAGGGACCGATAGATAACTCCAAAATTAAAAGTAGTCCAGTAATCAGAGGTTCACAAAAAAGCGGATAAGTTTTCAATGCCGTGTTGGCCTTAGCAACTTTTAGATTTTACATTTTTGTAATTGTAATTACCTCTTAACTCATTGAAATATCTCGGGCAGGACCAAGCCAGAAACCTTTTAGTTTTTTAATGAGACTGCCACCTGTCTACCGCACATGATGGGAGTTTTCACACAGTTTCTTTCAATGCTGAATATCAGGCAGGGAAGCTATGAATTCCAATTTTTTTAGTCTTTGGTTAGACTAATCGACCGCGAATCGAACTAAACAAAGTAAACCGCAGACGCTCTATTTACTTGACCTGCCGCACGTACTTTTTGCTACATACTGAACACACTCAACTTTTCCAGCATAGTTATGACTTCTATCCAGTAGCGTAGCCAGGGTATTATAGCCACCCATACCCCGATTGGCCTGTTGACCAGAATACAACAATAAGGAAATTACCACGTTTTTCGCACGTCTGAGGCAATCTTTTGCAGTGATATGGACTCCAAAGTGATTTAAAGCCACTTTTGAAGCATTAACTAAGGGGGGGGGCTAATATTTGGGAAAAATAAAGCCTACAAATAGCAAAAACTTTGAAAAATCGATATATAAGCAATCAAATTTGATCGCTTGATAAAAAATGCTTAACATGAACTTCAAAAACGTTGTGTGGAAGCAGGGGGGCTATTTAGCATTTAATTTAGCTTATCATCCGTTCCTTCTCTCAAATCTTGTTCCGTTGGCATCTTCCCCAAAATTTCCTTTTTTTTTAATGCAGATGAGAGATGAATTAGGTTAAAACTTATGAGTTCTTTTATTTTATTTTGTGATATCAAGCTTGTAATGAAAAGGCCGAATTTTTCCAATAGTCATCGCCCCTATAGGCCATTTACGCAACCAACTTATCATGTTTTTGTACTGCTAATGTCTATGCCACGTTTTAAAAGCATTACTTTTTATTAAAATAGGCCGAAAAAATTTAGTTGTTTTTGCAAAACATTGTCCAAGGGCTGCAGCTTCGCCCCAGACCCCAGAAACAGCTCCTCATAGCAACTTTCTGGCTACGTACCTGCTTCTACCTGTATTACAGTTACGTCATACTGTAAGTAAGTGCGACTTCGAGAAAGTAATTGAACAACAAAATAGCGATTTATACAACTAATCTGTTTATATGCTTTGATATTGCAAAAACATTATCATAACATGTGCAGGCCACCAAATTTGGTACACCGTATTTTTTGCCGTAGGCAACAAGTTGGTTTTGCAATTAATCTTTCCTAGAATGTGCTTTTCTTTGCCTAGATTTTTTCAACTTTTGCGCTAAATTCCCGACACTTTTTGTACACTCACTGATTTTAGGCCACTCTGTAACCTAGAAATTAGCCGGCGTTGTGTATTTTGCCATTCATCTCAAAGTAAAAACTATTGTGGAGCGGTTCAAAATACATTCCTTTCCAAGGCAGTTTTAAGTGGAGGGATGGGAGCAATTGTCCGTGGTACTCAAGCAACACGGACTCCCGTAAAAAGGGCACTCCCGTTATACGGCGTTAAAACAAGTGAAAACCAAAAAAGGTGACCCTGATCACATGATCAAGGTTTCAACTCGCACCCTGGTCACGTTGTTGCGTTTTTGGATAAAACGCTTTACGATGAATATCTCTGCTTGGTGGCTTCGAACAAGCAGCAAATTTACGTGGGAAGAAGTAAAACTCAACCAGAAAACGTGACAAATGGTCAACTCCTAAGCGAGTGCGGATTCGTCCGAAGGATAGCGACATCATCGCTTTCTCGTTATAGGAGGATAAAGATGGATCAATCAATCATCAATCAGGTCTATTAATAGCCTAAAGCCTCAAAAACCTAGGCTGAACATCAAGTTAATGTAAGTAAATAAGAAAAAGCAGGTTTTTCCAGGTTTCCGTAAAGGGGACTCCACGACCGCGATTGCTTCGATCTCTCCGTACCTTAACCAGGCCCTGCTCCTTTACAATATCAGCAAATCTTTGTATACTTCCACGTATACCTCGAATTTAGAGAGTAGAATCTACTTAGGAGAGAAATGGACTCGTAGCTATGCTGCTGCTAGGTGAAACGGAAAGATAACCTTTCGGCTACTGCGCGAATTGTGTCATAATAATCCAGAAGGCTTTGTTTCACAGGAAACTTCTATTTGGTCTTTTATTAATTCCAACTCAAATCTGACCTAAACTCAAATCTTTACTCGAAAACTAACGTAAATCCAATCCTAATCCAACCCCTAACTCAAACCTTAATCTTGATCTTTGAAGAACAAATGAAAAATGTGCGGATGAATATTTCTCATTTTCATCTTACTTTGTTTCATTGTAAAAATTTTCTGGTGAAATAGTCACTTTTTAATCCAAAACTCTTAATATCTAATGTTTGAAAATACAACTTACAGTATGTCTCCTGAAATCAGCAACTGACGCTTCAGTTTCACAATATCGCCACTCTCTTTCTGCCTGTTTGGCTGTTGAACCCGGATTTAATTACGGCTTTGGCATTATAAACAACGAATACTTGACCTACTTAAGTACTAATTATTGCTATCGCGGACAATACTCAACAAAGTGTTTGCCTCTTTTAAAACGCCAATGATTTTACAACGTAAATTACGTTTAAGCAAGCTCATACCCAATGGCGCAACCCGGGAAGCTTTGTTAGGCCTGAAGCTCCCTTAGCCAGGTCATTAAAACTTTAACCCCAAAATGCAAGTGTTTAAGCGTGTTTTGGACTTGACATATCAGTAAAGGGTGGCTGAAGGTGCTGGGCAATTTTGTTCTTCGACTGGCTTCCAAATCTTAGCAATTTAGTTCTTTCAAATGGATCTAAAACCGGGCAAAATTTAATCCAAATGGCATTTAAACGGCTATTTTTTCTGAAAAATCGCCCAAAAGCCCCGTAAGTAACAACGCTTGCGTTGCATCAGTTTGCTTAACAACCTGATCAATCGAGACAGTATTATACAAGAAAGTTTTACTTTGGATTCAAGCCTCCCCGTTAGCAAAATCCTGGTTGCGCGCCTGGCTCTACGTTCTGACGTTTCACAATAAGATTCTGTTACAAACTTGCAGCCCTTGCGAATTTTAGGGCTAAGGGTAACCGTTTTTTCAAACTGATGTTTTCGCAGAGCTTGTCACCTTGATGAGAAACTAATAAAAAAGTTTCAATATTATTTCTTGTTTGTTTCTCTCCTTACACTTTTATATGAATGATTAAGATTAGTTTTGTCTCTATGAATGAAATTTTAACCTTTTTAAAAAAGGCAGTGTTATAGTATGCAAAACTTTAGGGCTCTAATTCAAGAAAGTTTGATTTGGACTTATGTGGTCCAGAGAAGGCTTCAATGCTCTATTATCTTCGCCTTTCAATTAAAACTCTCATTTCTTCCAAAATCATTACAAACTATCCATCAAAAAATAAAAATAAAGCAAAATCGAGCGTTTTTTGGAGCCATTAAGGAATGGAGCAGTGGTCGCACATCATTCAATGTATGAAGCTATGGCTCCAATGAACTTAAAAATAACAAAAATTTTCTGCACTTTTCTCTTCACACATATCCACGCTATAGAACATTAAATCAGCAACTACTGCAGAATACTGTTAGCCTCATATTTTGGCATAATCGCAACGTAATAACAATCAATTTCTATACGTTTAGTAATAGCAGATAGACATCAACAAATTTCAACAATAAAACGAACTTAGCCCTTACCCTTACACTGTACATGATACACCCATTGCTATTTTTAATTGCAAATCATTAAGCGAGGCATTTGAACCTCAACGTATCTTTATTATTGACCCATAGCGTGTTCTAAAAATGTGAGTTGTCCGCAATTGAAAGTGAAAGTGGCCACGCCAATGACGTCACGTATAAAAGGTCCATTGAAGGGTATGAAGGCAAAAACTTGTCTTTTTTACTGTATTAAAATTGATTCTCTAATTTAGGAAGGCGGATGTGTTTGTTTTATTAAATTTTTTAATTTTTTTGTCAAGTTGTTAGGGTTGGAGACGCATCGGGAACCTAACAGACTTTGAGTTAAACTGCCACCAGCTAATTGTCTGCAACGTCTTCTTTTTAATGCTGAAAGTCATCCATGAAGCCCAAGATTACCGTACTGTTTAATTTGACTCGAGACAAAATCAAACCTGAGTCTTAATGTTTCTTTCGGTTTCATATTTTGTATAGTGTTTACATTAATTTAGAAAAGATTGTTTAGCAGTATTATTGCTGTATAAACATGATTAATAACTTCGTGGCTATGTGACGTTACAGTAGCGCAATCATTTTCGTATATTGTTTATTAACTTGCTAAAATGCTACCTAATAATGGAAAATGCTTATCAAAAGGGTGCGCTTTAAAAGACTTTATTAAATTTTTTAAACTCTAACCCAATACTCTTTCTTATAAGTTTTTTATTCTGTCATCACACAGTTACGCTAATTGAACTATGTTAATAAATTTGAACTGAAATGCCGAACAATTACTAAACTTATTATCTTACGTTTCGATATTGAGTATACTGTAAACTATTTCAGAATCCCTCAATTTGCGATAGTAGAAGTGAAATTTACAACAACAAGAGGTAGAAAATAACGTTTTGGGAAATTTGCAGTAAAAAATGAATCACTGTATCAGACCCACAATCCGCATGCAGGGCCTCCAAAGAGAAGTCTTGTCAGGGGGTACGAAGACTCATATCGGGCCTCTTTGCCAAGGTCGGGGATGGAAATTAGGTGAAGACCAAAAACAAAAAAGAAAATAAGTTTTCACTGGAAATCCGGCGAGCTTATCGTCAAAATTTGGGCAAAGACCAAAAAAAAGGTAGTCGCCGGAAATTCGGCTAGTGCCTCATACACAAAGATCTACGACTACTTGAGTGTCGGAGCAACTACTTAGGTGCACGTTAACTTATAGGTGCACGTTAACTTATACGTCCTCCCGGGCACCCCTGGATCCGGGCCTGGGTACAACGTACCCCCTGAACCCCCTTTCTCGCATGGCCTTGTCCGTATCACACCTGTTTGTCACTCCGTGGTAAATACAAAGATGATATAACTAACTATCACAACATCTAAGTCAGTTTCCACAGCAACGTCTTTCTGGCAGACAGATGGGGTTACCATAACAAGACCACACATTTTCGATAATCCACAGAGCCCCTCCAGAAATTTCCGCGGGGGTTAATTTGGAGTTAGAAAAGGACGCACCCCGCTACAAACCAATATTACCTCTTAATCTCAAATCTACTCAAGCTTTGCGATGTTGCGTTACTTAACTTAGCATCATCAGAAGAAAAAAAAATATCTAGTGAATTTCAATTCCAATTTCTACATGAAGTAAATCAATTACTAACTACATGTCAATTGTCAATAAAGCTGTAGCATCTGCGTTCATGATCTCGTTATGAAAGAATACAATGCAAACAAAACGTACACCTGACATTTAACAACTTTCAAAGTTGAAGGGACGAATAGTCATTGTTAAGTTTGCTGGCCAAACACGGCATTAACTTGGTGATTATTTTATTTTATTGTCGGGATTGTTGGTTTTAACTCACGCGCAGATAAAATTAACTTAATCATTCTGCAGTAGACCAGCACCACCCAACAGAATGTACATTGTAAGTCAACAGCTTTTTGCATCGTTTTAGCATCTTACAGTTATACTAGTACACAGTATCAATGAATCTGCACTAAGAGCGCACTTTATCTGTTTGTTCGTTAATTTTATGACATTTTACGACTTGGCAAAACATAGCAAAACGCTAGCAATCATCACGAAAAACTTGCGTCTGAAAACGTTTCCGTATGTTTCTAAATTCCATCATCTAGTCTGTTATAATAGTTCAACCTAAAATGATTTTCAATGAAAACATTCGGAAACTGCATTCAAAACATCAACCAGTTTTACATCAAGATAAAGAACTGTTGTAGTTAGGCTGTCCTGAACAAGATGAAGAAAGAAACAGTAAAAGTCGAACATGCAGAATTGCAGCTAGAAGAGTGAGAAAATGTTTGACCGGATGTGACAATGCTAAATAGCTTTGGAGCAACGATAAAACGACATCAGTAATATGACGTTGAGAATTAGAGTTAAAACAGATTGGATTTTATCACCGCAGCAGATTCAAAAAAAGCAACAGACTTGGTAAAGATGATCAACAACACTAAGCATTGTAAAAAAAGCACACCAGTTATCAAACGTGAATGGACACACTAACAGAAATCTAAAAAGAAGAGTGCATCACATAATCACTTGCTGTCTGTAACGCTGTCTATTCATAGATCCTTTGAAATCTTTTTTGCAGAATCTATTTTCTATTGCCTTATTATACAGTTGTATTGGCGCATTGCAGTTTGTAATAGTTTTTCTTACAATTCATGACCTCCTTTAAGATCTTAGTAGTAGGATAAAATTATCCATACACACAAATTCAAACTATTCTACTCATATTTTTTGCTCACGAAACGGAAAAACTGATGAAAAAACATAACTTAGAAGAGAGCACAACACCAATGTATTAACCAGTAATTGTAAGCCCTTGCACACCACCTAATGATCATTACAGATCATATATCATCATAATCCTCGCCGTGAAATGACTACAAAAATAAACGTAAAATTTTGCTGGGATTGCTTTCGGGAACTATAATTTCTGTATCTTGGTACGGTTAGTTAAAAAAACTTTAAAGTTAGAATTTTCTACGCCAACTCTAAACCAATGCACCAGCAATGCCCTTGAACAACGGGATGTAAATTAACTGCCAAAACGCAGCATTATTTCAGTGCATTTAAATAACGCCATCGATTAGCAGCAGAGAACCGTGGTCAAAAATAAAGGCTATTTTTTTCGAAAATTGGTATTTTTTCCGAAAAATCACAAAAATCGCCTAGTGGACCATCACCTATATACCGGGCTTCGCCCCAGAACACCGCTTGTGAGACGCTGACAAGTTTTTGCTTTAGTTTGAGCCCCCCTTAGCAAAATCTTGGTTTACGCACCTGCCTGAAAACGTAGTCAGGTAGTAACTCTTTAAAATTCTGGGCTGATGGTCATGTTGAAACTTCATTTTATTTCTTGTTTTTTTTTTTCCTGTGTGGGTAAATTGTAATTTAACTCCAAAGAAAAACAAACCAGTTTATTTAAGCTATATCAAGAAAAGCTCGCATGTACAATAGGCCTAGGAATAATTTAAATATCCTACCTTTTTTGCTTAGTCTTGTTCGACTTCTATATCTCGTACCAGGACTGCTTTGGCGCGACTTTCCGCTCTCGAACCTTCCGCTGGTTGTAATTCGACTTTGAACAGAAGACCGAGGCGGTCGTACCGCAGTCGAACTCGTTCGAAAATTTGTGATCGAAGACGTAATCCGCGGCTTCGCTGTCAATTCTACTTCCTTCGGCGTTGGAGAGTCTCTTCTTCCCGATTCCTGCTGTGACTGCATTCTAGGTCTGATTCTCTGCTCTACTGGCGCCATTATTTTTGGATTGGTCCACGTCCGGTACATAGTGCGTTGGGGGCGTGATGTTGCCCTTGTTTCATTGGAAGTCAGCTTGTTGTTGGTGTTGCTAACAGAAGAAGATGGATTTTTCTGCTTCAGTCTCCATGAGTTGTCCAGGGTTCGGCAAGGAGTAGCCTCTCGTTCATCTTCGCTGAACATTCTTCTTCGAGCCCCTATCGGGACAAACACGCTGGAAGAAAAGACGGATTTTGACGCCGTACCTACAGAAAAAAAAGTTTAAGTCATTAGTCACGTTTAATTGTTTAATGTTTGTATAATTATTAGAATATTAAGTTTGGTGTTGGCAATTTCATCTGCGAGATGTATTGTAATAGCTCCTTTCAAGCAATTTAATAAACCTTAAACGCAGTGACGTGCGGTGAAGCTTTTGGTTGGTGAGGCACAATTTTTTTTTACGCACATGTTTGCAAAAAAATTATTTAAGACAATAAATGACAAGCAAATAATCAGACGCGTTGCTAAGGATGGCGACACCCGGGGCAGGGAGTGCGTGGTGTCACCCTGTATGTGTGACGCCTCCTTCATGATGTCACCCCTCTGTTATAGAAAACCAAAAAGAAAAAAAAAGGCTTTCGCCAAAAATTCAGTAGGTTTTCGGTTCAAAAGTACGTGAAGACCAAAAAAAAAAAAGGTCTTCACTGAAAACTCTGTGGGTTTTCGCTGCGTATGTGGATTGAGACCCAATAAATTGAAAGAAAAAGTCTTCATCACAAACACATTATAAAATAGTGTCACCCAAAATGGTGATACCCGGGGCCCCCCCCTCCTTAGCGACGCCACTGCAAATAATTGTTTTCATAACCATTAAATGAAGACCAAATTTTTCGATAATTAATTATTCGTTTAATTTTTGCAGTTCACTTAAAGCCAAATCAATTCTTGAAGTTTCCGAAAATCTAGAAAGGTAGCCTAGCCAATTCTTTGGCTTTGAATGTGGACATTATTGAAGTTTTCGTGCTTGCTAAGGCTTCTTGGCAATTTCTCTAAGTCACAAAAACCCGGTTTCAGTCCCAACATTATTATTTGCTAAAAACATGAAAGTAAAAATGAAGATTTTTATAGCGCAACCACTCTTTTCTTGAGTACGGTTCTACTCTTTCTGAATCGAGGGGTTCTTTCGTAATGATGTCTCGAGCAAATCTTTTAAATCGGTTTTCTTTTGGCTATAACTTCAAGTTTAGATTAAAAACTTAGTTTAAAAGTCTCTCAGCTTTGAGACTAAATTTTCTTCCTTTTTAGTTCACTTTCTTGTATTAAATTTTTTTTTATTTCGCTAGAAAAATAACTTGTTCAATTTCGCAATAAACAAAAGACTACAAAAAAACTGCTTAGACTTTTTCTCATTCCATGACGTCACAGGTGAGGCGTGCCGCAAAATCAGATTTAAAAGCATTATGCATTGTTCGCGATTTGTCCGAGAGAAAAAGGCATACTTTTAGTTCGTTTATTAAAATTTGCTTAGTTGAAGTGAGGCACAATTGACAATGCCTCACTTCGCATATTCGGAGCGATGCTCAATGGCACGCCGTAATGATAGCAATATTACACCGAATAGTTTGGGCGTTTTAATGCGAAAAACATAACATAAAAGCAGTGAATACACAAAAAAAGTAAATATGACAAAAATTAATAAAGTTTTTGATAAATATTTTGATTTGTGTGAAACCATTTTATTTTAATTATATACTTTATTTTCGTTTTCCTTTGCACAGTTCTACAGGTGAGGCACGGCCTCACCTGCCTCCCCTGACAGCACGTGCCTGCTTAAACGGCTCGAAGCTCAATGAAACACAAAATTTCGTGATAAAAGAAAAGTCAGTGTTTTTATTGAAACTAAGTGGCAGTTTTGAATTGATGAAAAAATCCATAGTTTGATTTGAAGCGAACTATATAGAGCAATCAAATCCCTTGGCTGCAAGCCTGCAACTTTATTAATGTCTTGACATGACAAAGCTGTCTTGCCGTTACAAATTAGTTATGTAAGTTCATCAAAAAAAAGTCAACCCAAACAAGTTGGGTGAAAAATTTCTACATATACTTTGCTGCTGTAGCACACATTTTATATATCACCCAAAAATACTCTACTTCTCCACTAATTTGAATTCAAAAATAAAGTCTTCAAAAAGAAATAGGTATAAAGTTTTGCCATTTTGCTTTCAAAGTTCGTCTTGAACCATCAAATTTAAACAACCCTATTTTTTAGTAGTTTTCAAAATTTCTGATAATTAGTAAGATGAAGATAGCAGACATTTACAACGTTAGCAAAATTCAACTTTGTGAAATTTTATACTCGTTTTTATTAAAGAACCAGTAAAATTTGTGTTGTAGCTGATTGTTATTGATTTATTCACGAGTTTCAAGTTTTATTTTTCTTACTTAGTTCGTAAATTTTATTCGAGAAGGAAGTGCCACAGATTCATCGTTGTTTGTTTGAAAGTTGCTTTTTGTTATCGATCACGAATATTCATGATAACTGAAATAGTCTTTTTAGACACATCGGCGTTTAACAATGGCAATATCCAAAACGTCAGGAATTCAAGTCGGCTGAGTACTAGCAAATGCATTGAACTGTATTCGGCATTTAGAATTTCTTTCGGATACTTGAAACCGTGCAAAAAATCGGGATCCAAATAACACTGGTAAAAATTAAAGCAACAGCAAATCAAGTTTTGAAGCCCAGCCCAATTCATATGGGCCTATACACTACCAAGTATTTTTTCACGCCGAAGTTGGCATTTTTTGTTTTCTTAAATTTTAAGCGAAAATGAGCATCTTGTTCCTTAGACATTGTTATAAAAATAAGTGTAAATTTCAAAAACTTTGAATCTGAAATTAATTTTTAAAATTTCAAAATTATAGTTTCAGACATGCGCAGCTAAAAGCAGATATTTCAAAACGCAGTTTTGCAAGATTTCTCGTGACTATAGCTAATTTTTGATTCAGTTGCAATATCAATGTATAGAATAGTTGATTTTGAATCAAAAACGACTTGAAAGCTGACATTCAATAACAATGAAAAAGCCCAGACATAATGTAGACAAAAATTTACATAAAGTCGTTACGAAGAACTTTGAAAAATACATTGCTTCGACTGAAAACGAACCTAGTGATGTTCAAATTGCTGGATCTTAAAACTATGCAAAAAAAAGAAATTTGGACGGAAAAATTTAAAAGCTCTTTTGTGCGATCTGCAAGTTTTTCATAACATTTTAAATTATTAAACGTGCCAGATAACCTGGTTATATCACCGTTTCATCAACTTCTTGCAGTCGTTATGGAAATTTGCCTGGAAATGTTTTTGACCTGTCTTAGTCACGACTTCAACTCTTGAAAAATGACGTGATAGTTTGAAGAAAAACTTTCCAAAAAAAAAAAAGAAAAACCTACCGTGTTTGGACGTTGAGGGTTCCACTTCCATCCTTGATATGTTTTGCAGACTCGACGTTTTTATCAAATTTTGATATTTAGCTTTTGCAGCTGCAAACCTTTCGCTCACAGGCCTTCTTACTGTGATGGCATTTCCATAATTTCCTGATTCAGATGATGATGTGCGGACAATAACTTGGGGCTTTTGGGGGCTGGCAGAAACAACACAATTGTCGCTAGGATTTTCGATGACTTCTACTGATGTTATTTTCTTATCGACAACCGAAGTTACTGCCTTGGTTTCGGCATCGTTGTTTTTCTCCTTGTCAATTACTTGTGATGTTGCATTGGATCTCACGACCTTTGAAACGGCTGGTTTTGCTTCTAGTGGCTCATGAACTTGTTCTTTTTCATTAATGATGGTAGGCATATCAGCGAAAGAGACAGTTGCCGAATGTTTGATGGTTTTCATACGTTTTTCTTTTGACAGCTGGCTTCTATCTGCAGTTGTTTCTTCTTGTAACTGCATGGCTGTTGACGGTGTAATAATTGCTTCGTTAATGATAACACCCTTTCTATCGTTTTGAGCCTCCTTTTCATTAGCAACAAAAGGTTCACTTTCCCTTGTATAGATTGGACTCGTAGGCTGCCGAATTTTGGAGTCTATGCTTGTAATTGAGCTTTTGTTTTTCTTCAAGCTGATTTTTGACCCTGACGAGTCATTCGTGACAGTCACCAATTGATTTTTGTTGACTGTTTTCGTCTCCGTATCTGCAGACTGCGTTTTGATTTCCTCCTTTTCGAGATAAAGTTCCGTCACTTTCGTTCTGTTGATAAAATCAGGACCAACTTTGTTTTCCTTCAATTCATTGTTATTACTCAAAATTTGCACTGATGTTTCAGTTACTTGCAACTGGGGCTGTTGAGTAGTTCGTACAGTATCACTGTCTTGATTGTTCGTATCCTTCACGACTTCTATCTGGTTGTCTGCCAAATTATGGTTTAAATTAGGACCGTTCTCGATACCTTCAGTCTCTTGGTGATATTCAATTTTTGCTGATTCATTTTTGTTTGGGTAATGACCAAAAGTCAGTTTTCTTTTTTCCGTTGTTCGGAGTCTTTCCACTATCGGGTCTTTGCCCACTTGCACAAATCTTTCACTGCCTCGCTTTTCTATCCCAGTGTTTTTCTGCATTTTTTTCGTTGTTCCACAGCAAAAAAAACGCATGTTGTTCTCGCAATCCGGGCAGATTTCTTCACTTTGGAAGGGATCAGAGACAGGAGAAACGACTGCTAAATTTAACTCGTTCTTGTAGGCTAATTCGTATGTTTTGGAATCTGGTTTAGGGTGCAAATCTGCCAATGGAACTTTTTCCGACTTACAGATCTCATACGCTACTTTCGTGGTTAAACAAGATGGGCTAATGGGTTCATTTTGGTAGTTTGAATTTGTATGGAGAGGACCGGCCCAAGGTCGCGGCCGACCGCCGCAGTCTAAATCTTTTACTGAGCTGCTATCAGCAGACCTCTTACTTAGCGCTTGAGTGTTACTATTTTCGTTCTCGGCGATCCCAGATGAAGGCAAAGTCTTAAGTTCAGCACTAACGTTATTGATAGAACTTGGACGTGATTCTATCATTTCTTTACTATTACGCATCATCATAGTCTGTATTTGATTGGAACTGCCTTGCATTAGATAATTGCTTTTGCATGAAGCTCCGGTCCCTTGAGAAGCAATATTGAAATTGGTGCCGCGTGACGTCACGCTTACGCAGGAAGATGCATTCATTATCACAGACTGCGACGAATCCGTTGAAGATAACGATTCTATCGAGGTAACAGAAAAGAGTGATGACGACAACGAAGACAAAGTAGGGTCACTAACTGTTAGCTCGCAAGACGAATTTGGTAAAGCTCTCCTTACCACATCTTTGTTGCCTGTATAAGGCTCTTTTTTGGCAAACTTTTTTGGGCTCAAGCGCCGATTTGGAGAACTGTTATTCAACTTGCAAACAGTCCCTGGTTCTTGCGTGCTATTTTCGTCTAATTCAGACTTCTGTAGTGGACTAATCTCAGCGACAATTAGATTGTTGTTATCATCAGTTAATCTACAACTTTCCTTCCATGCGCCTTGATTTCCGCAGTCAATTTCACCCAAAATATTCTCATTGCCACTGGCGCACTTATTGGCATCATTCAGCACTACGTCGTCGGTTATATGGCTGACAGGTTTCCCCAACATTTCTTTAAAATTGCAGACAATAGATTTGCGACTGTAATCGCTTTGACCTTGTGACTTTCTGCAGCTTGTCAACAATGTGCTGTTGTCATTTTCAGCGTCAAGTGTTTGCTGCTTTGACTCCTTGCAATCGCTAGTATCATCTGAGTTTAATGTCAAATTGCCCTCATCTGACGTGAGCTTAATGGCACTTACATCTGATGCCGTTTTGTCCTGCTTTAATTTAACCATTTCAGAGCCTTGAAAGGTATAATTTGCTGTAGAATCGAAGTTGTTAGAAAAAAGCGTCTCATCTATGCTGTTTGCACTTGAATCTAAATCTTTCATACAGGATGAAAGAAGTGTGTCAGCTTCTTCAATAATGACTTTTGTTGTTTCTTGTTGGATTGGCCTTTCATTGTTGTGAGAATTAAGCTGCTCTTCAAAGAATTTAACTTCAAGCTTATTGTCACAACTATCGCTGTTTTCAAAAGTGCGTGACGAAATATTGGCAGCTTTTTCATCAGATAAGATGTGACTGTCCCGGTAATTCTCCATCACTAGGCTAGGAGCGGTGCAATCAGCTTTTCCAACCATATCGACTACTGATATGTTAGCTATTAACGCTAAATCTTCTTCTTCCATTTCAGGTGTAATGGATGTTGTATCCCAGGCTGTACTTTTTATGTCAGACGTTGAGCTTCCTTGAAATACAAAGTCAGCATTGACCAAACTTGGTTGCAAATGCGTAGCTGTGCTAGTAGTGTGACCATGAGCTAACTGATCAGCTTCCGGCACTACCCACAAGTGAGCCAGCCTTGATTCTTCTTCCTCGTTAACGTCGTCATCGTCTTCATCTTGCGCTTTTAGTTTGCCCATACGGTACATTTTTGAAGCTTTGCCTCTATTTGAAATTTGAAGTTCCATAGCTAAAGCCATCATTGAGGAGGGTCGTACTGTAGTATGAGTGCATCTGTTGGCTGGTGCAGTGTTGTATTCAATAACGCCTTTGTCTCGAAAAACGAAATCTGAACTTTTTTCCTCAACTTCTGAAGCTTGACAAGCGGTGCCTTCATCCTCATCTAACAATAACGCGTTGGACGTAGAAGATGATGATGATGTAAAAGATGATGATGACAGAAAAATATCATTGCTTGTCTCCGATTCTTGCGAATCCAAATCAGGAGCCACATACTCTTTTTTGATTTGGTGGGTTCTTGTAAAAGAAGGAGGTCCGCGCGAAGAAGCGATGCTATACATACGTGTCAACTACTTTTACCTTCTATAAACTACAGTACTCTAACCTTCAGTATGACGCAGCATCCCTGCAAAAATTAATGCTGTATAGCTGCGTGGGAGACTACACCAAACAATAATTTCAGTAGCAAGCTCAGATTACAATCACAAAAAATTCGAAAAAACGGAAAGGCTGATATAAGCCTTGACAAACAGTACTTATCAAAAGCAATTTAATGCAAAATAGGCCTTCTGTAAAATTAGTTCCCTCAGTGATCTTAATGCAGGGGTGCCCAAAGTTTTTGAGGAGAGGGCAGCATTACACTTTTTTGATCTTGAGCGGGCCGCAAAATCAGTGCTAAGCGAAATTTGCAATTTGCAGCATTGATGTTACAGTTGACGACTTTGAAAGGTTTGACTTGCTTTGTTTTTTTGTTTTTTTGAGATTGACAATTTGCCAAGTCCTAAATTTTGTTTTCTTACATCGACACGAAAACTCGTATTTGCTATTCATTCCTGTTTTAGCTTAATTTTATTTATATTTTTAGTTTTTCAGCTTACAATAATTCTTTTTGGTGTTAAAGCTTGATATTTCTATTACGGTAAATGTTCTATAGCAGTTTGGTTATGACAAATTTTATAGTTGATATGAGAGCAAACTTGTACGGTAATCATTTACCACAGGAGTAACCAGGGGGCCCAGGCCCTCTGCCTACCCCCCAATTGAAATGCTACTAATGATAAAAATGACAACACAAAGCCTATTTATTCAGTTTTTTTAGCATTTTTTGGGCGCAACAGTACATGCGTACAACAGCAATAAGCAATAACTTAATATTGACGATCAAGGGGCCCGGGCCATCTCAATTTAAATTTTTGCCAACCAATTCAAAAGTCCAAGCCGGGAGAAATTCAGTGTTTTTGTTCCAAAAAGGTGCAATCTCAGGCCCTCATCTAACTTTTTATGCAATAATATGTTTTAGGCCCCCAGCTAACTTTTATATTGCAATAACATGATTAGTGACCATTTATTGCATATAATGTATACCGACGTGATATAACTTTAAATTCCACCTTCACCACCTACCACCTTTAAATAACAATCCACCTCCATCTCATCAGTTTTCACGCGACAAAATGCTTTTGAAAAAAATTAGCTAGGGGAAATGCTTATTGAACAAATTATTGAAGTTGAAGCGAGAGTGCCTGGGCTCCTGGTCGTACATATTCCTAAAACTGGTTATTTTCATCACAAAACAAAAATCTTCAAAGGCAAATTTTCGAGTGAATGATTTAATGCTAAAAATGTTGCAGAAAGCAATGTTCCTTGATTTCCCTGACCAGGCCAAGTCACAAAATTTAACCCCAAAATGCAAGATTTTAAACGTGTTTTGGACTTGACCTGAAGTAAAGGGAGGGATTTGTTCAATTGGGTTTCAAATCTCAAAAATTTTGTTCTTTCAAGTGGCTCTGAAAAAGTGCGAAATGTGATCCAAATAGCATTAAAATAGCCATTTTTTTCCAAAAACTTACAAAAAATTGCCCAGCGGCTGGGTGCTTCGCTTCCAGACCAGAGTTGTAAACGGGCCGACTAGTTCAGGCCCGAACCCGGCTCGAATCCGAAAATATAAGCCCGAACCCAAAAACCAATTTGAAGCCAAAATCATGCCCGGAAAAAAACGAAAGTTAAGTTAGTTCTGAAAAATTCAGAAATGTTGACAAGTTATTTTGATGTTATTTTTGTGCCCCTAAGACAAAAAGCACGTCTCAGGCCCGAAATAAGCCCGAAATTTTTGTCAACTTTAGGCCCGAACCCGACCCGAAAAGCCCGGCCCGACTTACAACTCTGCCCCAGACTCCCAGGTCTCCGGTGACTGGTGGCTCCGCCCAGGCCCCGTCTGTAACACGTTTGAGTTGCACTAGTTTGCTCACCACGTCTCCCAATTTTGATATGTGAGAAAACTTTTTAACTTGCAGTTTTAGTCTTTTCCCTTTAGCAAATCCTGGTTACGTGCTAAATCAGACCCCCAGCTTTTGATCTTTCATTCTTTGTTTAATAAAAAGTCTCTCTTTTCGAAAATTTCTGATGACGTCATTGAATGTGATTTACAGTTTAGCCCTCCCCCAATCCTAAATTCTGGATACGCTTATGCATTAAACCATGTTCAATATGCATACCAGATACCGGTTGATGCATCTTAGTATTATTGACGCACCTTCACGAGTGGTTGCTTCAACGTTGCAAAGATGCAAAGCAGCAAAATATACGTTGCATGGCTTCCAGTCTAAAATTTCTTTGGTATGGAAGTTTGGAATGAAATATGGAAGAAAATTTTGCTATGGGATGGAATATGGAATGAAAGATTTTTAGTATGAAATGGAAATAGAATGGAAGAAAATTGCCATTATGGAATATGGAAAAATTGTCTTCCATTCCATTCCATACCATGCCCTGTCGACAACACAAGTCAAAAATAGCTAACAAAGTAAACTTGCCTGTTTTTTTGTTTTTTTACGCTAAACACAATTAACAGTTTCATATTGAGCAGGGATGTGGAAGTGGAAGTTGGAAGCGGTTAAATTTTTGTGGAAGCGGAAGTACTTTGATGAAAGAGGCTGGAAATGGAAGCGAACTCGGAAGCGACTAATACTATCCGGAGCTGGAAGCGGAAGCAAAAAATTCCAAAAGTGAGGAAGCGGAAGCGAACTCGGAAGCTTAAAACTTCAAGAGGAGCTGGAAGCGGAAGCATAAAAAATTTGACTGCTTCCACATCCCTGCGCAGAAGTTGGTTTTCAGTGAGATTTCACGTAATTTTCAGCGAAAGTCTAAGTGAAGACCAGAAAAAAAGATCTAAAGCAAGATTTGAGGTAATTTTGGGCCGGAGAAATCGATTTTCAGTAAGACTTAATGTAGTTTTCAGTTCGGCTTATTAACCTTTGGCGATTTAATTAAACTTATAGTAAATCTCGAGAGCAGTCGCGGGCCGCAAATGCTTATGCGGGCCGTCGTACTTTGGGAAGCTCTGTCTTAATGCGTTATTGAAAATGACTTTAAATTTTTGTTTTCAATGCACCGCAAAAAATATGTACGTGCCTGGTTCATTCTCTCACTGTCACTTAATAAAAACAAAGCTATTTTACCAAGTTGCTTTTGCGATAGAAATCGAAGGAAGTTTTCGGACTTCGAATTGTTCACTTTCTACTCTCGTTCTGAAAAGGCCAAGCTTGCTAGTCGTACAAGAATGATTATGTTTTCGAACAAGTAAACAATTGTTACAGATCAATTTACAACTTCAATAGTGTGATTAAAAAAGCACATGAAACAAAAGAAATTCATAGACCAAAACTTCCAGCTAAGACAAAAGGATATATACCAGTAAGGCAAAGTAAATCTGCAAATTCTATCAATGTGACATACATTAGCATTCGTACATTTCCTTTTGCTTATTGCTTTTCTGTAGCATTCTAATTTAATAACCACTTCGTACTACTGATGAGTTTATTTATTGATTTGACTTTCGAAATTTCAAAAAGTGCATGTTCCTAATTCTCAATGAGTGTTTTGCAGCAAGAGTTGTAATCAAGACAAACTAAAGGTTCATAATTATAAATTAGCTGCTTTTCAAGCAAATGTAAACCAGCTTTTGAACAGTTGTTCTTTTGTCACAGTACTGGCGAAATGGCAGCACAGAAGAAAGTTGTTAATTTTGAACCTAATATCTTGAAAACAGGAAGACGTACAGTACAAAGTTCAAACTGGTGAGAAATGAGAATGCATTTTAGGTTTTCCCCACATTTAGGTTAACAATGAAAAACTTGACTTTAATGCCTTTTTAATAAAGGAAAGTTTTATATCACCGAAATTTCTATCTAGTTTTTTATTAATTCTGACTCGAATCTACAGTAACTCAAGCTCAATCCTTACTCTAAAACTTACCCCAAATCTAACTCTAACTCAAACCCTAGTCTTCGACCTTAAAAAAGAGAATAAAAAATGTCCGGATGAAGATTCCTAATTTTCGTTTTTGGCCTCGAGGACAGATTTTGAAGTCCTTGGCCTTGGCCTCGAAGGTCAAGTCCTTGGCCTTGGCCTCGAGGCGTCAAGTCCTCGAAAATTGGCCTGTCCTCGGCTCGAGGACAGCACTATTTTTTGAATTGTTAAAATTTCGTGGAGCGCTTGAAAAATTTTTTGCAAAACGTTTTTTTGTGGAGATCGCTTTTTTTTTTTTTTGGAGATCGCCTAAAAAATTTTTGTGAAGACCTTTTTTTTTTTTTTTTTGGAGAGCACTTGCGCTTGTGTCCTTGGTCCTTGGCCTCGAGCATTCCTGTCCTTGGCCTCGAGAGTGTCTGTCCTCGGAAAGGCTGTCCTTGGCCTTGGCCTCGGATTTTTTTTGTGTCCTTGGCCTCGAGCCTTGAGTCCTCGACCCTACCTCTGCTCTATAACTTTAAAATTTTTCGGTGAAATAGTCATTCCCTTTAACAAATAATTCTATAGTTCGGACGGCGGCAGCGCTCGACTCCAAAACGTTAGGGCTGGAGGGCTTAATGATACAGGGTGGTTCAAAAGGAATACCTCAATTTTACCTCACTAAACCTCCTGAACCACAAATCACCCACTCATGTACATACATCAAATCAAAAGGTAAGAAATAACATTACGTCCCAAGTCACTGTCCCACCTTAAAACAAGTTTTAGACATCAACTCTATACACGGGGGGACATAGGGGGCATTGCCCCCCGATTTTTATTTTTGCCCCCCCCCCGATTTATTTCTTGCCCTCCCACTGTATTTTTTCTTAGAAGTGAGCATCGCCCTCACAGTTAAAATAGTGGTAATTTTAACAGTTCCCTCCCCTATCCTGACATCAATTCTATTTGATTGATTGTATTTGAATAAGCTGAAAATGCCCACAGGCCGAAAACGATTTCAGTGAAAGTTTTTGTTAATATACGTTAGTTAAATATATTTTTTGGATGATTCTTTGTTTCCTTCATGCAACTAAGTATCCTGACATGTATATTACAATCTAGGGTACGGTACGCAGCACAATCCCGTGTCTTGGGACAGGTTCAACAACAACAACAAATCAATTCAGTACGGTATAATAATAATACAGCTACCAGCAGTTTGTGTGTACTGTATAGTAGGCGTGGCATCGTAGATTATGATGTCATATACAACAGCACTTAAAGGCGAGGCCTTATTACAAGTCAGTTGTTGTGACTGTTAAAGGTAATGTACAGTAAGTTGGTGTAGGCTGTAAGTTGGTAATCAGTGGTATACGCATAGTACAAACCATCCGCAATTTACCGTGCAATCAATAATTTCAGAAAGGAAAATATACTATCGCCAAATGCCTCCGGAAAAAAAGATAAAACTTCGATTGGTCAGTTGCACTTTTAGGCTATGTAGCAAACGTAGGCTACGAGTAAGCAAACTTAGCAAAAGTGAGTTGAGTAGACAAGCCCATGTCTGGAAGTGGAAGGCCTTAGCTTAGCAACTCAAACCATACTGTATTTTGATTGGGATCTTGTTCAGCAGTAAGAGTAATCGATATGCAGAAACTCTGAGCTAACAGAGAAACAGACTGCATTCCTCCCCCAAATCGGAATCCATTGACCAAATCTTTGATAGCTAGAGTACGGGAATTTTCTGACTTTCAGATTTGCAAGAAGTGTCCATTACCGTATAGTTTATTTAACTAGATCGATTAGTACCCGTAGCAAAACAAACTAAGCAGTGTTTTCGGCACTAGTAACGCCATTGATATCTGAGATTTTGAGTAAACGTTAGAAGCCTATAGTACCGTTTTGGCTGTTTGGTGCTGCTATTTGTGATGATTTTTTTAGAGCAGTAATACAGTCCATAGATCTACAGTCCTGGTGCATTACCGATACAGTAATCAGTGGTACCGATCCGTATTGACCATTGGGGGGTGATTTAAGGAGTTTGTCTATTTTTTGATAATTTTGAACAATGGGAGGAGGGATGATACTCAAACTGGGGATTTTCGGAGCAAAGTTCAACGCTCATTTTCGCCATTGTTGAGTAAGCAAGGAAGTCCGCAGAAACGTTTACTAATGTTTGGAAGGAGTCAGTGGCGGATCCAGAAAATTTTGGTGGGGGGGGATTTGAAGCACAAAACCTCAAAAATTCGGATGTCTTCACCAAAATTGAGAGTGATTTTTCGGCCGAAATCGGAAATTCAAACGTTTTTTTCGCCCAAAATCAGGTGGTCTCCAAAAAAAAAAAAAAAAAAAAAAAAAGGTCTTCACCAAAATTGAGACTGATTTTTCGCCGGATTCGTTACGTTTAGGTCGGTGGGGGGGGATGCATCCCGAAATGGAGCCGAATTATTCGAAACAGTGGCTGATTTTTCGGCCAAAATCGTTACTTTTAGGCTGGTGGGGGGGATGCATCCCCCCCACCCCCCCCTAAATCCGCCACTGGAAGGAGTGCCGGTGGCAATTAAGAATTTTTAAACACAAAAGTTATGGTGAGACAGCCTTAAAGCCAGCTAGGGGGTCTGGGGGGGGGGGGAGGCGCTGTGAGCTCCCCAGCGGGATCCGCAATCTTTAGCTTTTTCGACGTTTTTTCGAGGATAAAATGCATCGTTTAGTAACGCTGCAAGTTGTAACACCAAAGTTACACACCGTACCGATGCGAACTATTGGGAGGGATGCAGCAGAAATTCTTTTGGGGGATGCCACCTCCTGTATCGGCACTTTCCTGTCTTAGTGAAGTTATAGGCAATGCAGAAACAGAATAAGCATTCAAGTATAAATGTTAAACTATTCATTTTTCTACTTTGGCTTGCAATACACAATTGTATATTATTAACTAAAGTATTCATCATAGAGGTACCGATATTAAATTTTGCGCATATTTTGCTGGAGTTTCCTGTCGTCAGTCGTTTCTAGCCGTTATGCTAGCTGTAATCATGTTTAGCTAAATGAAAAGATTTACGTTATGTTTTCAGCAGTTGTTGAGTAAGCGGCTTTGCCAATATTTCAATATGTCAGAGACAGTCTGCTTTCTGCATTTATTCAAAAATCATTCAAGGTAGTTTTTCATGCGTAGTTTTTAACTTTTATTATTTAGATTAATTTATATGTTTACCAACGCGATAGCCATAGAATATGCCTAAAATTTTTGTTGCAAGTTTGTGTCTTGCTTTAAACAATGTGGTATAAAAACCGATATGATCCAATGCTGTTCTTATGTAAAAGACAAAGACAATCATGCACGTCAGATAGGCATTAAATAAAATATACGGTTTAGTAATCGTTTCATCGCAACCTAAGTAATCAGTTTGTAATATAGAGCTGAAAATGGTCCTATGAACTTACCCAACGCCAAATAGCTGTATTACTCAAAGGCGAAACGAAATTTACAACCCCGCCACACAAGCAATCTACTTAACTCTTAAAATACTGCAATAATTTACCGTCAAAACTTTGCCCCCCCGGTTTTCAGCTTTGCCTCCCCGATTTCGCTAAGCTAGCGACGCCCCTGACTCTATAGCAATCAAAAAAGTTAAAGTCCCTAAATTCAAAAAAAAATCGTAAAATTTTGAAAAAATAACATCATAATGGTGTAAACAAATAAGACAGGTATTTCGGATCGGTAGCCACCATAGTCGGAAATTTCATATACAGTAAAGTATAATTTTGGCATCAATGCATTGATCCTTTTCTAACTGGACGATATGCAATACATGTTGGAAAGGACCACATGCACTGAAAACATGGCATTCGTTGTTTTTAAAATTTAGTTATAAACTGTTGCATCGTTTTGTTCGAAATTTATGTGCTACAGCTTGATAGTGAATTTCTTTAAACTCTAGTCATTTGCCTGCCCCCTTCAACCTTAATACTGAACTTGAATTCCAACTTTGGAATTTGAGCTTTAAGCCTGCCTCCGTGTTACAAATTATTGCTAAACGTGTATAGGGCAAAACTAACGGTCTACTGGTAAAATTATGAAATATAATTGCCAAACGTTTAGTAAATTGCCGCTATTTCAACTTTTTGAAACATTTCTTTTTCCACATTGAGCTTTTCAAAGATGTAATATGTATTTCTCCGAAGATTTTTGTCAGAAAAGTTTGAAAGAGAGATAAAGTAGAAGTTTTGCAGTTTCTAATAATTATTAATTTTAGCAAACAACAATGAATCCTCGACCTAATTTTGACCTCACAAATCACCATATTCTTAATACCACTTTTAGTAAATATTATTACAAAGTACAATAGGTGAATAATTGCTAAGCTGAGAAGCTGAATGAGGTACAGTAATAACCATGAACTATTTTGTGAACGAACTTCCTGCAGCATTATCATAAAACCTATGAAAGAGCTTGATTTTATTACTATCATTTGTGACAAAAAAACAGCTGCACATTTCCCTACGCCTCTCCTACCATCGAATAAACTGAACTCGGTTCTTCGTTTCAAAAAAGCGCTTCATGCACTTTTTAATAGCGTCGTCATCAGACTAATGATTTACACAACGCGTGCTTTGGCTGTGCTTGTTTCATTACGTAAGAAACCATTACCAATTCGAAATGTGTTGAAATACTACTGGACATTGAACAGCTTATTGCTAATGTTGGAGGACCGATAGAATTATTCTTGCTGATAGAATTATTTTGCCTTTGCTTCAGACAAATTCCTTTTTGCAAGATGCATGATTCGCTGCTTTTGACCTCGACTCTAGTCTAACCATATCACGAATTCAACAAAAATAGCAAGAAAATTAAACCAAGAAGGTGCTAGAGGTGTGGTTATTTTGAACTCTCGCTGTTTTGTCCACGTACCGGTGTAGTTTTTTCTCTGGAATTTTTTGCCATTTTTGCAAAAGCTTGTGCAATTAACGGTGACCTTTACTAAGGTCTTTGATCAAATGAAAAAAAAAAAATTTAATGTTTTTTATGCGGCAGGGGCTACTTTTGCGCAGGGGCAATCGTGGATGGAGGTGAATGGAAATCTACGATATCTATGTTCTGATTCGGCAATATGATTTTATGAACAGATGACATTCTATCGCGTTAATGATAGATCATATTACTAAAATGCATTCTTTTGTTGTATAAGAATACTTTAGGCTCATTTTTGCTTCAAATGTAAGAACAAATTAAAGAGATATTGCTCGAGATCAGTTTTATTGAAGAATTAAGAACTATTTGAGGTAATTAAAGAGGTGCCCCAAACCTTGTTTTACTATTTCGCTTAACCGCGAAAATAGATTTAATCCGTTTGACTCCATACCATTGGCAACCCTGCATTTCGAAATCTCGAGACATCAGAAAAGAAAACTCTTCGCAAAATTTCTAGCAGGAATTCGGTGTTCTATAGCCTAATATCGCGTTGCTCATAGTGTTCAATATTCTACAAGAAATTTTGCAAATTCTTCCTTTTTTGATGTCACAAAAGTTCAAAACGTGGGGTTGCCAATGGTACAGTTTCCAACAGATTAAAATTTTTTTCTCAGATACGGGGAATACCTTAAATAGTTCTTATTTTTTTAAATAAAACCGATCTCTTGCAGTATCTCAAGATCAATGCCACTGGGCATGAAAAATAATTAAAAACACGGCCAAATTAAAAAAAGATTCAATTTTTTTTAATCAATTTACAGTGCTATATCGCAATGAAATAGCCTGATTTTAGCGATCATAGCAAGACTTTCCAATGATAAAGTTCAACCAGAATTTGTGTCATTTTATACTTCAATGAAAGTTAAAGGCGGTGAATCATCCAGCCAATTCCGGTGGTTTACAACAGCTAAAATTGAAATATAATTTTTGATATTTTTTGTTTTGATTTTGGGGCTGCGTTTGCAAAGATATTCCACAAATACAAAAAGATGTCCCCCCGAAAAAAGTTTTTGGAAGCTCTGAGTTTTGATCTTCCCGCCAAAACCACAGTTCACTAAACTATTAGGCCTACTGTAATCTTATTAAACTATTAGGCCTAACTATCTCTAAACTATCAGGCCTAATAGTTTGGAGATAGTTAGGCCTAATTAGGCCTAAACTGTTTAGAAATAAACTATCTCTAAAGTATTAGGCCTACCACAGTTCTCGAAACCATTAGGCCTACTGTGGTTTTGGCGGGAAGATCAAAACTCAGAGTTTCCAAAAACTTTTTTCGGGGGGACATCTTTTTGTATTTGTTGAATATCTTTGTAAACGCAGCCCCAAAATCAAAACAAAACATATCAAAAATTATATTTCAATTTTAGCTATTGTAAACCACCGGAATTGGCTGGATGATTCACCGCCTTTAAGAACATATGAGGTCGAAAATTCGTAAAAGTTTGATGACAGCCAGCAAAATTTATTGGTTCGTATAAAAGAAAAGAAGGTGGCAGAAAACAAGCAACGGTGACATGTTGTATAGTCAGATTCGGAAGGCAACATGCTCAATTGATTCTTTTTTTTTTGATTTACAATTTTGTAAGCGTAACCTTTGTGTATTTTAAAAAAGGTTTATGATGGTATAAGTCAGTTCGCTGGCCGTGCCAAATACATATATTTTTTATTAGAACAGCTTTATGTGAACACTAGGCTCATTTTTGCTCCAAATTTAAGAACAAATTAAGAACAATGCCAGTTTCAAAATGAAGAATAATAAATCTAAAGACACAGGCTGATACTCGTACAACGCTTTCGCGAAAAATCAGCGGAGTTTTCTAGGCCTTTTCTGCATTGTCTTTGTTCAATCATAATTAGTAGCTATAACAAAAGACTGCTTTTAACCACGCAAGAATAAATTCGTTTTACTTTATTCTCCAATAAAGTTTAGAACAAATGAAGCTGAAAATTCGCGAAAATTTAAGAACAGCCAGCCTCAACCCAAAATTTACTGGTTCTTGTAAAACATTGATTTTGATTAAAATGAAGGATGAGCTCTCACGTTCACGACTGTACGGCGTACGCCCAAGTGAAGAAGACCGAGCCCAAAAAGCGGGGATAGCAATTACATCGCATCGGACGCTTTTTTTTCCGAAAGCATCGCATCAAATTATCGCATCGAAACACGTAAAAAATCCACATCCATTATCGCATCACAGAATTTGAAAAAATCTGCGATTTTTCCGATTATTTCAATTTTTTGTCATTACTTTTGTTGTTTTTTTCTGTTTCATCACAAATTATATTTAGGGCAGAAGTTTGAGAATGTTTTGGCATTTGCTGCGTCACAATTGCAATTTGTAATTAAAATAAAGTATGGCGCTGGCTGAGCTCAGTTTACACTGTTTTAGGTCATAAACTTTGTTTCCAAAGTCAATCAAAAAAAAAAAAAAAATCGATAACTGCAACAATAATCTCAAACTAGCTGCGATTTTATCGCATTGAAAAATTTTTAAATTATTGCAAAAAAAAATGCATCCATTGTTCAGATCGCATTGCAGTTTTGCGTAATAAATATTGCAGAAGTCATCAGGGGCGTTTGTAGGGGGGCATTGTGCCATTGCCCCCCCCTTTGGGTCACCAGTAATATATGAATACCTCAGAATAGTAAGCAAAATTGAGCCATGTCCCCTCCCCTTCGTAATTTCGGCAGAAAATCTGAGCAGTAATACAGACTGAATCTGATTGAAGACCTTTTTTTTTGGTCTCCGTTATTCTCATCTGGTTTTTATCTCCCTTTTCAAATTTCCTGGCCCCACCCCTTTCGAAATTCCTGCGTACGCCATTGAAAGTCATCGATGCGATGCCATCCCTGCTAGAAATCTCGTCCAGGACAGACGTACTAAACCAAGAAAAATTGCCTGCAAAAAATGCATCCGCTTGCTTTCCAGATTTCAGAGAACGTTATATTTGTAGCGACAATTAAACATGTTGCCATTTAATGAAGACTTGTTAAAAAATTCAAAAACTTTTGATCAATAAAGGTTAGGACTCTTTGAACGCAGGTTACGATCTGAAATGATAATTGCACACGTGCAACATGCAAATGAAAACACAATGAGCTTGTTTTTAGAAGGCTTGGATACCAGTTTGAAGCATTTGAAACGTTCTATCGGGGCGTCTTGTAAAACTCATCAAGCTTATAAAAACCAATCTAACCAAAATTTTTTCTTAAACTCAGTAAGAACTGATTCTGGTAAGATCTTGATGAAATGTGACGGTGACCTGTTTTGGAACAGCATCCCTTTAAGTTTTGCAATCTTTTCCATATTGCACATTTTTTGATATAAGAACCAGTAAATCTGGGCGAAGCTGGCTGTTTGTGAATTTTCAGCCTCATTTGTTCATAACCTATTGAAAAACAAAGTGACACAAATCAATTCTTGCGTGGTGATAAGTTGTGGTTTGTTATTACTCATGACTATGGTTGAAAAATGAACAATGGCAGTATAGAAAAGGCTGTTAATTACCATACGTACAAATGCATTGTTTTCCATATAACCTGTGCTCTTCATTATTTTTTCGTGCTAAACCTGGCACTGTTCTTAAATTTTGGGCAAAAATGAGTTTCTTTCAAATTAATTGTTCTTCAAAAAAAGAATATAATATATAGCTCGACCGAAAAATACAACTTGACCGCTCGACCGAAGAGTAGATTTATTACCAAACAGCTTTAGTAAAACATGGAAAAAATCCAAAAAAGGCATCTCGTATTTAAAGTCAAACATATAAGCGTAACCACGGGGGGGCAGGTCAGGGGCCCGCTTCCCAATTGAAATACTACCAATGACAAAACTATGACACAAAAGCCAATTCTTTCTTCCGTTTCAGTTTCTTTCAGCATCGCGTACAGCAATACACGTGTTCAACAGTAATTAACAATATTGATCCAAGGAGCCCGGGCACCCTCAATCCAATTTTTGCCAAGCAATTTAAATTTATAACCCGAATGAGATTATAGGTTTTTATTCTAAAAGTTGCTACCTCAGGCCTTCATCTAATCTTTTGATGAGCTTAATGCAATAACTACAGGGCGGATTTACCATACGGCACCCGTGCTCAGATGGTAAGACTATTTTTTTGGTTCTCACCGGTATTTAGCAGGAAGATGATGCAAAAATTCCTCAAGTGCCAGTGGGGCCGCGCAATGTAAATCCGACGCGGGAATAACATGGTTAGTTATGTAAACCATCTATAGTACATTTTTCAATAGCAAATCACCTCCACCTCGCCAGTTTTTACGCGGCAAAATACTTTTGAGAAAAAAATTTGCTAGGGGAAATGCTCATTGAACAAATGATTGAATTTGACTTGAGAGGGGCCTGGGCCCCCGGCGTACATGTACTCCTACAACTGGTTATTTTTATGACAAAACAACAATCTCAAAGGAAAATCTTCGACTGGATTATTATTTACGGCAAATATTTTCCAGAAGGCAATATACCTTACTTCGCCCCAGAGTTGTAAGTCGGGCCGGGATTTTCGGGTCGGGTTCGGGAAATTTCGGGCCTGAGACGTACTTTTTGTCTTAAGTGCACAAAAATTTAATCAAAATAACTTGGCAACATTGCTAAATTTTTCAGCCTAACTTAACTTTCGGTTTTTTTTTTGGGCATGATTTGGGCTTCAAGTTAGTTTTCGAGTTCGGGCCGGGTTCGGACCTGAACTAGTCGGCCCGTTTACAACTCTGCTTCGCCCTACCTGGGCCAAATCTCTTGCAAAATTTAACACCAAAATGCAAGGTCTTAAACGTGTTTTGGACTTAAATTGCAAGTGGGGTTTGAGCAATCTACTTTTTTAATTGGCTTTCAACTGTTTAAAATTTGGTTATTGCAAATGGCTCTGAACATGTGCGAAATGTAATCCAATGGCATTAAAATAGTTTTTTATCTAAAAAAATTACAAAAAATTGCCCAGCGGGTGGGGGCTTCGTCCCAGACCCCCGTCTGTGATACGTTTGAGTTACACTGGTTTACTCAACACGTCTCCGTATTTAAACATGCACTTTTTAATTGGTTTGATTTTGGTTTGAACCCTCTCCCTTCACCAAACTTTTGGTTACGTGCCAAACCAGGCCACAGCTTCTGATCTTCCATTCTACGAGATTTTTGCCCCTCCCCCCAATCAAAAATCCTGGCTACGCCTATGGTCAAACAAATAGGTCCAATTAAAGGTCAAAGAGTTATGAGACGTGTCGACCTATTAAATACTATACATTTCATAACGCATGTAAGTAACAAGAGTTAGAGGATATTGAAGTTTTGCAGTAAACTTGTTTTGGGCGTCATAGCGCTACCTTTTGGCCAACCACTTAACCTCAAAATAAGCACTAAGCGATATTACGTTTCTCACAAACTGTCTACAAGGATTTTTGTCTAAAATTGACAATTATTCCAAACTTGAGCTTTGCCCATGAATACTACAAATATATTCTGTATGCTATGATTGTTCAAGATTTCACTTACTGTCACTTTGAAAACGCTAATTGTTTTAATGTTCCCAACTGTTGTCTATATAATTCCAAGGTCTGGTGTAGCGTTGTTTTGTTTTGTTTGTATTCCTTCATTTAAGATTCGAACAAGATCTCATTTTATCAGTCAATTAATTGAAATTTGAACAAAGTATATAGAGTTTAACATTTAAGTGCACACCTTTTTGATTTGATGCAGATGGCACCTTTTTTAAACCGGCTGTTTTGCCCAAAGCTGTTTAATTATTTCTTTGTAACGTGAAACTCATTTACATTTCAGATTACCGTTTTGTGTGAAAAACTCCGGGTAAATTTACTTGCAAATTTTTTTAATTCTTGCAAGTTGGAACTTGCAATGGCAAATCAGTCTGGATTAGTTTTCCCAGAGTGCAAAGGTCCTTTGGGAAAGGATCGAGCCAGCAAGGAAAATTTTCAAAATTTAAAGCCAAGTTTAGCATGATCACCGAGGCTTGAAGTCAATCAAGGTCACTAAGGCTTGATCGGGACTGAAAAATTGTCCGTTATTCAGAGCTTTGTTGCTCAATTTAGTTTTTAAGAGCTTTTGCTCAGTCGGTGCCCATTGGTACATGATGCCTTTCGATCAGCTGACTCTCCCTCTCCGTTTGGATCAGTCGCCAGTTCACGCAACTGGTTTGTCTTTGCACGAACAAGATTAGCAATACCGGTCAAATTTGAAATTTATTACGCCCGCGTCAGAAAATTCATTAAAACCGTTTTCGTCATATCATTTTTGTCTTATGCTTACATCAAAATTCTGAGAGTAAAAACGGATCAACTCTAAAAACGTTCGATAAAACCAGGGTGATAACGGTATAAATATAAAATAAAATAAATTCTTAGTTTTAAAACCGTATCAGCCTTGCGCACTAGACCTAAAAGCGCAGCAAATATACTGTATTTTACCCAAAAGGCACCCTTAGTTCTAAAAAATAAAATCGAAAAACAGTGCGTGGTAACCAATTAAAAATAGAAATACTAAGCTATGAACTGAACTATAAACTGGCTCCATACACTAACTATACTGATACTAGCTATCGCAATAGAGATGCAGTAGCAGTAGAGCGGGTTGTAATTAAAATTAAATTGTACCAAACGGTGTTATTAATTGAAGAAAGCAGGTGAATTAATCCAATCAATAACACCCGGTCTACAATGGGCGTAAATTCGTGAGCATATGGACCTGTTCTTAGTTTATTTTAAACAGAAGTTCGGTACGCTCGGGGTACTGCTTTACCAGCATAGAAGATGCCAGAGAAACTAAAGATACGCTCGTACGCCCACTATTTAATGCTCAATGTAGATCGGGCCTAAATCGTTCAAGCAATTTGTGGTACCGAAAGCTTTTATTTACAAAAACACATACCCGTATAGTGCTTCATTGTTTACGCGACAAATCATAAACGCACGTACATAATAACACTTAACAATTATTTCCCATTGGACCCAAGCAGTCAGCCCGTTAAGTTATAGTGGCCCTACCAAACAAAAACTCGCCGCCAGAATCCCAAAAAAAGGTGATTGCGTTGGTGTGATTTGTCAGACGCCAAGTGCTTTGAATCATGCACATGAATGAATGAGTACATTGCTACAGCAACTAAGTCAAATCTTTCATTACACTCGCTGTATTACAACGAAACGTGTAGCGATTTGCCAGGGTCCCATTTCTGTGTCGTTGCGCCCGGGCACCCCAGCTTCTTTCGAACAAATGTCGCAGCGTTGGCGAGCTGTTTACAACACTTGTGTCCGATTTGACCGCCCGAGATTTGAACTTCAGACTTCCAGCTCCAGAGACAAAATATGCATTAACCGCTTAACCAACTGGCTGCAGCAGCAGCAACAATGATGTGATATTAGTTGTCAAATGCTAAAGAAAGCAGTTGAAAAACTGGTACGCTGGATCTGGATTCAGCTAAAATAAGCTTCAAAGAAATCAACATTCAAGTGCTTGGTTAGAGGATTGCGAGGGTTTATCTTTTTGCTCGTTTGGAGAAGTTCCACCTGTGGTCAAGAGTTTGAAAATCAATGTAGCATCACCAATAAAATCGCTTTAAAGAAAAATGTTTCTTTTAGTTCAATTAGCCTTATTTTACGCGGCTATTTGACCAACGCATTTTACCCGGAGGGGGTCAAAGTTGCCCCCCTGATCTAACATAAACTAAAAGTCATGGAAACACCAAACTTGGCATGCTGGTTGATGTTCACCAAATTTTTTTACAAAAACTGGGTTTTGCATTGCTGACGTCATCATGGTGACGTCAGAGCCATATGTTTAAAAAATGCTGTTTATATTTTGTACATAGACGGTTCCAATTTTGTATGTAAGTTTGTTTTTTTAATGCGGAATCATAAAATGCCAAAGTCAAAGCAGTTATTTACAAAAACGTTTTATGACGTCATTTAAGTTGAACGTTGGCCCCCAAATGCTCAGATTTCTGAAAGTGACTTCACAAAACCTCAAAATTAGGAAACTTCCCTTTGCCTTAGCAACCTAAAATTTCCAGGAGTAATTTCTAAATAAATTAAAAGTCAAATGGGGCAAAAAATTCTACCCACCCCTCTTAAATCAGGGTTAAACTTTTTGGAAATTACGCCATTGATAATGTATATTAGTATCACGGCTTACCATTACTGTTCTTCAAATACCTCAACATTGTCTCATACCAGCACATAGTTGTAAACTGGCCGACTATAGTTCAGACCCGAGCCCGAAAAGTGATTCAAAGTTAAAATCAGGCCGAAAAATCCGAAAGTTAAGGTGGGTTTAAAAAATGTTTACGGTTGTTGCTCGTATGCAGTTAAAATAAAACTATATTTCTGCTGGTCAATTGTGACACAATGATGATGCAATAATTATTGTATTGCTGCTTAAACGAAGTTGCCATTTTGTGTTTCAAAGTTCTTTTAATTACCGGTACGCTTTATAACACCTATAAAAGACAAATCAAATACATATATATTAAGCTCAAATTAAGCCCGACATTTTGCCAATCTTAAGCCCGAACACGTCCCGAATCCGATCCGAAAAGCCTGGCCTGACTCACATCTCTGTACCAGCAGCATTAGTCCATCATACAAAAGATCTTACAACTTAAAGTGCCGAAGTCATGGCGACACACTTCAAAATTTTTCATTGGCGAGCTGAATTCCGAAGATGATTTTGTCCTTCCATAAAAGAGCCAAAGTTGTCGTACACATTTTATTTGAAAAGAGACGTTTCGACAAGTTACTTACCGGTAAGTCATTGTCACTCTTATTTAAATAGAATTTTCGATCCTATTTGAATAAGATTGAGACAGCTTCGGCTCTTTCATTCGAAGTGAAACTGTTTTTCAAGACTATTTTTTATACTCCAAAGAAATGACATATTTTTTTGATTAACTCTACTACCGCTACTGCAGTTATTCTATAAGCTTTTAAGACATGAAATTGCATTTGACAGCATAAAAAGTTTAAAAATCACCAAAGGTTAAAAACACAAGTTTATTATTAATTTAAACAAAAAATAATGATTTTGCGAGTAAAAGATCTTTTAAACTGATGAGAAACGGCAAAACTGAAGGCATTCAAAACTTGAGAAGGTTGAAACATTGTGTTGTGTCGCATATCGTAGTGTTCGGAGAATATGAAAAAAGGGGAAAGAGAACTTGAAAGTGGAAATTAACCCGAAACGCAACATCTTCCATACGCAGTAAAGCAATACTCTGACTGTTATAACAGACGTAAACAAATTGCTGAAGACGTTGTATCCTTGCTTTGGGTCGTGTCTGTTCTGAACAGTTAAACACAGTACGTTTCAATGTCCTGCTTATGGCTAAAGTTTCTGATGTCTAAAGAACAAAATTTTAATGAACAAAGAATTTCTTTTTTCTTATACGCGTCATAAAGCTCTGCCATGAGTTGCACATTAAAACACAGAACCGGTAACTGTCATTTTTACGGTGAATTGGCAAATGTCCGGAAAAGGAAATTTAACGCTGTTCAATTTTTTCATTATTTTCCGTCTTAATGATCTAGAGCTGAAGCTTTTCCGGCTGTGGGAAAATTATTCGATAGATCAAGCTGTCTAACTAAAAATTTGGACTGGGAATTTGGTTCAGTTTCAATGTCATCAGACTTATGAGCCAAAAGTGCAGAATCCTTTTCGTCAAAACTCTCGCTTTTTTTGTACATAATATAATCGTTGATTCTCTTCACCATGTAACCCCGGGGTTCTTCTGGCTGCTCTATAGCAATCTCGAAAGCAAGCTCTTGCAGAATGTGAAGCAGTTCATGCTTTTGAAAATACAACTGTCCTCGCTCTTCTGGGTCTTCTATTTTTTCGAATTGAACCGGCTCGATCGAAATATCGGTTTCTTTAATCATTCTTAATTTTCTGACTAAATTGATTTCCGCCGCAGTACTCCTTTTTTCAAATTACAACAGCAACAATTCAACTATTTTTCAACCACGGAATTCGATTTTTTTCTGCAGCTGTCTTGATTAAGCTTGCAAGCTTGCGTTTTTTTTTCAGATTTACAATACCATAATATTTGTCAAATATGACATCATAACAAATAATAAGCACTATGAAGATCAAATTTGGCATGCGAATTGGTGTTCATCAAATTTTATAGGAAATTAATATTGAGTTGATGACGTTATCGTAATATCAGAGCCATATTTTCAAAAGGTTTTGCTGATAGATTTATTTTTGAAGGTGGTTCAATTTTTTCTCGTAGATTTATTTTATAAATCTATTAGATTTATGTTATAAATTTTGCTCATAGATTTATTTTATAAATCTTTTATAAATGCATTTTATAAATCTTTATTTTATAAACCTATTAAAAATAAATCTATTTGCTCATAGATTTATTTTTAAAGGTGGTTCAATTTTTGCTCATAGATTTATTTTTTGAAACCATTTATAAAATGCTGAAGTTAAAGTAGTTACGTCACAAAAATGTTTTATGGCGCTATTTGAGTTAAACATGCTGTTCCAAACAAAGGTTAGATTTCGGATAGTGTCTTCGGCTAACCTCAAAATTGGGAAACTTTCCTAAACCGAGCAACTTCAAATTTTCATGGGTTGTTCGTGAATAAATTTGACTCAAAACCAAATTGGTTTTGAGTAAAAATGTTTGTTTGGAAAGGGTTTATCACGGAAAAACTAAGTGTGGGGCATTTGTGCCCCCCGTGTAAAATAAGGTTAAATGAAAACTAAAATTCAGTCTACGCTTGGCGTAAAATCGCGAGCTTACGAGCTTATCGTTTGTTTTTTTCAAACACAATTACGATACGCTCGGTGTACCGCTTACTAACTTTGGCTACCTTCTTATGAGCTTGAATTTTGTCAAAATACACAGAGACTACCTTTGCGCACTTTACAATAATGCACGCAAAGTGTTGCCAGATAGTAATTTACACCAAAGCTTCAAAATGTAGTGCATTGTTTTGTGTATAAATACTGCATACAAAATGAAAGTTGAGGTATGAATGTTTAGAAATCTTAAGATATTCATAGTAATTTGATTCACCTTGTTGAAAGTGTTATAAATAATCTCTTAAACTATTTGACAAACCATGCATTTCTCCTTTAGCTTACGTAAACGGTTCTGACACGGAAACTCCGACCTCAAAAATGGGGAACTTTGCGTCTAAATTAGTATCAGACTCCCGACCTGCATTGCTTGTAAGGAATTTAATTTAATGTGTTTTTACTTTTTAAGCAAAATAAGAACCAGTTTCAAAGAGCCTCAAATCGGAAATTGCATGTGAATGTGCTAGTCTCTGGTTTCGTTGCGTAAATCACTGACTCTGAATTGGCGGATGCAGTTCAATGACGTCATCCTTGATGCAAGTACGGAAAGACTAACGCATAAACATTTTTTCGATAGAGCAATCAAATGTGCGCGGTGTTACTTTGACAGTGCAGTAGAGTCAGCAGTTAGTCCATTATACCAAATAAGGTTTGGATCACGCAACCGAGCAAAAGGAAGAGTATCTATGGATACATACAAGGAATATTAAAAATGTGTCCCAGATAAGCGTAGGACGGTTTTAATTTCTGAAAGATGAAACACGCTTGTAGCTTATTAGAAGCGAAATAATGATATTGTTGGCTTGGTTTTCGCTTTTGTAATTTTGAATTTTTTTTTGAAAATCGCTGTAATACTTTTATTGCAACTTCTCGTCGTTGAAAAAGCAATATAAGCTAATACGTTATAGTAATACCGAAAGTACGTAAATTAAAATTGTAGATGTTTAATTGCTGATAGGGGATTATTCTTACTGATTCTTTTCAATCAGTTGATGCCAGATGTTTTAATCGATCTTTATTGACTCCTCCGCGGCGGCGATAGCGCATGTGAGAAGACGTCGAGTTAGTGGTTGAAAGGCTACCGGCTCGGTTCTCGTACTGGCAATACGCTGCTGTGTCCTTGAAAAGACGCTTTAAGCATATTACTTTAGGGCCAAGACATCTTACGGTTATGGTGGCCCAGCCTGAAGTAATACCATAATACTTGCAAACAAAACTCAAAAATTTATACGCATGAATGAATGAATGAAGAGATATACTATACCTCATAATCAGTTGATCCCAGATCTTTTTTTGCATAATATTTATTCACCAAGTTGCCTTGGCCAGAAGACAGTGAAGGGACCGTTCGGTCTTCGAGTCAAGCTGCCACCTGCCCACTGATATCTACCACACTCGGTGGAGGCTTGACACTGTCCCTTTTAATTGCTGAACGTCAAGCAGGGAAGCTGTAAATACCAGTTTTTACAGTCTTAGGTTTGACCCAACGGGTAATCAAACCTGAGATCTTTCTTCTTCTTAATCCGCGTATGGCATGCAACAGAAAACTTTATAGTTTATCTTAATGTTTCAGAAGAAAGCAGAGGAAGCAGTTGTAGATGAAGTATGTACTCCTGTAGTCAAAACATTATGTTGCAACATCTGAACCATATGTTACAAATAAAAGAAGTGATGCAGTAGACCTTACTGTTAGGCTCTAAGTACCAACTCTTGTAATAAAGCATTTAGATAATATACTAAATTACTAATCTCAAGAACATTGTGGTAGATATCAGCACAGCAAAGTCAGTAATTTTAGGCATTTCGGTATGATTTCGCTCAGTGCAATACTTCGCAATATTGTTAGTATGTTGTAGCACCTATTGGTTAACAGAGAAACGAAACAGCTTGTATGTGGATTTTAAAGTTTTTGAACATCCGAAATATTGAACCCACAGTTTTTCATTAAAAAAATATCTGGGCCATTGACGTCAGTGATCATACAAAAAAATGTGTATTTTCTTCCGAACAAAATTTTGAAAATTAAGACTTTAAGTATTTGAAGAGTTTTTGGATATAGAGTGCCGGTACCTCATTGGCAATAATATGCGAAAAACAGAAATATTAAAATTTCGAAAAAGGATGTTTAGTGGTTTATTAATAGTTAACCGATCAGTAGTCGAGTGGTTGGAGCGTCTGCTGCTGAAGCAGTGGCCTCGGGTTTGATTCCGGTCGGGTCAAACCGAAGACTATTAACATTGCATTCACAGCTTTCTTGCTTTGTTCATTGATGCGTAGTAGAGGCACTGTGCGTCTGGCTAACCACACCAACGTAGAGCACACTTTTTGGGGCTATGTTTGCAAGTCTTGCCAGGCTGGGCTACCACAACGGCTGGACTGCTTGGCCCAACTTCCTTGCTTGACGTGTAGCTTGAAAAGGGCGTGTGTGGCAGCTTGATTTGAAGACCACAAAGGGCCCTACGCTCTCCTCTAAGCAACTTGAAAATAAAAAAGTAAATGCAGTTACAAATTATTATATTCTTTGATCATTTTTTTGAAGTCTAGACAGATGTATGCTACTAACTGCTGCTAATATTTAATTTTTCATTCCCTTTTTTTGCCTAATTGAAAACACTTATATTGCTCAGTCGTTATAATACTTTCTGAACTTTGTTATCTGTATGTATTGCTAACTGCCAAGTTACTGAAAAATAGCCGGAAAAGAAGAAAAACAAAACATGAAGTGGAAAATTTTGTCAGTGATTTTGTGGTTTCTATTTCAGGTGAATGGCAAAATTGTTATTAATTGAAATGCTAAAGTTTCATTTCATTTTTGATCAGAAATGGCAATGTGTAGAGTAGCGAATCTCCAAGAAAATTTGTCAAAAAATTGTCGCAGTTCGGACGAAAATTTGTCAAAAGCTGATTTGGAATTTGTAGAAAAGAAAGAGACCATTTTATCCAAAAATTTTATTAGGTCTTATCAAACTGACTCAAACCAAATCAAATCCCAACTCAAATCCTTGGACTAATTCTAAACCCAAATCTAACCCTCCTCAAACCCTAACTTAAACCCAATTCTTAATCCTTAAAAACGTAACTGAAAAATGCGCGGAAGAATATTTTGCATTTTCGTTTTATTTTTTTTAACTTGAATATTTGCGGTGAAATAGTCACTCTCTTTTAAACATGCATCGTCTCTCCCAACTTTTTTATTGTTCGTTCATTATTTTATCTTCTTTTAAAAATGGGTAAAAAATTACTGTAAAGCAGAATTTGTAACCTCTGAATTGTGTTTGCTTAGTTTGCTTGTATTATTTGTTTCCAGATTATTTCGTTAGTCAATATCAGCCTAGGATATTCTGCGTATGAAGATTATGACGGCGACAATCACAACCACAACCCATGGAATGAATCTGATTATGATTTTTCGGAATCAAACGAAACGTATCATCATTATGAAAATGATGGCAAGTAACACCTTTTGTCAGAGTCGGATTTACATTGCGCGGAACCCTTGCCACTCTTAACTCTTTGGAGACATGAAACCTCTTCCCAGGGCCTCAGAGAGAAATTTTTCCAGGAGGTACGAAGATCGACGTCGGGCCCCCAAAATTAAGTGAAGCGCTTGCAGATAAATCAAAAAAGGTCTTCACTCAGATTTGGTCATATTTTTTGCCCAAAATCAGGGATGGATGAAGGGCAAGGAAGAAAAAAATTTGGTCCAAAACTTGACGCGACAACCTCAACTCTTCCGGGCCCCCTAAGTCCGGGCCCCCCTGGACCTGGTCCCGGGTACGATGTACCCCCTGAACCCCCTTCTCGCAGGCCCTGCCTCTTCCCAAACGGTCTTCGTCAAATTTTTGTTGCAATTATCAGTCAAACGCTGGGGCCCCTGCCAACAGGCGCATAGCCAGAAATTCGCAATGGGAGGGAGGCTGTTTTGGGGTTTTGGGGGCGGAGCTCCCAGCCGCCGAAGGCCAATGGGGTCTAGAGGCGAAGCCCCCAGCTGCCGGAGGCTGGGGGTCTGGGGACAAAGCCCCCAGCCGCCGGAGGTATGGGGGTCTGGGGGCGGAGCCCCCAGCGCTTGAAAATTTTGCATTTTTTGAAAAAATAGCTTAATTTTAGGGCTATTTTAATAAAAAATAATGTTTTTAAAACGCAGCATAGAAATTGGCAACGTAACATGATTCAACTGGTTGCATTAATGGGCTATTTGGGAGGTGGCTAATGATATCATTGTAGTTTTCTTGTTTACATGCTGGTAAATCACAAAATTCTGTTATTCAATAAAACTCACACGGAGTAATCTATTTCGCTTATATTTTATAAAGAAAAATAATTGGAGGGGGGCTAATGGAAAGAGATTTGAGAGAAGTGATATGGGTAATAAACCAATACTAAATAGCCCCCTCCCCCCTTGTTCCTGAATTTATAATATATTTGTTGATAAAACCTATGTTTGGCATTTTTACATTAGCGATCAAATTTGATTGCTTATTTTTGGGCATTTTTCAAAGTTTTCATTGATTTGCGACTTTTATTTTTGACAAATTAGTCCCCCCTGAATATGTGATTCAAAAGATGCTTTAAATCACTTTTTAGTCCATTCCAGCACAAAAAACAGTCTCAGAAAAGCTAAAAACGTGGTATTTTCCTTATTCTGCTTTTTGGTTAACAGGCCGATGAGGGGGGCTATAGTCCCCCCCTCCCCCCGCCCCCCGGCTACGCTACTGCCTGCCAATATGCCAAAGTGCCATATGATAAATCCAGCCCTGTTTATTGTTATCAGAAATTACAGCGAATACCGTAATGTTAAAAATATTCAAAAACTCTAAAAACATTTTTTCGGTACATTATACGTTAAGCCAACGATTTTCAACCGGTGTTACGCGGAAAACCGTCTGCTGTTTTCCCCGTAAAGAGCGTTGTGATAAGGATCGGTGCTCCAATTATGATAATAATTGATAAGAGAAATAAGTCAGCAAGTTTGCTGATTTTAACCAGTAATCTGTGCTGCAAGAAGACAACATTGAATATTTTACAATTTTCAAAAATTATTCTAAAGATTTTTAGCTCGTATATCTTTTGCAAAAAAATTAACAATGTTGTTTGTGGTGTGAAAAAAGCATTTTTGCAGAATTGCAACGCGGATTATTGTAGTCAAAAATTGAATGCCTACCTATTGTAGCACAATAAAAAAAAATTCTTGGGGCACAATAAAGCACGTTGCATCACAAAGGTTTCAGCATGTTGCATAAACAACTGCAACACGTTGTGTTGCAAAGATTTCACACTGTTGTGCAAGCGGCTGTAATATGTTGCGTGACAAAAATTTCAACAAGTTACGTAAACAGTTGCGCCACGTTTCGTGGCAAAGATTTCAACATGTTGCGTAAAAGGTTGCTGTTATTTGTTCAGAAGTTGACAATAACTGTGTTGACAAACAATTGGAAAACGTCCTAACCGAAAATCAAGCTGCTTTAGCGAACCTATTTGGTTCATTTGAAACAGCGCAATCTGAAGTGATTGACCCGCTAAAGGATCGGAACATTAGCTACTGGACATTTGATCAAGCTTGTTTCTCCATTGACACGGCTTTGAAATTGAAAGGTGAAGTTCAGCTAAATTAATTTCTACAAGTTCTTTTATCGACTATGATGCAAAATTAAATTACAAAACCGTTTTTGCGTTTTTTTACGTAGTACTTTTTGAGTTACAGGTTTAACATTTAAAATATTTATGAAGCAAAGCAATTACAGTATATGCTTGGTGGTCTTGCGCCAAATATCTGGCAACTACACATTCTAATCATGGAATTCATTGTAAAGATTAGGTACAACTCGCATTAAAAGTAAACTAACATTTAAGGGTATTGCATAGGAAGTGACTTGAACGCAACTACTAAACAAAGAATTGAGAATGTGGTTGACGTTTTGGAAGAAAAGAAGCGGTTTTTGTGTAGTGATTGCAGCAAGTTGTGTGATTTAGAGAAAACAAGGTAAGTTGGTTTTTTTTGAAAACATTTTTTGAATTTACGCATTCAAATTTTTAATATTATCCTATTAAAAATTTTATTGTGCAAAATAAAAAAATATCAAAAAAAAAAGATCATGGAACCTTAATCAAGTCTAAGATATACTGTATGTTGGTTTGAAAGTGATCAATTTCTCACTTTCTTTGTCAGTACGCTTAAATAGATTAAAATAAAACTATCGAAACTTTAAAGCAATGCAAAGAAGCAGAGCCGTCGCCAGAGCAAACGAAGTGAGGGGGCACCAGCCGAAAATGGGGGGCACTAAAATAGACTGAATTTTTGAACATGAAAACTGATATTTTACGACTACAAATTATGCGCAATTTTAAAAATTTTGTAATCATGTGTGAAAAAGGAGACGCATAAGCCAGCGTTTATTAGCTCTTTTCGTCTGCAGCCCATGTAATTGCTTGAAAAATCTGTCTGCATAAGTTAATGCGACCAAAAGCACTACCAGGATTTTGCTGAAAGGAAGCTTGAACCAAAACTTGTTTATTTTTTGCTCAAAAATTGTCTAATTTAGGCCCCGTGCTGAACAAACCGATGCAATTCAAGCGTACTGCAGAGGGAACCTGGGGGCATAGTTCCCAGCTGCTGGGTGATTTTTGCGATTTTGCGGCAAAAAATTGCGATTTAAGCGCCATTTTAATCACATTTCGCACGTTTTTAAGCCATATGAATAATTACAGTAAATTGATAAAATTCAAAAGTTGTTGAAAGAATCAAATTGCCTAGCCCTTAAGCTCCCTTATACTTTAGGTCGAGTCCAAAACAAGTTTAAACGTTTGTTTTTTTGGGGGGAGTTATATTTTCTAAATGACTTAGCTAAGGAGGCTGATGCACCTTTAGATCTTCCCTCTAGTTTCGCGACTGACTACGACTTAAAAAATGTTTAATGTGCTCTACATCTTATTGAAGGTTAGTAATGTTGAAATTAATTCCTGTGAAAACGTAAAATATTTGGGAGTTCAAATAGATTCCAGCTAATTTTGAATTCACATATTAGAATGAGAGAGAATAAACTATCAAGATCTATAGGAATAATTATAAAACTCAAGTCCTTTTTACCCCCCACAGCTTTGCTTAAATTGAACTACGTATTAGTACATCCTCATTTACTCAGTGGTCTTCTTGTTTGGGCTACCACCTCCACATCCTGCTTAGCTAAACTCCATACCCTTCAAAATAAGGTTGTCCAACACATTGGCGGTGGCAGCTACTGTGAAGGTTCAACCCCTTTCTACTCGAATTTAAAGATTTTGAAACTTGAAACAGCTAAGTTAGTATGAAACAGCTAAGTTAGTATTTTGTCACCTACAGAACAATCTTTCCCCTATTATTTCCCATTTATTCATCAAAACTAACGACATCTTGGCAGACACACTAGATCTTCAAACCCATCTAACTCGCTCAATCTTTACATACCTAAACATCTCTCTGCTAGATTTACGTCAGAAAGGAGCATTCGTTATCCGGGAGTGAAAATTCGGAACGACATTCCTTCAGATATTAAAAACAAAACCTTTACTCTTCTCTAACGCAATTATAAAAAATGCCTTTTAAACCAAGATTAAGGCACAACAAACATTGCTCATCTTCTTCTTGAATTAGATTTAATAAGGATGACTTGACTTTGCCTGTAGTAGCGCATATATGCTCACTTACTCATAGTTGATTACAATCTCGTTCTGACTACGGGTGGCTGCTTGACTTGGAAACCAAAAGGTTCGTTCGCAGTTTCCCTTACTGATTGACTTATATTTTCTATTTTTATTTTCGTTTGCATGACCGTTCGTTTGTTGGTTAATCAGTATAGAATAAACTGAACTGAATTCTACAAAAATAAAAGCAGCGGTTTTTTTTTATGTTTTCACGTGTTGTTTCGGCTCATAATCATCAACGCAGTACCGGTAACCATTCTATAGGCTTACATCCCTATTCCGCGACACATCCGTAAACGCGTGTTATTAAGACGGATTATTGCGTCGCATTTATGCACTGTAGTTGGTGGCCAGCAATTTGGTAAAGAATCGAAAAAACTTCAAATGAGAATTATGTTTGAACGTAATTATTTCTTTTTCTATTATTGCCTGTTGTCTTGTCGTTACGTGGTGCTCCAAAAAAGTATTCTGAGTAAACTGAAATGGGGGGGCACAAGCAGTTGTTAGGGGGGGGTACGCCCTCCGTAGCGACGGCACTGCAAAGAAGCCTAATATAGTTAAAATAAAGAGGGTTACTTTCATAGGCGTAGCCAGGATTTTTAATTGGGGGGGCCCAAACCACTAATCACTTGTAATAACGTCATCGGAAATTTTTGAAAAAGAAATAAAGTTTTTGTTGGACAAAGATATTGTAGATTGGAAGATCAGAAGCCGTGGCCTGTGTGCTTGCACCTGACCAGGATTTTGCTATAGGGAGAGGACATGAACTCAAAAGAAAAAGTGCAAATGTATAAATTGGGAGATGTGTTGAGTAAATTAGTGTAATTCAAACGTTATAACAGACGGAGGTCTGGGGGCGGAAGCCCCAGCCGACTGAGGCAATGGGGGTCTGGGGGCGGAGCCCCCAGCAGCTGGAAAAATTTTTGTAAGAATTAGCTGTTTTAATGCCATTTGATCACAATTTGCACAGGTTTACAGCCATTTGAAAAAACTAGATTTTTAACATTTAAACGCCAATTGAAAAAATTAAATTGTTTAATCCTTCTTTTACTTCTTTTACAATTTAAGTCCAGAACAAGTTTAAAATCTTTCATTTTGGGGTTTGATTTAGTAAGTGATTTGGCCCACGTAGGAAGAAGTAAGATACATTGCCTTGTGCAATATTTTAGCTGAAATAATAATCCAGTCGAAGATTTTCCTTAAAGATTTTAGTTTTGTCATAAAAATTACCAGTTGTAAAAGTGCTTGTACGACCAGGGAGCTCAGGCCCCCGCAATTTAAATTCAATAATTTATTCAATGAGCATTTTCCCAAGCTAATTTTTTTAAAAGTATTTTGTGGCATAAAAACTGACGAGGTGGAGGTGCATTGTTATTTAAAAATGGTACGAAGGGTGGTTACGTTTACTAACCATGTTATTGCCCGGGCTGGATTTGTATTGCGCGGGGTCCTTGGCACTTCAGAGCAGAGGTGGAGTCGAGGACACAAGGCTCGAGGCCAAGGCCAAGGACACAAAAAAAATCCGAGGCCAAGGTCAAGGACAGCCTTTCCGAGGACAGACACTCTCGAGGCCAAGGACAGGAAAGCTCGAGGCCAAGGCCAAGGACCAAGGACACAGACGCAAGCGTTCTCCAAAAAAAAAGGTCTTCAAAATTTTTTTTCAGGCGATCTCCAATTTATTGGCGTAACCAGAATTTTTGATTGAGGGAGGCCTAAACCACAAATCCCATGAAATGACGTCATCAAAATTTTTCCAAACAGGAAGTTTTTGTGGGACAAAGATATCGTAGGATGGAAGATCTGAAATCGTTGTTGCCTGTTTGCACGTAACCAGGATTTTGCAAAGGAAGAGGGCTTAAACTAATAGTTGAAAAATGCTAATATTTAACTTTTGGAACGTGTTGAGAAAGCTTGTGTAACTCAAATGCATCACAGAGGGGGGTTTGGGGGCGGGGCCCCCAGCCGCCGGAGGCTTTGGGGGTCTGGGGGCCACGCCCCAAGCCGTTGGGCGATTTTTTGTAATTTTTTGGAAAAAAAGCTATTTTAATGCCGTTGAATCACAATTCGCAAGTGTTCAGAGCCATTTAAACGCAATAGATTTTTAACATTATTAAAAGCCAATTGAAAAAATGAAAGTGTTTAATTCTCTTTTTACTTGCAATTTAACTCCAGAACACGTTTAACATCTTGCATTTTGGAGTTAAATTTTAATTGTAAGTGATTTGGTCCAGATAGGGAAAAATAAAATGCATTGTCCCTTGCAACATTTCAACAGTAAATAATAATCTACTCGAAGATTTTTCGCTGAGATTTTTGTTTTGTCGTGAAAATAACCAGTTATAGGAGTACATGTTCGGCCAGGGGGCTCAGGCCCCTTCAATTGAAGTTCAATTATGCGTTCAATCAGCATTTTCATGGCTAATTTTTTTTTAAAGTATTTTGTGCGTAAAAACCGGCGAGGTTGGAGGTGAAATACTGAATTGTTTTTGAAAAATGGTACAATAAATGGTTACGTCTACCAACCATGTTATTGCCGGGCCGGATTTACATGGCGCTAGGCCCCTGGCACTTTGGAGATTTTCGCAACATCTTTCTGCCAAATATAGGTGAAGACCAAAAAAATCTTACGATTTTAGCTCGGGGCCTCTAGCTGGTCCTGCGTCATATTGTGGTAAATCCAGCCCTGATTAATGCATTACGTTCACAAAAAGGCTAGATGTGGGCCTGATATAGCAACTTTTAGGACAAAAACTCTCCATTTTCTCCGGGTTATTCGTATAAATTGGCAGGCAAAAATTGAATTGAGGGGGCCCGGCGCCCTTGGTCTTCAATTTTGTTAATTAGTTATACTGTTGTCAGCGAAAAATGCTAAAAAGAAACTGAAACTGAAGAAACAATAGGCATTTTTGTCACATTTTTGTCATTGGTGAAATTTCAATTGGGGGGGGCCTGCTCCCCTCCCCTTGCCTACGCCTATGCTCCTAGTGAGGAAAACAAAAAAGGTGTTCGCAAATTTTTCGCGAGGTTTCTGGCGTTTTCCAGCGGAATTTCAACTGTTCAAAAAATAGTGCTGTCCTCGAGCCGAGGACAGGGCAATTTTCGAGGACTTGAGGCTTCGAGGCCAAGGCCAAAACCAATGACTTGAGGCTTCGAGGCCAAGGACTTCAAAATGTGTCCTGGAGGACATCGTTGAGGCCAAGGACGTCCTCGAGGACTCCACCTCTGCTTCAGAGATTTTCGCAAAATATTTCTGCCCAATACAGGTGAAGATCAAAAAATCTATGTGAACGCGGAGCCCTGGCACAAAGCCATACTGCGATAATCCGGCCCTATTTATTGCATTACGTCCATAAAAAAGTTAAATGCGGGCCTGAAAAAGCAAATTTTATGACAAAAATTTTCAACTTCTTCCGGGTTGTTCAACTAAATTAGCTGGCAAAAATTGAATTGAAGGGGGCCCTGGGTCATTAGTCGTAAATATTATTCGCAAAATGCTAAAAGAAAGCGTTTACGCGAAAAATGCTATAAGAAACTGAAACAATAGACTTTTGTCACATTTTTGTCATAGGTGACATTTTAATTGGGGGGGTTCGGGCACCTGGCTTCTGCCTGGCTACGCCTATGCTGGCACTGTGCCATGCTACGTAATATCCGGCCCTGGTTATTGCTTTACGTCCATGAAAAGGTTAGATGAGGGCCTGAGATAGAAAATTTTTTCTCCCGGGTTATACAATTAAAATGGTTGGCAAAATTGAATTGAGGGAGGACCAGGGCTCTTGGTCGTCAGTATTAATCGCAAAATGCTAAAAAAGAGCGTTATATGTGAAAAATGCTTAAAGAAACTGAAACAATAGACTTTTTTGTCACGTTTTTGTCATAGGTGATATTTGAATTGGGGGGGCCCTGGCCCCCTGGCCCCCCTTGGCTACGCCTATGATTACTTCATCATTAGACAGGAATCTTTACCTATTAAATGTTTGCCAGTGAGATGTTTACTATCAGTAATATTTCTCAAAGAATCGCCTAATTCTAAAAAGCCGCTTAATTCTTATTTTTTCAGGAATGAAATAGCATGTGCCATTGGACGTCGCAAACGAAACGAGCATTTCAATGCGATCGAAAACCATAAAGAGTTTTTTGATAGTGATTGGGAATGCGGAGATGAAATCACTAATTTGTGGTCGGACCTGATCAATGCAGATTACTCAAGAAAAAGCTGCTCATTAGAGCAAGCTCTGAGTGCTTTAGTGAATATTGAAGAGGTGAATTGTTCTTAAAGTGAAATCAACAGAACTAATTTTACTTCATAAAGACATCAATTCTTGCAATCCTACAGTAATTCATATTTTTGACAATGTTGTCTCCACGTCTATAATGGGTAATCGTCTCAACTCGAAGTGACCGTGGTGAGGCGGAGCACCCGTCACAGGTGCAATTCCGTGTTTTGAAGTCAACTGGCTTCATCATCAGTGTATAGAGATGAGTCGGCACAGTGCAAGGAATTGTATGATCCCGAAATTAGTGACATTGTATACCCAAGTTACTGAAAGGCTAAGTAAGTTTTCTTCTCTTCGCTTAATATGCTATTAAAATTTTCAACTAACAAAGCAAAACTAAATTTTTCCCTGACTACTGCCCTTGGCTTGAAAAGGTGAGTTTGTAGCAATTTGCTGACTTTAATCATTATTACTGTTTCGGTTTGCACTTTGCAGTTTTCTAATTATGGCGACTATGCTTACTGCACCAACATTGCATATGATTCAGATCAACACATATATCATCTTATTCTACTGGTTAGATTGAAAATGCATTAAAAATAGCTGAAGAAGAAATAATTTGATCCGACAATAAGAAAGAAGTAGCAAGCATAATTTAGTTCTTAGCAAAAAACATTATTCGGATTTGAAAAAATATTGCCTTACTGTAATAAATATCCCCAAATGAATCACTGCAAACTTGTTTAATGTACGAGTTGTCTGTCATCATTTTCATTTTTCAGTGCTACTATCCTATTAAGTGCCAGGCACTATACTGTGCCATGATGGTGAAGACTTTAAAGTCAAAGAAATCAAAGCGTAAAATGACGCAGTGGGGGGAACACTGGGACAGATGATTCAGGAAATAAACATATAAAGTCAATCTATAGAATTACGTCTTTATTATTCAATAGTAATATATTGAACGGAGAACGGTGTCAAGGGTAGCGAAATTGTTAATCTGTGGGACATCTTTGTTGGTGCGTTTTTGACCTAAATCTCCATGTTTTTGCTGACTAGTTTGTCCAAAATTTGGTGAAATTTGGATCAAAAAAAAAAATTTTCGATTGATTTTGAAGTGGCTAACTGTAGTTTGGAAAAAGTTGGACTTCTTTTAAAACAATATTTTAACTTTCTATTTTAGGCCCTGCCAAAGCTCGGCATACAATCTTAACCCCATGAGCAAATCCTTTGTTTATTTCATCAAATTTTACGCTGGTAAACAGGGCTGCGAGCTCGAACTTGAACTCGAACTCGAAAAAACTCGGTTATTTTGCCGAACTCGAACTTGAACTCGAAAAAATAATTTTTCTGAACTCGAACTTGAACTCGAATAAAATTGTTCGAGTTCATTAAAAAGAAATTTTAAGATTAAAAATTTGTCGGAAAATATTTGTTGTTGATCAAGCCGTGTAAATTGAGATTGCGTTTTTCGTAACAGCTGCATAAGTGCATATCCGTCACTGTTTTGTTTATGTCGTGGCGACCAAGGAAAACAGAGCAAGACGTATACAGTACAAAATCAGAGCGATTAAAGGGTAATAGAGAAAAAGCGATGCAACGTTCTCTCAAGTGCCAAAAACTCAAGTTTGCCTCGTAGCGAAGACTTTTATCAGTACGAACAAGAAGAGAGCGACTGCAATGTTCTTTTCTCTCGAGTAAATTAAGTGACAAAGAAGTTGGCCTCGTAGCGAAAACTACGCAATTAATGCGTTAACAGACTGTAAGTTAATTGTCTCTCCTTTCCAGTGTGTAAAAAGTCACTTGATTAATTAGAATAAATTAGCGAGTTTTGTTTTTGACAAAAAAGTTAGCACTTGAGAAATGAGTTTGTGGTTAAAAAGATTCATGACTTAAGAAATAAGGTATTCAAAATTTCTTTTTTGTAGTTTGCGTGTTAGTCAAGTAGCTAATTATACTACTAACAAAAATAATTTTGGGTTACGCAGTATTCGAATTGAATTCTTCATGCAAAATTTTGTGGTCTTTATGTTAGCGCAAAGCACGAGTATGAAGTGTTTGTGAAAGTAGCTCTTGGAAAACTAGTGCATACTACATACAGACTAATCGAGTAACCGACTAATCGTGTCAGAAAAGTAAAGTTGTTTATTGCAGTTGGTAAATTCATAACCTATACGTTACTTTTAACAGAATATTCAACATTAATTTTGATTAACACGCTTATGGCTGAAAGTTATTTCATTTATTTCCTACAGGCCTGTTTCACGCGTTACCGCGATCATCAGGGAGTAGATCTAAACAAAATAATAACAAATGGTTAAAAAAGATAAAATGGTACTCACCAGCGACCAAGCAATCCATTATTTCATCTCAACCCACCTTTTTTACCAATCGCGTGACGGATTGGCTATTTGGCGACAACGAGCATTCACGCCCGGAAAAAGAAAAAGAAAACGATGCTCGCTCTCCCCACACAACCATACGTCCTACCTCTACGCTGACAAACCCAAAATGAAATTACAGTACAATAAAATGTTATGAAACGTTTTTGGATGGTTGTTTCTGCATAAGTACGGAATTATTGTACATATAATGATTATATAATGTTTGTGACGTAATAAAAGATGAAAATTTGGCAGAGTAGAAAAATAAAATGCGTTTTTCGTAGGCCAAGAATTACAAATACACACCGGAATGAACAAAAACAAGAAAGTGGGTTGGATGGAATAAATAAAGCAAAGCAAATCAATCCAAATTAGAATACGGACAAAATCTACCCATGAATGCCAGTTGCAGTAATGAAAAATAAAGACATGAATGACAATGCAATAAAATATAATCAAAAATGGAAGTTGGGTTTACGACCCTTTGAAATTACGAAATTTGAATTTATTTTATGTCGACATTTAGATAGGATTTCTGATCGCTTATTGAGGTTTGTTTCTTTATCTGACTTAAGGATTGCGATTTTCTCTTCAAGGCACAAATTGCAGCGTCCGCTACCACATTCGTAGGAACGCGCCGATGTATAGATATTCCATTTTATGTCCGGTTTGTTGTTGTGAACGAGGCAGTTCCAATAGTATTTCGACAATTCGGTTGCATTTGATTTGTTTCTGTTCCGGAATGAGTGTGTGTGGTTATTAAATCTGGCTTTAAAGGTTGCTTCACAGCTTCCTATATAATTCATGATTTTGCTCTTGTTAGCTTACTTTTTCCGAGATCCAGTAGTGTTGGTAGCATTAGCTGCAGTTTGTGAGAGCTGCTGTGGTGTTACATTGTTTGCCAGCTGTTTCATGGAAACGTCAGTAGCAGTTGAAGGGGGTGGGGGTTCTTGCGGCGTCAAAAAGTAATCAAGAATTATATAGGAAGCTGTGAAGCAACCTTTAAAGCCAGATTTAATAACCACACACACTCATTCCGGAACAGAAACAAATCAAATGCAACCGAATTGTCGAAATACTATTGGAACTGCCTCGTTCACAACAACAAACCGGACATAAAATGGAATATCTATACATCGGCGCGTTCCTACGAATGTGGTAGCGGACGCTGCAATTTGTGCCTTGAAGAGAAAATCGCAATCCTTAAGTCAGATAAAGAAACAAACCTCAATAAGCGATCAGAAATCCTATCTAAATGTCGACATAAAATAAATTCAAATTTCGTAATTTCAAAGGGTCGTAAACCCAACTTCCATTTTTGATTATATTTTATTGCATTGTCATTCATGTCTTTATTTTTCATTACTGCAACTGGCATTCATGGGTAGATTTTGTCCGTATTCTAATTTGGATTGATTTGCTTTGCTTTATTTATTCCATCCAACCCACTTTCTTGTTTTTGTTCATTCCGGTGTGTATTTGTAATTCTTGGCCTACGAAAAACGCATTTTATTTTTCTACTCTGCCAAATTTTCATCTTTTATTACGTCACAAACATTATATAATCATTATATGTACAATAATTCCGTACTTATGCAGAAACAACCATCCAAAAACGTTTCATAACATTTTATTGTACTGTAATTTCATTTTGGGTTTGTCAGCGTAGAGGTAGGACGTATGGTTGTGTGGGGAGAGCGAGCATCGTTTTCTTTTTCTTTTTCCGGGCGTGAATGCTCGTTGTCGCCAAATAGCCAATCCGTCACGCGATTGGTAAAAAAGGTGGGTTGAGATGAAATAATGGATTGCTTGGTCGCTGGTGAGTACCATTTTATCTTTTCTAACCATTTGTTATTATTTTGTTTAGATCTACTCCCTGATGATCGCGGTAACGCGTGAAACAGGCCTGTAGGAAATAAATGAAATAACTTTCAGCCATAAGCGTGTTAATCGAACAGCTCTGGACCTTTTAGGAACATTGAGCACTCTTCTGGTTATGCCAGCAACACAAATTTGTTATTATATCAACATTAATTTTGTATTTATTTATCTATTATTAATTTTGTGATGCCAAATAATCAGTCAAGTTGTGCATATGAATGTTTCCGACATGGCGAAAAAACTGCAGCCTTATATCAGGGCTGTGAACTCGAACTCGAAAAAAATTGATTATTTTGCCGAACTCGAACTTGAACTCGGACTTGCTAAAATAGGCTGAACTCAAACTCGAACTTGAACTCGAATAAAAATCGATCGAGTTCGCAGCCCTGCTGGTAAACCAGCACACCAACGGCACGGGCAACTAAATTTCAGTATAAAACAACAAAGGATGCGCTCGCATACGATCACGATTTTACGCCAAGTGTCGTCTGTCGAACGGACCTGAATTAATTGTTTGCGTTTTTAGGAATTACAACAGTACAATAAGAAAAAGCTACCATCCAATAAAACCATCATTGCACGGAATTTAGATCTGCTGGAAATTTTAGCAAATTCTGAAACCTATCATTATTTTGCGGCAACTTCATGCAACGACTCTTCACTTGAACTTTGTGACGATGATAAAAATCTTATCTGCAAGAAAATTGAGTAAGTCTACAGCAAGCATTCAATGGGCTGTTTGAAAGAAGAATTCGCTCCGGGAGTTACCTGGTAAAATTATCCCATCTTACCGTTAAAAGGTCTTCAACTGTTTTTGAACAAAATTTCACTGGGAAAAACATGTGAAGGCAAAAAGATACTATAGGTATTGACAGGCGCGCAACCAGGATTTTTGCTGAGGGATTTTGGGCTTGACCCAAAGTTAAAATTTTCTTGTTCAAATAATAACTCATTCAAGTGGCGTGATAATTACTCTTGTGTTCGATTCTGATAATTACGATTGTATTCCATCGGAAATTAGGTGAAGTCCAAACAAAGATTTTTGTCAGATTTCGGCTAGATTTTGGCGTAAATGCAAATTTGGTTAAATTTTCGAAATAACTTGGTGAAGTGGGGGCTGAAGCCCTTGCTGCCCACCCCTGCTTGCGCCACTGGGCGTTGAACTTGTTCTAGACACAACATTTGTTTGAAATCATAATCTTGCGCGTTCTACTTCCGCCTGACTCCATGTTGCATGGCTCCAGTCTACTATTTGTCTTCCCCTTCGTCTACAATTTGCCCAGGTTCTATTGTTTTAAACCAGCCTTAGTAATGGGATCTTGACATTAACCAACAATCCAAACTTTGAATTTTTCTGCGTTTGATGCTATATTTGGGGCCCGAAATTTGAAAATGTGGGACTTTTGCAGCCGTTGCTGTGGCTTCGACGTTTATTAATGCCTAAATTGCCTGCTACTGAGACGGTTTCTAATAATTGGGATTTATCACCTTTCACCTACGTCTTGACCTTCAGCATTGAAAGGGACAGCGCAAAGCCTCCACCGAGTGTGGTAGATAAGTGGGTAGGTGGCAGCACAATTCAAAGACCGATTAAAAGTCTAAATTTCATTTTCAGACCATTCACAAAGCTGGAAAAGGGGTGACTATATGACAGATATTACTTTTTTTTTATTGAATCCTTGTACTTGTTGTTTCAGTTATTTGAAAGTAAGAGACTTAACGGGAAAAGTAGTTGATGAATCAACTACCAATCGTCCTCAATCTCCACAGGACTTGTACAAGCTCCTTAATGTTCAGAGGGGGTTTGCCCACGCAGCCAACAGTTTGACCTCCACTTCCAGCGCCAGAAGTACTCATGAAGTGGATGCTGGAGAGGACATGTTGGATTATTTTTATTCTATTATTGACATTGTGATTGGTAACGATAGCGTGGACGTTTGGAAGCAGGAAGTAAGATCTTTATGCACATCTTTTAAAAGTATTCATAAAAATGTTTGTTCAGTATTGGTCCAAAGGTGTATTAAGGCCCTGGGAGTTTTGGACAGGCGGGGCCCTCCCTCAAGAGGGGGCTTTGAGAGTTAATATTTTTTCAGATAAACAGCAAAAACTCGCTTATTGAAGTAAACCAAACGAACGCTTTCATCAAAAACACAAAAAGACTTTTTGGTCTTCACCTAATTTTAAGCCACAGATAAACGAGACTTCCATGAAAGGATCTTGACTTTTTTGGATGAAAATAGCGCGTTAAGGTTTGATAAAAAAACAACTCGTCATTCAAGAAGCGGGGACCATGGGTAAATGCTTCCCTTTAATACGGCCCTGTATATAGCCTACATAGGTTTAAGTGAACGATGCAAGAAGTTCAGTTTTTTTCACTTTTCACTGAACTTCCTGCACCGTTAACTGGTTCTGGCCCAATGTCCATTGAGCACTGTGGAAACTGGGAAGACAGTGTACAAGTTAGGTTTAAGTGATCTAACATATAACAGCAATTATAACAGTACTTTACGCATTTAGTGCAATGTAGATGATTTAAGCGACAATGAAAAGTGTACAACAGTACAGTTTATTGGATAAGAAAATCAAACAACTGCTTTATCAGAACGGTCTCTGCAATAAAGTTTGAACAGTTGCAACGAATACAATAAATACATTAATTTTTAACTCAAGTATACTGAGAAAACGAGGGGCAGCATGAAAACGTGAATGACCAATGTAGAGCTCACCACTTTTTTAAAGTCTGAAACAGACATTTTCCCTTTGAATTGAACTCTCAGTTCAAAATTAAAGCAAAATTTAAAAACTAATACCCGCAATAAACAAAACAAAAAACAAATATGTTGCCAATTTTCAGTCTTTCTCTTATGCTAAGCAAAAATTACGCTAAACTTTATTGTTGTTATAATTAGATACGTAGCCAGGGGGGAGCAGGGGGCAATTGCCCCCCAAAAAATTTATACTTTTCCCCTCAAATAATTTCTGTTGAACGTCATTTTTGTCTAAATACGTTACGTTTCCCCCCAAAATTTTCTTTTCCCCTCCCAAATTTTTGCTTGTCCCCCCAAAAATTCCGTTCTGGCTACGTGCCTGGTTATAAAGCAAGTTTATTCTCCTTTCACCGTACAGCGTCAGACACTTACTGTTGGACGATGCGCATACTTTTCATTCCAATAACTACTTCCTGTTTGTAGAAATTCGCTCTTGCTGAGAAGTTTCCAGTGACCCAATGTTTCTGCGGATGTTTTCAAATTTTAGTCCACTGAATTTGCTGCTTTTTCGAAGCTACCCAGCATAAATAATTATTGTAAAGCGTCTTAACCAAAGACACAACAATTTTACCAGGGTGCGTGTTAATTGAATCTAGATAATGCGTTAAAAACGATGTCTTTGCCTTTTCGGCCACGCTGCCAACTGAATGAACTTGATTTGCCTCTAGAGATGAAACTAAAATTGTGATCTTCAAGTCAAGCTGACTGGTATTTACGACTTTCCTTTTCAGACGGAACACAAACATATTCTCGAACAATTCAAGAAAACACTCCTGGAAAGTGATGACTTTGCGGGTTACGCATCGGATATGCTTCTTGCTCGAGGAATTACTGGAAAAACCCTCCGAAAAGAAACGGTCGATGTTAAGATGAATAAAACTTCTTCTTCTAGAGGTATAAAAAATTAGATTAAGAGCATTTGGATTTTTTAAGTTTAGAGCAAGTTTTTGCTTTGTGGGTTAAACCGATTCAATTTCAATATTTCGTACTGCAGTTTATCTTTAATCATAAAAATTTTCTAAACCTCAAAATAAAAGAAGCTAAGTTGATGATAGCCAAAATTCAAAATTGAACTTTGCAATAAAGATTTGAAAAAACTATTGGACTAATAGAGTAAAAAAAGCAACAACGAATATACTCGTAATACATTATTCTCATCCTCAGTTTTAAATTCTAATGTATAATCATATATTGCTTTGTCTGACGGGCCTTTATTGTGCATCAAATTTTCAAGATCCTCTTTTTTATCAGGGAGGTATGTAATTAAGAATTGTCATGGAGGTATGTACAGTAATTAATCCAAAATTTATTGTTGAACTAATACATCGTATATTGGATGCTATTATTCATTTGTACAGTTGAATTCGAATTTGAAAATGCCAAGATTGGAACTGAAGATCTGCAAAATTCAACCATCTCTAATGGTGAATTTCATGGTGAGAATAATTAGGAGATGTTTCACAACCAAAAACCCGGCAAAAAAATGAGGCATTTATTCTATTTTGAAAAAAACGATGTTGAATAATGCCAAAAATCAATTAAAGTATTTCAGTCGATCAATTCTATACAAGTGAGCTGTTGAGCGTTTGCTACTGTGTCCAGTCCAAATCGGATTCAATTCTCACTCGGGTCAAACCAAACATGTTTATTTTAGTATTATTATTACGTTTTTATTTACCAAATTGCCTTGGCCGAGAGACAACACGAAAATCCATCTGCCACCTGCTGTCTTCCACGCACGGTGGAGGCTTCACACTGTATGTTTCAATGCTAAACGTCGAGCAGAGATCCAAAGCTGTAAATACCAATTTTATAGTAAATTAGTATTTGAAATTCCCTACTTGACTTTAGTCATAAAAAAGGTATGCTGTGAGGAGTCTCCATGTGCGTAGTGCATAGGTGATAGCTTGACTCAAAGATCACACGGTACCGATCCGCCGCTGTCTCCCAGCCCATGAAATCTGAGATAGCTGTACAATTTATGAGTAGAACACTGTGCTAATTTTATTAATATTTTTTCTTAGTTTACGCTGTTTATTACAAATCTTGGCTTGAGGTTTTGGATGCGATTGGACACGATTTGATCACTACAAACGATAACGGAACACGGAGAGTGCTGGATAAAAAAACGAAAAATAGAACATTTGTCGGAAAAGGAGGAATTATTTCAATCAGCACAAGAAATTCGTCCAATCAAGAAAAAATTTCGATTCCCGTGTTTTATCAGTAAGACCTTTTTTTCGTGGCAAAAACAGGAATGTAGTTATCAGTGTTTTTCCGAGTTATCTTGCCCAGGAGAAAGAAAAATGATCTAAGCCTATTCAGTGATTTTAATTTAAGCTCCACAGTCCCTACTTACTGCAAAACGTCAAGCATCAAGGACACTATGAAATATGAATACCTAAGTTTAATTTTGAGACCCAACTTCGAACTTGATTTCATCATTGTAGAAGCGGCATTCTAACCTTTTGACGAATATTCCTGTTTTCCACTGGAACACTGTACAGCAGTACAAGTTAATATACTACTTTGCATTGTTCAAATCTGAAAATTACGTGTGCAGTATAACAATGCGTCAGTTTCATACATTTCTAACGTATTACGAAAGTGGTCACTAATCAGACCGAAAAAATGACTGCCCAATTTTGGTACTTTGCAAAACAACGTGTAGGCTTATGTTTAGGCTAACCAAAAGTTTACATGGTAAAAAAATTAAATAGTGGCCTAAATTATATTGTTTTTGTAGTTATTGTTGCAAATATTTTCGGTTTTTAGCTTGTTATTTTTTAGAATTAATTTTGATCACGAAAGAATGAACGTAGACAACGAAAACGTATCCATCGGTCGTTGTTTGTCTTGTGGATATTTGGACATTTCAACTTTGACCTGGCATTCAAGTGGTTGCAGAGCCACGAAGGTTGATGACGTCGGACTTACGTGCCAGTGCAATCATACAACTAATTTTGCGGCTTTTATGTCGCCATATGAACCGGAATTCAATTTTACGGAATCTCAAGAACTAGTAAGCTTTACTAAAAATTGCTGGGACATTTTCAAGTTTTTTGTTTTTTTTTCAAAAAAAGGACTACATCCCACATGAACGCAAAAACAAATATGAGTTCATGAGAGATATTGTCTTGATTGTTTTAGCAAAGAGCAAGGTGTAGTAGGAAGGTGCTACAAGATAATTTTGGTAAAACCAAAACTGTATTAAAGCAGTGTGGCAGAGAAAGATCGTAATGAGTGAGAGGCCCACAGATCCAGCGAAAATACACAATTTATTTTTTGCGTTCAACTTGTTTTTTAACCTAGTTTTGCTGCCAAAGGTTCTGATAACCTTTCTTTAGGTGTTCGCTTGTTTTCCTTCCCGAAAATGCATTCTAAGGAATGAGGTGCATATGTTTTCTGTAAGACTGCCCTTCATCGGGAGACCCAAGGGTAACTTCCTCCAGACTTCTTCTAAACACGACCCTGGCTAAGTGTGAAATCAAACCGAACATATCCAACTAACACGAGCTGGACATTTCACCAATAGTATTATGCTTGCAATTGTTGTTATTGTTTATTAAACAATTTACTATTTTTCAGATTCTTAACATTTTCGAATACGTTGGGACAAGTTTGTCATTTATTTGTCTTCTTCTTTCTTTTATCGTATTTTGCATTGTTCGACATCATATAAAGCATGACCGCTTGAAGGCGCACATAAATCTTGTTCTGGCTCTTCTTTTTGTCCATTTTATTCAGGTAACTATGTGCAATAGATCTTGATATAACAGTATTTTGTCTATAGAGCTACCACAGTACAAGCTACGACATGATACAGAGTTTAAGTGGACATTTACAATTCATCAATTGTTTGTAAGTAGCTACACTGTAAATCAAGAATTTCTTTCTGTAGCTCAAAAATTTTAACTTTTTTAGACGATACAGTTTAATTTATGTCGAACATCTTTTATTGTTCATTTTTTTCGATGAAAACTGATCACGTATTGGTCCTTAATTTTGGATTGCTGTAACTTGGTAAACTAAACCCGAATCTAAATTTACAGTAGTACGGTATAGTCTAACAGTGGTTATATACTGTAGTGTTTTAGTTTACTAAAATTTTTTTCTGAACTGGCAGATGTTTGCTGATTCGGCTGTCTACAATAACATTAGGTGCATTCTTACCGCTATTAGCACTCATTACTTCTTGCTTGCTGCTTTTATGTGGATGCTCATTGAAGGAATATTTCTTTACCTTTATGTGATTCAGGTATACAGTACTTTACTTTGTCGATGGATCTAAGCTGAAAAATAAACTGAACTTAGTCGATAAAGAGGCGGAAAATTGCTTGTTGTAGTTCATAGATATTGCAAAATTTCTTCAATATTTTGCGAGGTTATTAGATTGTTTCTGTTCTGGTTGGAGTTTGTCCAGACTCCGTTTATTCAAGAATGGATTGCTTCAAGGCTCAACGTCATCCCCAGTTCTTTAGCACGTAATTGCTGGGTTGAATTTCTCACACAGTTATTAACAATTGGATGACATCAATTACTTTCTGAATATACGGTACATGCCATAAAATTCATGGCTTCTCCAAGATAACTGCTTACTTTATCTTGTCACTGCAACTAATATCATTTTGCTGGATAATCATGATTTTTTGTGGCATGTTTTGCTGCACTTCAATTAGTTAGTGATGACTAAACAAAATTGTATTATAATTCTGAAACATCTTGTACGAACGAGTATAGGCCATATTGTCTTGTTGCAACATCAAATATGCAAAATTGCAAAGAAAATACTGTTTAGCATACAAAAACAATAAAGAAAATAAAAATTTGGTTCTGAAGCTCCAAGCCTAGTAAATTGAGTTTATTTTACGTCTTTTTTGTTTTGGTTTTAAATAAAAAGGCTCTAGAGAGTGTTTCAAAACTAGGGCCTCATCTACAGAATCAACTAACATAAAGAAGACTAAAAGTATTATAGATTTAGTGCTGGCGTTTACTTAAGTTTTTACCAAATCTTTATATTTTGTTGAGAGGTAAATATCTATTTATGCATTCTTGAGAGGTAACAATCTCCACAAATTGCAAAAAAAAAGCGGAAAATCAAGCACCATTTTTCTTAGCACTGCTGTCACAAATTGTTGAAGACCGTTGGGAATAACTTGGTAAACCATTGCAGCTGTTTGTATACTCTTCAACATGATCCTTCACGATAACTACCAATGATTGGCAAAGATATTGGTTAGAGTAGCTAAGAACACACCAGCATCACTGGCTTTACCCGGATTTGTCAATCGATCAAATTTTCCATAATTCATTAGCTGTCATAAGTTTATCTAACTTTGTTTTTTAGATGAAAATAAAGAAATGTAAAATGAAAAATAGCTCAGATGAAAGTTGAGTTAATGAACTTAAAAATAAACTATAGAAGAAGCCTTCATGAATTTTCATGTTAGCTGTAGAAGGGGGCTTAATTTTGAAACACTTTTTATATTAATAATTGCCGAAGATTTTAGGCTTTTGGCTGTTGCAACCCACTTGCAGTACTGTTTTACAAAACTATTGTGTTGAAGGTCTTTATGCTGTCAAAAATAGAAAGTCGATGGTGGATGTATGTGATCGGCTGGCTGGTTCCTTTGTTTGTAGTAGGTATTTCTGCTGGTTATGGCCTGCCCAACGAGGTCTATATCGAGCCTCTTGTTTGCGAAGAAGGACAACTGTTGTACTTGCCGCCAAGTTATTCTGCAAATGGTTCGTCGGCAACTTTTTTTTTACAATTTCTGTTCAAAAAATATAAATTTTGGTAAAAAATGTCAAAAAAATAATTTTGTGTAAAATTTTAAACTTTTGTTGATGAATGAAATATTTTTACTTTTTCATATTTTAGGCTAGATGTGCTTCGTTTTTGCTGCACGAAATAAATATTTTAAAAAGGAAAATTTTTTGACTTAAGGACTTAAGCCAGGGGTGCCGATCTTTGTTGAGCATTGGGTGGGATAATTTGCAATTTTACCCCAATTTTTCCCTATTTTCAACATTGAGGGGGATGAACCTCGACCACAATTTTTTTCAGGTATACAAATTAAGTGAAGGCCAAAAAAAAGGTCTTCACAAAAATTGGAAGAGTTTTTTTCTCGAATTCAAGTGAAGATCAAAAAAAAAGGTCTTCACCAAAATTGGAAAAGTTTTTTTCCCCTACTTGAAGTGTTGCAGACCGACTTCAAGTGATTCAGATCCAGACCAGAGTCAAATTATTGGGGGGGATGCAGTCAAATTATTGGGGGGATATATCCCCCCATCCTCTCCCCCCTAGGTTTCGGCACGCCTGCCTTAAGCACGGCACAGTATATCTCATTGTTACAATTAATTGACTGACTTCAGCATTTTCAATATTGCTCTTTCAGTGCATGCATAAAGTATTGTTGATAGGATGTAAATGTTTACACTAAGAATTTTTTTGTGATCATGCAGCAATAATTCGAGATTAATTCGCAAACTTACGATTAGCTTTATGATGCCATAATTAGCTAAACGCTTGCATCAGTATGGAAATAATAGCACATTAATATTTTGTGTTTTGCATTGGTGTAAACTACGCTGCTTGATACTGATGGCAGTTGTACGTTTAGAAAGTGTTTGGTTATCATTGCCTATATCAGGATAATTTGAAAGCCATCAAAAATTGTTCAATCCCAGTGTGCTGGCTATTACTTCGAAGTTCAATGGGAAATCGTAAAATTACATTCGGTTATGATAGTTCTTTTGCTAAAATTTATGTTTACATCGTTCCCGCCTCAAAAATAATAATTAACTTTTTGCGTGCCAGCAAGCCAAAGATGTAACCAGGGTGTAAAAGCAAATTTGGAAGCATTCACGTTAATAAAACTAGAGAAAATAAAATTAAAAAAGACTTATTGAAATCTATGCCATTTTTCTAGAAGTGGAAGTAGCGCACTAAAATGGTTGAAAGCGAAATTGAATTAGGAAATGGTTTAATAAATCTTAAGTTAGATGCGAAGCAAATAGTGATTTTCGCATTTATTCCTAAAAAAGTTTGCTTCCTGTAAAGCCTCCGCCACAATGCAAGCCATTAAGAGTTGGCCGATTGGTGGCTGGGAAATGCTGTTGATTTAGGTGTGCTGATGGCTGCTGATGAGAGCTAAAAGCTCAAAACAGCATTCTCCAGCTCTGTGCATGATTTCGCATTCATATTAGTTAACAAGTTAAAACTGCTTCAAAACATTGTTTAAGAATAAATTCTATTTCAATCTTTTTCTCTGTACAAACTAATAATATTATGCGTCATTGTTTCTTCAGTTTTTTTTCAGATGGTGTTTTTTTTTCAGTTTTAAAGTATTCGCGATGTTGGTTGAGTAAAAGTTCTGGGATGATCTGGGCCTTTATTGCCCCCGTGATGCTCGTGGTTACTATTAATACGGGAATACTAATCAAAGTTATATTGGTAAGTTAGTAAAAGAATAAAAAAGTGAAAAAATAAAACAGATAGACTAAAAAATATTTAAAAATAGAAAACGAGTGTTCAAAGACCGTGATCCCACGTAGTGGCGTAACCAGAGGTTCGTGCCTGGGGCAAGCTTTGGGGAAGATCTTGGACTCGACGGAATTTACGTGAAGACCAAAACTTGAGGGCTTTTTCCATTGGACTAAAAAAAGCTTTATTGCTTATTTTTTATCCAAAAATCTGTTGCTTTTAGGGGCAATTTCGAACTGGGGGCCTGCAACTGGGGGTAGGGGGAATGCCTCCTCTCTCAGCCACCTCTCCTCCCCTTATTTCAGTTACGATAGTGATCCATCCCATGATCGTGGATTAACTACTGCTGTGATCGTGTTCTTGTGTTAATACCATAGGTGGGCACAAGTCCGTTAATCTGTTAATAACGAAGCTAACTTTTTCTTGAACTCGTTAATCCATTAAAAAGTTTCTTCATGTTAACGGACTAAAGTAACTTCCGTTAAGTTCTGTTAACTTCCGTTAAGGTTTTTATCGTTAATATCTTGCTCCATTCATTCATCGTACCGGTACAAACCAGTTTGCACTGGTAGCACTTGTTGCGTATTAGCACGAGTTTTATAGAAGAAAGCGAAGAAAAGGGCTCTTTTTTGTGACAAATAATAAGCTGCAGCCTCATAGGTCTATTAATTATCGCTGTTCGCAATTTCCAAAGATTTTCCGATCGCAGCTTCGTTAGTGCATTTGAACTTACATCTATCTTGAAATTAGATTAGACTTCAAAACGTAACTTCCAAAACACAAAAAGATTACCATGGCAATAAATATTTCCTTACAACCAGCTCAACATCATCAATACGTGTTCTAAAAGCGAGTGAATAAAATGAAATGTAAATTACACGCAAAATGTTAACGAATTAACGGACTTTATTAACTTCCATTAATTAAAGCTGAAAATAACGAATTAACGTTAACGGAGGTGTGAAGTTTGTTAACGGACTAGTGGTTAACGAAGCTAACGTTTTGCATTAACTTGCCCACCAATGGTTAATACATAAGGCGCTTAAATGGAAATTGTATCTCTACAACTGTCCTCTCGGATTCCTACAACTCAAGTCAAAATTTGTTGCGTCTAACTCTTGCACAACGAATGAATAATGCAAGTTAAAAATCAACCGAAAAACTTAGTACGTTAAAAACGTCAAAAATTGTGTTTTTTTCCAAAATAACCGCGCCACTGTCTTATTCTCGAAAATGGTGGATCAAGATGGATCATAACATTTAGGTGTTGGTGAAGCTTTCCGCTCGAAGCAAGAAAATGAAAAACTTCAGATCCTCCAATCACTGTTATCCTAACCAAGGATATGCAACAAAAAGCAAGCGTTCTGTTCAGGTAAGAGATTTGACAAGCCAGTAGTGAATATTTTTGTGTACGGACTACGCTCTGTGTCCGTGTGACCATATCAACGCTAATTACCACCTTTTGCTCGGTTTTCAAGTCTTTTGTCAGGCTGGGCCACTACGATTGCTAGATTAATGGTTTCCAAAGCGAAACAAACATTAACTGTCTAACCTGAAGGTTTAGCGACGCATTACCAGTTATGGAATAAAAACGAGAGCTAGCAACCTTTTGCTCTCTAACTTGACGCTGTGAGTGAATAGGTGATAAGGATTAAATGACGATAGATACTTCCTGCATTATGTTACAGAATTCGCTTTCAAAATCTTCGTTGACTCCAACCCACAGTGAAGGAAACAGTGTTACTGATGAGTCTAGTTTTACCCACGACTCGTTACACGGCACAACTCGGACCCATATAGGCACCAGGTGTGATTAAATAGAAATATGAATGCAGCTAGTAAATAAGATATAAGATGGATACAAATTTTTTTATATCTCACTCAGTGTTTTTGCAATAACGGTAGACATTTTTTTATTCTATTAAAACAAACGCATTTTGGATAAAATTTGAGCGGAAACGATTCCTAAATATGAGTTTGGTTGCTGGATAAGTGAAACTGTTTTAATTTTATGTTTTCCGAAGCCATCCATTACAAATTTATGAAATTTTGAATTAAAATTCACTTCGATGACGTTTTCATGACTGCATTTTTGCAACGTCATTACTATGACCATGACTTCAACTCTCAACAGTTTAATTGTCAGTAATACAGTAACAAACAGGGTATCGAACCGAACCTGAATCCGAACCGTAAACCCGAATGAACCGCTTCATTTTGGTGAACCCGAACCGAACCTGAACCAGCAAAATTTTACTTCAGTGAACCTGAACCAAACCTGAACCCTCAAAATTGTGCTCAAGTGAACCCAAACCGAACCTGAACCCCTAACAAAAGTAAGAATATATTTTTCCATATCCGGATGCCGCTGGCGCTGGTACACGCTCAATAAGAGCAGTGGTGATCATCAACAGGATCAACAATTTCTCCTTTTTTTTTTCTGGACGTAACAAGTAACGACAGTTAAATTTTAAGTCAATGAACCCGAACCGAACCTGAACCAGTAATATTTTACTTGAGTGAACCTGAACCAAACCTGAACCGCTAAAATATTTTGAGCAGGAGCTAAACCTGAACCCGAACCGTTATTTGAAACGGTTAGACTCCCTGGTAACAAAGCAATTCATATACGTAAAATTTTAGCCACAGTTTTTGCAAAAATGTGCAGTTGCTAGAAGAAATCTTGGCGATGAACTCGTCGTACGTTATTCACAACTGAACTATAACACGTAATCAACTCGGTGCATTTTCTTCTGAAAAAGTAAAGTAAAACTATTGCTTATTAGAGCAAAACTTGGTGCGATTATTACTTCAGGTGCAGAAACCAAATAGAAGGGTAAATGGTATAAAAAAGCGTAATGTAAAGATATACTCCTTAAGTTTAAGGGAGTTGAACTCAAATACCGCAAAATTATCTTTACTGGTCCGTTTCTTGGCCAAAACAACATGAAAATAAAACTAGTTGGGAGTTTGCCAGCAAACCCAGTGAACGACCGACGCGTAGCTAATGCTGTGACGCTCAAAAGTACTTTTTGTCTACCGTAAACTCAGCAATTATTCAAAAATGTTTGATTATGGAACCTCCAGAAAAGTAGAGTCAAAATATTTGTCAGTTAAATATCTCCTGATATCATAAAACACTGGCACCCTAGCTTGGGCCATTCAAAAAATTTCTTTTTGGAGGTCCATTAGGGGGGTCCCGCGGGGGTAGCACCCCCAAACTACACCAAAATATTTGTCTGTTAAGTGTTAAATCTCTACTGATATCATATAACACTGGCACCCTAAGTTGAGCCGTAGAAAAAATTGATTTTTGGGGGTCCATTTGGGGGGTCCCCGGGGGGGGGTGGCACCCCCAAACTACATCAAAATATTTCTCTGTTAAAGATCTGCTGATATCCAAAAAAAGTACCACTCTAGCATGAGCCATTCAAAAAATTGATTTTTGGGGTCCCATTTTGGGGGGGTTCCCGGTGGAGTTGCCCCCAAAAATTTTGGGAGGCAAAATTGCGTTTGCAGCTCAACAACTTTACACAAAAAGTAGATTTCGATGTGTTGTGGTTTAGGAGAAGAAGAGCGTACAAAATTTAGGAAGAAAAAAAGGAAAAAAAAAAAAAACTCATCGCGGCCAAAAGTGGGTGGTTGGGATGAAAGGGTATCTTAAGACATACAACCACATGAAATATTTTTTGCCGTACTTAAGCCGTTTTTGACTGAGACCGCTTTTTACGCCAAACTTGCGGGGCGGTTTTCGGGTTCTAAAACCAAAGTCACGTGACCCATTGCCTCGAAATTTGGTACAAACATGTAACTCATTAATCTCAAACTGCTGTCAAAATTTCATGTGGCTAAACTCAACCGTTCTCGAGTTATAAGCAAAAGTTTGAAATTTCGCACTCGTTAGTTGGAAAATAGCCGAGTAAAAACAAACAAACACGCGAAGCGAGCGACGGTCGTTCCAAATACAGATATTCTTGTCATTTTGGCCTTGCTAGCCTAACTGATGGGCGTTGATTTTACATGAAATACCTGTTTCAGGTATGCTGTTGAAAATTTACTTCAAAATCATAAGCTTATAGCTGTTCGTAATATTTAAATTGATAGTTTTTTTTGCGTAAAGGTTTTAATATATACTAATGAAGTATATAAAATGAAAGTCGATTCCGATACAGGGCCAGTATATCACTGCTAATCATAGTTTTAGTTATGGCTTTGAGACTTGGTATTTAGCAAAAAATAGCTTATCTTTAATTTCTTGGTGAATCAATAATATCTATGTCATTTTTAAAAACTATTCAGCACACCTCCGACAACTCGCTCAAAATCGTCATACATTTCGACTCGTTCTCCATCGTCGCTCTTCGACAGTTCTTCAACTGACAACAACTTCTTGAGTGAGGCTAGAACAGCTGTAAAAGGTTTGTTGCTTAAAATTTGTAGCTTCAAATAAACAAAAATATTCTTATTAAATTTCTGCTATTTAGTTTTTATTTATTTGTTTTGTTATTTATTTACATGAATTTTGACATGAGCAGGCTGCTAAGACCTCATTTCGGATGCTTGCACTTTTCATCAGGAATATTTTTTTGGTCATGAAACAGTTAATTTATAATGCAGTAACACTGTACAGCCAAACTCTTGATCATTGGCGAGAACAAATACAAATTTTGTTTGGAAACTATTTAGTCCAAGCATTGCTTTTGAGATGTTTCAAAATAATTTATTACGGTATTTTTGACCTTTTGTGGGCGGAATTTTTAATGTTTATTCTATGGCTTACGGATCGGTGAAGGTCTCAACAAGCTAACCCTAAAGTTAAAGAACTGTTTCAGAATTGCATTTTTTCGTATTTGCATACCAAGTACAACTCAAATTTTAAAACTCCAGTCTTAAGAGACATTTAAAAATCAATTTTGGGAAAAACCTTATTGGCAAAAGTTTAGCGTAAAAAAATGCTAGAAAATGGAAAGCTTTTGTTGCAAAGCAGTAGAGTATTGTAGCAAAAACCGGAATTTTCAGCCAAATTCACTTATTTTGTAGGTGCTGTAGTCCTTCTTCCATTGCTGGGAATACCATGGATAATCGGAACTCTGAACTACACGAGTTTTGCGATGCAAATTATTTTTGTTATAATTAATTCACTCCAAGGGGTCGCTATATTTTTGATCTATTGTTGCTTCAATGAAGAGGTATTTTTTTGACTTGTCAAATTTATGTTCTTGAACTTAAAAATTCATCGTTGAAACGCAAAAAGCATGTACTAGAGCCGCAGCCATTCCACCGTAACATTCTCATGACGAAATCTTCGTATTGTAAAAAAGCGAGCTAAACTTCTTTGAAAATTCTGTATTTCAGCAATGACAAAATAAGCTTTTTGAGATGCGGTAAAGGAAAAGCTGTTTGGGGAGCTCAAAACATTTCAGCTTCCACCGACGAAAAGAATGTAGCTTCATTTAACTACTAAAGCAAAAATATAATCAATCTTTCTGTAATAAAATTGCTTTTCTGCAATATCCAGCAAAAGACATCACTCAAAAATAGTCTACCCAAAAACGTCACTTACAAATCCTTCTCTGCAGAGCAGTACCGAACCCCAACGCAACAGAACTAATTCAATTAAACCTCTGAAGTCACTATGGGGCGTCGTATAAAATAGACAAAAATGGAAGACTCAAAACAACTATTTATTACATAGACAAAATAATCAATAAAGTACAAAAAAAACACCGCAAAGATGGGTACACACTTGGCACCCTAGAGGCTATCGTTTTCCATTACACCAAAGAATTCCGCAAACAATAACTAATCTTTCTCACGCAGGTTTCACGAGCTCTTCGTCGATATTGGACCATCTATCGAATGAACCACTCCTCAAGCAATCGATCTAGGACCAGTAGCAGCAGCAGTATGAAGTCATTGAGCAACAAAGTTTTGCTTAACAAAAGGAGGAGCACAGAAGTGTTGACCATTTCGAAATCAAACTTGGTTTGAAACTTGACGGCCGAGTATTTTGCTGGTTGCTTTTAACCATTCACAACTAAAGCCCGGTCTAGACTGAGCGTAAAATCGTGAGCGTATCCTTAATTTCTTTCAAACAGAAATTCAGTACGTTCCGCGTATCGCCTTACCAAGTACACGCTGCCAGTTGGTTAAAATAAACTAAAAATATGATCGTGCGCTCGCGATTTCACGTCCAGTGTAGACCAAGTCTTACAGTTGTAATGCTCAGAGAGCTGCTTTTGAAGCGTGCAATAGCAGACAGTTTGTTTGGTATTATCGTGGTATTGTCAGAAGCGTCTGAATCTTGTCGACATCCAATAAAAAGGGTCAAGCTAAAGTAGCGGCCTCGCGGGGTTGCCAATGGAATATGGATGCAGCCAGGGACCATTTGTAGGCATAGTATCTGCTTCTATTCACATTTTGATTATGTTATTTTTATTTTGAATATATGATGTGCGCTTTAACTTTGAATATCGCAATTGATTACTCCAAGCAGTCCTTTTTGGCCATTCATATTTCATATGCTTCAATTTTAAAGTAAGGGTAATCGTTTTTGCATTGGTCAATATTCAAATCAAATCTTTCATTATACTCGCTGGATTACGCCGAAGCGTGTAACGAGTTGGCGGGGCCCATCTCCGCGTCACTGCGCCCGGGCAACACAGCTCCTTTCGAAGAAATGTTGTAGCGGTGGCGAGCCTTTGGCAACATTGTGTCCGATTTGACCGGCCCAAAATTAAAACCTCAGACTTCCCACTCCAGAGACGAACGCGTGACCGTTCGACCTACTGGCCAAATTTTTTGTCAATATTGTTATCCGCTGCGTATCTTCTTATGGGGATGCAATTTTCCATAAACTGAAAAGATTAGGACTGGAAAGCACATAGTTAATTTTAGATTCGTTCCGAGCTTCACTTGCTTAAAGCTTGTCACTGACTCGCGCAGAAATTACAAACTGTACTCCAGACTATGACCATGACTGTTTGTGTTGTCAGTCTACCAAGCCATACATAGACTTTTATTTTCATGCTAACTGCAATGGTCGAAGACGCCAAGTTGTTAGTTTTTTTAACACCAGTTGTAAGTTTTCAAGAATTTATTTATCTATTCAAGTACTCATGCCTGCATACTCTTCTTTGTTTTAGTTTGAGGAATGAATGCAACTACTGTATTACGTATTCAAGAAAACTTTCATGATATGCCACCAGTTGCCTTATTTTGAGCAGTGGCAATTAGCTAATGGGAATGTTGGAGATTGTTTGGAAATTTCAAGCACCATAGGGCTTCAAGTCCGTGCTTGCAAATATTTTAATAGGAAGAGACAACTTCACCGGAAATTTTTACCAATCTTACTCAAACTCAAATCCTTAGTACTCTAAACCTAACTCCAAACCTAACCTTAAGTCAAACCCAAATCTTGATTCTTGAAAAAAATACGGTAAATGAAAAACGCGAGGATATGTTTGAGTTTTGTTTTTTTATCGATCAGTGTTAGAGCATCTTTTACTGAAACGGTAGACGTGAGTTCAATTCCCGGTCGGTCAAAACAAAGACGAAAAAAAAGGTATTCACAGCTTTCTTGTTTGACGATCACCATTGAAAAAGAACAGTGTAAAACCTTCACCGCGAGTGGTAGACAGATGGCAGCTTGACTCGAAGACCGAAAATCTGCTGGCCAATGCAACTTGGTAAATAAAATGCAATTAAATTTTAATGATGCTTCTTTTTTTTGTTGCTGTTTAATTTGATTCCTGGAAAATACAATTAGAAAATAAACGAGAATTTGGTTGATTCATTAAAAAGTTTGGACAAAGCATAGTGCGGCTGTCTAACCACACTACCGCTTAGCACCTTTTTTGGTCCCTTTTGCTAGTCATTTGTCAGACTAGTCCACCACAACGGATAGACTGCTCGGCCCCGATGAAAATATGCCTAAACAATGGAAAAGAACACAACGACACATTGCCGGTTCGGGAATCGAATCGAGAGTCAGCAACCTTTCGATCACTAACCAAATCTACCATCACCGCCGCACGAGACCGTGATGAAGTCTAAAGAAACTATCGCAAATATAGAATTTAAACTGATAGTCTCAAGACCACGCAGCAATCAGCGAGAATAAATTGACATATATATTTCGCCTATAAAGGCATCTTCATTGTCTAATTCAAATAGAATCAAATCTGAAGATGCCTTTAAAGGCGAAATATATATATATCAATTTATTCTCGCTGATTGCTGTGTGGTCTTTGGACTATCAGTTTAAATTAGCACGTAGAACAGCAATCCGAGAATTAGCTTAGATGTACAGTGAAAGGAGATCCTCGCAACAAAACAGTAAAATATAGAATTTGTAAGATTTAATTAACAATTAGCCAAAGAGCAAATAATGATTATATTTTGGAACCGAAAAGTGCCATCATCCGTCTTATTCAAAAATATTTTACTTAAATAACTCTGAGGTGAACTCCATTTTCGGTGCCGAAAATGATTTCTTTTTAATTTTGGCTGATTGTTTATCAATTAAATCGTACTTGCTGACGGAAATGACTGCCAACAATCGCCATTTGAGAAGTATCTAGGAGAGATTCTCCGAAGAACTCAAGTTTCCTATGAATCGTGAATATAGATCTTGCAGCCGTCGAAATATGTTAATATTTTACATTCAAAACCAGATTATTGTTAGTGATGAGTAAATTATTAAAGTTTGGATTCGCAAAAAAGCCGCATATCTATAGACTGTGTTGGTTAAAATGCCACGACAAAGGTAAACCAATATAATTTTTGTTTGCCAAGCTACTGTACCATCACCAACGAACACTACAGAACAGGGTTGCCACAGAAACTGCAAAATTAAAATCCAGGACTTTTTTAGGTCATTTTCCAGAACTGCTTGTGGTGTTTTTTACAGAACTTACAGGGCTGCCACAGAAACTGCAAAATTAAAATCCAGGACTTTTTAGGTCATTTTCCAGAACTGCTTGTGGTGTCTTTTACAGACCTTAAAATTTAAATTCCACTATTACTCTTTCAAACAGCTACTGTTTTGTACTTGCTATTGAAGAAAAATTTCGATGTAAAGCGTTTGCATTACTAGTAGCCTACTGAATGTCAGCCAAATGCATAGCCAGAAATCTGCAATGAAAGGACGGTGTATCGGTGGTGTAGGAGCGGAGCCCCCTGCCGCTGGAGGTCATTAGGGGTCTGGGGCAAAGTGTTTAAAGATGTTACAATCTTTTGCAATAATTAACTTAATTTTTGGCCTATTTTGGTAAAAATTAATGCCTTTAAAACGTGGCATAGAAATTAGCACAGCTAAAATATGAGTAAACTGGTTGCGTAAATGGGCTATGGCTACTGGTAAAACTTCAGTCCTAGCTTTATTTCCAGCCAGTAAATCATAAAATTTTATTGTTTGAAAAAACTCACTAATATTAATCTAATTCGTCGGTATTTTATAGATAAAGATAATTTGGAAGGAGGGGCTAATAAAACAAGAATTAACTGGATTAAATACTGAATAGCCCTTATCCCTAAAATTTTTTATTTTTATAAAGCCTATGCTGAGCTTTTTACATTAAGCAATCGAATTGATTGCTTATTTTTAGCAATTTTTTAGATAACAGTTAGTGATTTTACTTTTAGACAAATATCAGCCACTACTCCTGAACAAATGTTCAAAAATGGCTTTAAATTACGTTTGAGTCTACCATGCTGCAAAAAACTGCCCGAGAAGCAGTACGAAAAAAGTCGTATTTTCCTTATTCTGCATTTTGGCCAACAGACCAATGGGGGGCCTACCGCCCCCAACGCTACTGCAAAGCTTACTAGCAGTAAAAAAGAATCGCATTGCAATAAATTACTCTCCATGAATCCACTCTTCGTAATAATATTCAATAATTTATACATACTGCTCTGCAAAGTGCCAATTATTGGCATTTTAACAATAAAACTTTTTAAAGCACCTTCAAAATGCAGATTATTTCAGTAGCGGCGATGGCACAATTACAAAGTACCAGTTATTGAAAAAAATAAACTTAACAATGCTGTTCCGGTAAATTTTCCGGTAGGGTCTACTGATTCAATAAAAGACGTTTAATTCAGTACTAAATCAACATGTTCTAGCATGAATCAAATTACTCATATCTAAAAGTTTAAAACCTTAGACTTCGGCCAACAAGAGCAAAACTATCCCTAAGAGAAATAATAGCAGCCGTATTTCGGTAACGGTTCGAAAATTTATTGGCTCATCTACGGTAAAGAGCGAATCAATCATGTAAATGCGGTCCAAAATTAAACCAAAACACTGTACACTGCACTTTGAGTCAAAAATTTTCTTCCAAAAACTGTGTGTGTTAAATTTTAGTTGTGTTCAAATGAATTTTCACAAAAAATCTGCCACTAAGGCAAATCAGAAATTGTGTCCAGGTTTTGATTGTGCCAAAAAAAATTAACTGCTTAATACCCTCTGGTGGCACTACCAAAAACTTGAAAAAAGACCAAACATCTTACTGATTTTGGGTTAAAGAGCAATTGCCTACGAGTGTTTTAACTAAGCTTTGAGGCCTTTCACGTAACTTTGCCAATGCGAAATCGATGTTCGGCTTGAAGTAGCAGATCAAAAATGGGTTAACATAACGTCACCAAAGCACACCTACTTACATGCATTAAAATATAAATAAATCAAAAACTACGCAACTTAAAACGATCATACTATAATGCTCCATGTAAATCTACTACTGCAAATAAAACAAGAACGCGACAGTATTTTGAAACGCCACTTTAAGTATGGCTACAATGTTGCTTTTCAACGCCAAACCTGAAGCGGCGAACTACGACAAACAGCATTTGAACCTATAAGCTAATTAAACAGTCGCTAGAAATGGAGCTAGGTTTAAAAACTAAGTATTGTGTCTTAATTTCGCAGCACTGGAAATAGAATGAAGCTTTCCGACTTGAAACTGAATTAGCAAGTTTTGGAGCATTCATAAGCGTGAAAAAATTTACGTGATCGCAAGCAGCAAATAAGAGAGTTACCAGCACTAATGGCTCTGTCTACTTCAAAAGCGAAAAAAAAAATCATAAACCCAATCTCTTCGAGCCATCTTTTTTCTTAATACGTTTTCAAGTGTTTTACTTATTCACACGCCCACAATAAGCTATCGTCTTAAAAAATCAGGCAGATTAAGTTTTCCATAACTGCTAAGGAACAAGGAAGATGATAAACACAATTGTTACACTTCTTACGTCTCCTTTTGGGGCTCATTTCAGCTTCGTTTTCGAAAAAGAAATCAAAATAGAAAAAACGGTGCCAAAAAGTGGGACATGTGAAAAAGGGCAAAAATGACTAGATACTTTCACATTGTGATGTCAAAACAGTACAATAATAAAACAAAATTTTAACTGCATTTACATTTAGTAAATCAAGTTAGAAAGCGGATTTGACATGCTTTCCTATTTGCTTCGTATATTAAGCTTCAGCCTGTTATCCAAGCAGTTAAAGCAATCTTCCACTAGCACCGCTTAAGAAATGTCTAATCTTTACAATTAGTCTGATTTCGAAAAAGGAGGAAAAACATAACGTGTAAGTCATAGGTGGGCAAGTTAATGCAAAACGTTAGCTTCGTTAACCACTAGTCCGTTAACAAACTTCACCCCTCCGTTAACGTTAATCCGTTATTTTCAGCTTTAATTAACGGAAGTTAATAAAGTCCGTTAATCCGTTAACATTTTTCGTGTAATTTACATTTCGTTTTATTCACTCGCTTCTAGAACACGTATTGACCACTGTTGAGCTGATTGCAAGGAAATATTTATTGCTATGGTGGTCTTTTTGTGTTTTGGAAGTTACATTTTACAGTCTAATCTAATTTCAAGATAAAAATAAGTTCAAATGCACAACGAAGCTGCGATCGAAAAATCTTTGGAAATTGTGAACAGCGTTAATTTATAGACCTATGAGGCTAAGAGGCTGCAGGTTATTATTTGTCACAAAAAAGAGCTCCTTTCTTCGCTTTCTTCTATAAAACTCGTGCTAATACGCAACAAGTGTTTTCAGTGCAAACTGGTTTGTACCGATCCGATGAATGAATGGTGCAAGATATTAACGATAAAAACCTTAACGGAAGTTAACAGAACTTAACGGAAGTTACTTTAGTCCGTTAACAGGACTTAACGGAAGTTAATTCAGTCCGTTAGGATGAAAAAACTTTTTAACGGATTAACGAGTTAATGAAAAAGTTAGCTTCGTTATTAACGGATTAACGATTAACGGACTTGTGCCCACCTATGGTGTAAGTTTGAGTTGAACAGCTAACTACAGTATTTAATACGTACGTGAGAAAAACGCAGCATTACAAGTTCCTTGCTAACCAACACGGCAAAGTCGCTAAAGAGATACTGTTTGAAATTGGCTTTATTAAAGAAATGAGAACAACTTGAGGTAATAAAGAGGTGCCCCAAACTTTGTTCAACTATTCCCCTTAAAAATCCGAGAAAATAGATTTAATCCGATTGACTCCGTATCATCGGCAACCCTGCGTTTCGAAACTTCGTGACATCAGAAATTTATGATTTTGCAAAATTTCTTACAGAACAAGCAACGCGATGATAGATCATCGAACATCTCGTTGCTTATTCTGCATGAAATTTTACAAAGTCATAAATTTCTGATGTCACAAAATTTCAAAACGTAGGGTTACCAATGGAACGGAGTCAAATGGATTAAATCTATTTTCGAGGATAAAGGGAATAGTGAAACAAGGTTTAGGGCATCTCTTTTTTACCTCAAGCAGTTGTCATTTCTCCAGTAAAATCGATCTGCAAGCAATATCTCTTTAAATAATCTTTGGAAGATGAAGTTTACGAGTCGCATTTTTAAGAGAGACCTTGAGTTGACGAGAAGGGTAAAAATTTTAAGGAATAATAAGCAATTAACGGACTTGAATGAAACAAAGAAAATTTGAAGTTCAACTTTCACAAGTATGACTTTTTTGGCCAAGAAAAGATTAATTTTATCATTTTATTCAAGTCAGATTGGAGGTCAAGATCTCTCTTGCGCAACAAATTAGTGTTCCAGTCTTAACTATGAAGCAAAGTTTCTAGTTAAGAAGCGATACAACATTACAACGCGATAGCCAATACTTTTGGCGCTGGAAATGTCAGTTCAAAAAGTTGTGGAAGATTTACATTAAAAGAACGGCGTTTTGTGGCAACCACATCTGAATCACACTTAACCCGAACTTAATCCCAACTCAAATTCGATTTCGGAGACACTTAGCAAACTATACGAGTACTAACTAAATCCTAACAGCATAAATCTTAAAAAGGAACAAGTGAAGCCAGTAGTTTCATTAAAAGTCGGCTGCAAGCAAGGACGTAATCACAAAGCGCCACCCACAGCCAACAGACGTCTATAACTTATGTAGTTCTTTCGCAGTCCTTTCAAATAAACAGCAATTAAACTAATAATAAATTTGTGAAAACGCTTTAAAAACAGGAGAAAATAAGAAAAGTTGGCGTTCTTTAAAGTGAACAAAGTCAAATGTCTACTAGAGTAAACGATCGTCTGACAATTTTCCATCCAACTTCAAATCTTTTCAAAACAGCATTGCACTTAATCTATCTTCACGTAAGTGTAGATCTTGTTAACAAATAGACTGGTACCAACGTACCCTAGAGCACCTGAAATCATATACGTCATTAAACCTTTGACATTTTGACAATAGATACTGTGGGTTGCGATGGAACATTTACTAGTTCGAAGTCGTGGTTTCGAAGAATCGCTTTAAAATTTGTTGTTGTTGTCACAGGACAGCGTCAGACGCTAACTGTTGGACGATCAGCACACTTTTCATTGCGATTACTACTTCGTACTTGGAGGAATCCACTCTTGATACCAAGTTTTCAATGATTCAATTTTTCCGTGGATTTCTACCGATTCTTGTCCATTGAGCTTGCTGCTGTCCGAAGCCACCGAGCAGAGATAATCATCGTAAAGGACGAAACAACGTTACCAGGGTGCGAGTTGAACCCATACCATATTGAACACTTAAACAGTAAAAACACCTAAAGGCGACCATCTTGTCGAGCTCAAGTGAAAGTTTGACCCGCCATTTTGACCCACCCACATCCGAGAAGGAGGTCCACTACCACGTTGAGGGGGCGAGACGCATGTACAACAAGTTAAAATCCAAGTACAAATCCAATTTATTGGAAATTATTTTACGGGAAGTTAAAATCCAATTCAACAGCACATCAGCAGTACGGTGTAGGTACAGTAAAAACAAGCATAATGAAAGACAAAGTAGTGACTAATTACATAGGACTTACCGCACATTAAGCCAAGGCAAATACTGAACACAGCCATATATCCAAAATAGTACGTTGTTTGAAATAAACCGTACATTCTAAAATCAACATTTGAGAATTATTTGTTGAAGGATATTAATTCTATTTTACACGGACAAAAGAGGGGAAGGGGGGGGGGGGAATACCAATCTCTCACTTTTTTTGTGAAATTCCTTAAAAAAAACTTTTTTCTTCAAATCCACTAGACCAATAACCCCCCAAAATTTGAAGGGTTAGGAGGTACTTGTCCAATTTATTTGCCAAACCAACTTCATTAAAATTTGGGAATTTTTGCTTCATATTTATCGCAAATGACGTTACAGGTTAGACTACGAAATTAAGTAGAGATATTTTTGCCAACCAAACCCATACAAAAATGCGTTGATCAAATAACCAGAGTGAAATAGTGTTAGCTATTTTAGCTCTAGCTGCCTAAATTACTCACCTAGTCTTAAAGAAGAAATAATAAAAGGAATATAAGTAGACGTAGACAGATGTCGAACTAGCAGCAAGAAAACTGGTCCATTGCCTAAAAAAGTTGTAACGGCAAGTTGAAACTAAACACATTTTAATTTAATATTGATTAAAATTGCAATATGGCAAATACAAAAATTGAAAAAAACTGCATTGCCTTTAGGTTCATCGAAGAGACACTTATTTTTAAAAAATATTAAGGACAATGTACAGAAGAATTAACAAGCTACAGACAGTATACAGAGTCTTAAAGGTACAGTCAAAACTATGATTAACAGCCTAAGACATACTGTTTCAGAATCAAGTCTCCATTATATTCTTCGTTAGCATCGCTAGAACTACAGGTATGAACAAGAGCATAGGAAAGCAAAGTTATGCAAATTAACCAAACCAAAGAGAAATTATTAAAACCTTCCACTAATTACAAACAATATTATATTATGATTAACATCTATTAAGTAACTTCTTAAAATTCGGCACTTGGGGCAGTATCACAAGAGCGAATTTGAACCCAAGCCAGGCTTGATCGCAAACCTAAAAAATTCTAAGGCGATATTAATAAAAATATGCGGTTTGTACGCATGGGACTTCAGTAGTAAATCAAATTCAGTATTAAAAACCTTAAGTTTGGATAAAATCACTCTTTAAAACTTACTAGCACTTTAAATTTTCATTTAAGTCAAACTTGGGTTAAGTACATAAATACGACCCTAGGATTCAGACGACTAGTGCCATTTAGAAGACCAGCGCCGTAAAAACTAAAATAGACCAAGTTTTGTGTGCCAATTTTGCATCATAGACCTACAGTACTTATTCATGGTTCCATTCGAAATAGAAAACGCATTCATTACAAAAATAAATCGAACTAATTTCCTACCATCTATAATCTTCAGCATTGAGCAGAAAATAAGTGCAGACGATGGTGACGCAGATGGTAACGATTGCCAGTATGACAATAACCAGAAGCGTGAAACCATATACGTAATAGATCTTGTAGGCCCAGAAAGATGTGAAAATAAAATACCTAAACCCGTAGAAATCGTTACAATATCAATCTTTATTGCACTACTCGTCCGTTGTAGCGTGTAACGAGTTGGCAGCAACCACTAAGCTTGAGCTGGGTAGCTTCTTACAATGGGATGTTGCAACGGCAGCTAGCCTTTAGGAAGTGGTAACTGGTAAACTTAAAGATTGATTAGACCTGTATGGGGATTAGGCCTGAGACCTTTAGTTATAACTAGAAAAGACTCGATCAATGTAATCAAATGATTCAATATTGCGACGTTTGCGGGCCAGAGTTTTAATGTTTAATAGTTTGCGTGCTTTCTGGTCTAAAGGCTACCAGCGCGGAAGCCTTGAAAAAAGCCACCAGAACAGCGACTACCCAAATCAACAAAGGCGAAAAAATTGTCCTCTCACAGGATTCGAACCTGCAGCCTATGAATTACCGGTCCACTGCTCTACTAATTTAAGTTTCGAATTCTGTGTGTGGAGAACTTTTTCGCAATACTTGTTTTAAATAGTCGCTGTTCTGGTGGCTCTTTCCTAAGCATCCGCGCTGGTAGCCTTTAGGCCAGATAGCACGCAAAACGATTAAACAAATAACTCATGTTCATGCTCTATTTTCTGCAACGGAAACCTGAATTTATCCCGACCAATTGTCAACTTTTCCTTTCACATCTCCAATTCTCCAAGGTTTTTTTTGTTTCATTTTTTTCATAATTATATACTCCCAAATTCTTCTTGACTTCCTATCGCTCAGTGGATATTTAGCGGGCTGGCCTTAAGCTTCTTTTGTTATTGTTTGGTACAAATATCGCTACATCTGTTTGCATTCGGAGTTCCGTTATTGACTGCTCGTATATCGATCTCGCTAAAACTGGTCATGAACATGATGATAGCAATTATAATATATAGTCAGCTGCAAGATCAACAAAACTTCGATGGGTCATATTTCCACCGGACTCGACGATATTCAGCAATCGCACGCGGGAAGTACAAACTTGGTCAATTTATGGGATTAGAGAGCTGAAATAATATTACTATATCATCGTTATTTTGTTCTAAAGTGAGTTTTCCCATCACAGGACACCGCTTATAACATTACACTTGCCTTAGTTGGCTACATGTCTCCTACCCAGTCCCAGATATCTATATGGGAAAATCGTTAAAATTTCAAAGAAGTTAACCTTAAAAGGGGTGAAGCATCCAGCTCGAGTTATGTGCAAAAGATAAAGAATAATGTAAAACTTATCTTCATCACATTTCAGCTTTCAACGACATATTGTTTCTGAGATATTTCAAAGTCAGATCTCTTCAACAGTGTAGCCAGTTAAAATTCTAGTTTTTCTACAATAATGTTTTAGGTGTTTTTCACAACTAGTTTGAAAGCCCCTGAATGCAAGACTTCAGCTTGAATTAGTGTAACAACAACAATACTTTTACAAGTTAGATAGGATAGCCCAATTCCTGGGAAATTAGGTTTTAACTGGCAGCAGAGCTTGGAAGATCAAACATTTCGAAATGTAATTTTTCAGAAACAATAGGTCGTAGAACGCTGAAATTTGGAAAAGATATGTTTCAGATTATTCTTTAACTTTTGCTCATAATCCCAGCTGGATGCTTTACTCCCTGCAACGTCAAAACTTACATTTCTATAAAAATAGATCCAAAGGGTAAGATTCCACCCAAACAAGCTATCACCCCAGGTTCCATAAACCATCGTTTGCTGGGGATGGGGCGCGGTACGGCGTTCACCCTGCAAGGCGGATTAGATTTCCCAGATAGATTTCGGCCCAAGATGGTCCCAATTAGATTGAGAGGGAGTATCACGAATAGAATGATACAAAGCATAGCGATCTAAAAAAAAATTTCATAGATTAAAAGAAAATGAGATCAGAAAAAAAAGTCTGCAATGAGCCAATTACGCAATGGTTTGAAACTTTCTGCCTAGTCTAAAATAGAAAAAAAATCAGTAAACACTTCCAAAACAATGCCTGCAACAATAACTTTTACAAGTTTCATTTTTTACAGGTATTTTGCTGATTTTAATCTTTTAATCAACTATGAACAAACGTCACCGAACTCTTTATCGTGATCCTGGCAAAAACACTTACAAGTCAAAACAAATAAAAACAAGCAAATATAGAGTGTTAAAGGAGGTAAAACCTTTCCAACACAGCTCACTAAATGCTAGCACAAAGATTTCCGAAAATAGAAGGCTGTCAATTGTATTATTCAATTTATCTCTCACCATTGTTCCGAACGGAATTGCTCGCGAAGCGTGGTAATACATTGCAATAAAGTTGATGAAAAAAGCAGTGCCTGATACGAGAGCTGGAAGCAGTAGAGCGCCGACTACCATCTGCCTAATCCACTGCCGACCTGCAAAAAACACTTTGTGTTTTCTTATGTTCTTTTTACGTTTAGCTGTCCTATGTGAAACATACAGCGAAACAGATAAAATTAAAAATTACTGATTGAATCTTGTGTAATGTGACAAGAACTGCACATATTTTAAAGCTTCAATTGACTAGCGGATATTACTTAATAGCGATGTCCCATTCTTCCTTCAGTCATTGAGAAACGATGACGAAAAGCTACGACGACTTCTACTGCCCTATTGCTCCAAGGGACCAGAGATACAGACACTCACTGTACGTTGAATAACACCGTTATTGGCCTTTGATAGCAATACTTAATGTCTCCGCTGGGCAATTTACTCTGCTGTGAGTAAAAAACGTTGTCGAAAATATCAAACAATCCGGGATCATTACTAAGACGGTTATGAAAAATGACGGAATAATTGCCGCAAAAATAAGGCTTGCAACAACGAAAACTTCAGCATTAAGTAATAAAATAAACAAGCACATTTGAAAATAAATATAAGGTTTTTTCGATACAAAATTTCAAAAAATGCCTACCTCCCATTCTAGCATACAGAGAGCCTCCCATATAACCATTCACGGGTGTTAGGGCAGCAAAAACGAACACAGCTGTGCTGACAACTGTTCCTCGCCTGTCAAAACAATTATGGGGTTCGTTTCCATTGTTTATGGGTTCATTTTCATTGAACTTGCATTCTCCGGTATGTTTGTTGTTGTTTTTTTAATCAAATTTGTTCACATTTGCACATGCATGTTGCATAAGAAGTTGTTACTTAGATAATTAAGTACGTTTAGAAATCATTAACGTCTGAAACTTTTGAAAATTTTAGGCATTGGGAAATAAATGAGTAATGTGATGAACCTAACCAACCAAGTTTTAGCATTAGTACAAAAAAGAAACGTAGCCACTTTCCAGTACGTTTCGGAAACAGGTTCCAAATTTTCGGTGGTCACAAAAATTTCCATAAGCAAATCAAGATGATTTAAAAAATTTCCAAGAGTCGCTAGAGCGACCAACCAGTTAAAACGAAAAAAGCATCGCGTAAAATATAAAGCAAAACTACACACTCCTGTAATTGTGCTAGTACAGGCACGATAACATTTCTGCACTTCACTAACGTATTTTCCACAGATTGCTTTTAATGCTTATTTCATTCTCTAAGCTGGCCTTATAATTAACTGCCGAGCGCATATACTTAAGTTTAAAACGAGTATCGAACGAAGCCTAAGAGCACTGGTCAATAAACCAGCGAGTACTACAAGATCATCACACACTGCGCTGACGAAAAAACTTGAAACTGGTCCTTCGCCCGCGTAGGACCTATGTTTTTCCTCGGCGTTTTGATAGATGAGCAGTGACACTTTTTAACTATAAAACGGTTAAACCTAGAAAGTTGAATTTTGACTCAACGTAAGAAAAAATAAAAGACTGCAATTAGAGGGCGAAAATCGGCAAAAAGTAGACAAATTTGAACCGGTATATCTCGGCAAGTATCGATATCGAGAAAAAAAAGTTTGTGGTTTTTGAACACACTATCAACCACCTTTCTTTTGGTTATGTTCATCTACCCCAATTTAAATACTTTTTTCTTTCTTTTTGTTCTTTTTTCTTCCCGAGCTATCTACTTTTAAACTGCTAAACGCACAATATTCAAATTTTGGGCGATTGCTAATATCAGAAAGGACTAGGTCTCGCCTGAAATCGGCAGTGCCATATTGTGGGGATCCCCCTCAAACAGGTCTTCCAAAATTCAAACTTTTAAAATGTTGGAGCTAGATGGATCAAATTTTCAGAATAGATAGGCACTAAAAATAAACTACTCCTAACAAAAGTCGGGGGTGCCACACTGGGAGGTCCACCCAAACGGGTCCTTCAAAATTCAAACTTTTTAACCACTTAAGCTAAACACATGAGATTTTTAGGATAAGCAAATAAAAAAAAGATAAAATTTGTAAAAATTTGGGGGTACCAAAGTGGGGTCCACGACAACTGACCGCGACAAACTTACAGCGAACAAACTAAACGCAAACCAAATGATGCCGATCGGCTGAGAAGGGCGATCATAAAAATATTTTACTATCCCCAGAGCCATCTTGCCCAAACCCTCACTTTGTGATGAAATCACTTTGACGAAACCGTTGGTTCAATCAGTTGACTTGTCTCGACCAAAATGGGGCCCCCTACCAAGCAGGTCCGCCAAAATTGAAAATTTTTAACCACTCAAAGAAGACACATGAAAATTTCAGGATAGGTTAATATAGCAAAAAGATAGAATATGACAAAATTTTGGGGTGCCTCAGTAAAGGATCCCCCCAAATGGGTCCTCCAAAATTTGAACTTTTTAACAACTCAAGCTAGACTCTTGAAATTTTTAGTATAGGTTAATATAACAACACAATAGAATATGACAAATTTGGGGGTGCTACAATAAAGGGGTCCCCCCAAATTCGAACTTTTTCAACACTCAAGTAAGACAGATGAAATTTTCAGAAGAGGTATATAAATGAAAGATAAAATTTGAAAAAATTGAGGGTACTACAATGGGGGTTCCCTCCAAACGAGTCCTTAAAAATTCAAAAAATTTAACCACTTACAGTAGACGGATGAAAATTTCAGACAATGTTAATATAACAAAAAGACAGATTATGACAAAATTTTGGGGTGCCACGATGGGGGTTCCCTCAAACGAGTCCCCCAAAATTAAAAAAATTAACAACTCATGCTAGACAGATGAAATTTTCAGGATAGGCAATTAAAAAAAGCATGAAATTTGACAAAAACTTGGGATATCATTTTATTGGAAACCCAAAAATAGCCCTTCAAAATTTGGACTTTTAAGCCAAAATGGCTCGTCCAAATTTAGACTTTTAAGCCACTTGCGTTGGGCAATTAAAATTTTACGGACATTTAAATGAAACATGACAGCTTTTAATGCTACCACATTCACCCCAAATGGAACCTTTAAATTGTTTCACTTCTCAAGCTAAACAAATTTAATTTTCAGAATAGGTTTTATCAAAAAAGATATAACATGACAAAAGTTTGGGGTGCCATGTTTAGGGGAAGCCCCCGAATTAGCCCCAAAAAATTCTCAAAAAATCATACTTGAGATAAACAAATTAATTTTCTAAGATAGCTTAATATAACTTAAAAACAAAACATGACAAAATTTGAGGGTGCCACATTAAGGAAAACTTGCTAAATACGCCACTTAAATTTAACAAATTTTTAATAGACATAAATAACTTTTTACAATAAGTTAAAATTTAAAGGTCTATAAAACGTGACGAAATTTGGGGATGCCATGTTGGAAGAATTGCCTTTGAGATTTTCATGCCTTATGCCAGATGGCTGAAATTCTCAGAATAAGTTGTTATTACCGAAAACTCTAAAAGTCAAACTTTGGGATTCCAGATTGGAAGATTTCCCCGAAAATGGGCCTCCAACATGTAAAGCATTGACGTAATTGAGCTTAATTTGCTTTGATAGATTTGAGCTAGATGGCCGAGTTTTTACGAAACTATCACCTGTGTGGCGTTGAAAAAGCCTCCTTTTTCTTGTGGCTCAAGGTTGAAGGAAAATTTAATTAAGATAGTTTTAGCGCTATATAATGGATTTAATATACCATGTGTTTCAAAATTAGGGGCGCTTTCTACAGCTTACATGAAAATTTATGAACTTTTCTTCATTAGACTAGTTTGAAGTTCATTAACGTAAGTTTCAACTATGCTATTTTTTATTTCAAATTTCTCCCATAAATATACCCCTCGAGAATGCAGGCTATGAGGCAAACACGTGAAAGCTCCCTAAATACAGAGGAATTCGGTTAATAAATCCACCTCGGGACAGCCGGTTTTGGATTTAATACGCGGCGGCTTTAATAAACGGCGTTTTCTAAAATGCACAAGACGATTCCGTTCCAAGCAAATTGGATGTACATTGGATGTAATAAGCGGCTGGATTTATTAACCGTGAATTTATTAACCGAATTCCACTGTATTAACGATTTAGTAAAAACCTAGATCAATAAATACCGGTTTTAAATTTCTATAATTGTAGTGCTTTCTTTATTTTAGTTTATGCTGTAGAGGGGTGTGGCTTTAATTTCGAAACACCCTATAGTGTACAGTATCCAATACGCTGAACTGCAATGCGACAGAGCGTTCTCAGAATCATACATGGCTTGAATTTAGTTGATGGCTTGAATTTGGTTTGGTTGATGTAATGAAACTTTGCTCGTGAGTCGCTGGAATTTTAAAGATCGCTTTATGTTATTTCAAATGGAGTGAAAAACTGTTTAGAATTCGTAAAAAGTGCTGAGTTTCAGCGTTGTATTGTAAACTGTTACGTGAGCGTTTTGATTGACGTTACTCGATTATTTTTTATAACTTCGAGAGATTTAAATTTTGAACTGGAATAACACAAAGCTGTTAAAGTTAGTGAAACAAAATTTGAAAGGGGTTGAATTATCAATCTGTCGGTCAACGATCACATCTTTAACAAATTCATTCAAAGCAATTGCGTAATAATTCCAAAGCTTAGTAAAGTTCAGCAAAGTTAAATAATGCCGCGAAGTCCCCGTATGTCGCATGCGATGCCACATTCTAATCCTCTGCCCAAATTAATTGCGCTGGCTAATATTAGTTCACAGATTATGCATGATGCGATAGTCAAGATATTGCATTTTCAACCAAGCTACGTCACTAGAAACTGCGTCAATTTGCTAATTACAATTATTTTCAGTTGAAAGAATACAAAAATTTCATTTCGATAACATACATTTTAAAACAAAGTTTAGCTTTACTGCAAAAAGCGCTGTCATACCATCGCATGGCACAGTGAGTTCTCCAAAAATAAAAATTACTATTTAAGACTGAGTTTCCGAGTTTGAATAAACACTACAGTGCAGTAGTTTATGTATATCTAAAACGTACTAGTTTGCTGAATACAGCTGGTTTTAAAATATATCTTGAATCTAATACTACTATATTCTGAAAAAAATTACTAAAAAATACTTTGGTTGGCACCAACACCCATAATCTAAACGTAAGAACGTTCTAATTGAAATAATTATGTTATAGGACCAATTGTACCGATGGTTTAAAAACGATTAACTTGAATCGTGGATAAGAACAATATCGGGAGGAAAATAACATAAAATGTCGGGATAAATTGCCACAAGAGAAATCGCGCGATTACTTAGTTTCATAGGTTAAGACTATCATGCATTAAAAGAGCATTCAGGGCGTTTTAATTTCGAAAATTTTACTGGAAACCAAGGTGAAACAAATTTGGCAATTTTGAAAAAAAATTTTGCATCAATTTTGATTCTCTTTGGCCAAGAAATCATAAGATAATCGCAATTCTTTTTCCTCTTAGACGAGGGAAAAACGCTTTACGAACATCACCAAACTCAACGGAAATGTGTCAAAACCGTTCCAAATGACTGACTAAAGCTGCTGGCGAGGCAGTGGCTTCGTAGGTACGTGCTGATAACCGTAGCAAATCTAACGAAAAATGCTAAGTTAGACTTTTGGCTCTGGCGTTTCTTTTGCATATACATTGACTTGCTTTAGGAGTATCGAAGTAGCTAGCCTCAATCTTGAAACATCTACAATGCTTTGCGTTGCAGAAGTTTACTATTGCAATAGGTGAAAAACTAACTGGCCTTCTGACCTTTAGGACTAAACTGATTGGCCAATAATTGCATAAAACTCACTGACTTACTAAAAGCTGGAACCTTAGTCAAGTTCTAGTCCGTAACGATGCTTTAGTCAACATACAATCATTTCTTCGGATAGGTTATCTATATTCTATGGTAAGCAATAGCCAAATAGGCTAGGCTGCTTCGCATAAAGCATTAAAGCTTTATCTTGAGTCTGAATACTTTGCTAGCTCTTGTAGCGAAAACGCTCAAAGAAAACATATAACCTCACTGAATTTAAACAGCAGTTGTTCCACTAATTCATTTACTTATACCTTCAACGCTTACCTATGCTCCTAAAAAGCCCGGTACTTAGCAAGAGTAGAAATAGGAGAAATTTACAAAACTGATTTATTGCGCAATCTGCTTGAAGCAAGATGGCCGAAATTTGGCTTCTAAGTGGAAAACATGATTTTTTTCCCCGAAGACTTTCTTAACCTGATGACTTGCAAGAATCACAAGGGGGTCATGCTGGTTAACTTATTTTTTAAGATTCTTTCTCTGTTTTCAAAATAAGAATGAATGCCCTTTTAAATACTGAATGCAAGGTCTTGTTCTGAAGTGATTACTATGCTCTCTCTCTAACACAAAGCACAGCAACATTACCTGTAGGCGAAAACTAAGTACCATAAGAAGTAAGTCCGGTTGGTCTTTAAAATCAAAAAGTGGGTACACTCGGTTAACGGTTTGCATCAACTCAAATCTTTTAATATACTTGCTGTATTACGCCCAAGCGCGTAACGAGTTGGCGGGACCTATCTCCACATCATTGCACCCGGGCAACACAGCTTCTTTCGAAGAAATGTCGCTGTGGTGGGGAGCCGTTGCCAACACCGTGTCCGATTTGACCAGCGCTTAGTCAGACCTCCTGCTCCAGAGACTAACGCGTTAACGCTCGACCAACTGGCCGGTATGAGTTTGAATCATTTCAGCCATTTTAAATGTTGCTCTTAAAACTTCACCACCAGAATTAGTTTTGCCATCTCACTAGCCTGCTTCGTTTTATGCCGGTTGTTTAAAGGTGGGAAAAATAGCAATAAAAGTGTTAATTCGTACACCAACTTTGAACTGCAGTTGTAACAAAATCCTTGCAAAAAAATAAATCTTCTACAAAAAGTATATCCAAACCGTTAAATCAGATTAGGTGCGCTAGAAAACGGCGAATTTGCTAATTCCAGGTAAAAACAAAAACAAATTTATAATTAATTCTTTTAAACCATTTGAATCAACGTACTTCATCACCAGCAATCTAAGAACAGTAAAATCAATAAGTGCTGAAACATACATACATACTTACGCCTACAAGAACGTATGAATCAGCACTTATTGATGTTATTGCTGTTAGAGTACTGATGATGAACTGCGTTAGTTCGTAGGTTCAAAATGAAAATTAATTTTAAGGCTGTTTTGTTTCATGAAACGTTTTAGAATCAGGTTTATCGTCTTTAAAATTGCTTACTCGGTATACAGATCTCCAGCCATAACAATTAGAACAACAGCAAGAGAAGCGGCAAGAATATGAGAGCCTGATCCAATCAAGGAAGAAAAAAGTAAGCGATGTGGAGCAGGGCGGAATACATCCCCGTGGATTTGCTTCCAACCGTACTCATCGCCTAAATCTCGCTCCTGAAAATTTTGCATGAATAAATTAGGTGGAATAGTAAGGGATGAATGAACTTTGCATCTTACAGCTTGTGAGGCCACCCTTAAAATCTAGCCAAAAGCGCTGCTGGGATTCGTCAGGAAAGGCAAAACTGCAAACCAGTTCCCTTTTTGTACCTTACAACTAGACCCCTATATGTTAATAAATCTTTTTTTTTTGTTCTTGTAAAACTGAGGATGCAATCTTTTTTTATTGCTTTTTTTAACTAGGAAAGACTGTAAGTTTAACTAGGAAAAAAAACAAATAACTATCGATAGAGCTCGGGCAAAGGCAGGGAAACCTACAAGCAATATTCATTAATGGGAAACTAGCACCACTCATTACGATCTAAGCGCTTATGCGGTGAATTACATGCAATGACACTTTGGGACCACACTATTCCCACCAAAATCTAAAAAAACAACATAACTGTACGAAGTTTTCAATCAATTCAATCAACGGTGCAACGAGATATCGAAAAAATCTTTCTTTAATCACCATAGGTCATTGAAGTGAAGTAAAAAAAAATTAACTAAATCTCAATGCCTACCTGACTTGCTGATTACCTATCCGCAACATTTAGGGACTATACGTAGAAAAAACACTGAAATCACAATAAACTAAACAGCTCAAATATTTCCTATTAAAAAATTATTTTTGCGTGCTTACCATGTCATCCAAATCTTCATCTTTGCTATAGCGAGCGTAATCTTTTCTTAAGGTTCGCATCAAAATCATTGAAACTAAGCCGACGAGAAAAATAACCATCATGAATGAATTGAATATCGAAAACCAATGAATCTAAATACATTGCATCAACATTTTCAGTAAACTTTTTAACTATGAGGCGCATCTTAAAATGTTTGGCATTTAAGAAGAGGAAATTTATGATTTTTAAACATTTGCACAATGCAACACTTGCCGGAAAAACTATAATTGATAAAACACTTACTCTGTGCTGGAAAAACTTTGGATCAAGATATTTTTCATAACGGTCTCGAAATTCTATATCAGAAGTCTTCCATTCAACCTAGTAAACAAAATTCGTTAATCCCTACCATATCACTAACTTAGCAAAGCCAAAAACCTCAAAAATAGAATTTACTTCTATGCGAATCAAGTTTTACAAATAAAATAGGTTCTGCATCAGTTGGTTTGAATACGCAATAAACTATTTTACTCGTGCAAAGTCAGTTAAAATTTTGATTGTTTCTTCCAATTGGACAATCGCAAATAACAACTAGAATGTGACATCGCAAGCGATATCCGGGGACTTCGCAAAAGTATCTCAGTTCAGTAACATTAATTCTTTAGTTCAGAACGGTGAATAAAATATGACTAATTGTAGGTTCCACAATTGGGGAGTCCTTCTCCAATTACAACATTACTGAATTAATAAATTACTGAATAAAAATACAACATTACTGAACTAAAGAACTTCACAATTGCGTTAAGCGTTATTCATGGTTGTAGATAGTCAGATCTGAAATACATCGCTTTCGAATTTCATAATGTCCCATTAACTTGATCAGGTTAGTGGTTAACGGCTTTCAAAATTTAAATGTCGAGAAAAGGAGTCGATATAATGTCAATCAAAATTTTACAACTCTGCTTAGTTCTCATTTCAACTTTTAAGGAGTTTGTTGAATATTCACTAAGCAGCGCAGCTCAACTGTTTAAATTGCTGTTACAAACAAAACCCTCGCACAAACAAACACTTCGACAACAACCTTTTGCTCCAATTAAACCAACAAAAATGACAGGAACAAAATTTTTTGATCGGAAACTGCCGATATGATTTTTGGATTTTGTAACACATTATTTGAACCAGAAATTTGACACACCATCCTAAATATCAAACTTATAGCCTCAACTAGCCACTGCAATATTTTTTTAAGAAGAATTTCATATAAGCACGTGTATGAACAGTTCTACTGATTTTTCCCAAAATTTAAAAACTAAATCAAAACAATGCCTACCTTAGCAATTAGCATGGAAAAAGATATGCACACAAACATAGTTTGGAAAAAAAAAATCAAATTCTGATAAATTTATGCGTGATATTGCAGAGACTAACTTTACAATAACTTCACATCGAAAACTTATATTCATTTACTCAACTCTGTGCTTTCCAAAACCTTACGAGTAATGTTTACTGTCAAACAATTATTTACCAAAAATTATCTATTTTCTGCACACTGCGCTCTTTTTAGATCATTTTAACAGCTTTGAGGTAATTTGCTCTCAAAGTTTAAAGGTCTCAAAAAGTTATCAAAATAATCAAGTAACGTCAATCAAAAAGCTATTAGGAGTTCCTAACAGTTTTTCACTTTATTATGAAATATCATTGAGTGATCTTCAAAATTCCAGCGACTTTATTACACGACCTTTAACATTACTCGACTTTATCAGCCAAACCTAACACTAAACACGGCCAGAAACAAGCACGCATTTTACAGCTATTCCTATTCTGAGAACGCTATTTAGATGTGCGACCCAACAGCTAACATATTGGATATTGTTCGTACAGTATATGGTATTACATCCATTATTCAGCACGAAAGCTTTCTTAATAAACTTTGAAGAGCAAGGAAATTTTTTCAACGTCACAAGAGATAGTTTAGTAAAAAAACTTGGCCATCCAGCTTAAATTTAACAAAGCCATTAAGCTCAGGTCCTTCAACGTCTTAAATGTTGGAGTAATCCCATAAGTTTGACTCTTCTACTTTTCTGTGCTACCAATTCATTGTGAGAATTCATCTTATAGTTTGAAGGTCCATTTAAGGGTTAATTGTCCAACATAGCATTCCAAAGTTTGGTATGTGTTTTTGTTTTCTTATATTATCCCACCGCCACCGGTACTCTAAAAATTTGATATGTCTAGCTGGAGTACTTCGTAATAAAGATTTAAAAAATTTTTGGGGCCCATTTAGCATGGTCTCTTCAACGTGGCCAACCAAATTTTGTTATCTTTATTCTTCGATTCATATTAACCTATCCAATAGATTTAATTTGTTTATCTTTTGTAGTTAATGGGAGGAGGTGTTTAAATAATTGGAGGACCCATATCGTATGATTTAAGACCCATAATTACTGATGAGCCCAGAGATTGGGCGAAACAGCTGTCTGAGGCATGTTATTGAAAATTATTTTGAATTGAACTATTATAATTATCTGTAGTAATACCGTGATTACTTAATATTTTTGAAAAAAAGTGTTATGATCTGATTAATTTGCGATTCCTTGCCTTTCTACACTCATGTTCATACCTTTAGTCCTAGGTATACTGATGAGGAATAAAAGACGAATGTTGATTCCAAAACACAATGTCCTAGGCTGTTAATCAAAGGTTTGATTGTGCCTGTAAGACTCTGGATACTGTCTATATCATATAGTACGAGATCCTCAAATATTTTCATATTTTATTTCTAGCTATCTTGAAAATTTGATTTGTCTAGCTTGAATGGTTAAAAATTTTGAAAGACTTGTTGGAGAAGGACTCCCCAATTGTGGAACCTACAATTAGTCATATTTTATTCACCGTTCTCATTTTATTTCTTTTATCTTTACCTATGCTGAAATTTTCATGTGTCTGCTTGAATACTTGAGTTTGAATTTTTAAGGACCCAATTGAGAGACCCTCCATTTTGGTGCCCCAAATTTAGTCAAATGTTATCTTTCCTTCCTAATTGCCTATTCCTAAAATTTGATGTATTAGCTTAAACAATTAAAAAGTTTGAATTTTGGCGTCGTCGTTTGAGGATTCCCCATTGTGGTAACCTCAAATTATGTCATATTTTGTCTTTTCTTCATATTCACTTACCCTGAAAATTTCATGTGTCTAGCGAGTATGGTTAAAAAATTTTAATTTTGACAGTCCCACTTGAGGAGGACCCCCATTTTGTTACCCCCAAATTTTGTCTTTTCTTCATATTTGCCTACCCAAAAAATTTTATCAGTCTAATGTGAGTGGTTAAAAAGTTTGAAATTTGGCGGCCACGTTTGGGGAAACCACATTTTGGTACCCCCAAATTTTGTTAGATTTTATCTTTCCTTTATTTCATGTGTCTAGCTAAAAAGGTCAAAAAGTTTGAATTTTGGCTAAAAAGTTTCTAAAAGGTTAAAAAATTTGAATTTTACTTACCTTAGAAAATTTCACGTGTCTAGCTTAAAAGGTTAAAAAGTTTGAATTTTGGAGGGCCTGTCTGGGGGAGAAACCCCCATCATGCCACCACCAATTTATGCTTGGTTTAGTTCATTTTCAATATCTACCCATTCAAAAATTTGATCCATTTAGCTCTAACGGTTTAAAAGTTCAAAAATTTGGAGGAACCAATTGAGGGAAATCCCCCCAAGATGGCACTCCCGATTTTAGTCGCAAAAAAGTCCTCCCTGATATATAGACTTTGAATACAGCGCATCAGAGATAGGCACAGAGCCGAACTCTGACTACCTCTGTCCGGATCCGGATTTGAGTTTTTTATATAAATTCAGAGCAGATGCGGATTTTAAATTTTAGATTGAAAAATTTATTTGCCTGAGAAACTTTTTTGGCTTATTTTGTAATTTTTTTTGCTCCCATCCATTCCGTATTGGCATTCATTAGTGACTCCGTCCAGTATTTCCAAATTTTGTGATACCTGTAAGTTATACCGGTAGTTGTTGGCTACCTAGGCCTTTAGAGCTGAGAGTCATCGACTAGGCTTGTGGTTACATAGCTGAGATTGTGAAGTTTCAGATTAGCAGGTAGTTTAGCACGCCATTATTACTGTGTCTGTAAATAGCACTTAGTACCATGCTGCATGTCTGATGTACAGTATAGGCCTAATGTTTTCATACATTAGGCTACATGATGATGAATGACATTGATTTGCACCTAGTAGGCTATAGGATAAACAGCGATGAAATAAGCTGTACAGTAGGGTACTGTAATCTTATGAGACATAGTTTTTCATTATTGCATTAAGAGAGTAATTAGGCTATGTCAGACTGTCAGACATTCATGCTTTATGGATTAGCAGATGAGACGCTGTTGTTACATGTTAGTTAGGGTGTTGCAGTTGCCCCGACCTCTTCCGATTTTTTTCTACCTTCTTCTAAATAGGAGGTTGCCAAAAAAAATCAAGAATACAAAGTTTGAGAAAAAAAAATTGAGGTTTGGGGGTCGCACAGAGACCTTTTTTACCCAGAATTTGGTATTCGTTTTATTTTTTGCTGCTAGATGGTGCTAAATGAAATTTTTGTTACTAATGAGTCATTGCAAAATTGAACATTTACTTTTGATTTTATACATTCAAAAAAAACTTCAGTACAACTTCTAAAACTGTTTACATTTATGTTTTTAGTTATTTTTTTTTTTTTTCAGAATTAATAGTGGTCAAAATTGATCACGTTTATGTGCAAGGAAACTGCAACAGAAACTCTATTTTGAGTTAGACCTACAGTATCTATTTTGGCTAGCTATGTAAAACAGAGTGAAACATAACCTAAATTGTTACTTTCTTAAAGAATGACAATGCAGACTATGCTTTAGGCCTAGTAATTGAAATCTATTAAACAACTGTCTTAACTAAAGTTACAGCTGCAGCTTACTAAAACCATATTAATATAAAGCAAAGAGCCAAAACGTGAGCGAACATTTTTTACTGACGTTTCAAGACATTACTAGTCTCATCATCAGCAGATAAATGATATAGGCAACAGCAACTTGTCACGAGCAAAGCACAGGAAAAAAAAGCAAAGCAATGACGCATAAAATGGAAAAAAAAAAAAAGGAAGCGAGCGTAAAATTAAAAGCAATTATTGTTTTCACACGTTGAATAAATATAATGGAATTGAAGCTTTGTCGGAGTTTAGATCTGGATTTCTTTGTTGAATCATTAAGGTTTCTTTGATTAATAATTTTCGCCAATTTCAACCATATTAGTCATGTTTTGCTGTGTAACATACGGAGTTTAGTGCAATCTACTTAGAATAAGCTCTATAAAACATGAATGTTAGTAAATCTACTCGCAATATACCATTACTAGATCTGTAAATTCTCGCAGTTGGCAGCCAGGAACTATTTCTAGGCTTATGATGACAACACTATCAAAAGCACTTGCTTTCCCACCATGAAGCAGGAATTCGTACAATTCGTCAATTAAAAATAATTGAGGAAGTAAAGAAGCTGGTAGATGAAAAGAAAAATTTGTACATATGCAGCTTTAACTGAACAAACAGTAGAAAATTAAACAAAATCATTGAAAACTTCAAGGAAAATTCTTTCCCTCCAAATTGCCCTATTTGCTGTGCGGGTTGCAGGGGCATCAGCTCGAGCTTAAGCTACCACACTTCACGGTTTTCCATCACCCCCATCATTTCGCTTGGGTGAAGTCCCAAACAATTCCACCCAAGATCCTCAATGTAATATTGATTCATCTGCAGTAGTTTTAGGTCGTCCAACTGTTTTTTTTTCATTTGCTTTGGCAAGTAAAGCTTGTTTGGAAGTTTTTCCTGATGCAATGTGCTTACATGGCCAAACCATCTGAGCTGAGATTTTTTAAATTGAAGAAGCGGCTCTCGAGATAATTGAATCTTAAGAGATGCGCACCTTGTCAATGATGTAACTTGTTTGATTTTTTTTTGAGAAACCTCATTTTGGACGCTTACACTTGCAATCGCACCCTTTCAATTATTACCGAATTTTCATGACCGAACAGAGATAGAGTAGGTAAGAAGGGACAGAGACTGTTTCCAAAATTGAGAGCTTTGCTTCATTTTGGACAATTTTCGTCTCACAACTACTAAATCGTCTCAAAACTACTGAATAATGTAAAGCTTTCATTACTGCAATTGCGTAGCCGATTGGGATACCCAGTTCTTTGTTTTGCCTTTCGTCACTCGTAAATGCAACCCCAAGATACTTGAACTTGTTTCTGTATCGCTCCATTCAGTTGCAACAAGCGCTGATTAGTGTTTCTTGAAACATGAAGCATATCAGTTTTGACCATGCTTATCGTTATCCCTGCAGTGTCATTAGCAGCTGCAAACCTATGTAATGTGCACTGAAAGCCAGATTCTGTAGAAGCAGAATCAAATCATCAGCACATAGCAGGCAACTGATTTTTCAATTTTCTCTGGTGGCAAACTCATCAGCTTGGTTGCATTTGTCGATCCAATTCATGTAAATAATGAAGAAGAAAAGAAACAAATTGCATTCTTGCCAGAGTTCATGCCTATATGGAAAGCTTTGATTGCCTGCCATTTACTCAACCACGAAACTCCAGTCGGCACCATAGAATGCCTTAATGGCACGTAACAACTGACCATCAATGCCATTCTCTTCAGAACCCTCCAAAGATAGAAAGGTAATTATACTATAGCTTTTCGAGATCGACAAAACATGCAAAAAGATCTTTGCCATATTTCCAAGATTTATCAAATATTGAAAAAAAATTGAACACAACAATGAAATCTTGGTCATCAAACCAACGCCTTAACATGATTGAAAAATGAAGAAAAAACAGTTTTGCATAGCACGATGTCTGCTTAAAAAACCAGTATCGCAAATATGGGAAAAATTTTGGCTGTTAAGAAAAGAAACGGAAATTATAACAGCTTATTATTAAGATGCTTTTTGGTTAACACAGCTGTCCGAAAAAAAAAACACTGACATTGGGTAGATAACCATAATAAGCACTTTTCAGATTAAAATCAGGGCCAGATTTGAAATTAATTATTAAATTAGAAAAATATGCAGTAAGTTGGTATTAATTACTGTATGCTTGTGGCAGTAGGTCTATAATGCAACTTTTGATAACTTTGATTTAAGAAGTTCTCTTGTTGGCTATGTACTAAATAACGACTCCCAAAAACAGTAGAAGTGATCAAAAGGGATCATAGGTTCGACTTATAATCCAAAAACATTCAAAATGAAAAAAACTTTTTTTGAAATTGCCAAAATTTTGATGTCACTGTGCTACTCCTAAACATTGACAAATTTTCACGAAACTTGACCACAAGGGTTTTTGTCCGAAGCCTCCGACTTGAGCTAAGGTAGAAGTTGCCACAACAAAAAATTTTCATTTTTATGGGGGGGCTGCAACACCCTAATGTTAGTGCAGTACAGAGTATCTGGTACCTAAAATTGCATGGCTGCCACTTATCATAAAATTTTATAAAAAAATTCATAAATCTCAAAAAATCATAAAAAAGTCATAAAATACAATGCTGTCATAAAAAATTATTATTTGAAGTTGCATTCTGCGTTTATTCACAATGAACTAATTTTTTTTTTGTTTTCTATGTATTGTATTGGGACTTCAGCTTAATAATTTAACTTGGCTAACCTACACTCTCAGCACATTTTTGTGGCAACTTCTCTTGTCATTGCCCTTTACTCTTAAGCCTGTTATAGCATATTTCATAACTTCACTTTGATTTTAAGTTGGTACAGATACTTTTTACAAAAAGTAGACTACCACAGTAGCCTACAATACTCGATATGGTACAGGAAAAAATATGTTGAACTCAACTTTCATCCAAAAGTTATGATTTCTTGTTTGCTGAAAAGGTTATGGTAGCTTTTTCAAGTTTGGTGAAAATGACAAGAGTTCTTCGAGTTTAGTTTGCAAAAGTGGCCAATGACACAATTGGTTGAAAGGACTTGAGTTACTTCTTTTAAACTATCGTCACCGCCAGTGTCCCCTCTAAGTTTTCACCTCTTGCAAAAATGCCAGAAATAGTGCAAACGTTTTAAACTCAATCTGAAAATGCCCCAGCTCTTGAGGCATCCTCGATCTGTGCTGAAAAATTTTCTCATCGTTTTGTCCGGTTTTAATGTGATCTCAAAAAAAAAAAGGTCATCGCGCTGACGGAGGCATCTTTTTCTCCGATTTTATGTTGCTCTCCAAATAAAAGGTCCTTTGTCTGAGCTCTGCAAGTTTCGTGCAACATTCATGAGCGAGGTGCCGTAAACATCAGCAGTCTATGGTTTTTGGCGGGGAAACAAAAACGCTGGTTTTTGGCGGGAGATAAAACGCCAGAATTCGCAAAACTTCAGTGCAAAAATGCCAGAAAAAATTTGGCACTTTTTTGTGCTTATAGGGAATACTGGTCACCACGCAATCCAACTTTATACGGAGTTATCCATTGTTGTTTAGGAAAGGGATTAAGAGGCTTGGATTTAATTTGGACGAATTTTTTCATATTTTTTTTTCTTGAAATATTCCAGTGCACGCAGAGAAGACTATGCTTCCATAGAAGAAGTTACAGAAGCGGCCCCACAATATGCTATGCAATATACTGAGACCCGATGGCTCACTATGAAATATGTTGCTGTAAGAATTCTGCAACAATGAAAAAATTTGAAAGAATATTTCTTGAAGTTTTTACCCAAGAAAAGTAATTTTAAATCTACAGTGGCAAATACGGATCGTTATAAGAGGATATGTGCAGCATTGCAGGATCCTTTAACTGAAGCATATACCAGCTTTTGTGCTCACTCTGTTACAGAGTTTGAAGAGTTTCTTCTTCAGCTTCAATCAGATCAACAGAGAATACACTTGCTTCATTTTTTCTTGTGCAAACTTGTTTCAAGTTTGCAATAAAAGTTTATTCATAAAAAGTTGCTGACTGGTGTGGATTACGAAAATCTTTTAGTTGATATTTATTTCGAGGATAACAGGAAAGCTTTGCAGCTTGTTGACATTGGAACAAAAACAAAGAACATACTTAATGAATAGACACACCAACTCAAAATTGCCCAAGACAAGCTGGAAAATTTTGAAAAGATTGCTTGAATTTTTATTTGTACTCAACAATTCATCTTCTAGATTGCTGACCTTTTCATGTACCAGTCATAAAGCATGCTTAATGTCTTCACCCTTGCAAAAGAAACGACTCTGGTGCCTCAAATGCCATTAGTAATTTGTCTCTGTGCATAATGTCTGTATTAACCAACAAACTCAATGAAGTTTTTCACATCCTGTCACCCATCACTTTTGAAGAGACCTGCGATAAAACCCAAACCCAGTGGATGAGGAACCATTATAACATAAATGGTTCAAAAACCCCTTGGAGCAGATAGATAGTGGCACATCAGATTGCCATACAAAGCAGCGAAGCTTCTGGCCGCAAATTCTCAATGACTGTGGATTACAACCTGCATGCAAGGATATTACATTGTGCAAGCGGGTAGAAAATTCCTGGTCCAAAATTGGATCTTTGACAGATGAGCATGGCAACCTTAAACAACCTAAGTTGTATGCACTAGTTCAGGCAATATTGTTCTTTAGCAATGGAAATACTTATCCCGAACAAGGATAAGCATTTATCCCGAACTATCTGCCAACTGTATTGTACTATTGCATTATTGAAATTAAAGCATTGACTGAGAACAGCATCATTAAACTATTCTAAGTTACTAGGCCTATCCCCAAAGCTGTCTTGCTCTAACCCTCACTTTGTGGCGAAATCACTTTGTGACGATACCGTTGGTAATGTTGATTATATGTGCATAGAGTTATATCACTTGTTCACTTCCCAATTTCTCTTTTACAGTTCAATTAAAGTTTTTAGAGCTTTGCTGTTTGTGAGTTGTATCGATATCATTTCTTTTGATGCATCATAAGTTAGAAAATCAAACCAATTGATTCAAAATATGTACTATAAATGGTACTGCGCCTTATAGTCAAAAAAATATGGGTACTTTTTTCGAACTCGAAGCGGATTGTAAAATTTGTCTGCAAACAGGTTTCGGAGCAAACTCAGAGTCTAGGTCTTCAGACTAAGAGTCAAATTGTTTGGACTTTGCCCATCTCTGCAGTGCATTCAGTGGTTTAAAAGTAGATAGCATGAGAAAAAAATGAAAAAAAAGTAAGAAAAAAGAAACAAAACAAGAAAAATAGTTTTTAAGATGGGGTAAATGAACATAACCAAAAGAAAGATGGTTGATAGTGTGCTCAAAAAACCACAAACCATTTTTCACCAATATCAATAATTTCCGAGATATATCGATACAAAATCGTCAACTTTTTGCTAATTTTCGGCCAGTAAATTTTTGGTTACGTGACCGGGGGCCCCTAAACTTGGTTTGTATAAAGCATTCGTAAGCACCCACATTGCATTTAAAATTTCAGCTTTGCTCATCAAGTGGTTTTGGGATTATAAGAGAATTAATAACTTTTCAAGCCAAAAATCGTCGTTTTTTAGGCTTTGTGTGTCTCAATTCACGTTCACTTGACCTAGGATCCCCAAAATTGGCACTAATAACGTTTTCATTAATTTTTGTGTTGACTTCAAATTTCAACTTTCAAGGTTATACCTTTCTAGGCGCTAGTTATAAGCAAATCAATCCTCATCTGCCAAAATTCGCAAATAAAAACAATGGTACTCCCAATGAGATGACAAAACCAACTTGTTTCAAGATAGAGTAAATTGAAAATTTGTTAGGTGGCCAAGATATTGACTATTAGATGGCAACAAGTTCATCTGAGGAATGTGCAGTTTAATTCAAGAATTAAAAATTTTGGCAAGTTGTATTCTGATATACTGATCATCGATATAATGGGTCTAACCAGATAAATGAGCATCCAAAAGTGCTCTTACACCAATCTTGTAAATCCTCTATGGGTTGCTGCCACTAACACATAGTGGCAGTACTGCAGATAAGCTTTCTATCAGATTAGGTAATTAGGATTTATTTAAGTTATGATTATATGGTACTGCGAGGCCTGACGAGGGGCCAATTGTGGTGCCAAAAACATTTGTGAAAAAGTTAGTAAATTATAGCAAATAATGTAAATACAAGAAATTAGCCTAATAAAAATGCACCAGATTTTGTGGTTACTTGACAATCTACATCACCACTAATCAATCAAATGTAGAAAAAAATGAAATTTATATTTTCTATGACAGTCAAAATTTATAAAACTGTGAAAAAACTTTGTTATTACAAACAGTTAATAGCAAATTCGACTAGGCTATCGTTAGTGAAGCATACAAACTTAACATGCTAGCATAGCAAATTCTCTCAGCCAGATAAAACCAACTTTGCATTATGTTTCATATATGAAAACAAATCAAACCCACATTATAGATATTTTACACATTTTCAGAGGCATTTATAATAGTTAAATTCCCGAGATAGAAAAGCTTAGTCCCTTTAGCCCCCCTGCGACACTTGAATCTAACAACGTCATTACTGAAATCCTCACTTCGTAAGTAAATTGAATGTTTTTATTCGGTTCCAGTTTCACTTTGTTGTCACTGGTAAGGTTAATATCCACTATCTGGTTGTTGTTGTATCCAATTTCTAGTTTTTTGTGCGTCCAAAGAAAGAATTCTCCCGTCTTATCATCAGCTTCACCAACAATACCTGGAGCGAATTTAAACAATTTGAAGCTGGTGCAGAATTTAACTAATCTTCATTTTTTGTTATAAGCTTTTTGGAAAGACAACTCTTGTAAACTTTTTTGTCTGATTTTAGATGCGGAGTAACAACTTCCTTCATGCTGAAAATGTTTGAAAAAAATTCAAGGTTTCAGCAATTACAATCAATGTAGAGCAACTGAAGGTTGAAGAACTATAAAGTGTCTTTGCTCTGCACTACCAAGCAATGTTTCCACTAACTTTTTTTGATTACCTGCTGCAGTGCTATGGGATGGCCTAAATTTTCTAAAGCAATTGTGACCAAAGCCAAAAAATTACATTAATAAGTCTTAAATTTTGTACCAATCCAGTATTGATAATACTAAAACTCATATTTTCACAAATTTGTTGCCTTTTCTAAAGCTTCACTAGTTTATAATATTACCAAAAATTAGTTGAGCCTGTGATCCAAGAAACAACTGATTCACTGACAAAATCAAATATTTTATCTTAACCCTATGATCCTACAATTTAGAACCATTACTCAGTACTGTGGTACGAGTACAGAAAAAGTAATTCTGTAAAAACGTATTTTGGTACTTCCAACCCTGGCTAGGACTACGTAACTTTTTAATGTATTGCACACATGAACACTTGGACAGTAATGACTAATACAACGAACTACATCTTCGATCTACACAGCATAAGGATGCAGACATAAGCCCTATGTCTGCACCCTTAAGTCGAGTTTCGTCAAATCTTTGCACTTACCCCAAATAGGAAGATCGTCCATGTACATTTGATACCAGTAATGGTTTTTCACAGCATAAACAAAAGTATCATACTTCTTTTGATCCATGTTGATTTCGCAGTATTTTCTCTGATAAACATTATCTAAAAAATAAAAATTGATCCAGAGTATGAAACTTAACTAAACCACCACAAAAGGAAAAACTTTTGATGAATGTTAAGAAAAGTTTTTGCGAAAAGTTAAATGAAAATATGAATAAAAAATTTAAGAAATAAAAAGCTGCAAAGAAAAAATGTAATGTACATTACAAGACAACCACTGCACTGCACAAAAAAAATTTTTTTCTTTTCTCTAACTCTACTGTACTATATTTTGACTACCAAAAATATGGATACTCTTTTTTTATAAGAACCAGTAAATTTTGGGTGGAGGTTGGCGGTTTATAAATTTTCAGCCTCAAGTGTTCTCATGCTCAGAGTGGCAATGTTCTTTATTTTGCGCAGATATGGGCCTTTTGTTCTAATGAAATTGTTCTTATAAAAAAGTGCAATGCCACTATTGTTTATATTTTCGATTTGAGGCACTAGTTTCGATTTGAAGTACATGATACTGCAACAAAGTTTACAACAGGTAAAATATTTTAATACATATATTAACCAAAGTCTGCTGATGAAGTTGGCATTACAGCAAGCATAATAATGATCTAGCTAATGACAAATTAATGACAAAACTCATGTAAGATAAATTAGCATTTATATAAAAGCTGCTCTCCATTAGCTGACAAAGCTCCTCTAAATTAACAGTTTGTAACTCTGATAATCAGCATGCAAAAACAAAAAGGCATTAGTAAAATGAACATCACATAATTATTGATACTATATAATTAACTGAGGATATGCCAACGTACAGGCAGACTAGTGCAACATGAAGAACAAAAAAGTGTTTACCTTTAAATTTGATATCTAAGCCACTGTACTTCAGTTCAACACCCTGTAATGCATCACCAAGGTTTTCGTGATGCCTATCTAATTTGCTTTCCTTGTCTCCCTTACAGAAGGGCAAGCTGCAACATAATAAATTATTCTTGTTAAGAATCGATCATGCCGGATATAGTTTCTACCAGAATCCCCATTCTTATGAGATCTAAATTTAGGTAATATCAAAAATTTCAAGGTCATTTTTGTGATTGCAAGCAAGGTTATATAGCAAGTATACAAATCTATGCAAGGTTTTTTTTTAAATTTTTACAATTATTTTCATCAAAATTAAGTATTTTAGAGAAAATGATCAAAGAAGTTTAAAACTAAATATTATTGTTCAATTACTTCTTGCATGTTACAACTGCACAACAGAATTCAAACCATGACTTTTACGTGTGAATATTTATGTGCTTGGACTTTCACATGCCTGGACTTTCAGACGCCTGAACTGAATTTTTTTTTCCAAAAAAAATTTTTCAAAAAAACAGTTTTTAAAATATTTTTCTTTTAAAAACATATTTTTACTTTCAAAAACATAATTTTTTTTTCAAATAAAAGCTTTTTCCAAAAAAAAAAGGTTTTCCATGCAAAAAAAAGTTTTACTTGGATAAAAAATGTTAATATCTTTGAAGCTTTTCATCTGACACTAGTCAAGAAGAATCCTCAGAATAGAAAGTGCAAGAAAAAGAGTGACTATAGAAAAAAAATGAGCAGTAATTAACGAGAAAAGGATCAATGAGAGAGCGTCAATTTTGTACAATCTTTAAGCTGTACTCAATTTTTTTGTTGGCAGAGGGTGGGGTTTAAAGTTTTGATAAAGGTGACTGCCGAGCCCATTCTTCTCCATTATCGTTGACTTCAGAGCTCTGCCTCAGACCTTGGGTGTGGTAAAATTATTGAGTTTTTCCTGAGATCCTTAGTGACCTAAGCCCTCTTCAGAATGACGTAAAATGACGTTTCAGAGGGCTACCCTCTACGACAGCGCTGTGTGCAGTTTTAACAGAACTTTTCTTAATGCACACATTTCGTCTATCTTTTTGTTTTTATTGAAGGGAATGCAGTGAGCGTGACAAATTTAAACTATAGCACTTATATAAAAAATTTTACAGAAAAATTGTCGAAAATACTTGTCAACTTTGCAGCCACTTCTAATTCAACTCACACTACAAAAATAATTCCAAAGTAAAACAATGATTTGAAGCAGCATACAATTCTGTTCAACTTTAAAAGATCTTGATGAAATTTTGAAGAAGCTAACTGCAAGAATTTAACACAGTTTTCACTACGGTATAAGTGCATTTACAACGAGGTGTAACAATTAAAGTTAAAAATATTCATTTAAACATTGTCTTTACTATATTTACAACAAGATGCAATGATCATAAATAGGAATCTGTTGAGAGACAAATCCTTAGCTCCTAAAAAAATTTGTACTGTATTGTTTGGTAAAGGTAGACTCAAAATAACCATGACACCTCACACGGCTTGCTGGTTGTGCCAATATTACATAAACAACTCGTGCCAATGCACCGCCAAATTTGAAGACCACAGGCTAAAGATTGCATGCGTCTGGATTAGGTAAGAAAACTTTGAAAACATGTAGTGAAAAACATTTTTAATTATTGATAAAACTACAATAAGAAATCAATTTTTTTGTAAAACTTGTTTCGCTCTCCTTCCATCTATCTGCTTTTACAATCAATTTTATCAAAACTTCTAACCCCACCCTCTGTTGAGAAAAAGACTCGTGTACAGCTCAAAGATTATACAAAAATGACACTCTCTCATGGATCCTTTTTCCCGCCAATTACAACTCGTTTTTTTCTACAGCCGCTCCTTTTCCAGCACTATCTATTCTGTCCATTCTTCTTGACAAGTGCCGGATGAAAAGCTTTGAAGATATTGACATTTTAATCAAAGTAAAACTATTTTGTTTGAGCTTCTCTTCGCTACCAACAAGGATGTACTGTCTGCTTTACAGAAAAGCAATGGGATTTACCAATTCTCATATACTGTAAAGTCGCATTTACACGAGCGACTTCTTTGCAACGCAATTCGAAGATTTCCTATGAGTGAAAATCTCTCTCATAGAGTGGTTACTCACTTAAGGCGAGACTCGCTTGCCGCGATCACGTTTGGGAAAAATCGCCGCCATGTAAGTAACACCTGCGATTTGTGATGCCAATTATATTTTGCACGACTTGATACAAGAATCGTTCTCGCCCATGATCACTTACACAAGATTGATTTCAATGTCTCGGCAGTTCCAGGACAAAGTCGCGCTTGTGTAAACAGCAAATTGTAAGCAATTTACAAGTCAAGCAGGCATAGCGGAAAGCACAAATGCTTTGCGAGTGGCTGGCTGTGATTATCCTAAATTTACTTCATAAAATATTGTGGTCAAGGTACAAAATAGTCTGTAGTGCTTTTACTGAAATTAATTGTGATTTCAATACTAAATTTACTTCATATTAGTTTGAAATGCAGAGGTAATAATTTTCTTATTGATGTTGGCACTGGTCTACTGCAGATACGGCAGTCATGAGCTGACAACTGTGAAGCAAATCAAGCAGGACATTAACCCTTTATAAAATGGGGTCCACAACAACTGACCGCAAACAACGCCGATTGGCTGAGAAGGGCGATCCTAAATATATTTCTACTATTCCCAAAGCCATCTTGCCCAAACCCTCACTTTGTGACGAAATCAGTGATGAAATCATGAAACAAAATCATTGCTTCGCGGTCAGTTTGTTCGCGGTCAGTTTGTCGCGGTCAGTTGACTTGGCTCGTATAAAATGTATGATAAATTAACCACAGCTAAAAGTGCCTTAATTGTATTCTGCTTTTATAATACCGTAAGTACACTTTTTTTTATAAGAACTAGTAAATTTTCAGTTGAAGTTGGCTGTTCCTAATTTTTTTTTTTGAGCCTCAGTTGCTCTTAATTGGTTCTTAAATTTTGAGATCATTGATGTCAATTATGGCAACCATGTTTGTTAATTTGTAATGATCAGTCTGCTCATAAACACCTTTTTAGCTGCTTCAGCAGAATCTTAAAATTGGAGAACGCAAAAAAGCGAGCATTAATTTTCCTTTGAATGAGAGCCAAAAAGTTTGTTTGTTACCTGCGCAAGAGTGCAATAGCACTCTAGCCTCAAAATTATAGCAATAAATACCAGAAAACCACTCAAGCCTAATTGTTTTGAATCAGTACAAAATTTAGTTACTATTTTGATTTGGAATTTAGTCTTTTTCGGTTGTTCTTAATATTATTTTTGATTGCTGAGACTGGTGTTGTTCCAGTATCGATTCTTGTATCAAGTCGCGCAAAATATAATCGGCATCACAAATCGTGTTACTTACACAGCGGCGATTTTTTCCAAACGCGATCACGGCAAGCGAGTCTCGCCTTGTATGAGTAACTATTCTAGAAGAGAGATTTTCATGCATAAAAAAATTTTCAAATTGCATTGCAAATAAGTCGCTTGTGTAATTAATTTTAAGCAAAAAATGAGCTAAGTGTTCTCACAAAATTTTTCTTGCACAAAAAAGTGTGATGAATTTTGTCATTGCTAATATTCTGACATAGCAAAAATAAAAGCTAAAAATCTGAAAACCCTAGAATAGCTAAGACAATAAATTCACAACAATGGCATTTGGACAATATATTTTGGAAATGAAGGTGCTTGTTACAGAAGCCCTCTGTAACACTGTTGACTGTAGGTGCTCCAGCAAAACTCTGGAGCCTTCACCGTGTCGTCTGGGCAAACCACAATTGAAATTCTCCAACTTAAACAGCATTGTTCAGACAAAACATATATTATGGAACAATACCGCATGGCAAAAAATAACTAAAATTTAAACTGAAAATAATGAACTAAAAGAGTGCTGTACGTGTGGTCTTCAAAATAAAATATGCTCGTTTGTCAATTGCTCAAATGAAAAGGAATGCCAGAACAGAGGTAACTAGGCCAAACACAAAGGCGTGCTTGAATTACCAAAAAGGGCGAAATTATTAGAACTTTTGCAGCCAATGGCTACAGAAAATAAAGTGACGCGCAAACTGAGCACACTAAAGGGAAGAAGCGGCCAAGTTCCAAACTAAAGAGAGGAAACACAAACAGGTCAATCGGTACTGTAACAGTGCTAGCAGTGCAGGCTCACACCCTATGCTCACTCGTTGGGTCCAGCACCACGTATACAAGTACCATCCACTGGTGTTTGTCGGCTAAAAACTGTTAGCGCTTGCTTTCTTTTCCCACCCTAGATTGCTAGCAGCCTACTGGCATTTCTTGTAGTTGAAATAACCACAGTTAAGTGAAAAAACATAACACCTACTGCACCGCATATTGTGATTAAAGATTAATTTCATGAAAATGCTGTTTCTAATAAAATTAGGTTCTCAATTTCGAGTGGTTTTATGACGCTTTTTGATTTGAATAATGTCAGGACTGAGTTTTGACCTGAAGTCACTGACGTATTTTTGCACTGTTCATAATAATTCATCTTTCGCACTATACAGTACTTACTGTTATTGCCTAGCATTTAGCAAATGCATGCACTGCTTATTTTATTATTGTGGATATTGGTGCTTTGTAACAGCTGTGGTTTAGCAGCTCCACAACAAAATTACATGGAAACACATATTATATAAATGCTATATGGATTTTTTGAATGTTGGTTTAATCAAAAAAGAGCCAGTACTTCTGTAGCGACGTAAGGCGCCTGGTATCACAGCAGAAGAACTCAAAAAGTAAACTTATAAAAACAAAAATAAAATTTACCAATTAGCATTTCTTATAATATGACAGCACAGATCTACCATGAAGTACAAAATACTTGTGCACTATTAAGGATATAAAACAATATGAATTTGTCAGTCACACATACTTGAAGAAAAAGTAATTTCAAAAGTGTTTTCAGAATTAACTGTACAAAAATGTTGATAAATTTTATTATTTTATTTTACCAAATATTATGTACAACCAAATAAGAAACACAGTTAGAGATGGGTTGAAATAGAGCAAAACCAAGACCAAAAGGGTAAAGGACAGAATTTTATAATAAATTCTGAGCATTAATGCCCGCTTGACTTTGCTGCATCCAAGCCAACTCAGAATGATACCGAGTAAGTAAGCTTTTCGAGTAGTTTCAAGCATTTACGAATCACACATTCTCCATGAGCAGCATGCCGCCCTTGCTGCTTCATCTTTCACCTTGCATTTTTATCGCCAGTTTTAATGACATTAGCTGCTTAATTGCATTCACTCTATTTTGTTTTATGCTCGTGTTGGCTTCATACATTTTCTTTCCAAATTCTGAAGCGTGATTGTTTCAAATGAAAAAGCTGACAAGCTGCGCATTTGAAGTGCTTTTGCGGTAGTTGGCTTTTGCAAATTCAAACCCAGCAAAAACTATCTTGCATCGTGTAAGTGAACCAGTGCGATGGCAACTCTTCCGCCGACTCGATCTTGCGAGAATCACTGGCACGCAGTCTCAACGCATAAGTGACTTCTGCGAGTTGCAATTGTATGCGAGCATCACATTAAAATCTCTGCCATGTGAGTGACTGCTGTGATTAGATTTTTTGGGGGCGTGTCTGGTGATATGGCACAGACTAAATCTTACATGAATCTTGTGCCATGTAAATGACCTATGTGATTTGAGAAAGAAAAAAGGCAAAATGTCGATTCTTACAGCTTTAAGTCGCGCGTGTAAATGCAGCTTGGCAGTTGGTATGTAGGCCGTACTTCCCAAAGGCTGCAGAACAGAATTAAACATGTCCCCAAATCTGTCTGTTCTTGCTCTTTTTTCCAAAATTGCTTACTTCCTGCTCATTGGTGCAAATCTTCCACCCAGACTAATACCCAGTCTTTTGCTTCTGACTCAGCCATTGGACTTCATCTTTTACAAAATCCTACTAGTGCTCAACATTATGATGACAGTAGATTTTCTATTCTTGCCCAAGGCTGCTCATCTTTTCATCTATCTGCTCTTGAAGCTCCTTTCATCAATACTTCTAGCCCGCCCTCTGCAGACAAAAAGAATTTGTGTACAGCTTAAAGATTTTGCATTAATGACACTTTCTCGTTGGTCTTTTTCCAGCCAATCACGGCTCTGCTTTTTCCTATAAATAGCCGCTTGTTTTCCTGCGTTCTCAATTCTGGCGATTCTTTTTGACAAGTGTCAGACGAAAAACTTCAAAGATATGAACATTTTAATCAACAAAAAAACTTTTTTTGGAAAAAATACTTTTTTTGACAAAAAAATTTTTAGAAAAAATTTTACTTTTGGTTGGAAAAAAATTTTTTTTACTTCTGGTGCCTAAAACTTTTGGAACCTAATCGGTGGAGCCTAAACGTCCCATGCCAAAACATCTACGCTCAAAAGTCGTAGACCAACAGAATTGACTTATCAATAATAGATTATTTTTCAAGATAACAGGCCTTGAACTCTGTCAGTTGGTAAGGATAAATTTTTGAAATCGAAAAATAAATGAACCACCACATGAATTAACCATGTCTGTAATGATAACCTAGTCTGCAGAAATAGTAGCGAAGAACAGTTGCTGCTTGAAGGAATATTACCTCTCATCAGCTATGCCAGCTAGGTAAGCAGCTGATTGGATCACAGACAACTGGTTTTTAAAAATATGATAAATTGACAATATTATTTTAATAGCTTTAGAAATGCTGACAAATCTAAGAAAGTATGCCTTATAGAACACTCCAATACTGGACTGATATGAAATTTGGGACACATACGAGGTAAGGCTAAAAAGAAACGGGACTGAGGTCACAGATTGTGCAACACGATTAACCATCAGTAATCAACACTTTTACAGTGTGGCGTAACATGTGTTCTTTGTTTAACAGCTGTTTTGACACAATATCGCAATTATTTTTGCTTTTTAGGAGCCATAGGTGAATGTGATTGATTACTTGTTGAAAAAAATTGCTGTGCGAGATCTGATCGAATTTTTAGGCCATATGGAGTTCAATTGCAGAAAGACGATTGAGCAAAGAATTAACATTAAATTTTGTGTCAAACTTGGAAAAACGGCGACTGAGACTTTGAAGATGTTGCGTGATGTTTATGGAGATTCTTCCATGTCCAGAACAAGAGTTTTTGAATGGCACAAGCGATTTGTGGAAGGCAGGGAGGATGTGGAGGATGATCCGAAGTCAGGGAGGCCTTGCACTTCCACAACTGATACCAACATCGAAAAGGTTCGGCAGTTGGTTCGCAGTGACCGTCGCTTAACAATTCGCGTCATTGCCAATGAAGTTGGGATGGACAAAGAAACGGTCCGCACCATTTTGGTTGACACTTTGGGCATGCGAAAGGTGTGTGCCAAAATGGTGCCAAGGCTCTTGACTGAGGAGCAGAAAGCTCAACGATTGAATGCATGCCGAGACATCCTTCAGCAGATGGAAGCAGACGAAAAACTCTTAGAAAACGTCATCACAGGAGACGAGTCATGGGTCTTTCAATATGATCCGGAAACAAAACGACAGAGTCGTCAGTGGAAAAGTGCGTCCTCACCCAGACCAAAAAAAGCCCGCATGCAACGTTCACAAGTGAAAGTGATGCTGATCACCTTCTTTGACCATCAGGGAATGGTGCATCATGAGTTTGTTCCTAAAGGGCAAACAGTTAACCAACACTTTTACAAGGAAGTTCTGACTCGTCTTGTCAACAAAATTCGTCAAAAACGAAGAGCTTCCTGGGCAGGAAAAACTTGGATCTTGCATCACGACAATGCTCCTGCCCACACAGCCCTCAGCGTCAAACAGTTCTTGGTCTCGAAAGAAATCACCACGTTACATCATCCACCTTATTCGCCGGACTTAGCCCCTTGCGATTTCTTTCTTTTTCCAAAGCTGAAAGGGATTCTCAAGGGGACACGCTTCCAAGGAGTCGAGGATATCAAGACTAGCGTGACGAGACACCTCAAAACCATCACAAAAGAACAATTTTCACAGTGCTACAAAGCGTGGTCAAAAAGAATGGAAAAGTGCATCAAAGCCAATGGGGAATATTTCGAAGGGGACAAGTAGAGATGGCTTAAGACTTGTATGTGCTAGACAATGTGGACATTGCATGATATGCATCTAAATAAACTTCTAAATTCAAAAGTCCCGTTTCTTTTTAGCCACACCTCGTATACATATTTTCATGCTATACAGGCATACTTTTTTTTTAATTTCGCCACCAGCAAGTTAGCCTAAAAGTTAGAGAAAACACTGGACTGAATTGTTCTTCCTAATTCTGAATTGTTATTGATCCATACCTAAAATATTCATAAGTTTCTTGCCGATTATGATAAGGTCCAACCGTATTCATCCATAGAAAAACCTCTTCTCCATTGTTGTACTGAAATTAAATTGAAATATATTAGTATGCCCTTAGGGGTTCATTGATTACATGCATTTGTGACACCATTACTTAGCTTAACTGCTTAAACAAGACCTGCAGATGAAATCAATGTGGTTTTTAAAGTTAGGGCAATTGTATTAGATTAATATTGACTCCATTTTTTCTTTTTTTGACCCAACCATTCCAGAAATATTCTACTTCAAACATGGGATAAGGCTCTCCCTGATTTTAACTTTTATTGGCAACCCTGATGGTGCTGATATTGACAATGCCATCCCAGTTTCATCCAAAGGCAATGTGCAATTAGGCCTACTCAGGTCTGGTAGTCTTATTATTACGTATTGTACAAGTTAGCCTTACTGCTAAGCTATGATTATAGTCTTACTGCTAAGCTACGATTTGGACTGAAATGTATCTGACAGCTTGATTTCACTGAGATCGCTTGCCTAAGCTACTGTCCAAGTCTCAGTATGTTCTTTTTTCAACACAGATCTGATCTGACGACAAGGTCAAACTGATTAGTGCACAGCAACACAGCTCAATGCAGCAGCCTAACAGAGCCACTGCCTTAGGATAGAAAGAGGAATGGCGTTGACAATGTTACCAACGTCTAAGTTGCCAATAAAAATTAAAATCAAGGAGACCTCTAGTCATGTTTGAAGAAGAATATCTCCGGCAAGGCTGGGTTAAGAAGGATAGAGTCAATGTCAATTTAATTGAATATGATTCCCTTTACTTCTGAGCATTGATTTCGCTTGCAGTTCTTAAGTTTAATTTCTGCACCCTTACGTACAATAGATCAAAGCACTACAGCTTGATTCGGAATGGTATGTTTCTAATAAGTCCAACGGTTCAGCTTCTAAATGGATAAAAGCTTTATGATGATTATCGCTGCTTGGAGGCTTCGAACAAGTAGCAAATTTACATGGAAGAAGTCAAGCATCAATTAAAAAGCTTGGAATATGGTCAACTCCTACGCAGGTGAAGATTTATCAAAAATAAAAGCGTGTTGGTCGCTTCTTCTTGAAAGCAGGATAAATATGAATCAATCAAGTTCAACTTCACATAATAAGTTAAACTTTACTTGAAATGCAAATTATAAAAACTTATGGACACAAAAGAAAGCACATAGCAAGGAACAATGATGAAGAAACCTAATCACCAAAAAAAAAGAAGCTAAAATTATCAATTACAACAATAAGTAGCATGTGTCATTGTTTATTGTGCAGATTTAAATTTCCTTAGTAAAATTTCATGGGCTCAAACAGCTTCAAGTCATAGTTGTTCCAATTTTAAATGTTGTATCTAGTCTAATAGCAAATTAATATCTTACCACATGGGTATCTTCATCTGCCATAGAAAAAGCAGAAAAAGTTACTAAATACACCAAAATTCCAATGTTCTTCATCATATCTGTAGTTCTCATTCAAGCAATTAATTTAATTTAACTTTATCATAGGGAAAAATGAGCATATATCAGATAGATAAACAATGTCTAAAAATATGACATCAAAACAAGGCATGGTCAAACAGAAGATTATGACATTAGTAAAAGGTTTAACAGATAGCACAGGGTTTGCAAAAAACGCTTTCCCGAGGCAAGCTGAAATCGCCTCCGGCAAGTTATTTTCTGGCTTTACTTGACCAACAAGCTAGTTTAAAAAATGCAGCAAATGAAGTAAACAACATCAACCGCGATTACTTTAAAACGGAAACAGCAATTTTTGAAACAATAAAATGAAATCCAAGCAAAGAAACCTTTTGCTTGCTTTAACTTCTGTGCAATTACTGCAATTAACACTTTTTAATTGCATGCAGATTTATACTCAGACATGCTTTGCAACTCTTAATGAGAATATTTCCTTCTTTTCCAACACAAATTTTTCCCATGCTTGCCATATTAATCGCTCTTTTGGGCATAACAAGTACTACTCTGTACTGTAAGAAAGCAAGTCAAAAATTTGGCAATTTTTATTTTAGTTTAGTTTTCTAAAGATCTTTACACCTCCTCTATCTTTCACAAAAAATTCAGCTTTTTAGCTGGTGTAGTTTTCGAGATATTTGCAGATGAAAAATAAAATGCGCTTGCAGCAAAAAAGCTACTTGAATTATTGTTAATGCATGGTAACAATGGAAATGATAACAATCCAAAAACCAATTTTTACAAATTAAATAATTGAAAAACAGCATCTATCAAGTCAAATTGTCACTCTAAATTAATAATCGCACTCAAGAACTGAATTTTCTCGTTATGCAAATTTGGTATTCCTTCTGTATTTTTTCAAAATTAAACTACATCCAAAATTCACTGTGCTTATTTGTTTTGGCAAGTTGAGATTTTTCTGGGCTAGAAAACATTTGCTACCACCTGCCCAACAGGCTAGTCGTTGAACAAGTTGATTTCAACCCTGTAGCACCACTTTTAGGTCTGACCCATGCAGTAATACAAGGTCTGTTCAAAAAGTTCGTAGACTGAAGTCATAACACAAAATGTACTTTCTACAGCAGTTACAGGTCAGGGTCTCCTTCAAAGTACTCTCCTTCCCCGCATTTGCCATAATCTCTGGAATGGTCTCAAATCTTCTTCCTTTCAAAGGTCTTTTGAGCATAGGGAACAAAAAGAAATCACATGGAGCAAGGTCAGGTGAGTAAGGGGGGTGGGGAAGAACAGTGATGGAATGTTTGGCCAAAAACTCATGAGTTCTGAGGGCTGAATGGGCTGGAGCGTTGTCATGATGGAAAAACCAGTCACCACTCCTCCACAATTATGGCCTTTTCCGTCGGATGGCATCCCTCAGACGTTTCAAAACTTCAATGTAGTAGGTCTGGTTCACTGTGGAGCCTTCAGGAAGGTACTCGTGGTGGACAACTCCACTAGTATCAAAAAAAAAACTGTGAGCAGCACCTTGATTTTGGATCGGTCTGGAGGTTGTTTAGCTCGTCCACTGTGAAGATTGGACCTTTGTTTCCACGTCATAACCATAAACCCATGACTCATCACCTGTTAATGATCTTTGACAAGAATTCTTTATCATTTTCTGAGTGATCAAGCAAATCCTGACAGACTTGAACACGATGAGCTTGTTGATCACTTGTCATCAGATGTGGCACAAATTTTGCAGCAATGCGACGCATCTTTAATTCTTCCGTCAAAATGTGGTGACAAGTGCCTACCGAGATCCCACAACCTTCAGCAAGCTCTCTTACAGTCAGACGTCAATTCGCTTGCACCAGAGTGTTGATTTTATCAATGTGTGGGTCATCAGTTGATGTGGAAGGATGTCCAGAACGCTCATCATCTTCAACAGACAGCCGACCATTCTTGAAATGTTTATGCCACCTGAAACATGTTACTCACTTCATGGCAACATCATCGTAAGCTGTGTTAAGCATGGCAAACGTTTCTGTAGTAGATTTTCCCAGTTTGACACAAAATTTCACAGCAAATCGTGGCTCTTTCAAGTTATTCATTTTGAAAAAAATGTGTAAAACTTAAAATCCGACGAACTAAAAAACTATCCTTAACTTAACTAAACATAACCAGCACTAAAATAAAGATATCTGCAATCAGAAAATGGCGCCATAATCAGCTGATCTCTGTGAACCTAGCGACACCAAGCGAATGCACCAGGGCCAAATGAGAGCTGCGCAGTTCAAACAGTCTACAAACTTTTTGAACAGACCTCGTACGATAGTCTTTCACTTAGTAACCAGCACCATGAAACCCAATCATTACTATACATACAATTCACAAGCACACTGCTCTTGCTGACAGCATGACTGAAGGACCAACGTGCTGTTGTATATTTTTAACATCTTCTTTCCTTTATTTCATGTTAATGGTAACGTGTTACATCATAATTTGTAAATAGTTCTTTTTGCCTGATTACCTTGCTTATGCGACAGATATATCTTTGCAATGGCATAATATAACAGCCTTTTTGTTAACATAGTTATGAGAAGTAGTAACTCTTTTCAATTTGAATTCAGCTGTAAAGCAGGTGTTAAAGTAGTACTTTGGTGCTGCTTATTGATGTGCTTAAAAGGGATTACTTAAAGTCTTAAAGAAGCCAGAGAAATATTGGTATGTACTAAGTTTCTTGACTTTGGTGTGGTCTCTAGTTTCTGGCCTAGTTAGCCTATAGTAATTTGTTGTGTTAATTTGTTAAAAAGATTCAAGAGTCATTTATTTGTTTTAGTGCACATAACAACAAAGTGAATATTTCAAATTTAACATTTAGATTCACAAGGCTAAGGAGTATATTTGTAGCCAGTGGCAACATTACTGCGAAGATTTTTGTATGTTAATTAATTATTTAAGTTCACTCAAGCAGTCTAGCCTACTGCAATGCTATGAAGTGTAGCATCGAAGCCTAGTACACTAGTCAATTTGTGTTTTGTGATAGGCCGAAAGCGTAGTTTTGGTGCAAAGATAATTTATGTTAAGTTTATAAGTAATTTTTAGTTGCTAAATGCTTAGACGTCCGTTATATTCTACATTTATTGACAGAATTGATAGACAAAGACTACAGCAAAAGTTTAAAGTGCCGTTTTTGTTTTTCCCAATCAGTTAGTTAAATTCTCTAATATCCTTATGTTGCTTTACTCAACAGGCATCAATTTTACGACAACCCTGATTGCATGACTTCAGTTTAACCCGCACCCTGGTTACATTGTTGCATCCTTGGATAAGATGCTTTGTAATGATTATCCTGCTTGGCAGCTGTGAACAAAAGCAAATTCAGTGGAGAAAAGTTCAAAGAAATCCACTCTAACATTGGATCACTGAAAACTCCTAAGCAGGAGCAGATTCCTCCCAACATGAATTAGTTCACTAGTTACAGCAATAAAAAGTGTGCATAACATCCAACAGTTGGTGCATAACAATGTCAGGTGACAGGAGGATATGCATTACAACCAGCGGTGAGCAAATTACTGTGTAAAGTAATGACACTACTTCACCACTAATTAGTAATTACCTTTAAAAAGTAATGAAATTACCGAAGTTTAGTTCAGTTGTTTTGTTTGTTAATCATAAAAATATCACAGGTTAAATTTACATTTAGCTGGAGACGATTCAAAAGACCATGCAGTCATCTAAGGCAATCGCCACCACGACATCGCATACAATCACACTATAGCCCTATATATGTATAAACAATATAATTAAAATAAATGAGTTTCAAAAAATTAACAAAATAATCACCCATACACAATAATAAAGCAATAAATAAACATACTCAAGAGAAAAACAAAAGAGACAGAAAGAAGATAATGAAATTGATGTTATTGCAAGGCACCGTTTTGCCATCAAGCATGCAGTCCCTAATCTTTTCTAAGTTCAAACCAAAAATTAAAAGCGAAATTTTTAGAATTATTTACAACTTGGTTGGAGCTCTGCCCCACCCCAGAACTTTTGAATTTAAATATAGCTAATTATATTTTTGAAGTAAGCTACTTTTGCATTGGTTTTGAAGTCACCTGGTGAAAATGATTTCACAGCACTGAGAATCTCACGCCATACCCTTGGTCCAATAAAGGCTTGAGTTCTTTCAGTTCTACGTTTAATTTGGTTGTAATTAGAGCTTGTTGCAAATCTAGTGCTATGCTGATGGGTATTTTCCACTTTGGTGAAATTAAAATAAAATTGTGGCAAAATTTTGTAATGGATAAAGTGCATAAGCTTTGCAATTTGAAGTAGGACAATATCATCAAACCTTAAGAAATTTTAGACAAAAGTATATGGGTAGAAGAGATCGGCGATGGTAAGTTTTGGAGATGATTTTCACTGCTCTATCTTGAAGGATTTGAAGTGGCTTTCGGGTAGATTTAGGAACTTGACTCCACACAGGGGCACAGCATTGAAGATGGGGACACACCAAACCATAGGAAGCACATTTTAAAGTTGATAAATTAACATAGTTGCTTATATTAGCCAAGCCCCAATTTCCCCTCGCAATTTTTTGCAATGGTTTTGAATATGAGAGGCCCATATTAAGTCTTCATCTATTATTACTCCCAAATATTTTGTTAGTTTTACATGGGTAACAGTATTATTTCCTATTTTTATGTTTAGACTACAGCTTTGTGATTTCAACTTGTTAACAACCAAATATTCTGTTTTTTTTTTATAATTTAGAGGTAGCTTGTTGGCTTTCATCCAGTCATCGACCTTCAGAAGCTCCTCATTCATTTTTTGTTCAAGCAATGCAGTTGATTTTCCAGAAAATGTGAAATTGGCATCATCAGCAAAAAGTCTAATTCTAAAGCTACCTGCAGAGGGCAGATCGTTAATGTATAGGCTATGAGAAATAACAATGGGCCTAGTATGAACCCTAGTGTCACTCCCCTGGTCAGTAGTTTTCAATTGGATTGGGTATTATGAATTACTGTATACTGATATCTGTTGCGTAAGTAACTAGGAATTAATTGTAAAGGTAATCCTCTGATTTCATAACGCTGCAGTTTTGCAATAAGGATGTAATGATCAACTGCATCAAATGCTTTTTTCAGATCTAAGAACACTGAACAAGCAACATGTTTATTTTCTATCCCAGTAATGAAATCTTCATAAATTTGATGTAAGGCAATTTCTGTTGAAAATTTTTCTCTAAAGCCAAATTGATACTTACAAAAGAACTTATTGTTTTTGAAGCACTGATACAGTTGATCATGAAGACACTTTTCTAAAAGTTTTGAGAACGGACATAATAAGGATATTGGCATGTAGTTGTTAAGGAAATGCTTTAACCTTGATTTAAAGGCTGGAACAACTTCAGCAGTCTTGAATAGAGTAGGAAAGGAACCTTGCTTTATTGTTGCATTGAACAGTTTTGATGAAATCAAGATCAGGAAGGGCCCAGCTAGTTTAATGTATTTAATGGGAATACCTTTGATACCTGTGCTGTTAGATCAAGCCCAAGCAAATGATAAGCTAACTGTTCATCTGTTACAGGTTTCAGAAAGAGTGACTGAGGTGCGCAAGATATTGAGGAAGAGGGATAGCAATCATATTGATTGGATGCATTAGGGGGATGTCTGCAGCCAGAGAATTGGCAATTGATGTAAAATGGTCATTGAAGGCTTTGCTGATCTTGGCTGGACTGTTCATTATTCCGTTTGTCAAGAGGATTTGTGTAGGGAAGATGACGATTAATGGCTAAATTTGACAATGTCGTTTATTGTTTTCCACAATAAGCCTGAGTCATGGCTATTTTTTCCAACAAATTCTTCATAGAAGTTTTTCTTTGCTAGTTCTTTTATATGTGTTAATTTATTTCTGTGCTTTTTATATTGCTGAGCATTTTCAGGTGTGTTTTCCTTGAGCATAATTTTGTGGAGTTTGTTTTTATGTTTTATGGATTTTAATAAACCTTTGGTGATCCAAGGCTTATATTTTTGTTTTTGTTCACTGCGGGATAATAGCTTCAGGGGGGCATGTTTGTTAACAGTGTTAAAAAAGGTGAAAAGGAACTGATCAAATAGGTCATTAATTGGCATATTGTCATCTAAAGTAAAAAGTCGTTGCAGAAGTCTGACACCTCTGATAAAAAATCACACACAACAAAGTTACGAAAATCGCTTTTGGAGGATCTAAAGGGAGTATTCAACAGTTTGAAATTTTAAACCAAAAGCAGTGACTGGTAAATGATCAGAAATGTCGGAGATGATTGCATGACTGATGATGTGCTGGGAAAAGTTGTTTGTGTAGATATGATAAAATAGTGTACAAGAACTGGGAGTTATTCTGGTTGGATGAGCTATAATCTGAGAGCAGCCTAAACTACTTGGAGCGTTAAAATAATGCACGATTTTTACATCATGATTAGTCTTTAAAAGATCCATGCTAATAACCGAAAATACTGTAGTGTAGACCTACACAACATATAGATTACAGTGCATGGTATGGAATAGAATGGAAGACAATTATTCCATATTCCATACCAGCAATTTTCTTCCATTCCATTCTCAAATTTTCCATTCCGAATTTCATTCCATACTAAAAATTTTTTCCATATTCCATTCCATACCAAGGTAAGTTTAGACCGGAAGCTGCGCTTAATTTCTATCGTATTTAGCAACATTAAGCATACCTTTCCAAGTAGTTGCTCGCGAAGGTAAGCAGTATGGTACGATGCACCTCATTGCATATTTCTACCACTATCGCAATGAACTACCATAAAAATATCAACCACTTAATCAACACACAATAGGTTGACTGGAATGCACTGGGTTTAATGACTGCAAGTTTATAATTACACCAACTAAGAAATTTGGCATAGCTAAACTGCCAAAAAACATTTTACAACAATGTCAAAAAAAAGTTTAAACACAAAAAAATAACAACGAAGAATTAAGCCCAATCAAGAATAAAAAAGTAAATACAAACCTTTGTGACGATGGAAGAAAGAGTTTTGTCACTTGCAAAATTCAGTGCCGTCGCTACGGGCAACCTTGTCCCCCACACCCATTTTGGTTTACTAAAAATACTTGTTCGGAAACATCGTGTAACGACAAGAAAACCGACAATGATGCAAAAAGGAATAACATTCAATCCTAGCTACTTGACTAAAGTTACTTACTTTAACAATATATTGAAGTTTTTGAATACCGGTATCGAAAGTTTAGTGGTTCAAGTTTTAAACACCAGATTTAACCTTTAACGTTTGCAACTATAAACCTAATAGGTCATAAAGTGATTAGGCTAGTCATATCATTTTCAAGATTATGAACGTATGCATCATATTCAATTCAAAGTATTTTAAGTCCGAAGCCTGTGTTTCTCAAACTATGGGTCGGGATATACAATAACAGGCCGCTAAGCGTTTACGGATATAGTGGGTAAAAGGGGCTTAAGCCCCCCTCCCCAAGCCAAATCACTTTAAAAATTAACCTTAAAATGTAAGCGTTTTACCAGGGGCACACGATATGAGATATACGAAAGTAAAAGAAGCTTCAGCCCCCCCTAGCCAAATCACCTAAAAAATTAACCCTAAAATGCAAGCGTTTTAAACAGGGGGGCACGCAGATATTTTTAAAGGGGGGTGAATTTTTCTAAAAGCAACCAGTACCCAAGTGTAATTTTGTTTTAGTCAAACAGGGTTTCGTGATAATAGTTGCATCGTTACAACATTTGCTTATTCAAAAACCTTGCAATAACGACTTTGAAAATTATTGGTTGTGAAGATTGCATGCAAAATAACAATTTACTCCTGTGGGGGCCTGGGGGCAAAGCTCCCAGCCGCTGGGCAACTCATTTTATTGTTAAACTTTTTTATTGTTAAATTTTACCGCTGGGCTACTAATTTTTCAGAAAAAAGGAGCCATTTTAACACCATTTCAATGACGTTTTGCAAGTTTTTAAAGCAATTAGAAAAAGCTAAATTGCTGCGATAGGGGCTTGGGGGCGAAGCCCTCAGCCACTGAGCAATTCTTGCAATTTTTCAGAAAAAAAGTAGCCATTTCAACGCCATTTGGATGATGTTTTAAACTTTTTTACAGCAATTATAAAAAGCTAAATTACTGAGATGGAGGCCTGGGGGCAAAATAAATCAACTGAGGATTTACAACTCAACGAACTTAATAAGAACGGAGAGGTGAGGGTGACTGGGAAGTGAGCTCGTGCTCTTCGAGTCTCCAGTTACCTGCTTCAAAGCCCCCAGCCACTGTGCAATTCTTGCAATTTTTCAGAAAAAAAGTAGCCATTCCAACGCCATTTGGATGATGTTTTAAACATTTTTACAGCAATTATAAAAAGCTAAATTACTGAGATGGAGGCCTGGGGGCAAAATAAATCAACTGAGGATTTACAACTCAACGAACTTAATAAGAACGGAGAGGTGAGGGTGACTGGGAAGTGAGCTCGTGCTCTTCGAGTCTCCAGTTACCTGCTTCAAAGCCCCCAGCCACTGTGCAATTCTTGCAATTTTTCAGAAAAAAAGTAGCCATTTCAACGCCATTTGGATGATGTTTTAAACATTTTTACAGCAATTATAAAAAGCTAAATTACTGAGATGGAGGCCTGGGGGCAAAATAAATCAACTGAGGATTTACAACTCAACGAACTTAATAAGAACGGAGAGGTGAGGGTGACTGGGAAGTGAGCTTGCGCTCTTCGAGTCTTCAGTTACCCACTTCAAAGTCCCCAGCCACTGGGCAATTCTTGCAATTATTCAGAAAAAAAAAAAATTTTAATGCCATTTGGATGACGTTTTGAACATTTCTACAGCAATTAGAAAATATGCTAAATTACTAAGATTTGAAAGAGTTTGAAAGAATTTATTTTGCTCAGGCCAATCAGCCCCCGCACACTTACTGGTCAAGTCCAAAATATGTTTACATGCTAAAAGATCGCAAATTTGGCTTAAGTTTTTTAATTAAATATGTTTCTAAATTCAAAAAGCTTTTTAGTGGCACAGAATTTGAAAATAGCTTTCATTAGCATTGAAGCTATAACTTCCACTCTTTGAATAATGGGTAGTCTTGAAAAAGGCTGTTTTAGATTGAACGTTTTCATCCAGCTCTCCTTATGAATCTACACTGAACTGAAGAAAAACTAAAATGCGATGGTATATATAGAGGTCGATTATGCTAAAATAGACAATGGGTTGTTATTGTGATGTATGATGCTGCAAAATCACCTAAAAATACTATAAGATTAATGCAAAAATATAGAAAAAATCATTTGGAAATGATAGCTCTGGTGCTATTAAGAGCGGCTTTTAAATTCCTGAAAACGTTTGCAGAATAAAAATATTGATGTTTGAATGTAATTTTGTTGTGGTTTTCATCTTCAAACAGCAGATTTGTTTGCTTTTTTTTTTGCAAAAGTGCATTTGGCTTAGACAAGGGTGACTTTTTTTTACTAAATGGCGTCTTGTCTCTTTTTACCATCAAGCTCTGTTCTGCTCAGAAGTTTATGATTGGGTATAATATTATCCATTAATCAATGGATATAACAAGTACACATAGTTACACAATATATCCGTCTTGCAGTTGAAACACTGTAGAAGCAATTATTGTAGTTGAAACAAATGCAAAAATCTCAATTGCTTGGTAAAAATCTTTTAGGATCAAATTACAGCCCTAAAACAACACCTTAAGTGATTAACAACAACTTAAGTAATTATTTAGTGAAAAGTAAATATGGCAAAGTATTACAAAGTGCGTTATGTCAACAAAATTATGTTGTTTTTTGAGTTCCAAAAGGGAGGGTTCGACCCCCGAACCCCCCCCCCCCCGAGTGAGCCACTGGTTTTAACATCTTTTTGAATAGACCAGTAACGTAAGTACAGTAGGGACTGAATGGGATGGGCAATTTAATTTTTCTACTAGTTCTAAGCCGTAGCAATTTAATTCTTTCAAATAGCTTTAAAACTATGCAAAATGTGATCAAAATGGTGTTGAAATAGTTATTTTTTCTCAAAAAATTGCCCAGCAACAGAAGCTTTGCCCCCAGACGCCCATCTATAGGAGATGAATGAGTTGCACCACTTTGCTCAGCTCACCATGCAATCAAGGCATTTTTGAAGCACAAAACATTGAGCTTCCAAGCCCCTTCTTTAGCAAAATTTTGGTTGCACACCTGTTTATGGGTGTGTCAGAGAAGAGCAAGGTAGACCAACAAAAGGTTGTTTATTTTGTTTTTTAAAAGACCAGCTGTTTTTGTTGTTTTAGAGCACACTCATGGTTGTTTAGGTCAAACTCACTGCTGCAGATAGACTTTTCATGTTAGTGATTATGTGCTGATAATGAAAGGAGCTAAGAAACGCCACTGGACTTATTTGCAGCTGCACAAGATTAGTTCTTATGTGCAAGAGTTCAGTCTATTTAATGCCCCCCACTTCGTTTGCTCTGGCAACAGCACTAGGCAAATTGTAATTCTTAAAACAAAAATTAAGCCAGTGAGCATCAATGCAGTGGCAAAGTGCAATGAACATATTTATGATCTGATGATGCAATGCCTACACTGTTTGTGCAATGTTCATGATCAAATTACCCTATTAATTTGTTAACAGATGATTAGCTACTAAACGCTTCCACATATTTTTAGTCATGACTATCCCTATCTATTTTTCTGTAAATGCCATGAGCGAAATCTAGTATGGAAGAATGTCTTCCATACCATTCTTGAAATCTTCCATTCCATTCTGGTATCTTCCATATTTCATATCAAAATTTCCATTCCATGCCCTGACAACATACAGTCCACAAAGTCCTGCATTGTGACCTGTGAAATGATTTTATGTAAACTCAATCATCTTTTAAGCAATCCATATTTGTCATGTTGTGCAGAGCTGGGCACCTGCTACTTGAAAAGTAGCGGCGCTGCCGCTGTTTGGCAAAAAAAGTTTATCACTACTCAAATGAAAAAGTAGTGCCACTGCCGCTACTTGCATGCAAAACAGCGACCGCTGCTGCTACTTTAAAAAAATTAAGAATAAAAAAACGATGGCATTCAAATGCAGTACCTAATGGTAAAATTTCAACTTTATTTATGCAAGTAAATTATTCAAGCTTTCAAGATACCGGTATAGATTAAAATCGACATTAACAGGCTTAAATGGTAGATAAGTAAGCAAAAGTTTGACACAAAAGTAGATCAAGCATTTAAGATATTGGTGTTTACGAAGTCGAAGGAGATACTTAGTAATGACGTACATGTTAAGCAAATGATGCTCAATGTGATCAATACATGATACACCAAGTAATTTTTTCACGAATATAACTCCATAACTAAGTTGTCTTTAAAGCTTATTTATTACCTGGTTCTATTTGTTTGTCTATTCTCAGTGCACTCGAAAAAATCAATCCTTAGTTTTACTGTTAACTGTTGTAGCAAAATTTATTTTACTACGTCTTGATGTAACTACTCAGGCCTGGCGCCACAGGACATAGGCGGTAGGCGCAGCCAGAGGGGGGTAGGGAGCCCGGGCCTGCTCCAATTGAAATGCGACAAATGATAAAAATGTGACAAAAAAGCCTAGGCTATTGTTTCATCAGTTTCAATATTTTTTAGCATTTTTTGCGTACAACAGTACATGCGTACAGCAGTAATTAACAATAATATTTACGACCAGATGGCCAGGCACCCTCAATTTAATTTTTGCCAATCAATTAAAATAAATAACCTGGCTGAAATTAAGGGTTTTTGTCTTAAAGTTGCTATCTCAAGCTCTCATCTAACCTTTTTAAAAACGTAATGCAATAACCAGGGCGTGATTTACCATATGGCACAGTGCCAAGGCCCTGTGCTCAGATGGTAAGACCTTATTTTTAATCTACACTTACTTACAAAACTCTCCAACGTGCCAGGGCAATGTAAATCCAGCTCGGGCAATAACATGGCAATTAGGCGTAACCATGTATTGTACGGTTTTTAGTAACAATTTACCTCCATCTCGCTAGTTTCTACGTGAAAAAATACTTTCGAAAAAAAAAAGCTAGGAGAAATGTTCATTGAACAAATTATTGAATTTGAATGGAGGGGCCTGGGGCCTCTTGACCGTACATGTAGGCCTACTCTTACAACTGGCTATTTTCACGTCAAAACAAAAACCTCTAAAAAAATCTTCGAGTGAATTATTATTTACTACTAAAATACTTTCAAATTTAACCCTAAATGCAAAATCATCAATGTATTTTCGACCAAATTGTATTTAAAAGGAGGATTGAAACAATTTAATTTTTTTCAATTGGCTTTCAAATGTTAAAAATCTAGTTCTTTCAAATGATTCTGAAGAAATGCGAAATGTGATCCAATGGCATTAAAATAGTTTTTTTCCAAAAAATTACAAAAAAATTGCCAAGCAGCTGGGGCTTCGGCCCCAGACTCCATCTGTGATACGTTTGAGTTAAAATAGTTTGCTTACACACGTCTCCCAATTTACATATTTTCATTTTTAACTTTTGGTTTAAGTCTCTCCCTTTTGAAAACTCTTGGTTAAATGACGGCTTCTGATCATACATTCTACGGTATCTTTGTCCTACAAAGAGTTCCTCTTTTGAAAGTTTCTGATGACCTCATTGCATGTCATTTTTGGTTTGGCCCTCCCCCCAATCAAAAATCCTGGCTATGCCTATACATGGGGTGGGGTGGGGGCTTTTTGGGCCGTTTCCCCCCCAAATCACTGCTTGTGCCTCCCAAGCGAGAGTAAACTTTTGTACTAGCATAAGAGAACCAGCAAACTTATGCCCAAAAACACGTCACCACAAATGCTTTTTTTCAATGAAACGTCAAGACAGATCGAGTGAACGTGATCAAGCAGCCTAAGATTTCGCGAAGAAGACCTTTTTATTTTTTTGGTCTTCACCTCCAAATTTGAGCGCAAAATCCATACCAAAAGAGCATAACATAAAATTTGGAGCAAAATATTCACTAGATTGCTGCGTCATTCCGAAAGCGTCTGGTCTCGACAGCGTAAGCGTTCCCTTAAAAGTTTTTGTGCCCCCTCCTCTAAAACACACTACTCTGGCTCTGGGCCTGTTACTAAACTGTTCTACCTGCAGTGCACGAACTGGACCACATAGCCAACAAATCATCTTCATTTGTTTTACTGCATGCTAGCATTATAAGAAAATATCACGAAAACCGTCTTTGCAATCTGCACGTTTTTAGCAATTTATCGAACTGTAACTATTTTATTTTTGTTAAAGAGATACTGCTTAAAACTGGCTTTATTGAAACCGTTTTATCAGTTCAAATTGGCCTGCTACTAGCCACATCATTCATTCAATTTTGGTTCAAAAAAAAAATAGGACCATTTACGATAAAACTCGCCTACACATATGTGAGCAACGTCAAAACGTCACAAAGGTCTTGTATGTTTTACTAAAACAAAATAACGTGGTAACAAGAGCAGAGAAAAAACAACCAGAGAGTAAAGACTCCAAACGGTAATGTGTGAAAATTTGAATCAAAAAAGTCTTGGAAGGAGTTAATTAGAAGTAGCAGCAGTGGCAAAATATTTGCCAAAAAAACAGCGCTGAAGCGCTGCCGCTTTTTCGGTTAAAACAGCGGCGCTGCCGCTTGTTGCTGGTGATGAAAAAAAGCAGCGGCGCTGCCGCTACCGAAAAAGTAGTGGTGCTAGTAGTGCCGCTGTGCCCATCGCTGGTATTGTGACATGGTGTATGATGAAATTGTGCGTGTGTAAAACTGGAATGAGCCTGTCGCCAACAAAAGGTGCAACATTTCACATTAAACTTTATTTTTAGATTTGAGTTTATTGTTGACATAATATTGTTAATCATAGGTGGGCAAGTTAATGCAAAACGTTAGCTTCGTTAACCACTAGTCCGTTAACAAACTTCACACCTCCACTAACGTTAATCCGTTATTTTTAGCTTTAATTAACGGAAGTTAATAAAGTCCGTTAATTCGTTAACATTTTGCAAGTAATTTACATTTCTTTGTATTCACTCGCTTCTAGAACACGCATTGACGTTGTTGAGCTAATTGTAAGGAAATATTTATTGCTATGGTGGTCGTTTTGTGTTTTGGAAGTTACATTTTACAGCCTAATCTAATTTCAAGATAAAATTAAGTTCAAATGCACTAACGAAGCTGCGATCGAAAAATCTTAGGAAATGCGAACAGCGATAATTAGTAGACCTATGAGGCTGCAGCTTATTATTTGCCACAAAAAAGAGCTCCTTTCTTCGCTCTCATCCATAAAACTCGTGCTAATGCGCAGCAACTGTTACCAGTGCAAACTGGTTTGTAACGGTACAATAAATGAATGGTGCAAGAAATTAACGATAAAAACGTTAACCCTTTATTACTCAACAGTAGGGCTTCTGAAGCCCACACTCGTTACAAACAGTAATTACTTAAATTTGGTTCGTTATAAAAACTTGAAGTTTCCTGACTTTTCCTGTTTGTTTTTTCCAATTACGATGAAACTGTTTTTGTTTATACAACATAAGGGGTTCAAGTGTAAAATGAGGGTTTTTGAAAAATTTTTTAAAATTTTGCCAATTTCTAGCTTTCAGTGTAAAATTTTGATTTTACGCATAATATTTCTGGTAGAGATTAAGAGGATTAGAGTAAAGTGGTGTCCCAGATTAGATGGATTACAATAATTAGTGTGACTGAGTTGCGAACGAAAAGCTACTACGCCCAAGGCAATAAACGAAAATTAGGTTCCTTTGTTTTTGTTTTTACGCTAATTTCGATTGAATAGAGTTACAATTGGCTTGCAATGCAATGACTCCTTGCAAACTACAATCGAGCAAAACAATATATTACAGCAAAAAACGAATCATGATTCAATGCAGTCACAGGTTGTGTTAGCTATACCCCAATGCAAAATATCAAAACCAATTCCTCATTGGGCAATACTAGCAACATCATGTCGAAACGCGTGACAAGATTTGCGGTGCCCAGCTTCGAGTCATAGCCACTGGACAGCACAGTTCTTTAGACTAAATGAAGCAGTGGTTGCAAGCCGTAACCAAATTGTTTCGGATTTGACCTGACGGGACTTGACTTTTAACTTTCCGTTCCATTAGCAATTGCGTAACCGTTCAACCAACTGGCCAATGCAAAATATAAATTAATGCTCAATATAGTCTAGCTTTATTTTTAATGCCCTACGTCCGATTTACAAAATTGAAAATGAAAAGCTTTGTTTTTAATTTTACCTGCATATAAAGCCGTCAACTAGTTCAATCACACGCCCCTAAGTTGATGTTTTTTTCATCATTTATTGATTTTTACAAATACAATGTTTCTGTAATTAGTTTTCCATGACAAATAGTTCAAATTAAATCAATTAAAACTTCATTAAACTTGCTGTATTACGTCGAAGGGTGAAGCGAGTTTGTGGGGCCCATCTTCTCGTCATTGCGGCCGGGCATCACAGTTTTTTCCAAAAAAATGTTGCAGCGGTGGCGAATCGTTCACAAAACTATGCCCAATTTGACCGACCAGAGATTTGAACCTCAGACCTCCCTCTCTAGAAACCAAAACGTTATTGCTACTTGATAATAATAATCAAAGAATATTGCTACTCAAATGTGAACAATCATCAGAGAAGTTTTCAGTTTCTAAATTTTTGCATTTCACATTGCAGTAATACCTATAAAGCTTCTAAACTGCTTCGAAACTTGCTTTTATTAGGCATTGCCAGGTGACCAGATCCTCAGAGAGAAATTTTATCAGGGTACGAAAACTGATATTGAGCTTTTTTGCCAAGACCAAGGCGGGAACTAAAAGGGAAGAACAACAGCTTTCTATTTGGGTAAAGACAAAAAAAAAGCTTTTCATCGCAAACTCGGCCAGCCTTTGTTAAAAATTGCGTGAAGACCAAGAAAAAGATCTCTACCGGAAATCCGGCCGGCTTTCACATGCATGCTCACCGAACTGCTATTAATTTAGTGCGCGTGAACCTATAGACCCTCCTGAGATTCCTAAACCCGGGCCTGGGTACAATGTACCCCCAAGACCCTCTCGCAGACCTTGCTGGGTGCCCCCCCATACCTTAGAATATTTGAAAACTAAGCCCCAAGAACGATCAAAAGTTTTTTGCGTTTTTGGCATATTTTGACATTGTACAGAAAGTGCTTCTCATCATTAGAAAATCATAAAAAATAATAGGAATGCCGATAATTTTGTAACGCATTCTACTTTTTATTGACCAAACACCCAGTTTTTTTTGCAAGCTATAGCAAATACTGTATATTACGTAATTGTTGTTATATTGCAATTTTGTAAGACAAATTAGAAATCGTTAACAAGACAATATTATTCATTAGTGTAATGCTCTTTATACAGATAGATAAGCAATACAGAAAAATACTCACTTGAGTGTTAAAACCAACGCCTGATTGCTATTTCGTATTGTTTATTTAGCGCTTATTCTATTGTTCTTGTCTGTGGTTTGACATTGATTAGTATCTCTATTGTTAAAATCATTATCTGAGAACTTTGTCAACGATTACTACTTGTTTCGCATGAAAATGATTTTATTTGTTTGACTACGTTTGGGAGTAATTTCGTGGTTGATTCCAAAAACGGAGATCTCAATAAATTTACGATTTTAGGATCCAAAGCAATCATTCTTTTATATAATATGAGCAATTCCGCAGCATTTAATCGGAATGAATGATAGAATAAATCCTTTATTTGTATGAATTGATTTTTCCAACTTATAGTAAAAAAAAAACTTTAACCGCATTAACTGTATTAATTTTTTTTCTGAGTAAAAGCACAGTAAAATAATGTAAATTAAACCGCAATAGCCGTTATTATTCAAATAATATGTTAGTTTGTTGTTGCAAACATTTTGCTCCAAAAGTTTCAAATTTTAACAAATCGCGTTTATTTCTGGAACGGTAAGACTGAAGTTTAAATCTTGGGCCGGTCAAATTGGACACAATGCTGCCAACGACTCACAACCGTTGCGGCATTTCTTCGAATGAAGCTGTGTTGTCTGGGCGCAATGACGCGAAGATGGGCCCCGTCAACTCGTAACACGCTTTGGCGTAATGCAGCAAGTGTGAGGAAAGATTTGATTTGAATTAAATGCAATATGACAACACGCCAAAATTGAAATTAACGAGGTCAGCTTGCAGCTTATCGTTGTATTTTATGAAAAAGTAGTGCATTTGGTTTTGCAACAACTCTTTTGTATGTACGTCAGAGTTGTAAACGGGCCGACTAATTCAGGCCCAAACCCGGGCCGAACCCGAAAATATACGCCCGCACCCAAAAACTAATTTGAAGTCCGAATCATGCCCAAAAAACCCGAAAGTTTTATTAGGTCTGAAAAATTTAGCAATGTTGCCAGGTTATTTTGATTATATTTTGGTACACCGAAAAAAAAAACAAAAAAACAGTACACCTAAGGCCGGACTTAAGCCCAAAATTTTTGTCAACTTTAGGTCCTAAACCCGACTCAAAAAGCCCGGGCCGATTTCAACTCTGACATACATTGTCTTCAAGTTTACGGGGCTATTATTGCATGTGCTGTATTTTACCCAAAAAATAATTCAATTAATTTATTATACTGAGGGCTTTTAATTTACGGTACAGTTTTGTCCACAATGATGAAGAAATTAATGCAATTTTGTAATGTATATCAATTTATACAACGCATGAATAGAGCTTATCATATGTCATCTAACTATGTCACATCATTAGATCAGTTCAAATAATTAAAATTGTCCAAAATTTTTGTGATGCTTGAACAATTTTGTCGATCTGCAATAAGCGTACTGTGTACGTCATTGTCTTAATTACTAACATTGCCGCTTCTCACAGCGAAGCAATTATAATCTCATTTCACGCTCAACTATAATTGCGCACAACCATTATAATCCCTTTTAATGCTTATTAAGTAAGTGCTTAAAATCAGAAACTTGACGACCTTAAATAAAATGCATATTTCATTAACTTTAGGGAATAAAATCCATAGCTGTTTTTGCTATATTGAAAGATGAATAAATGCTCTACCATGTAGTGAAATTTTGAAATTTCTAGCTTGGGTAGTTTTCAAGTTATTATCGAAAAACCATGGTGGGCTTCAGAAGCCCTGCCGTTGAGGAGTCAATGCCCTGAAAAAGGTTGAGGAACATAGGGTTAACGGAAGTTAACAGAACTTAACGGAAGTTAATTTAGTCCGTTAACAGCACTTAACGGAAGTTAATTTAGTCCGTTAACATGAAAAAACTTTTTAACGGATTAACGAGTTAATGAAAAAGTTAGCTTTGTTATTAACGGATTAACGATTAACAGACTTGTGCCCACCTATGTTGTTAATGCATGCAATATATCTTACATTTTGATCATTTGATATGATTTGTCTCCACCAAGAAAGAGACTACTATTTCTAAAAAACAGCTGATAATGGTTACAACTCTGACAAAAGATACATGGAGAAGCAATGATAAGTTCTTCCTGTCAACAAGTATCAAAAAACAGCAATGATACAGGGTGTCTCAAAAAAATGTACTCACTCTTAGAATGACGAGAAAACCTTTATTTATGAACATAGAGCGAAATGAAATAGCTTCAAATACATGAGACAAATGTAATTGAAGAATCATGTTTGCAAATGTTCAAATTGATAACCATTATAAATGTACTCACTCTTTTTTTTGTGTTGCAGATATCCTGAATTACTGAAGCCATGGCAGGAAATCAACTTAGTTTCGAAGAGAGAAAGTTTGTCCTGAAATGCTATTGGAAGACCAAAAACGCCACTGAAATGCAATGCCGTTTCACAAGGGAATTCGCAAAACCGCCACCCACGCGCCGGACCATTGCACGCATCAGAGACAAATTTGAAGCAGATGGAACCGTACAGAATATCAACAATAAACGTTCAGGATGGCCACGGACATCTACGTCCCCTGGAAATTTGCGAATCCCTTGGTGCGCGTTATCAGCGTTGTCTGGACAATAATGGTCATCAGTTTGAACATTTGCAAACATGATTCTTCAATTACATTTGTCTCATGTATTCGATGCTATTTCATTTCACTCTATGTTCATAAATAAACGTTTTCTCGTCATTCTAAGAGTGAGTACATTTTTGTGAAACACCCTGTATATAGATGTTTTAGGAAGCAGGTAAAGAATTAACAATTGTTTTTTGCTTTACCATGATCACAAAACGTTTCACCGTAACGATGGTATCTACAACAGCAAAAGCATGTGTCTCATGACAAGTAGGTCTGTGCTGTTATGGCCCTTGTACTGCAGGGAGTTGTGCTGCCTGCTGTAGAGTGTAGAGTGTACCTATATCATTCAGATCAATGCCTGTTAACCCAAGATAAAAAAATAAAACAGTTGTAAATAAAGCAAGGGCATTTTATAAATAAGCAAACAGCAACGAAATACTGTCACCAAATTCTCCTTGATAACTGCAAAACTTAACCGTATATTTTTCTATTGCAGGATTGCGCTTATGCTGATCCCAACAAGCTCTATCAATGATCTTCATTGACAAAACTGGCGCTGCATGTGTTAAACATTCCAGCACACAGAAAGTAGGGTTGCCATACCGTCCGGAAAATTCCGGACATGTCCGGAATTTAGGATCAAATTTTGCGTCCAAGAGGAATTTTAAAAAATGCTCAAATGTTCCGAATTTTTTAATCCTGTAAATTATGTTTAAAGGGACAGGGAACTCAAAATCAATGTTTTTTGAGTTTTGAATCGTGTTAATAGTACTTGCAACACCTTATAGAGATGATCCGGTGATATTTTTATAACTTTTTTCAAAACTAAGCTTTTTTTGGTTTCTTCTCAAGTAGCTGTAAACATAGTAACATTTTCAATCGAGGTATCTATCACGTCATAATGACCTGTGACGCATGGTTCATTCATAATTATCTAGTGGACTAATCGCGTACGCGTAACGTTGCACCATTTCGGTCTGTTTTGAAGAAAAAAAGCACCGTCTTGCTGGAAAAGCAAGCGTGCTTTTTTTGCTAATTCAATAGAACGGGTCTAGTGCAGAATTGCTTAGAGTACGAATGGAAAAGCTGAATGCAAACAATCGCTGATTTCGAGAGAACCTGCATTTTACGCGCTTGCAGAAAGTGCTCAATGTATAAAAACAGAGCTAAAATAAAACGTAAAACCAGATCTAAAGCTTTTAGATCTGGTTTTACGCTAAAGCTTTTAGCTCTGGTTTTACGTTTTATTTTAGCTCTGTTGTTATACATTGAACCTGCATTTTATCAGAATTGACCACCAATTGACGCAAAATAAAAGTTGATACCAGAGCGTATATGGCCGAGCATCTTCAGAGGGGAGGTAACGGAGTGCCACGCACCCTCCATTACAAGCAAAAACAGTGCATTCTTATACTTTACAATCGGCCTACTATACAAAATTTTATTCTTGTTTTCTGACTGTTTTTGCTAGAAGTAGATGGGTACCTGACACTCCTTTACCTCACCTAGGTTGTCTATTAAAATCAGCAATAACAGTATTTGCATTCAGCTTTTCCACTAAAATGTACACTAGGCTACATACAGCTGTGCTATACCGTCCTATAACTATACTATTGAATTAGCAAAAAAGCAGGCTTGCTTTCTAGCAAAACGGCGTTTCTATTTTCTTCAAACTTTTAAACTTGTATGCTATGACTACCATCTACACTACAGGAACTTGCTTACTGCTTCTAATCACTGAGGTCTCGAAGCACAAAAAAATGAAATCTGCACTAGACTTAATGATGGCTTTTCGAAAAAGCAGCAGCAGAAATCGCAGCACAGGTTTTGACTGACAACATAGGCCTACTGTGTTATGCAGTTTTTCTCTCAAAATCGTGTGAACACTGATGCTGTATATTTGTGCATTCAGCTTTTCCATTAAAACGTACATTACGCTATACTGCACTACCCGTTCCATTGAATTAGCAAAAAAGCACGCTTGCTTTTTCAGCAAGACGGTGCTTTTTTTCTTCAAAACAGACCAAAATGGCGCAACGTTATTACGCGTACGCGATTAGTCCATTCGATAATTATGAATGAACCATGCGTCACAGGCCATTGTGACGTCATAGATATCTCGATTGAAAATGTTACTATGTTTACAGCTACTTGAGAAAAAACTAAATAAAACTCAGTTACGAAAAAAAAATTTAAACTATCACCGGATCAGCTTTGTAAGGTGTTACAAGTACTATTTAAATGACTAAACCTCGATAAAAATTACAGTTGTGTTCCCTGTCCCTTTAACTTTGATCATTGTTTATGTCTTCCAAAGACGAAAAATTCATTTGGAGTAGTCAACGCTACTTCTTGGCTGCAATAATTTTGCTCATAGATAGGTGTGCATTGTGAATTCTTCATTATTAGTGCATTTACATTTTTTGCAGTAGGCTTATTGAATTCAGTATTGTGACCAGTGTTCCCACTAAGCCGATTTTTTTCAGCGAATCGGCGATTTGATGGAGCAAGGGTAAATGAATTTTGGCAATATAGTAAACATAGCTTAGAAAATTCTACAAATTTGTGGAAACATGACATTTAGTGTACTTTAATACTGGATTGGTACGAAATTAAGGGCGCATAAGCGTCTTTTTAGAGCTTTGGGCGCAATTGTTTTAAGAAAATTTGGGCACTCGCCGATTAGCCTTAAAGTTAGAGGGAACACAGATTGTGACGTAGCATTTTCCGTAGTTAGCAACCATGCGGATTGTCATTAATATTTACCAACTTTTGTACTTAATTAATAGGTTAGTGAGTTCAGAGCTGTAAACAGGCCGACTAGTTCAGGCCCGAACCAGAAAATATTTGAAGCTCAAATCATGCCCGAAAAAACTCAAAAGTTAAGTTAGGACTGAAAAATTTAGCAATGTGCCAAGTTATTTAAATGATTATATTTTGTGCACCTAAAATAAAAAGCACATCTCGAGCCCGAACTAGGCTTCAAATTTTGTCATCTTAAGGCCCGAACCCGAACTTGACCCAAAAAGCCCGGTACGACATACAACTTTGAATGAGTTAGTCTACTTAGTGATTGGTTCAGTTAGTCTTGTGGTAAATTACTTTGTTAGCTTCAAGGCTTCCACTTTAGATTAAGCATTTTTAGTTCAGAGTTTGGTTATATTTTTTGTAATTAAGAAAGATATTATTTTAAATGGCTAAATGAAGGTGCTTATTCCCAAACAAGGTACAAGAAAAACATCCATGTTTTAGAAAAGGCAGGAATGATTGCAAGGCAGAATGCTTACTATGCATATCAGGAATCTATATATCTGTCGTGCACAACGTTTAACTTCACATGAATGTCATTAGCAGAAACTTCTTGTGTGTTGCCATAGGCGTAACTAGGGGGGGGGGGCAGGGGGTCCAAGTCCCCCAATTGAAATGCCACCAATGACAAAAGTCTATCGTTTCTTCAGTTTTAGTTTCCTTTAGCATCTTTACATACAACAGTACACGCGTACAACAATAATTAACAATAATATTGACGACCAGGAGGCCAGGGCCTCCTCAATTCAATTTTTCCAATTAATTTAAATGCATAGCTCACATGAAATTAAAGGTTTTTGTCCTAAAAGTTGCCATCTCAGGTCCTCATCTCACCCTTTTGTAAACGTAATGCAGTAACTAGGGCTGGATTTGCCATATGGCACAGTGCCAAGGGCCCAGCGCTTAGATATAGGCATAGCCAAGGGGTGGGGGGAATAGGGGGCCTGGCCCCCAATTGAAATGACATCAACCATAAAAATGTGACCAAAAAGTCTACATTTTTCAATTCCAGTTTCTGTTAGGATCTTTGCGTACAACAGTACACTTGTACCAGAGTTGCAAGTCGGGCCAGACTTTTCGTGTTGAGTTCGGGCCTAAAGTTGACAAAATTTCGAGATTAATTGGGGCCTGAAACGTGCATTTTGTCTTAGGTGCATAAAACACAAACAAAGTTACTAAGGTAAATTGACTGCTTACATTTTTCAGACCTAACTTAACTTTTGCTTTTTTTCGAGCATGATTTGGGCTTCAAATTAGTTTTCGGGCCAAATTCGGGCTTCTGCCTTATATTTTTGAGTTCGGACTTATATTTTTGGGTTCGGGCTTGAACTAGTCGGCACGTTTACAACTCTGACATGTACAACAGTAATTAACAATAAACTGACAACCAGGGGGCCCTGAGCCCCTTCAATTCAATTATGGCAACCAATTTACATGTATAAGCTGGGTGAAATTAAGGGTTTTTGACCTAAAACTTTGCCACGTCACGCCCTTCATTTAACCTTTTTTATGAACATAATGCAATAACCAGGGCCGAATTTAGCGCAAGGCGCTCTGCGCTCAGATAGTAAGACATTTGTTTGGTCTTCACCTCTATTTGGCAGGAAGATGTTGCGAAAATCCCCAAAGTACCAGCGGCCAACACAACGTAAATTTGGCCTGAGCAATAACATGGTGGTAAGTAGGCCTAGGTCTAACGATATTGTACCATTTTTCAATAAAAATTTCTTCCACCGCGCTAGTTCACACGAAAAACTACTTTCACAAAAAAACAAGGAAAATGCTCATTGCACAAATTATTGAGTTTGAATGGAGATGGATGGGCCCCCTGGCCGTACATATACTCCTAAGCTGCATATTTTCATGAAAAAACAAAAATCTTTGAGTGGATCATAATTTACTGCTAAAATATTGCAGGAGGCAATGTCCCTTTCCCTTCAACTTGGGCCAAATCATTTACAAAATCAAGCACCAAAATCTGAAAATGTATATACGATCTTAAATGTGTTTTGGACTTAAATTGAACCGGTAAGTAAAAGGAGGATTGAACACTTTAATTTTTTAATTGACTTTCATATGTTAAATATCTAGTTCTTTCAAATGGCTCTAAACACGTACCAAATGTGATCCAATGGCATTAAAATAGCTTTTTTTTTCACAAAATTATAAAAAATTGTCCAGCGGCTGGGGGCTTTGCCCCCATACCCTTTGACGGCTATCACTCATAGCCTCCATACTCCGTCTGGGATAATTTAAGTTACACAAGTTTACTTACTGCGTCTCCCTCTTTAAACATTTTTGCTATTTAACTTCAGGTTTAAGCCCTCTCCCTTCAGCAAAATCTTGGTTAAGTGCCAAAACCACGCCTCAGCTTCTGATCTTCCACTTTACAATATCTTTGTCCCACAAAAAGTTCCTCTTGTGAAAATTTCTGATGACCCCATTGCAAATGAATTGTGGTTTGGCCCCCCAATTGCAAGTGAATAGCAAGAGCTCCTTTCTTCGCTTTCTTCTATAATAAAACTCATGCTAATACGCAACAAGTTTTACTGGTACAAACTGGTTTGTGCCAGTACAATGGAATGAATGGTGCAAGATATTCACAATAAAAACCTTAACAGAAGTTACCAGAACTTAATGGGAGTTAATTTAGTCCATTAACAGAACTTAACAGAAGTTAATTTAGTCTGTTCACAGAACTTAACGGAAGTTAATTTAGTCCAGTAACAGAACTTAACGGAAGTTAATTTAGGCTAATCCCTTAACATGAAAAAACTTTTTAACGGATTAACGCGTTAATGAAAAAGTTAGCTTCGTTATTAACAGATTAACGATTAACGAATTTCTGCCCACCTATGATCAGCAGGCTACCAACCAAAACAACTAGGCTATTTTGATTGGCTCAAGGTCTAAAATAATCAAGCATTTCTGCTGGATAAGTCAAGCATTTCTTCTAGATACAATAGCCTAGTACTGTAACATTTACAGAGTAATAATTGTAATTCAACTACCTCTGAAAAAGTAATAAAATTGCTGGAGGCCTGCAATAGGCCTACACAAACAGACAAAATAATCCCAACTACCAATACCTGATACCAAACCTGCCCGACTCTGAACTGTTGTCCTCCGTCCTATGTGGTTGTGTCTGCCAGTACTTAACGGTGACTGTGAGAGTGCACGGACAGTTGCTTCTAATCTCAAGCCTAGAAAAACTCTGAACCGTAAGTAGGCTACTAAGCTGTCCTAATCTACACTGTACAGTAAGCCTATGGCTAGCCTAGATCTGTTTAACTTCCAAAATTTAAGGGTAGACTCGATAGGCTACCGTACCGGTAGTAGGCTACGTACCGGTATCTGTTCTACGCTAGGCCTATTCAATTCCTGATTCTGTCTCTACAACTAAGCAGGGATGCAATTCAAAGTTTACAAGAACCGGTTCTCTAACAGTAAACTTAACAAAATTGTTTTTGCTTACAGGCTACCCGTATACCGTATACGGTATAACCTACAGGTATCACAACATCGTATGACCGGATGACTAGCTGTGTGATCAATCTGTCAGCTACAGCACAAAAATTAAAAAAAGAAAAATATCGCTTTTCGTTGCAAAATGTGGCACAATGTGACAATCAGTGTCACTCGCGTAATTAAAGGGAAATTGTAGGCAAATTGCAATTGCGACATGATCCCAATGTTTTCCGCAAACTTGAATCGTTAGACACAGAAAGTTTTGAAACTATACATACCAAGACAAAAAAACTTTCATCCAGTTGAAAAATTATTGTCTCATAACACACTGTAAGCATGTAGTGAAAAGAAAAAGACTGCAATAACCACACGCCAAAGATTGTGTTTTGCGTGATCCTTTTGTGTAGGGTTGCCATGCGTCCCACCCAATTCAGTTGGGATAGTCCCAATTTTCAGGGCCTACTACATTGTACGTAAAATCGTCAGCTTACGAGCGTAACCTTAGTTTGGTTTAAAGGAAAATTCCGTAAGCTCAAACATACCACCTTACGGGCGTAGCACCTTACAAGAGTAAAATTGCCAGCGAAAAAAATTTGCAAAAAGAGCAAATTTTTTTCGCCGGTACGCTCGTAAGCTCACGATTTGCGTGAAATTTCAAGAACTGGTTTGCCAGGTCTCGATAGGTAGGTTAAAATTAGGTTCATAAGTTTTGTTGAAAAAAAGTTGATTTTCAACAGTGAAAGTATGCGTGTTGATTTGAAATAGCGTAATTTAACGTGAAAATGGTCAATTTGCGGTTCTATGAGGAAAAACTTGCAAAAAAAGAGGCTTAGGTCGATAAGCCCAAAAGTGAATTATGATGAATCATGAATTGTTTGTTGTTGTGTAACCTTTGGTTAGCCTATTCCAAGTAAAGAAATTTGAAAACTTAAACCGATGTGTGGTGTGGCGATTCAGATCAGAGTCCTGACCAGGAGGACTTCCTTAGGCCAAAACCAGTAGGCCTACCGATAGGCCTACCAGTATGGTGCGATAAGTCTACGTCTTGGTGGTATTTGTACCTAGCGTATATTATACCACATTGTTAAAGTAAACTAACTACTGCTGGAAACCCTAGCCTGATAGCTACTGTAGGCTAATTTACAGAGGTGGAGTCCTCGAGGACACATTTTGAAGTCCTTGGCGTTGGCCTCGAGGCCTCCAGTCCTCGAAAATTGGCCTGTCCTCGGCTCGAGGACAGCACTATTTTTTGAATTGTTAAAATTTTGTGGAGCGCTTGAAAAATTTTATGGAAAACGTGTTTTTGTGGAGATCGCTTGAAAAATTTATGTGAAGACCTTTTTTTTTTTTTTTTTGAGATCGCCTGAAAATTTTTGTGAAGACCTTTTTTTTGGAGAGCACTTGCGCTTGTGTCCTTGGTCCTGGGCCTTGGCCTCGAGCATTCCTGTCCTTGGCCTCGAGAGTGTCTGTTCTCGGAAAGACTGTTCTTGGTCTTGGCCTTGGCCTTGGATTTTTTTTTCAGTGTAACTTTAATAGAAACACCAAACGACCGCACTACCACAAAATAACACAGGAGGGCTTAGAATTTTTTGTTGAACATTTAAATAATAAACTTTCCACACCTGAATGGCTTTATCCTAGCAACTATAACCTGGATAAACTTCTCAATCTACTGAATGATCTCATCTCTCAACATTTTCCCAAAAAGAAGCAAAGTCGTAGACAATACTAGATGGGAGTTTGCCAGCAAACCCAGTGAACGACCGACGCACAGCTAATGCTGTGACGCTCAAAAGTACTTTTTGTCTACCGTAAAATCAGCAATTATTCAAAAATATCTGATTATGGAACCTCCAGAAAAGTAGAGTCAAAATATTTGTCAGTTAAATATCTCCTGAAATCATAAAACACTGTCACCCTAGCTTGAGCCGTTCAAAAATTGATTTTTGGGGGTCCATTTGGGGGGTCCCTGGGGGGGGTGGCACCCCCAAACTATGTCAAAATATTTGTCTGTTGAATATCTGCTGATATCAAAACAGACTGGCACCCAAGTTGAGCTTTTCAAACAATTCATTTTTGGGGGTCCATTTGGGGGGTCCCCAGGGGGGTGGCACCCCCAAACTATGTCAAAATATTTGTCTGTTGAATATCTGCTAATATCATAAAACACTGGCACTCTAAGTTGAGCCGTTCAAAAAATTGATTTTTGGGGGGTCCATTTGGGGGGTCCTCGAGGGGGTGGCACCCCCAAACTATGTCAAAATATTTGTCTGTTAAATATCTACTGATATCATAAAACACTAGCTGGCACTCTAAGTTGAGCCATTCAAACATTTGATTTTTGGGGCCCCATTTTGGGGGGTTCCCGAGGGGGTGGTACCCCAAACATGTCAAAATATTTATCTCTTAAATATCTACTGATATCAAAAAAAAACTGGCGCCCTAGGTTAAATCGTTAAAAAAATTTATTTTGGGGGGGTCCCCGAAGGGGTGGTACCCCCAAATTATGTTAAAATATTTGTCTCTTAAATATCTACTGATAACAGAAAAAACTGGCACCCTAGCTTGAGCCGTTCAAAAATTTGACTTTTTGGGGCCCCATTTTGGGGGGGTCCCCGGGGGGGTGGTACCCCCAAATCATGTCAAAATATTTGTCTCTTAAATATCTACTGATATCAAAAAAAACTGGCACCCTAGGTTAAATGGTTAAAAAACTTGCTTTTGGGGGGTCCATTTGGGGGGGTCCCCGGGGGGGTGGTACCCCCAAATTATGTCAAAATATTTGTCTCTTAAATATCTACTGATATCAAAGAAAAATGGCACCCTAGGTTAAATCATTAAAAAATTTGTTTTTGGGGGGGTCCATTTGGGGGGGTTCCCGAAGGGGTGGTACCCCCAAATTATGTCTAAATATTTGTCTCTCAAATATCTACTGATAACAGAAAAAACTGGCACCCTAGCTTGAGCCGTTCAAAAATTTGATTTTTTGGGGGGGTTCCCGGGGGGGTGGTACCCCCAAACCATGTCTAAATATTTCTCTCTTAAATATCTACTGATATCAAAGAAAAATGGCACCCTAGGTTAAATGGTTAAAAAATTTGTTTTTGGGGGGTCCATTTGGGGGGGTCCCCGGGGAGGTGGTAACCCCAAATCATGTCAAAATATTTGTCTCTCAAATATCTACTGATATCCAAAAAAAACTGGCACCCTAGCTTGAGCCGTTCAAAAATTTGATTTTTTGGGGCCCCATTTTGGGGGGGTTTCCGGGGGGGTGGTACCCCCAAACCATGTCTAAATATTTCTCTCTTAAATATCTACTGATATCAAAAAAAAAAATGGCACCCTAGGTTATATGGTTAAAAAAATTTGTTTTTGGGGGGGTCCATTTGGGGGGGTCCCCGGGGGAGTGGTACCCCCAAATTATGTTAAAATATTTGTCTCTCAAATATCTACTGATATCCAAAAAAAACTGGCACCCTAGCTTGAGCCGTTCAAAAATTTGATTTTTTGGGGCCCCATTTTGGGGGGGTTCCCGGGGGAGTTGCCCCAAAAAAATTTCAGGAGACACAATTGCGTATGTACCTCAACAACTTCACACAAAAATTAGATTTCTATGTTTTGTGGTTTAGGAGAACTCGAGCGTACAAGATTTAGGAAGAAAAAAAAGGAAAAAAAAAGGAAAAAAAAGGAAAAAAAAGGAAAAAAAAGGAAAAAAAAAAGGAAAAAAATAAGAAAAAAACCTCATCGCGGCCGAAAGTGGGTTGGTAGGGATGAAAGGATATCTTAAGACATATAACCATGAGAAATATTTTTTGCCGTACTTAAGCCGTTTTTGACTTAGACCGCTTTTTACGCCAAACTTTCGGGGCGGTTTTCGGGTCATAAACCCGAAGTCACGTGACCGATTGCCTCGAAATTTGGTACAAACATAAAACTCATTAATCTCAAACTGCTGTCAAAATTTCATGTAGTTAGACCAAACGGTTCTTGAGTTATAAGCAAAAGTCTGAAATCTCGCACTCGTTAGTTGGAAAATGGCCGAGTAAAAACAAAGGAACACGCGACGCGAGCGTCGGTCGTTCCAATAAAGTATCCTAAACACCTATGGATCACCCCAGATATCCTCACAGACATAAAGCACAAAAACAAGCTTTATTCTAAATACCTTAAAAGCAAAAGTCCAGAATTATACCACGAATATAAAAAGTGTAGAAATAAACTAACCCATGTGAGAGCAAAAGCCAAACAAAAACATTTCGAAAACTTGTTCAAAGATGCCCGCGATACTGCGGATACATGGAAATGCATAAATCAGTTACTTAGAAAAACCAAACCGAAAACTACGTTGCCGAAAACTATTGAAATTGATGGCAAATTAATTACCTCGCCTCAAAACAATTGTAACGAAATCAACAAACACTTTGTTAAAATTGGTGAAAAACTCGCCGCAAATTCCAAGAATTCCAGCTTTCATCAGAGTAAACAACACTTTGCGTTTCTCGGCAAACGTAATGTATCGTCAATTGTCTTACAACCAACTGATGTTTACGAAATCATTGAAATTATTTCTTCTCTAAAAGATCATAAATCTCCAGGATATATTGATATTCCAGTGCGCATCATAAAAGAATTCAAATTCCTTATTTCTGAATATTTGGCAAACTCTTTTAACGAATCTCTTGAAACTGGAAGCTATCCCGACGTATTAAAAATTGCTACCGTGATTCCCGTACATAATGGCGGATCCACTCTTGAACTGGGTAACAACAGGTCCATTTCAATATTGTCCCCGATAAATAAAGTCTTTGAAACAATTTTGCACAAAAGACTCACTAAGTTTTGAGAAAAATTGAATTTATTCACTGAGTTTCAGTTTGGTTTTAGAACCAAACACTCTACAAATCACGCTATAACCTGTGTTTATGAAACCATACTCAAAGAATTAGTTAACCAAAAATCGGTTTGCGGGATATTTTTGGATTTTGCAAAAGCTTTTGACTGTGTAACTCATCAAATATTACTGGACAAGTTAAATCATTATGGCATTAGAGGTAATGCTCACAAATTATTGAAGTCTTATTTGACAAACTAATACCAGTGTACAGTGAACAATGACAACCAAATTTCATCTACCCTGTTACCGATTACAATTGGAGTGCCGCAAGGTAGCGTGCTCGGGCCATTTTTATTCTTAGTTTACATTAATGACTTGACAAATTCTTGCAAATCCCCAATCATGTTACATGCTGATGACTCGGTATTGCTTTGTTCGGATAACAATATTCAAAGTCTAAAAAAGAAATGCAAAAATGAATTTGGACTTCTCAAAAATTGGATCAACTTTAATCGACTTACTTTCAATTATTCAAAAACTCACTGCGTACTATTAATCAATTCAAGAACGAACACAAACGATAACTTTCAAATTAACACCCCAAATCGAGCAATTCTTCCCAAAAATGCTATCAGATATTGAGGTGTTATACTGGATCACAAGCTGACCTGGAAGGATCACACGCGGCTTGTTGTTGAAAAGCTCCATATGGCCAGAGGAATCTTGAGCAAATTAAGGCGACATATGCTCCTCAATCGGTATTGAAATGTGTCTATTATAGGCAAGTTTGGTTTACCCGTACCTTTACTACGGTGTTACATCTTGGGGAAATACTGCAACCAAATACATAAAGACCATAGATGGGCAAGTTAATGCAAAACGTTAGCTTCGTTAACCACTAGTCCGTTAACAAACTTCACACCTCCGTTAACGTTAATCCGTTATTTTCAGCTTTAATTAACGGAAGTTAATGAAGTCCGTTAATCCGTTAACATTTTGCGCGTAATTTACATTTTTTTTATTCACTCGCTTCTAGAACACGTATTGAAGCTGTTGAGCTGATTTTAAGAAAATATTTATTGCTATGGTGGTCTTTTTGTGTTTTGGAAGTTACTGTACATTTTACAGTCTAATCTAATTTCAAAATAAAAACAAGTTCAAATGCACAACGAAGCTGCAAGATATTAATGATAAAAACCTTAACGGAAGTTAACAGAACTTAACGGAAGTTACTTTAGTCCGTTAACAGCACTTAACGGAAGTTAATTTAGTCCGTTAAAGGCGGTAAATCATCCAGCCAATTCCGGTGGTTTACAATAGCCAAAATTAAACTATAATTTTTGATATTTTTTGTTTTGATTTTGGGGCTGCGTTTGCAAAGATATTCAACAAATACAAAAAGATGTACCCCCGAAAAAAGTTTTTGGAAACTCTGAGTTTTGATCTTCCCGCCAAAACCACAGATCTCTAAAGTATTAGGCCTACTGTAATCTTATTAAACTATTAGGCCTAACTATCTCTAAACTATTAGGCCTAATAGTTTAGAGATAGTTAGGCCTAAACTATTTAGAAATAAACTATCTCTAAACTATTAGGCCTACCACAGTTCTCTAAACCATTAGGCCTACTGTGGTTTTGGCGGGAAGAACAAAACTCAGAGTTTCCAAAAACTTTTTTCTGGGGGACATCTTTTTGTATTTGTTGAATATCTTTGCAACCGCAGTCCCAAAATTAATACAAAAAATATCAAAAATTGTAGTTCAGTTTTAGCTATTGTAAACCACTGAAATTGGCTGGATGATTCACCGCCTTTAACATGAAAAAACTTTTTAACGGATTAACGAGTTAATGAAAAAGTTAGCTTCGTTATTAACGGATTAACGATTAACGGACTCGTGCCCACCTATGACTAAGACTATTCAGATTCAACAAATTGATATTGTCAAAATTATAAATAATTCAACTTCCTTTAAAGCAAAACTGATGCCTATATACCAGCAACTAAATTTAATGAATCTCTGTCAAATTTATAAATTAGAAATATTAAAATTTATGTTTAAATATAAAAATAAAACTTTCCCAAACTGTTTTAAAAACTACTTTGTATCTCCATCAGAAACCCATAATTATCCTACCAGGTTTGCTTGTGATGACAACTGGGCTGTTGCATTCCAACATAAAAAGTCAACTTCAAAATGTTCGATTCAATATAATGGTTATAAAATATGGAATGAATTTCCGTTAGAAATTAAAGGGTTGCATAGAAAAAGTTATTTTATCTTTATAAAAAGAGTAAAAAATTTCATATTGGAAAATGAGTAACTATAGTTTCTTCTTACTTAAGAAAGCATTCAGACTTATTTTGATTAGATGGTTTTCCTGGCTGAATAATTTGTGATATTGGTTTTACTCCGACACAGTGTTGTCCTCGGCGAACTCTTACGTCTTCGGACAGTTTATTGTCATAGCTGTGTGATTAAATTTTTGTCTACGTGTGTATAGAGCGGCGTGTATTTTTATACTTGTTTAATTCTTGGCATTTCTTCTAAATTTGCTGCGCTATTTTTTATGAGTATATACTGAGTGGATCTTGTTTGTGTGCTATCAATATTTTATACTGAAGATGAGAGGTTGCAGACTTGACGACCTCACCTTTCCTGTAAAGAGCCTCGAGCTTTTCCCACGAAATGGCCAATGGTCTTTTCGCAACCTCTCATCAAAAATGATTATTCTGTAATTTATTTTTTTGCCTCATTGGAACAACCGACGCTCGCGTCGCGTGTTTCCCTGTTTTTACTCGGCCATTTTCCAACTAACGAGTGCGAAATTTCAGTCTTTTGCTTATAAATTGATAACGGTTGGATCTAGCAACATGAAATTTTGACAGCAGTTTGAGATTAATGAGTAGTATGTTTGTACCAAATTTCGAGGCAATAAGTCACGTGACTTCGGTTTTAGAACCCGAAAACCGCCCCTCAAGTTTGGCGTAAAAAGCGGTCTCAGTCAAAAACGGCTTAAGTACAGCAAAAAATATTTCATATGGTTGTATATCTCAAGATACCCTTTCATCCCAACCAACCCACTTTGGCCGCAATGAGGTTTATTTCTTTTTTTTTCCTTTTTTTTCTTCCTAATTTTTGTACGCTCTTCTTCTCCTAAACCACAAAACATGGAAATCTACTTTTTGTGTAAAGTTGTTCAGCTCAAACGCAATTATTTCTCCCGAAATTTTTTTGGGGCAACTCCACCAGGAACCCCCCCAAAATGGGGCCCCAAAAAATCAATTTCTTGGATGGCTTAAACTAGGGTGCTAGTTGTTTTTGATATCAGTAGATATTTGAGAGACAAATATTTTGACATAGTTTGGGGGTGCCACTCTCCCCGGGGACCCCCCAAATGGACCCCCAAAAATCAATTTCTGAACGACTCAAGCTATAGGGTGCCAGTGTTTTATGATATCAGTAGATATTTAACAGACAAATATTTTGACTCTACTTTTCTGGAGGTTCCATAATGAGATATTTTTGAGTAATTGCTGATTTTACGATAGACAAAAAGTACTTTTGAGCCTCACAGCATTAGCTACGCGTCGGTCGTTCACTGGGTTTGCTGGCAAACTCCCATCAAGTTTTGCTGCTTGACTTCGTATGCGTATTTATTTTGCAGAATACGGTATCTTTCTAAACAAAAATAAATGCTGATTGATTGATTTCAGCTACCAAGCATGGCGATCGCCGTGATTCCAAGCAAGGATGGCAGTACGGTACGGTACGTAGGTACGGTACGGTACGCCTCAATTTTTGCCAAGAAGTACGGTACGCTGGTACGGTACGCTTTTTTTGTAATGGTACGGGTACGCTACGTTGGTACGGTACGCCTTTTGTGTGATGGTACGGGTACGGTACGTTGGTACGCTGTTTGAATTTCAGAATTTGCCTACTAAACGTTTTATGTGCAAAGTGCGGCCGTCAATGAAGATTCGTGCAACCGTGCCCGACGTGCATATAGTCTGGGCTATTCTCAAGTAATGATTATTATAGCCTGGTAATTTGTCGTTAAAATTGTATTATAATGTCACAAGTCACACTCACAACAGTCACAAGTATGACCAATTGTGATGTCATAACTATTGTCCATGGATGCTAGGGCTATCGTGGCATGTCATATGTTGAAGAAAAATTTGAACGGAAATAACTGCGATACTTTAGCTCATGGCGTACAATAGTACAGGCCATTTCCCATTTCATCAAGCAAGCGTCGACTAAAACTGGAGGAGGCTATGAAATTTTCCTTCGTGTTTTCGGCTTCGCCTCTGTGACAAATTGATGAAAGCAATTGAACCGTAACGCGCATCATCCTAAAATGACCAGAAAATCCATTAATAACAATTATTCGAATGCCGTGTTAGAATTTTCTTGGTTCTACAGAGTCAGCAAGCAGCAGTCTTACATGTAAAGGAACTGTAATACAAGTTAGTTAACTGTTGAATAATTTTGGTTAAATGAAAGACAGTTTTAAGTTAAGTGATACAGAACATCTGGATATCAGTAAAAATTAATTGAAACTAAAATGTGTTGTAGAAATTTATTCACTTCCGTTGACAATCTAAATTTTGAGGTTGAGAATTTAAAGTCTGCAAACGAAATACTGATTGATAAGTTACGAACATTGGAGAGAATAGTTAAAGGCGGTGAATCATCCAGCCAATTCCAGTGGTTTACAATAGCTAAAACTGAACTACAATTTTTGATATTTTTTGTTTTAATTTTGGGACTGCGGTTGCAAAGATATTCAAGAAACACAAAAAGATGTCCCCCAGAAAAAAAGTTTTTGGAAACTCTGAGTTTTGTTCTTCCCGCCAAAACCACAGTAGGCCTAATGGTTTAGAGAACTGTGGTAGGCCTAATAGTTTAGAGATAGTTTATTTCTAAATAGTTTAGGCCTAACTATCTCTAAACTATTAGGCCTAATAGTTTAGAGATAGTTAGGCCTAATAGTTTAATAAGATTACAGTAGGTCTAATAGTTTAGAGAACTGTGATTTTGGCGGGAAGATTAAAACTCAGAGTTTCCAAAAACTTTTTTCGGGGGTACATCTTTTTGTATTTGTTGAATATCTTTGCAAACGCAGCCCCAAAATCAAAACAAAAAATATCAAAAATTGTAGTTCAATTTTAGCAATTGTAAACCACCGGAAGTGGCTGGATGATTCACCGCCTTTAAGAGTTATGAATAATAAACCTAGATAAAGAAGAATATTATGCCTTTCAAGTTTAAAGTCCTTTGGCAATAGGAATGTTAAAGTCTGATGCAGATAGTTTTTACGCATTCTGTGGAGATGCAGATAATTGGAACGACCGACGCTCGCGTCGCGTGTTCCTTTGTTTTTACTCGGCCATTTTCTAACTAATGAGTGCGAGATTTCAGACTTTTGCTTATAACTCAAGAACCGTTTGGTCTAACTACATGAAATTTTGACAGCAGTTTGAGATTAATGAGTTTTATGTTTGTACCAAATTTCGAGGCAATCGGTCACGTGACTTCGGGTTTATGACCCGAAAACCGCCCCGAAAGTTTGGCGTAAAAAGCGGTCTAAGTCAAAAACGGCTTAAGTACGGCAAAAAATATTTCTCATGGTTATATGTCTTAAGATATCCTTTCATCCCTACCAACCCACTTTCGGCCGCGATGAGGTTTTTTTCTTATTTTTTTCCTTTTTTTTCCTTTTTTTTTCCTTTTTTTTCCTTTTTTTTCCTTTTTTTTCCTTTTTTTTTCCTTTTTTTTCTTCCTAAATCTTGTACGCTCGAGTTCTCCTAAACCACAAAACATAGAAATCTAATTTTTGTGTGAAGTTGTTGAGGTACATACGCAATTGTGTCTCCTGAAATTTTTTTGGGGCAACTCCCCCGGGAACCCCCCCAAAATGGGGCCCCAAAAAATCAAATTTTTGAACGGCTCAAGCTAGGGTGCCAGTTTTTTTTGGATATCAGTAGATATTTGAGAGACAAATATTTTGACATAATTTGGGGGTACCACCCCCCCGGGGACCCCCCAAATGGACCCCCCCAAAAACAAATTTTTTTAACCATATAACCTAGGGTGCCATTTTTCTTTGATATCAGTAGATATTTAAGAGAGAAATATTTAGACATGGTTTGGGGGTACCACCCCCCCGGAAACCCCCCCAAAATGGGGCCCCAAAAAATCAAATTTTTGAACGGCTCAAGCTAGGGTGCCAGTTTTTTTTGATATCAGTAGATATTTGAGAGACAAATATTTTGACATAATTTGGGGGTACCACCCCCCCGGGGACCCCCCCAAATGGACCCCCCAAAAAACAAATTTTTTTAATCATATAACCTAGGGTGCCATTTTTCTTTGATATCAGTAGATATTTAAGAGAGAAATATTTAGACATGATTTGGGGGTACCACCCCCCCGGGGACCCCCCAAAATGGGGCCCCAAAAAATCAAATTTTTGAACGGCTCAAGCTAGGGTGCCAGTTTTTTTTGATATCAGTAGATATTTAAGAGACAAATATTTTAACATAATTTGGGGGTACCAACTGACAAATATTTTGACTCTACTTTTCTGGAGGTTCCATAATTAGATATTTTTGAATAATTGCTGATTTTATGGCAGACAAAAAGTACTTTCGAGCGTCACAGCGTTAGCTATGCGTCGGTCGTTCACTGGGTTTGCTGGCAAACTCCCATCTAGTTGTTTAATAAACTTGGCGAAAGTTTAATAAATGCGATTTTTGAAGCAGGAAAGACGAAAAGTATTTCATTTTATTAACTTGAATTGCATTGATTAAATTAAAAAATTATTATATATAACGTTTTTTGGATGGGATGGATCAAAAACAGTAGCGTAGCCAGGGGGAGGGACGAGGAGCTATAGACTCCCCCTCATTGGCCTGCCGACCAAAATGCAGAATAAAGGAAATACCACGTTTTTAGCACTTCTGAGACTGTATTTTACACTGGAATAAACTCAAAAATGATTTAAAGCATAACTTGAAATGTTTATTTAGAGGGCTAATTTGTCAAAAACAAAACTTATAAAACAGAAAAAAATTTGAAAAATAGCCAAAAATTAGTATTGAATTTTGATCGCTAATTGAAAAATGCTTAACATGGGAATTATCAAAAAATATATACGTTCAGGAATGTGGGAGGGGGACTTTTTGGTATTACTGTAGTTAATTGGAACGACCGACGCTCGCGTCGCGTGTTTCTTTGTTTTTACTCGGCCATTTTCTAACTAATGAGTGCGAGATTTCAGACTTTTGCTTATAACTCAAGAACCGTTTGGTCTAACTACATGAAATTTTGACAGCAGTTTGAGATTAATGAGTTTTATGTTTGTACCAAATTTCGAGGCAATCGGTCACGTGACTTCGGGTTTATGACCCGAAAACCGCCCCGAAAGTTTGGCGTAAAAAGCGGTCTAAGTCAAAAACGGCTTAAGTACGGCAAAAAATATTTCTCATGGTTATATGTCTTAAGATATCCTTTCATCCCTACCAACCCACTTTCGGCCGCGATGAGGTTTTTTTCTTATTTTTTTCCTTTTTTTTTTCCTTTTTTTTCCTTTTTTTTCCTTTTTTTTCCTTTTTTTTTCCTTTTTTTTCTTCCTAAATCTTGTACGCTCGAGTTCTCCTAAGCCACAAAACATAGAAATCTAATTTTTGTGTGAAGTTGTTGAGGTACATACGCAATTGTGTCTCCTGAAATTTTTTTGGGGCAACTCCCCCGGGAACCCCCCCAAAATGGGGCCCCAAAAAATAAATTTTTGAACGGCTCAAGCTAGGGTGCCAGTTTTTTTTGGATATCAGTAGATATTTGAGAGACAAATATTTTGACATAATTTGGGGGTACCACCCCCCCGGGGACCCCCCCAAATGGACCCCCCCAAAAACAAATTTTTTTAATCATATAACCTAGGGTGCCATTTTTCTTTGATATCAGTAGATATTTAAGAGAGAAATATTTAGACATGGTTTGGGGGTACCACCCCCCCGGAAACTCCCCCAAAATGGGGCCCCAAAAATCAAATTTTTGAACGGCTCAAGCTAGGGTGCCAGTTTTTTTTGATATCAGTAGATATTTGAGAGACAAATATTTAGACATAATTTGGGGGTACCACCCCCCCGGGGACCCCCCCAAATGGACCCCCCCAAAAACAAATTTTTTAACCATTTAACCTAGGGTGCCATTTTTCTTTGATATCAGTAGATATTTAAGAGAGAAATATTTAGACATGGTTTGGGGGTACCACCCCCCCGGGAACCCCCCCAAAAAATCAAATTTTTGAATGGCTCAACCTAGGGTGCCAGTTTTTTTGATATCAGTAGATATTTGAGAGACAAATATTTTGACATAATTTGGGGGTACCACCCCCCCGGGGACCCCCCCAAATGGACCCCCCAAAAAACAAATTTTTTTAATCATATAACCTAGGGTGCCATTTTTCTTTGATATCAGTAGATATTTAAGAGAGAAATATTTAGACATGATTTGGGGGTACCACCCCCCCGGGGACCCCCCAAAATGGGGCCCCAAAAAATCAAATTTTTGAACGGCTCAAGCTAGGGTGCCAGTTTTTTTTGATATCAGTAGATATTTAAGAGACAAATATTTTAACATAATTTGGGGGTACCAACTGACAAATATTTTGACTCTACTTTTCTGGAGGTTCCATAATTAGATATTTTTGAATAATTGCTGATTTTATGGCAGACAAAAAGTACTTTCGAGCGTCACAGCGTTAGCTATGCGTCGGTCGTTCACTGGGTTTGCTGGCAAACTCCCATCTAGTTGTTTAATAAACTTGGCGAAAGTTTAATAAATGCGATTTTTGAAGCAGGAAAGACGAAAAGTATTTCATTTTATTAACTTGAATTGCATTGATTAAATTAAAAAATTATTATATATAACGTTTTTTGGATGGGATGGATCAAAAACAGTAGCGTAGCCAGGGGGAGGGACGAGGAGCTATAGACTCCCCCTCATTGGCCTGCCGACCAAAATGCAGAATAAAGGAAATACCACGTTTTTAGCACTTCTGAGACTGTATTTTACACTGGAATAAACTCAAAAATGATTTAAAGCATAACTTGAAATGTTTATTTAGAGGGCTAATTTGTCAAAAACAAAACTTATAAAACAGAAAAAAATTTGAAAAATAGCCAAAAATTAGTATTGAATTTTGATCGCTAATTGAAAAATGCTTAACATGGGAATTATCAAAAAATATATACGTTCAGGAATGTGGGAGGGGGACTTTTTGGTATTACTGTAGTTAATTGGAACGACCGACGCTCGCGTCGCGTGTTTCTTTGTTTTTACTCGGCCATTTTCTAACTAATGAGTGCGAGATTTCAGACTTTTGCTTATAACTCAAGAACCGTTTGGTCTAACTACATGAAATTTTGACAGCAGTTTGAGATTAATGAGTTTTATGTTTGTACCAAATTTCGAGGCAATCGGTCACGTGACTTCGGGTTTATGACCCGAAAACCGCCCCGAAAGTTTGGCGTAAAAAGCGGTCTAAGTCAAAAACGGCTTAAGTACGGCAAAAAATATTTCTCATGGTTATATGTCTTAAGATATCCTTTCATCCCTACCAACCCACTTTCGGCCGCGATGAGGTTTTTTTCTTATTTTTTTCCTTTTTTTTTTCCTTTTTTTTCCTTTTTTTTCCTTTTTTTTCCTTTTTTTTTCCTTTTTTTTCTTCCTAAATCTTGTACGCTCGAGTTCTCCTAAGCCACAAAACATAGAAATCTAATTTTTGTGTGAAGTTGTTGAGGTACATACGCAATTGTGTCTCCTGAAATTTTTTTGGGGCAACTCCCCCGGGAACCCCCCCAAAATGGGGCCCCAAAAAATCAAATTTTTGAACGGCTCAAGCTAGGGTGCCAGTTTTTTTTGGATATCAGTAGATATTTGAGAGACAAATATTTTGACATAATTTGGGGGTACCACCCCCCCGGGGACCCCCCAAATGGACCCCCCCAAAAACAAATTTTTTTAACCATTTAACCTAGGGTGCCATTTTTTTTTTTGATATCAGTAGATATTTAAGAGAGAAATATTTAGACATGGTTTGGGGGTACCACCCCCCCGGAAACCCCCCCAAAATGGGGCCCCAAAAAATCAAATTTTTGAACGGCTCAAGCTAGGGTGCCAGTTTTTTTTGATATCAGTAGATATTTGAGAGACAAATATTTAGACATAATTTGGGGGTACCACCCCCCCGGGGACCCCCCCAAATGGACCCCCCCAAAAACAAATTTTTTTAATCATATAACCTAGGGTGCCATTTTTCTTTGATATCAGTAGATATTTAAGAGAGAAATATTTAGACATGGTTTGGGGGTACCACCCCCCCCCGGAAACTCCCCCAAAATGGGGCCCCAAAAATCAAATTTTTGAACGGCTCAAGCTAGGGTGCCAGTTTTTTTTGATATCAGTAGATATTTGAGAGACAAATATTTAGACATAATTTGGGGGTACCACCCCCCCGGGGACCCCCCCAAATGGACCCCCCAAAAACAAATTTTTTAACCATTTAACCTAGGGTGCCATTTTTCTTTGATATCAGTAGATATTTAAGAGAGAAATATTTAGACATGGTTTGGGGGTACCACCCCCCCGGGAACCCCCCCAAAAAATCAAATTTTTGAATGGCTCAACCTAGGGTGCCAGTTTTTTTGATATCAGTAGATATTTGAGAGACAAATATTTTGACATAATTTGGGGGTACCACCCCCCCGGGGACCCCCCCAAATGGACCCCCCAAAAGCAAGTTTTTTAACCATTTAACCTAGGGTGCCAGTTTTTTTTGATATCAGTAGATACTTACGAGAAAAATATTTTGACATGATTTGGGGGTACCAACCCCCCTGGGACCCCCCAAAATGGGGCCCCAAAAAATCAAATTTTTGAACGGCTCAAGCTAGGGTGCCAGTTTTTTTTGATATCAGTAGATATTTAAGAGACAAATATTTTAACATAATTTGGGGGTACCAACTGACAAATATTTTGACTCTACTTTTCTGGAGGTTCCATAATTAGATATTTTTGAATAATTGCTGATTTTATGGCAGACAAAAAGTACTTTCGAGCGTCACAGCGTTAGCTATGCGTAGGTCGTTCACTGGGTTTGCTGGCAAACTCCCATCTAGTTACCAATCACTTCTCTCAAACTTCTTTCCTTTAGCCCCCCAAATTATATCTTTCTCTATAAAATATAGACGAAACAGATTACTCCTTCAGAGTTTTATTGAACTACCGGTATTGTATTTTACGATTTATCAGCTTGTAAATAAGAGAACTGAAATTCTAGCAATAGCTATCTCCCACATGGCCCATATATGCAACTAGTATAATCATGTTTTCGCACTGCTAATTTCTATGCCACGTTTTAATAGCATTAATTTCTATCAAAATGGGCCTAAAATTAAGATATTTTTCCTAAAAAAATACAAAATTTTTGAGCGCTGTGCCTCCGGCGGCTGGGAGCTTTGCCCCTAGACCCCCCCAGCCTGTGACAGATGGGGGCTACGTCCCCACACCCCCAAATCTCTTTAACAGTCCTCAATTGCAAATTTTTGGCTACGCGCCTGATCAAAAACATGCCGAACAAAGTTTGCGCGAGGTCAAGAACAGAAATCATCACCATTTAAATTTGTGATTATATACAATTTGTGCTTATAAATTTTATCATCCCCCAACAAATTTTCTGGATTCGCCACTGCAAGGATGGCAGTACGGTACGGTACGGTACGTAGGTACGGTACGGTACGCCTCAATTTTTGCTAAGAAGTACGGTACGCTGGTACGGTACGCTTTTTTTGTAATGGTACGGGTACGGGACGTTAGTACGGTACGGTTCAAGGTGCGAGGTACGTAGTACGCAAATTCTGAACGTACCGTACCGTACTGCCATCCTTGATTCCAAGTCATCACCATGTTCCAAGTCCAAGGTTTGTGTCATATTAATTGTAGGATCAATGGTCAAATCACAGAACTCATTGTGGTCGAGCTTCTGTACGCTTTGGGTTAAATGCATTTTGATTCAGGAAGTCAGTTTTCGGTGGTAACCTTTTTCTACGTAAGAAGTGACTGATGAGTACCATTGACGTTGTTTTGAATTGGCGTATTAGCTAAGGGACGTCGTTAATAGAGATGGTAGCCACGCAGCGTACGCGGTTAGTCCAACAGCGCCCGCAGCGTGAAAAATTCCAGTAGTTTTGCAGTACAGTGCACTGAGTGCAGCTGCGGGGTGGAGGATGAGACCACTTCTTAGGATTAGGTTAGGAATCAGCCACTCTACCTCAGTTGTTAAACTCAGTCTCAATGTAGCCAGCCTTGGTCTGTTAGGTACCATGGTTTACCGGTAGCCTAGGTGTATCCTTCAAATCATAGGTTTACCAAGCATATCTAATGGTACCGCCACCAGGCCACCGGTAATCGTAATGCAGTCTGTAGGGGTAAGCTCTGAGCTGGGCTGGATGGGTAGGCCTACTGGTACAGTAGTGGTTAAATCTGTACCGGTACCAGTGGTAATACCCTAAGCCATTGCATACCAGTATACTGGTAGGCTACTGCATAACACCAGACACTAACAGATAAGGTAGGCCGGTAAATGTTAATAGGCTTAGTCAAACTGTAAGCAGGTGCCAATTCTTACTACTTGTACCAAATACTGTAGCCTGATACTGGTATCGTATGTGATACCATACCAGTACATGTACTGGTTGGCGTAATGAAATAACAGCACAGAGTACTGGTAGCCTACTGCTGACTCAGGGAGTGGTAGTCTGATATGGTTGGCCTACTTTAGCCTTTTGACGTGTAGTTAAGTCAGAAGTTGAGTTTGTTGCATGTATGCCGGTAGGGCACTGTATCACAGGTCCAAGGATAGTGGCTATTTCTAAAAACTGAACGATTCATTACAATAAAAATTAAAGTTGATTTTTAAAGCATTAGTGGTCGCCTACTGAGAGGGCATGACAAAATTTTATTGACTGCTTGAGTTTACAGTACCACCAGAGTATTGTAGTCTGAGCTGTGAGTGAGGAATTTCAGATTCACAGGATTCATAGTTTGAAAATTTTTCTTATGTGATTGTAGTTAGTAGGCTATCACTATACCGATAAGTCACCCAACCCTGCACGCCAATCTATTCCTGTACTGTATAGTGTAAAGTAGCCTCAGAGTTCTACTGCTTTAACTTAAGAGGAGCCATATTTACAGTAGTCGTCAGTGTATCTTTTTCTCTCCATTCGAAATCAACAAAACAATAGATACCAGCATAGATATCATAGTTAGTAATCTGGTAATGATTGCTTGTAAGATTGGTTCAAATTCAACATGTCAATGCTGGTTGATTGATCGTGCAGAAGCACAAAGTGCTTAACTTTAAATCACCTTTTTGGTTTGTAATTATTGGTATTCCCATATTATATACCGGTATGTGTGATATTGGCTACAAAAACAAGATGTAATGGTTGAAACTACTTTAGCATAACAATTCTTCGCCTTAAGCTTAAGAAACTTTGAGCAGTTCACTGTGACTTATCAAGCATGACCATGACTTACTCTGGCAAGCGTAGTAATGATGTCAGATATGGCTGTGCTTTTAATGCTACTGTTTGCATGAATGCAGCCATCAAACTTTGGCAGTTAGTACTTCTAAAGTGGAAGTGCTGATATATTCAGTATTCTATAGGGTCCATGGTTTGATTTATGATTGGGATATTTTTTTACTATTTAAAATTGAACTGAAACCTATCATCAAGGGTTGGGGTAATGGGCTTGTTTATTTAAGCAACAATTTAAACCAAGTCATTGTCTAAACCTATTGTTTAACTAGCATCAGGTGGACCATGGGGTGCCAACCTTTTTGCTTTGTAATTTTGCATGCAGTAAGTTACAGTATTGGTTTTAGACAATGCTGTGAACCCTTACATTTTAACTTGCAGTAGTATTTGCGGTGCAGTGTAACAAGTTCAGGAACTTTTTGTGATGCAGTGTAGCATGCGGATAGAATTGAGCGGTACTGTGCAATTTGCAAACAAGAATTTTGTGGACCGCACCATCTCTAGTCAGTAGTTGTTAAGTATGAGCCATCCACTTTTTTTCAGAATCTGCAACTCGTGTATGAGCGTGCGTGCGCTCTCGCTTCTCTCATGCGTGCACTCATTAGGGTTAGGGATAGATTTGGGAAATAGCTAAGATCGGAGAGAAGGAGAGCGCACGCGTGCTCATACATGAGTTGAATAGCTTCCGTAAAAAAAAAGCACCCGCCTCTTAGTAGAAACCTTATTCCCCAACCCTAACTCCTTAGTCCAGGCCTACCCTATTGAGTAGGCAGTGTAGGCCAACGATGGGCAAACTGCAGTTTGCTAACATAAATTTTGTGGCTCTTGTATTGAATTTTTATAAATCGGCTATCAAGTTTTATTGCTTTGAACTTTTTTTTTAATTTCGAGATTTAATTCTTTGAACTGCCGCTTTTTTTGTAAGTATGAACGACAAAATATTATTGTCAGATCACTAGGAAAACAATGCTCGGTCGGCCAAGTTTACTCAAAAGAGATAGCTGCAGAATGAGGTTTCAAACTGGTAAAAACTAAAAAAGTCCAATCGATAAGGTAGGCAATTTCGGCTCGCAGTTGTAGCAAAGATAAGATGGTTGTTAGTTTTACACGGACACTAATAGTTCTGACTAATGTAGATTTTAGTAGACGGTGAGGACTTATTTTTAGGCAGTGTTCTATAACTATATTAGACTTCGGTACTGTTAGATACTGTAGTGTACCAGGGTCTGAGGGTTGGAATTCGATGCTGTTTAAAAGCAAAGTCGACTCAATGTCGATAATTCACACAAAAAGTGAAGAATTGTGGATATCAGATACAAAAAGCAAAGACTAAAGATTAGTACTGTAATCGATGCCAAAATGTCAACAAAAATTTTAATTCTTTTTTTTCATTAAAATGCACTAAAAGTTTTGCTTTATCATTATTGATCATTAAATGAAACGTCTGAGTAGAAAAACTCTAATTGCCACATTATGAAGGATAAAAAATACTCTTTTATGATAGTTATACAGAGCAATATAGCGTAGTTGTAAGAGAAACGAAATGATGTAAGCTCAGAGCTTAGGCAGACTCAACAACACCAAAAGTAAAGTATATAGATTCAACCAATCAATAGCATGTTAGCAAAAAGTATTGAAAAGGCGATAATCGATAAAAAAAATTGAAGGTGAAGAGTCTGCGATAATTGATAACAAAAGAGCAAAGAATGCAGTATCAATTTTTGACTACTAATCAATATTTCCAACCCTGTAATGTACAGTAACTTAGTTGCTGACAAGCTACGGAATCTTTACATAAACACAAGCAGTTGTGTAGGCCTAGGTAGGATTTTTCACGAGGGGGATATACAAAAAATGCTGTTTCCATATAAGTTATTCCTGGAACTTGCAGTGGGGAAGAGGTTTGCAAAGTTGTTAGAGATCTTAAGTCTCAAAAACTTCCTGGTTAGTAAAATTCAAGAAGACCAGTACACAACTCAGTTCCAGTTTCTGTGTTTTCTCCGACTTATTGTTGTGAATCTTTATTCTCTATAATGAAGTTTATAAAATTAAAACATCCTGCAACCTTGACAAATGAACACTTTAAAGAATTAATTTTCTCAGCATCAACAACTTATCGTCCAAATTTTCAGGGATTAGCTAGTCAAGTACAAAACTAATATGGATAAACAATCATTGTTTTTATTGCTGTTATGTTATGTTGTGTAAACTGATTTTGCGACTTGCTGGTGTTTATGGTTTTATGCTAGCGGCTCTTTCTTTGAACAACTTTGCACACTCCTGGCCTAGGCTATATATTACTAGTATTACCTAGTACTGGTATCACATCAGACTGTCAGAGATGAGCAGTATGATGATACAAGTATTGCTGATATGTGCCTTGTAGTGCAGATCTGTATCGAATTAGCATGGTCAAATGTACTGCGTATCAGTGGACCTATTGAATAACTTGTGTTGATGAATTGCTGATACAAAAGCACCAAGGATATATTTTTCTCTTAAAGGCACTAAGCAGCACTGAACAGCTCATTGCAACCAATCTAGAATATGCATATTGTGAAAAATACTAACAGAGTGTTTTTTCAAACTTGAAAAAAGGTCAAGTTTGTTAATTTTATTCACCAAAAAAAAAGTTTATCTACAATGTGAATGAGAATAAATTGTAGCTTGTACTTGTAATTCTATCGATAGTAATAATTTCAAGAATAAAACGGTGAAAGCAACAGTTTGATTTGTTGTATTGTCACGTATTTTATTAGTTGGTTGTTACCCATGTTGTTCAAATACCGGTAGGACATCGTGTTGTGTAGGGCTCAACACCAACACTAAATTTTTTTGTTGAAAAGAACTCGGCTTACCTTGTACAACCATGTGGAGATGGGTCACGTTAGCTTGTCACATGCTTGGGTATATTTTGCGAAGTATCATATGTTAAAATTAGATTTTGATAGTATATAAAGAATTGGCTTTAATTTGAATGTTTTATGAAAAAAGTAAAGCCAACTATTTTTGCGATCTTTCCTTAGCCACATATGACAATGTGCCACAAACTACAGCATATTATCTAATGTAATTGATTGATTCATCTTTCTTCATTAGATGCTTTTTTGTGAGGGTTGTGAGGGTAGCAGCTTGAGAATAATTCGCCACACCCCATGGTCTTCCACACATCCATCATTTTGCTTGGGTGGTAATTGTAATGTCAAAACTCATAAATGTTTGCATACTTGCATTAAACTCAGAACTGTTAAATTGGCCTAGAATGCAAACATAAAATAAAAAAAATTCGTGTTTAATCTAAACACCACAACACAAACAGTATAGGGCCTAATGTACTTCAGTTAGTGGGTAAATTAAATGGACGATCTAGTCAAGTTTTTCACTGCTGGCTAAAATGCTGGGAAAAGCCTTAAAAGCATTCTCACTAAATTTGAACTTTCTATGTCTTACCATTTTCATGAAAGTGCAGTTTGGTAAAGTCTAGAACACCAAAAAACAGCAGTCAGAATCGACACGCTTGACTGATTTTCCAATTTTAATTTTGTGTGTGTGTTTGAAAGTTTTCAAAAACCGTAACAAAGACATTTTTTAATAAACACTACGCAACAATAAGCGAGTTTTGTACATTTAAGTCAAGCAATTATCAAGAAATCACTCAAGCGTGTCGATTCTGACTGCGTTTCTTTTGGTGTTCTAGACTCTTTCATGCAGTTCAAAGTTAACAATTTTTCTTCTCAGTGTTGCCATTTTTTCGGTGTATTGTGACCTGGGTTTTTTTTTTCAAAATCTGCTTTCGGTCATTTGACCGATTTGCCAGATATTTTTTCGGTCATTTGAATTAATTTTCGGTCATTTTCTTATCAAAGTAAAATGAACAATATTTCGCTTTATTGAGTTTTTATTAAAAGAATACGAACACGAAACAAAATTTGCAGAACACGGTCATAAAAACAAAGCATTTTAGATCAAATTACTTCAAGCATTCTCTGCTAAATTGATGCTACGTTCTGCAGCGGGTATGATATAAACAGACACTGCAGTGATGCAAAAAGGCGTCAAAAAAAAAAGTGTTAGATAGCATAATCAAGTTACAAAAGTCACTAAGTAATTCCGAATGATTTAACCATCGCAGAATGATCCATCTTCAACTAAAACTAACCTATAAAAAGACTTAGGATGAACGACACAAAGTCGCAGTTTTGCTCTTTCACAATGCGAGAACAACTAAAAAAACATTACCTGTAGTCGTATTTTTTAAAACTTAGCGGGTAAAAATTTGCAACACAAAATCACAACTTAAAAAAAGCGTTAAACTTAAACTAACCAAGAAAAAACAATCCTGCACAAAATATGTATCTCAAAATTTAGCCGTCCATATTTATTCTTCTTCAGCCGTTGGCATGTTGGGCTGTGAAGAAAAAGCGCTGGAACCCCTGCTCTTTGCGTTGTACCTGGACCGCTTTGTGGATTGTAACCAATGGTTGTATGCATAGGTGGGCACAAGTCCGTTAATAACGTAGCGAAGTTTTTCATTAACTCGGTAATCCGTTAAAAAGTTTTTTCATGTTAACGGACAAAATTAACTTCCATTAAGTTCTGTTAACTTCCTTTAAGGTTTTTCTCATTAATATCTTGCACCATTCATTCATCGTACCGGTACAAATTAGTTTGCAGTGGTAACACTTGTTGCGTGTTAGCACGAGTTTTATAGAAGAAAGCGAAGAAAGGAGCTCTGTTTTGTGGCAAATAGTAAGCTGCAGCCTCATAGATCTATTAATTATCGCTGTTCACAATTTCCAAAAATTTTCCGATCGCAGCTTCGACGCATCGTTAGTGCATTTGAACTTATTTTTATCTTAAAAATTAGATTAGACTGTACACTGTAACTTCCAAAACACATAAAGACCACCATAGCAATAAATATTTCCTTACGATCAGCTCAACCACGTCAATACATGTCGTAGAAGCGAGTGAATAAAAAGAAATGTAAATTGTACGCAAAATGTTAACGAATTAATGGACTTCATTAACTTTGGTTAATTAAAGCTGAAAATAACGAATTAACGTTAACGGAAATGTAAAGTTTGTTGACGGACTAGCGGTTAACAAAGCTAACGTTTTACATTAACTTGCCCACCTATGGTTGCATGCCAAACTGTAATCGCAAGTTTTGTACGATTCTGCATTCAAGCGTAGTCGCATCAATTGTCACAAGTGAATGGTAGTCGACGATTTCTTGGGGGCGGTTTTAGTCTAGCCAAAGGACTAAAACCTTGTTCTACAGTTGCATTTTCAGCATTGAAACTAAGTATTGCTCTGGCAATCGTGGAAAGAGTGGGCCAATCCAATTCCTGTTCTGCAGCGATTGTCAAAACCGTTCGCCAATTGTCATTCACCATAACGACAATTCCGTAAAACCAAACTTAAAATTGTGCCATTCGTCTTGTAGCACTTCGGTCTCGTTAGGGTCAGGGCTAATTTTGTAAAACTTATCTAGGGCAATGACTTCCTTTTCAAATTTTCTTCATGCAAGCTGGATTTTAGTTTTACTGCTTGTTTTTAACAACACTTAATTGAACTCGAAAAATTCGACATCTTTGCCGAACTCGAGAAAGAATAAAAATAAGAATCTCAGAACTTGAACTTGCATAAAGAATGAAACGAGTTTGTAGCTGTTGTTACTGCATATTATTATTTCTCTTCAATGCTTTGTGCAGCGGTATGAACTTATTACATTGTTAAGTGTGCGATTCACAACTTAAATAAAAATATTAAACAATTTACTTAGGACGAACCTTGCTCTGTTTCTTCATCATCTAGAGTGACCATGGGCGTCGGCAACGGGGGGCCATGGTTCCCCCTGGATTTTTACACACTCTCTCTAAAACCTCCCGAATTTCAAACATTATTTCGTTTTTGGTAGTTATTACTGGATCAATTCGCTTTGCCCCCTCCCCTTGAAAAATTGTCTGCTGACGCTCTTGAGAGTGACTGTTAAAATCGAATTGCTATCGTCTTCTACAACGCGCAGCGTTAAACTTGAAGACGAACTAGATTTGGCTTCGACGACATCTTCGCTACTTGGTGACTTAAAAAAATGAACTCAAGTTTGACTGCTTACTGCAAAATTTTGTTTTCTTCTTTCTGGGCTCCAGTTGCTCTCTTTTACTGGAACCACTCAGCATACTCCTGTCAGTTGAGATGCAATCTTGTTCTGACTTTTCGGACTAAATAGAGTGAACTGATCTGAATAAACTCAGTGCTAAAATTTTTACCCACCGCTCCACAAGTTTATATTATTTTTCGTTTTATCACTTACCTTTACGTAGCAACTCACTTTGTTGTTATCGTTCTGCTTCATTCATTAACGAGTGTGATGAAATAATAACTGTTTTTCGATGAAAATCATACGTTTTTTTGATTTCTGCTCTTTCAACGCGTAGGCCTACCACATCAATTCCGACATTCGCGGCATGCGCTGATAAGAAAAGTGCTTCAAAGCAATACTTGTTTAGAGAAAAGAACTATCAACAGCTGGTTTTGATTCTTGACATTGGCTCGTAATACTACCAGCCTGCGAATATTGTGTTGGCCGTGGTGAAAAAGTTTTCGGTCATTATGACCGAACAGACCAAAAATATTTCGGTCATTGCGCAAAAAAATCGGTCAATGACCGACAAATGACCGAAAAAAAAACCTAGATAGTGACAGAAGTTTAACTTTGGAAAAGTTGACTTGAATTTACTTGAAAAGCAGTCAAATTACGATTCTTGATGTTTTACTTTGTTTTGGCAACAACATTGCCGAAAGCACTTGTTGAGAGTAAAAAACATGCAGTAACTTTTTGAAATTTTGTTTGAAGTTGGCAACTCTGGCAAAATGTCTAAGGGGAAAAAGCCTTCTAAGGAAAAATCTAAATTGTCATATCTTTGAAACAGAAAGTCGTAGAAAGCTCAAATTTAATGAAGCTAGTCTTCAGATCTGTCAAACTGTTTTGCGAGAAAACTGAGCAAAAATTTTTTCGACTGGAATGCCCTTTTAACTTCAATTTGTGCATTAGAAGTCAAAAGCAAAACTTGATAGGTAACTAATTTGGTTATTTTTTATTGCGCCAATATCATATGAGAGACATCATTTCACTTAGAAAATTAATTGAATAAATCCATAGCAAACTCGAACTGCTCCTAATTACAATTTAGAAAAATTACTCAAAGTTTGGTAGTCTCATGTCTTGAATGGATCTTTACAATATCTAAGGCGGCTTTTATTGATCGTGCCACGGCCTACTAAAAAATAAGGCCAGATTTCTCACATTGAGCAGGCCAAGGCTAACAGGCCAACTTTTTTTTCAATGTATTGAGAATTGCAGTGAACAAACAAGGATTAAAAGGAATACTAAATGATCGATACTTTTCATTTTTCATTGTATAACAAAAATATTACCAAAAGATAATAAATTACAGCAATATTTACTAATATTAACAAGTTTTCCATATTAATTACACACTACTATAATTTTTGCAATTCTAATAGTACAGCATTTTAATAGCAAAAGTCAATTGAAATCACTCTTGACAATAGTGTGCATATTGCAACGTAGAAAAAAAAAACTTGCAAGCTTATTCTTCCATTTTCATGTAATGAAAAGATGAAATAATAATCTAAACCTTATCAATCTCATTAGCAGCATATCACCCAAATAGCTATAGCCATCTTTACTATTAAAAGCTATGCAACACTTGTTGGTTAAATTTAATTAACCCAGATTTTATGCAATCCTAAGAATCGTTTCTAAACTGCATTTTGATTTTAGAATGACAAAAAATAGCGAATTTAATCCCAAAGGGCCTAATAGCGATTCAGGTCATACAGCACTGAATTAAGGATGTAAATACAAGTACCTCCTGCATTGAAATTTGCGGGATCAAAATACCACAACAAAGACTTTGACCAAAATAACACTGCGAAAACTTGACCATAATAGTTAAAATAATAATAAAAAGTGGACGAATTAGTTAAAGAAGTACACTATTACAATTATTTTTGAGTCAGTAATGCTTTACAGCTAGGTGGTCTAACTGTAACACATGCAATAAAAAATATAACACTTGCAAAATTGAGGCATAAATCTAGCAAAAAGATTTTCGAGGCAATACTGGTTCAAATATCACAGTAGCTACTTCATTGTTATAAGAAATCTCTACAAATATTAGCTATTTCAATAGAGTGACATTAATTTTAAAACAATAATGGCTAGGTGATGAAGAGTAGACTACCAAGTGGAAAAGTTTAGGTAATGAAAAAACATTACCCGCACAAACCTGCATGCAGAACTCAGAAGATAATTGTATTGAAAACAGAACCTCAGACCAGTCACACCAGAGTTTCAAGATGTGAATTAAATTTGTGATTAACAACAGCAGTTTTTAAAAAAGCCATCCATGGCACACCAAGTCAACACCACTCCTACTTTACATGCAAATCTTGATCAACTTTTATAGCACCAAATATTTTGGGAAATCCTGTTGTGGCACAAAAAACTAAGTTGTAAAATACGATATATTCCAAAGTTTTATGAAATAGATAATTTGCTGGGGCCTGACTTTGGGTGATATCATCAAATTTTGTTATTTTATCCATTTCTTTGAAATCAGCAAGCTGGTCATTTTGATACACTTGTACTTTGGGTGGTTTTTTAGATGAGCTTGAAGTTGGCAAAGCTAACGGTCGTTTCAATGCTGCTTTAGTGTTGATAGTTGGCACTGGGTTCAAACTCCAGTTCAGCTTTTTTCGTTTTTCGTTGTCAATGATCAAATTTTCTTCAAAATGCTTTATGCAAATCACAGAATTTGAAGTTGGGGACCAGTCTGCTTATTTTATCCATAGACAAATTTTATCCATGTCTTTAGCAAATCAGGTTTATTGAAAGGAAATGAAAATGATGATACTGTTTCATTTTCTTTTTCCGATTTTGATATACATCCAGATCTTTAACCATAAACTACACACTGGTTCACCATATCCTAATCCAGTGTTTATATAACTTTGACAATCATAAAGAAATTGCATACAATGCAATAAAACCTGTTCAGGAAAAAAACACATTCAATGACCAATTTTTTGAGCTTGTGCTGATAAGAAAACTAGTCAGTAGATATTGTATTTATTTACAATTACGCATTAGTTCATCTTAGCACTTTTAAATGTAGAAACGTTCGCACTCAAAATAAGCTAAAATAATTCTAATCGAGTCAAACAATTTTTGAAAGTTTTTCAGCAAAACAAGCTTTTGAAGCAAACATAAAATTACTTTTATAGTTCTGCTCTAGTACTTTTTAGTGACTAACCTAGCTTTACATTAATAGTTACTCTCAACGCCATGTTATTTTTTGTTTTTTATTACTGCAGCCTTATTCATGCTTTTAAGAAACTGTTTGCTAATCTTAAGAATATCGTTAATGTTTTTACTCTTTTACCAAGAGTAAATGTTTTTGAAATCGAGATTGTTAAGCAAAACTTTCTGGTTTCTATCTAAAAATCTTGGTTTCTTACTTTCTAAAACTGCTCTACACAAAAATCATACTGCTGCCTGACGTATTACCTTATAATAACATTACACATAGACTCCTACTTCACAGGATTTATTAGGCATTGAAACTAAATTTGCTTTCATCTTTCTTCAATTTTTCAGTTACCTTGCAATGCTGACTTGCACGTTGTACATGCAGTCTATTTAATTAAAAAGTTGCGCAGTATCTTAGAGCGCAGTGTTTGTCTCACTTCAACAATCGCTTCATCTCGAGACTGAAGCGGTTGCGTCTGGCAAATAGGTCACTTGTTTATCAACAGCAAAAAAAGTGGCCTGTTAGCAGCAACGCGCTGAATGTGAGATATCCTGCCGTATTCTTTAGTATGCCGTGATCGTGCATATTTAATTTACACATGGAAATTTGTGTGATATAGCTTTTTCAATGTAAATGCAATTAAACAAAGCAAATTCGTGCAATTATAAAGAGACGCAAATTTACTTGCATAAATGTGCATGATCTGTAAAACAAACCAATAAGGCAATAATATGGAAACAATTATGCTTCAACAATGTCATGTGACATGTTCTGTTCATTCTGTACAGAATTTTTCATCTAGCTTGTGAATGGGCAATTCAATCAGGTCATAAATAATTACAGGCACCTTGCCAAATTAAAAATATTTAATAATTTGACAATATGATGGTCTGAATTTAATGCATCAAAAAGTAATGTTAAACTGTATCGATATCGAATTAAGCAAAATTGAGAGTATTGCGTATTGCAGTTGCTTAATTCAAATTTAGAGTATCGTGCCCATCTCTGGCTATACATTTCCACACATTGGTTTCTCAGTGGTTAAGGGTTAGCTTAAGTTAAGGTTAGGGTAACCGTACTCTAGTTGCAATAAATCAAATGGAGTGCTTTAACTGTTTCTTTGTTCATTGTTGTTTTGTTGCATCAATGGTTGCAAAGCCAAGATTTTGAGTTGTATATTTTTTGAAATACCGTATTTATTCGATTATAAGTTTGTTTGTTTTTTATACCAAAATATTGTCCAAAAAGTCAGGTGCGACTTATACAGGAAGTGCCATCAAATGCAATACAAAATTTTTCCGATTTATTTTCCCACCATCGCTTTCTATGCTATCGCCTTTCTCACGATAACGTTATGTTGCATCATATGCACTGCATCACTGTGCCATCATGTATGCTGCAGCTGTATGCATATTGTTAAGATGGCGCTAGGGACGAGCATTTTAGAATTCTGAATCCAGAAAGATCCAAATCCCAAACTATCTGGAATCCAAATTGAAATATAAACCAGATAATTGGAACCGGTTGTAAATCAATGTGTCGGTAAAAATTGTTTGCAGTTAATGCTCTCATAAAAGTGTAGTGAGCCATTTGCTCTGTAATTTGGACTTTAATGTGAGCGCAGTACTTATGTTTTTGTTTGCAAATTTTGGCAGATGTGGACTGGTTTGCTTATAACTAGCAAACAGTAAAACCTAGAAAGTTGAAATTTTGACTCAACATATAAATTAGCAAAAGTGTCATGTGTGCCAATTTTTGGGATACTAGGTCAGGTGATTGTCAATTGAGACACAAAAAAAACATTAAAAAATGGTGATTTTTGGCTTGAAAAGTTTTAATAATTCACTTATAAATCAAAAACCACTTGACGTGCAAAGCTGAAATTTGGACACATTGTGGGTGCTTATGAATGCTTTGTGCAAACCAAGTTTGGGGGTGCCCGATCAAATGACCAAAATTTTACAGGCCAAAAATGGGCAAAAAGTTGACAATTTTTAATCGATATATTTTGATAATTCCCGATATTGATGAAAAACAGTTTGATTTTTCAACTCACTATCAACCACCTGTCTTTTGGTTATGTTTGTTTGCTCCAACTTGAATACTATTTTTCTTGTTTTGCATCTTTTTTCTTACTTTTTTCATTTTTTTCTGCTGCTACTTTTAAGCTGCTAAACGAAGTGTATTCAAAGTTTAAGCGATTGAAGATGTCAGGGAGGACTTTTATGCAACAGAAATCAGAGGTGCCAGGTTGAAGGATCCCCCTCAATCGAGTCCTCCAAAATTTTGAACTTTTAAACCGCTAGAGCTAGATGGATAAAATTTTCGGAATTGGTAAACAGATGTGGAGTCCTCGAGGACGTCTTTGGAGATTGCCTGAAAAATATTTTTGAACAACTGTTTATTGTATTTTTTTTTTGGGAACACTTGCACCTGTGTCCTTGGCCTCGAGAGGGTCTGTTCTTGGAAGGGCTGTCCTTGGCTTCGGATTTTTTTGTATTCTTGGCCTCAAGCCTTGTGTCCTTGACTACACCTCTGTGAGTAAATAATAAAAATAAACTAAACATAACAAATATTGGGGATGCCACAATGGGGATTTTCCCACAAATGGACCCCCAAAAATCCAAACTTTTTACCTTTTAGGCTAGACACATGAAATTTTTCAGGTAAGTAATTATAAGGGAAAGATAAAATTTGACAAAATTTGGGGGTACCGAAATGGTGGTTTCCCCAAACAGGGTCGCCAAAATTCAAACTTTTTAATTACTCACTCTAGACACATGAAATTTTTTGGGTAGGCAAATGTGAAAAGTTATACCAATTGGGGCTCTCCAAAATTCAAACTTTTTAACCTTTTTAGCTGGACACACGAAATGGTTGTCTACAAATTCTTAACTTCCCCATTTGAAGCAACTTGTTTCAGAATACCTTTGCATTTTTGCAACATCAGCTTCTTCCAAAAGATGTTTCTCCAGTGCAAGTTTGACTGTGAGCAAATTAAGAATACATTAAGTGGTGAACATTTAGAAACACTCAGTGTCATGCACTGCACTAAATTGCTGCTTAAATTAAGCAAATTCTTGAATCAATTTTTTTGGATATGGGTGAATAAAATGGATATTGGTGGTGTTTGACTGGTTGTTTACTTTTTCAGCAAATTAACTTAATTTAAACCAGAATGGGATTCGTATTCTGGATTTGGTTTTAGTTATTCAAAATAATTCTAGAATGGCCAATTATTCTAAAATGCCCATCCCTAGATGGCGCTTTGCACCTTTTGTTATGTGATTGCAATGAATCAATGATGTTTAAAAAAAATTTGTGCTGTGTTTCGTGTCAAATATAATAGTGCGACTTATACACATGAGACTCATACTCGAATGAATACGGTAGAATCAATGATTGAGTGTTTGCTTTGGTAATTTTAACCTCTCATTGACTTTTTGTATGGTGCTGTCTATAATTATGACTCTAAGCTTGAGTAGATTTTGTGTACAAGATTTACTTAAATTAGAATCGATGGTAAAATGAAACGAGTATCTAAACTATAATCATATTAGATTAGATTGGCATTTACCCCATCATTCTTGACCCAGCCATTCCAGAGATATTCTACTTCAAACATGAATCAGGGGACCTCTCTAATCATAAATTTTGTTGGCAACTCTGATGTTGATAACATCGGTGGCATCCTAAGGCAAAACCGCAATTACGCTCAGCCATAGAGGTTTTTTAACCTATAGGTTACTATTGGCTTCTGTGAGGTAGGCTACTGCATTGAAACATCAGGGTTGCCAATAAAAATTATAATCAGGGATGCCCCTACATTACGTTTTATGTAGAATATCTCTGAAACGGTTAGGTCAAGAAGAATGGATTCATCAGAATTTAATTTCATATGATTGTTCTAACTTTAGGTACCCACCTTCAGTCCTTCTTTTTAATTAATCTAATATGGTTAGTTTATATGTACAGTACACATAAAAAAATATTTTTTTATTGATGTTCAATGATATTACCAGTTACAAAACTTTTAGGTAGGATTGAACAAAACTAAAAACGATTAAGAAGCATTAATTTGGTGTGATTAATATTGGGTAGTATAGGTTTAATGGCTTTCTGATAAAAAAATTTGGTCATTCGTACCTTTTTATAAATTTATTCATTGCATTTGCCTACTTATGATTTGTTTCTATTGTTCAAAATTAATTTTGGATACAAAAATAAAATAAATAGATTAAAACATTCACAATGCCATATGTATGTAACAATGCAGAAAGTGTGCATTGTGGTCAAGAATGACTCAAGATAGGTTGTTGTCTTGATTTCACCATCTGAAAATATTCTACAATGTTATGAACTAACCAATGCTTTTGTTTTTTTGGTACACAATTGCAACAATATTGGTTGTCTGACTACTTGGCTAGTAGCCATCTTTCATTGCACTATCACAAACTGCATATTGTTCGAAGTAAGACTGTTACTACTAAACTGATTTTTATCAACAAATCGGCGGCACCGGTATGTTGGATCAAAGGCAAATAGTTTTTAGCTGTAGTATAAACATAGCTTGAAAATAGTCAACAAATTGAGCGAACATAAATTTTACTGCACATATCTGTAATACCGTTTGTTGTTTTAAAGGCACTATCACTATTCTGTGTGTGCTTGTTTGTGCGAGCATGCCTCTGCCACCTTGCTCATAAACGACATGTTTGCTAGCACTATCAAGGTTCGCACAAGACTACAAATTCACCATGCTCTGGCTTGCCACTGTGTTGGAAAAACTGCAGTTGGCGGTTTCTTTCAACGCTCTTACAATAAGCTCAATGATGTAATAATGCAGAATGTTAGAATATAAAGGAGGACCAGAGGTGGGCAGTACCGCGGTGCAAAAGTAATGCGTTACTGTAACATGGTACTTTTTTAGTACCGTTATCGGTACTTTTGATACTTTTTCAAACAAGTACCGTTTTCGAAACCGTCGTTTTTTTTTTAGCATTTTACTTCGGTACTTTTGCGTAGAATAGAATTAAAATCATTCAAAAGGAGTTGAAGTTACGGAGAAGCGCTTTCAAACCTTGCCCACATAATAAAGAGTGGTTACTGGATAATTGTAAATGACTGACGGTTTACTGACGCTGCACTAAGTTGCTTTACAAAGCAAATCAAAGAATTACAAAAAATCGTCCAACCATGAACCATCCTTGTGCTTTGCCCCCAGACCCTCATACTCTCCACGGCTGGGGGGTCCGCCCCCAGACCTCCGTCCATGATACGTTTGAGTTACACTAGTTTACTCAACGCGTCTCCCAATTCAGACGTCTTAACTTTTGGTTCAAGCTCTCTTGAGCAAAATTTTGATTAAGTGCTAGACAGAGGCCATGACTTCTGATCTTCCATTCCAAGATATCTTTGTCCCACAAAAAGTTCCTCTTTGGAAGATTTCAGATGACGTCATTGCATACGATTTGTAGTTTGCCCCCCCCCAATCTAAAATCCTGGCTACACCTATGTTTGAAACTCTTCTATCATATATTTTTATTAGTGACACAACTTGCTAGGTTACTGAGTTCAGGTTACTAGAATATAAACAAAAATTGCACTTTATTTCGTATTGAAACGCTTTAAAAACATGTTTTTAGTTCGTTAAGATGTCATTACATAGCTCATAAACCAAGCCTAAGGGTCAGGCCCAGCGCCATAGTTGTGTTTGGGGGAAAGGTGGGGTACAAAAAATTTTGGGGGTACGCCTTCGCAGCCGAAACCAGATGCATTCGAATGTGGCAGCAATCTGGTGAAAATTTTGCTCCAAATCCTATGTTGTCCTCCTTCAATACGGATTTTGCCCTTAAATTTGGGAGTGAAGATCTAAAACAAACAAACAAAAAAGGTCTTCATCACAAAATTATTGGCTACTTGATCACACTCACTCAATCTGCTTTGCTGTTTCATAGAAAAGCGTTTGTGGGACCTGTTTTTGGGAAAAAGTTTGCTTGTACTCTTCTGCTAGTACAAAAGTGCTGTAGGTCAGGGATTCAAATCCTGGACCGATCAAATTGAAAAGAGAGTTGCCAACGGCTTGCCACCGTTGTGACTTTTTTTCGAAAGAAACTGTGTTGTCCCAGCGCAATGTCGCAGCGAAAGGCCAAGCAAACTTGTGACACGTTTGGGTGTAATACAACTAGTATAATGAAGGTTGGATTTTTTTGAAGTAGTTGTTCCTGTAGATTCATTCACTAAGCATGTTATACCAGTTACCACTACGCAAATAAGAGACTCAATCATTGTTCAGCTCATGAAATCACCAAAAATATTGTTTCCCAAATAGCAAAATTTTTCTTTTAAAAAGTACCGAGTACTTGTATCGTCGGTACGTTTTTAACAAAGTAGCGGCAAAAGTACTGTTGGTACTTTAAAAGTACCGAGTGCCTACCTCGGAGGAGGACTTTGGTAAATGTTCTATTGAGACTGTTCTATTCACTTTTTATCCTTGGTCTGAGCTGAGAAAAAGTGAAAAAAAATATTTACCGGTATACCGGTACCAAAAATTTAAGGGGCACATTATACTTGAATAAATACGGAACTGTAAACAAAGTTGTTGTGGAAGAAGTTGTTTCAGCTAATGTAAAAGCCGTTTGGTGTTTCCTGTTACTCATTATGTCATGTATTCTACCCTAGTAAAGTTGAAAAAATGGATCAAGAGATTCTCAAGTATTTAATTTTTAATACTGGACAAATAGTATGTATCATCATTGATCTAATATTAGAAAGGCGATTGCTATCTCCAATTTAACATATCATGTGGCCTTTGGATAATGCATTTATGCCTAATTAAAAAGATAATGTTTTTGAGTGTTTTGGCAGATCTGCTTAATTTTTTTTTTTTTGTCGAATTTGTTCTGATTGCTTTTAGAATTCGACCAATAATAATTCCTGCCTTCAAAGCAACTATACACAATTATACAGGTCAGGCAAAATGATCTGACTCATTATGTAGGTTTAATAAAATGCAAATTAAGTAAGGAAACAAAAAAGTGTTTTTATTTTTGAAAAGTACATCTAATGCAATTTTGTTTCATTATGTTTTAAAAATTAAATCAGTGGAATGGGATCCATTATTGTCTGCACACCGTTGAAAGCGTTCTCGAAAGTTGTCACATTTTCTGGAGTTTTGGCGATGCGAGGTTTGCCGGTTGATTTTCGTTTCAATGCAGATCCAGTACCCCTGAACTTGGTAACCCATAACAAGATCGTGTTTCGAGCTGGTACGGGATTGTGTCTATCAAAATTGAAGTGCAAAAGGAACGCTCGTTGTGTTCAGGGATGTGGAAGCAGTTAATTTTTTGTGGAAGCGGAAGCACTTTTATAAAAGAGAGTGGAAGTGGAAGCAAAAGTGTTGAAAAGGAGCTGGAAGCAGAAGCAATTTTTTTCAAAATCAAGCGCTTCCGGATTTTCAAACTGGCTACAATTGTTGGGGTAAAATGTAACAATTATAATATTATTTTTAAGTACATAACAATGAATGCAAAATTTCCACTTTAGTTACTGCCATAATAACGTTTGTGCTGCCTTAAATTATCGTAATTAATAAAGAGCCATGAGCACACCGTCTTTGCGAGAGATCATGGGTGTGATATACGACCAATACTACCATGGCATCAAAGTTCGTGGGTTTACTGTGGCCAGCAGTGGCCACAATGTGGTTATGGTAGGTTTCTTTTTAATTTGCTGTGGCTACTGCACGTGCAGGCAAGTTCACTACCAAGTAAGCCTAGTAGTGTCACTTGTAGTTTATGAAACCTTGTACTTAGCCAGTCGCAGCTGTTGCAAATTGAAAGTTACTTACCGGTACCGGTAACTAAGAACCTGCTGTTACTGGTTAGTAGGGAATAGGGATTATAGCTTACAATAGAGGATACCGCAGTTTAGTTACCAGTACATTAAATAAACTATGTTTGCGTCTATGACCCTTGCATTATTCTGTTCAGGGCCAAGGCTAAGTCTGGCTGATCTTAAATTTTCATGATTTTTCCATCTCGTTCTTTTTTATTTGCTTTTTTAAGTGCCAAGATTAGGTTTAAGTTTGGGTTAGTGAGAGTTGGACTTAGTGTTAGCTTAGAGTAGGTTAGGGATTTGAGTTTAGGTTAAATTCGAGTTAGAATTAACAAAAAACTATTGGTAGATAGACATAAAACTTACCAGTAAAATATAAAGCCTTCCTAAATTTTATTTGGGAATCAAGGGACACAAATTAATTCTTCCTTATTAAAAGTTGTCTTTTATTGATCATGATTAAAGTACTGCAGTACCTACATAGGCGTAACCAGGATTTTTGATTAGGGGGGGGGGGGGGCAAATCACATGCAATGACATCATCAGAAATTTTCAAAAGTGGGACTTTTTGTGGGACAAAGATATTGCAGATTAGCAGATCAAAGGCCGTGGTCTAAGTGTTGGCACATAACCATGATTTTGCTATAGGAAGAGGGCTCAACCTCCCCCAAAAAGTGTAAATTGGGATGCATAATGAGCAAACTAGTGTGTCTCAAACGTATCATAGACGGGGGTCTGAGGAGGCTATAGGGGTCTGGGGGTGAAGCTCTCAGCCGCTGGGCAATTTTTTGCGAAAAACTAGCTGTTTTAATGCCATTGGGTCACAATTTGCACATGTTTACAACCATTTTAAAGAACTAGAGTTTTAACATTTGAAAGCCAATTGAAAAAATTAAATTGTTCAATTCTCCTTTTACTTACAATTTAAGTCCAAAACATACCTAAAATCTTGCATTTTGGGGTTAAATTTAGTAAGGGATTTGGCCCAGGTAAGGAAAGCAAGTACATTGCCTCGAGCAATATTTAGCAGTAAATAATAATTCCCTCAAAAATTTTCCTGGGAGATTTTTGTTTTGTCATAAAAATAAACAGTTCTAGGAGTACATATATGACTCGGGGGCTCAGGCCCACTCAATTCAAATTCAATAATTAGTATAATGAGCTTTTCCCTTGGCTAATTTTTTTTCAAAACTATTTTGCCACGGAAAAGCTGTAGAAGTGGAGATGAATTGTTATTTAAAAAATGGTACAATAAATTGTTACACCTACTAACCATGTTATTGCCCGGGCTGGATTCATATTGCGTGGGGCACTCGGCACTTTGGAGATTTTCTTAACATCTTTCAGCCAAATATAGGTGAAGACCAAAGAAGTCTCACCATCTGAGCGCGGGGCCTCTAGCAGGTACTGCGCCATATTTTGTTAAGTCCTGCCCTGGTTATTGCATTACGTTCATCAAAAGGTTTGGTGAAGGCCTGAGATAGTAACTTTTAGGACAAAAACTCTCAATTTTCTGCGGTTATACATTTAAATTGGTTGGCAAAAATTGAATTGAGTGGGGCTTGGGGCTCTGTATGGTTGTCAATATTGTTGTTAATTATCGTTGTAAGTGAAAAATGCTAAAAGAAACTGAAACTGAAAAACAATAGATTTTTTTGTCATATTTTGTCATTGGCGGCATTTCAATTTTTTTTGAGGGGAGCGGGCTCCCTGGGCCTTCCTGGCTATACCTATGAAGCCCTGAGCGATAAGGTAAATCCAGCCCTGATTATTACATTACGTTCATAAAAAGGCTGGGTGAGGGCCTGAGGTAGCAACTTTTAGGACAAAAACCCTTAATTTCACCTGGATTATACATTTAAATTGGTTCGTAAAATTTGAATTGAGGGGGCCCGGCCCCCCTGGTCGCCAATATTATTGTGAATTACTGTTGTATGCAAAGTTGCAAAAAGAAACTGAAACTGAAAAAACAAGGCGTTTTTATCACCTTTTATCATTGGTGACATTTCGATTGGGGGGAGCTCGGGCCCTCTTGCCCCTCCCCCTTGGCTACGCCTATAGTGGTGCATTAGGCATGGTTGCTAGATCTTGGTTATTTTGTTATGACATGCTACGTTAGTGGATAACAAAAACTTGCCTGTTTTTTTTACACTAAATGCAATTAGCTGTTTCATACTGAGCAGGGATGCAGAAGCGGTGGAAGCGGTTAAATTGTTGTGGAAGCGAAAGCACTTTGATGAAAGAGACCGGAAGCGGAAGCGACTAATTCTATCTGGAGGTGGAAGCGGAAGCAATCTCGGAAGCATAAAAGTTCAAGAGGAGCTGGAAGCGGAAGCATTAAAAATTTGAGTGCTTCAACATCCCTGGTTGTGTTGCAGTTACAGATTTGTTTCAACTGGCCGACCTCGCATCGCCAAAACTCCAGAACATGTGACAACTTTCGAGAACGCTTTCAACAGTGTGCGGACAATAATGGATCCCATTTCACTGATTTAATTTTTAGAACATAAATAAAACAAAATGGCATTAGATGTACTTTTCAAAAATAAAAACACTTTTTTGTTTCTTTACTTAATTTGCATTTTATTTAGTCTACAAATGTGTCAGATCATTTTGCCTAAACCTGTATATACGTAGTCTTGGTCGGCAGTGCATTAAGCGGCTATATACAGATGGGTTAGCTCTCAGTAATCACTTTTCCAGAAATAGATCATAGTTGCAAGCTATGATGAATACACTGTGTCTCTTTTGAACTACTGTAATGATTTTGCGTGATGAAGTATAAAAGATTGTTGACAAGAATTGACTTGCTATTATTCAAAACCTGCTGATTTTTATCAGAACATGCAGCAAATGTAACTAATGTTACCATCAAATCAATTCTTATACTGTAATTAAATTTTTTGTAGTTTTTTTTTTGCTTGTGCTTGTCTGGTAAATTTTCATGGTTATTTTTCTGCATGGTCAAAAATCTGCGAAGTTAGCAGGATTAGACAATTTTGGAGGCCTTACTATATTTTCTGTGTCTAATCATATTGATTTTGATCATGCGATACTGTTATGAAAAAGCTGAAAGTCAACTTACAGTATTTTCATGTAGCATTTTTTTTACAGGAGATATTAGGTGTATGTAAAATTTTGTCTTTTGTGCCAAATTTGTTCAAATGAGTGCGATTGCAAGCAGACTGTTGCGAAGTCTGCCCTGTACGATAGGTAGATGCGGTTACTCATCTGCTGCAAACACCTCAGATGCGTCGCCAAAAGTATGCACTATCATACCTGGGGATGGAATCGGTCCCGAAATCTCTGATGCTGTTATGAAGATTTTTGACGCTGCTGGGGTACCAATTACGTGGGAAGAAAGAAACGTAACTGCTACCAAGGGCCCTGGAGGAAAATGGATGATCCCGCTCGATGCTCAGGAGTCAATTAACAAGAACAAAGTTGGGTTGAAAGGCCCATTAGGAACACCGATCGCAGCTGGCCACCCTTCTATGAATTTGCTGCTGCGTAAAACTTTTGATTTATATGCCAATGTAAGGCCATGTGTTTCACTGGATGGTTACAAAACACCATATGACGGCGTGAATTTAGTCACCATTCGAGAGAACACTGAAGGAGAGTATTCGGGAATAGAGCACGAAATTGTTGATGGTGTCGTTTTGAGCATAAAACTGATTACTGAGGAAGCCTCCAGAAAGGTGGCGGAATTTGCATTTGACTATGCGCGCAACAATGGTCGCAAAAACGTCACGGCAGTTCACAAAGCGAATATTATGAGAATGACAGATGGTATGTTTTTGAAGTGTTGTCGCGATGTTGCTGAACAAAACCGTGACATTAAATTCAATGAAATGTACCTTGATACTGTGTGTTTAAACATTGTACAAGATCCATCTCAATTTGACGTTTTAGTAATGCCAAATTTGTATGGAGACATTCTCAGCGATCTTTGTGCGGGATTAATAGGCGGGCTAGGTGTTACACCCAGTGGAAACATAGGTGCACAAGGCACGGCTTTATTTGAATCTGTCCATGGAACTGCGCCTGACATTGCCGGTAAGGATATGGCCAACCCTACAGCTTTACTCCTCTCTGCCATCATGATGTTACGACATCTCGGAATGATGTCGCACGCAGGACGAATTGAGCAAGCCTGTTTTGAAGCAATCAAGGAAAAAAGCTCCCGTACTAAAGACCTTGGGGGAGACGCAAGTTGTTCCATATTTACAAATGATGTTTGCGCGCGCGTGAAAAATCTTTAAATGGTAGCTATAATTTGCACGTTGTAATCCACTATTTGTATTTCTCACGCTGCATGGTAATTTTTTATCTTTAGCAGCTTGTTTCTTCAACTCTGTCGTTTATTGCTGATTTATTGTGGATATATTCAGTCTTAATATGTTAATAAATGTTACGTGCAGTAAGGAAGTGGTAAAGAATCTTAACAAATTTAGCATCGCAAAGGTGGATTTACGCAGTATCCGTTTTTCGTCCGTTTCTGTACGTTTTTTCTCTGGAAAAGTATGCGCTTTTTTGTCCATACTTTCATATGTCCGTATCCACTTAAACCAGACTGTCACATACTAGACAAAAATTTTCCGAAAAAAACAAAAAATTTTGTTACGAGGTACAGTAGGGTGTTGCAGGCGGCCCCTAAAAATTTCAACTTGTTCCAATCACGCCTACCTTTTTTTCCTGTGGTATTTTGTGTAAAACACCACAGCTCAAATTTTTAGATCATTTGGATCAAGTTTACCTGTAGCAGCACAACATAATCATATCACATATCCACCGCGTCAAACCGTTTTAAAGAAAACAAAAGTAAACAGTCCAAATTACATGTGCGTTTGCGCGCAACTTGGTCAGATTTTGGCCATTTTCGACGCCTAAATTGACTTGAGGGTGGTATTTTTCATTCATTAACACATATGTAAGAATTTTTTACAATCAAAACAATAGATGCAGTTTTTTAGTGAATTAAGGAATAATTATTATTTGTATGTTGTTAGGATACATTGGTCCGAACGCCCCCAATATTCTCAAAAAAGCTCGAATTATAGCCAAATTTTACAGTAATATCTTGCAACCTGGTATGCATTGACTTTTTTTATTGCAATTTTTTCCAGGGTAACTGAGGACATAACCAAAGCAAGCTGTTTCCCTTTTATAGTGTCAGAACATGATTCATGTGTCAAACTTCTCTTCAATGTGTATTGGATCTTTAATGTGAATGTCTTTAATGTCTCTTTCTCTTTAATCTTGAGTAATGGATAAGCTTATATCATATCCGATCGTAAACTTCTGAGCAAAACAGAGCTTGACACTAAAAAGAGACAGACCGCCATTTAGTGAAAAAAGTTCCCCTTGTATATACAAAAATTACTACGCCAAATACGCTTTTACCAAACCAGATGCTTATGCAGGATTCTCGCTTAGTGCCTGAACTGATACCCATCGGTCGGGACGTTCTGCGTTTGTCTAAACGTGATTGGTTAGGGCGTGAGCGGAGCGCTATATGTTTTCTTATTTCGCAAAGCTACGGCGTTTCACTTGGTGTCTGAGAATACGTTACAGCTTACACGCTAATTTCATAGCAAAGAAGTTACAAGCGAACTTTCTAGCGCCAAAATGCCGGAAACTCCAATATTTCACTGCCGTTAGCATGCGCCATATGACAAAATATGCATGTAAAGCGTTTCCCCTGTAGCAGCAAAGTAGGAATTTAATCAAAATATAAATAATTTGGAAAAAGGCATGTTGCCCTAAATTAAGGTACATCAGACGATTTTGTTGGGTGTTCAAAGAATACCCCGATGACCCTCACCGATCGTCACTAATAGCCTACTTGATATAGACTGGGTGTTGAACAGAATAGTGCAGAGTTATCTTTAAAGTTGGAAGCTTTTGTAGTGCGTTAAAACCAGGCGCGTCGATTTGTCGAAATCTTTGGGGGGGTCCAATTTAATAACCAGAACTTTTTTGACGAAATCTCCCGAATTTTGTTTGCATTGTTTGTACATCGTAGACTTTGTTTGCAATGTTCGTACTTCGCAATAGCATATTTGATGCAGTTTTTTTTTTTGGTGTTGAGCCGTTTAGGAAATAAGCGTACGGTATTTTGGAAGAAACAGGAAAAAAACTCATCGCGGCCAAAAGTAGGTTGGTAGAGATGAAAGGGTATCTTGAGATATATAACCATGTGAAATAACGTATCATATCCCTTGAGCAAGGACGAAACGCGTCGCGACGGCTCAAATCCATTTATTATCAATTGTCATTAAATCATTATTCATTTTGTGAAACAATGTCCCAAGTGCTCTTGTCCTGAACCCCCTTAACTGAATTTTACCGTGTGTGAAATATATTTTTGCGGTATTTTTTAAATGCGACCTCTTTCACGTCAAACTTTTGGGGCGTTTTTTGGGCGTTAATTCCTATCTTACGACTTTGAAAATCGTTCCGCCAAGCCTGTCTATACTACTTTAAGGGATGACACGGATAGGCGTGGCCAAGGGGGCGACAGCCCCCCCTTTAAACTAAAATGCCCTCAATGATAAAAATATTAAAACAGAGTCTACAGTTTCTTTTAGCATTTCTCCGTACAAAAGTGCACGCGTTCAACTGTAATTAGCAATGATGTTAACATGGATCACCAAGGAACCCGAGCCCCCAACTCAAAATTTTGCAACCAATTTAAGCGTATAGCCCGGTAGAATTGAAGAGTTTTGTCTTAAAAAATGCAACCTCAGGCACTTATCTAACCTTTCTATGAACGTAATACAATAAACACGAGCGGATTTACCAAATGGTGCAGTGCCAGGGGGTCCCGCAATTAAATGGTGGGCCTAAGAGTTTTTTGTTTCATCTACATTGACTGGAAATTGCAGCGAAAATCCCCAAATTGCAAGGGGCCCCGCGCAATGTAAATCCAGCCTGGGCAAAAACATGATTAGTTATAGGCCTTACCAATAACCGCCTTTTGTACCAATTAACTTTCAATAACAATTCACCTCCAACTCGCCAGTTTTTACGCGACAAAATGCTTTTGAAAAAAAAAAACAATTAGCAAGCAAAAATGCGCATTGAACAAATTATTGAATTTAAATTGAGGGGGTCTGGGCCCCTAAGTCATTATATGTACTCCTACAATTGGTTATTTTCATGATCTACAGCTAATTATTTTAAAAGGCAATGTAACTTACTTCCGCCTATCTGGGCCAAATCACATACAAAATATAACCCCAAACTGCAAGATTTTAAACGTATTTTGTACGTATTTGAATTGTAGGTAAAAGAGAATTGAACAATTTAATTTTTCAATTGGCTTTCTAAGCAGGGTTGTAAACGGGCCGACTAGTTCAGGCCCGAACCCGAAAATATAAGCCCGCATCCATAGGCGTAGCCAGGATTTTTGATTGGGGGGGCCCAAACCACAAAATACATGCAATGACGTCATCAGAAATTTTCAAAAAAGAAACTTTTTGTAGGGCAAAGATATCGTAGAATGGAAGTTCTGAAGTCGTGGTCTATTGTCACTTAACCAGGATTTTGGTAAAGAGAGAGGGCGAAAACTAATCGTTAAAAAGCGAAAATGTCTAACTTAGGAGACGTGTTGAGCAAGCTATTGTACTCAAACTTTTCACAGACGGGGGTCTGGAGGCGGAGTCACCAGCCTTCGAAGGCTATGGGGGACTGGGGGCAAAGCCCCCAGCCGCTGGGCGATTTTTGTAAGTTTTTGGAAAAAAAAGCTATTTTAATCCCATTGGATCACATTTCGCACGTGTTCACAGCCATTTGAAAGAACTAGATTTTTAACATTGAAAGCCGATCGAAAAATTTGATTGTTCAATCCTCCTTTTACTGGCAATTAAATTTCAAAACGCGTTTAAAACCTTGCATTTTGGTGTAAAATTTTAATTGTAAGTGATTTAGTCCATTTAGGGGGAAGTAAGGCACATTGCTTTCTGCAACATTTTAGCAGTAAATAATAATCCACTCAAAGAATTTCTTTTCATGAAGTTAACCAGTTATTGGCATAGGTGGGCAAGTTAACGCAAAACGTTAGCTTCGTTAACCACTAGTCCGTTAACAAACTTCACACCTCCGTTAACGTTAATCCGTTATCTTCAGCTTTAATTAACGGAAGTTAATAAAGTCCGTTAATCCGTCAACATTTTGCGTGTAATTTACATTTCGTTTTATTCCTTTGCTTCTAGAACACGTATTGACGCTGTTGAGCTGATTGTAAGGAAATATTTATTGCTATGGTGGTCTTTTTGTGTTTTGAAAGATATATTTTGCAGTCAAATCTAATTTCAAGATAAAAACAAGTTCAAATGCACAACGAAGCTGCAAGATATTAACGATAAAAACCTTAACGGAAGTTAACAGAACTTAACGGAAATTACTTTAGTCCGTTAACAGCACTTAACGGAAGTTAATTTAGTCCGTTAACATGAAAAAACTTTTTAACGGATTAACGAGTTAGTGAAAAAGTTAGCTTCGTTATTAACGGATTAACGATTAACGGACTTGTGCCCACCTATGGTTATTGGAGTACATGTACGGCCAGGGGACCTAGGACCCCTCAATTCAAATTCAATAATTTGTTCAATGAGCATTTTCCTAGCTTTTTTTAGAAGTATTTTGTGCGTAAAAACTGGCGAGGTGGAGGTGAATCGTTATTGAAAAATGGTACAATAGATGTTACGCTTACTAAACATGTTGTTCCCGGGCCGGAATTACATTGCTCAATGCCTCTGGCACTTAAAGGATTTTTGCAACATCTTCCTGCCAAATTTTAGTGAAGACCAAAAAAGTCCTACTATCTGAGGGCGGGGCCCTGGCACTGCGCCACATGGCAAATCCGGCGCTGGTTATTTCATTACGTCCATAAAAAGTTTAGATGAGCGCCTGAGGTAGCAACTATTAGGACAAAAAATTTGACTTCACCCTGGTTATATGTTTAAATTGGTTGGAAAAAATTGAAATAAGGAGGTGCGCCGGGCCCCCTGGTCGTCATTATTGTTTATTGTTAATTACTGTGGAACGCGTGCACTGTTGTACGTAAAGATGCTAAAAGAAACTGAAAATGAAGAAACAAGACTTTCTTTGTCAAATTTGTGTCAATGGTGGCATTTCGATTGAGGGGGCCCGGGCCCCCTAGGCCACTCCCCTGGCTTCGCCAATGATTTTGAGATAAGATCGCGCCCTTAAGTTCTTTCATAAAAAAAACATTTAAAGCAAAATTAAGATAACTTTTTTTCCAAAATCTGGAGGACTCGAGTCAAGTCACTTGACAGTTTTTTGAAACGTCCAAGAATTGCATGACATTATTATGATGTGGACACGTGGTCGTCATTAATATTACTTACTTTTGTAAGCGTAAATCCTAAATTAAAGAAACTGCAATTCCGGACAGGGACAACATACCGCTATGCTCTCATTATATTTATCATTGGTAGTATTTCAATTGGAGGTTTGCTTTACCGCCTGTGTTATAGCATTAAGTTCATAATAATGTTAAACGAAGGCCTGGGGTTGCAACTTTTAGGAAAAAACTCTTAAATTTCTTACAGGTTTTGCATATAAATTATTAAAAATTTGAATTAAGGGGCTCCTGGCCCGGGACCCTTAGTCGTCAGTCAGGGGCTCTGGGGCTTCCTGGTGGTCAGTTAGAAGCCCCGGGGCCCCTTGCTCGTTAATTAGGGGCCCTGGATTCCCCTGGAGTTCAGTTAGGGGCTCCGAGGCCTCCTGGTTGTCAGTTAGGGGCCCTGGAACCCCTTAGTTGTTAGTCAGGTCCATGGGGCCCTTAGTTGTCAGTTAGGGGCTTCGAGGCCCACTGGTTGTCAATTAGGGGTCTCCTGGTTCTCAGTCAAATCACCAGGGCCTCCTGGTTGTCAGTTAAAGGCCCCCTTGTTGTCGGTTAGGGTCCCAGAGGCCCCTGGTTTGCAGTTAAGGACCCTGGGGCCTCTTGGTTGTCGGTTAGAGGCCTCGGGGCCCCCTGGTTGTTAGTTAGGGTCCCCTGGTCGTTATTTAGGGGCCCTGGGGCCCTCTGGTCGTCGGTTAGGGGCCCCCTGGTTGGCGGTTAGGGGCCACGGGCCCCTGGTTATTAGTTATGGGCCTCCTGGTTGTTGGTTAGGGACCCTGGGGCCCCTGGTCGTCAGTTAGGTGCCCCGGGGCCCCCTGGTCATTAGTTAGGGGCCCCGGGCCTCCCTCATCGTCATTAATGTTATTGTTAATTACTGTTATGTGCGTAATTGCTGAAAAAAAATTGCAACTAAACAGCGCTAGCTTACGTCGCCGTAATTTTTATCATTGGTGGTATTTTAATTGGGGGGGGCCGGGCCCCCTGGGCCCCCCTCCTGGCTACGCCTATGCTCGAAATCCGAAAACTTATTTGAAGCACAAATCGTGCCCGAAAAAAACGAAACTTTAGTTAGCAGAGGTGGAGTTCTCGAGGACGTCCTTGGCCTCGAGGACGTCCTCGAGGACACATTTTGAAGTCCTTGGCCTTGGCCTCGAGGCCTCAAGTCCTCGAAAATTGGCCTGTCCTCGGCTCGAGGACAGCACTAGTTTTTAAATTGTTAAAATTTTGTGGAGCGCTTGAAAAATTTTTTGGAAAACGTGTTTTCGTGGAGATCGCTTGAAAAATTTTTGTGAAGACCTTTTTTTTTTGGAGATCGCCTGAAAAATTTTTGTGAAGACCTTTTTTTTTTTGGAGAGCACTTGCGCTTGTGTCCTTGGTCCTTGGCCTTGGCCTCGAGCATTCCTGTCCTTGGCCTCGAGAGTGTCTGTCCTCGGGAAGGCTGTCCTTGGCCTTGGCCTCGGATTTTTTTTTGTGTCCTTGGCCTTGGCCTCGAGCCTTGTGTCCTCGACTCCACCTCTGTTAGTTAGGGCTGAAAAATTTAACAATCTTGTTATTTTAATTTTATTTTGGTACATCTAAGACAAAAAGCATGTCTCAAGCCAGAAATTTTTGTCAACTTTAGGCCCGAACCCGACCCGAAAAGCCCGAACCGACTTACAACTATGGTTCTAAATGTTAAAGATCTGGTTCTTTCGAATCACTCTAAAAACGCGCGAAATGTGATCCAATGGCATTAAAATACCTATTTTTTTCAAAAATTTACAAGTTGCCCAGCGGTTAGGGGCTTCGCTCCCACACCCAGGGCATGGTATGGAATGGAATGGAAAATGGAATGGAATGGAACGGAAATTTCGGTATGGAATATGGAAGATGCCAGAATGGAGTGGAATGGAATGGAAGATTTCAAGAATGGAATGGAAGACAATCTTCCATACCAATTCCATACTAGATTTCGTGCATTGTATTTACAGAAAAATACATACCGATGTCGGGTAGTGATAATAAGATAGTCACAGAAGTATTCAACTTCAATATCTACGCATATTATTTGTCGAGAAATCGCGGTACTTTGGTTGAGTACATTGCGCAAACAGTGTACGTATTGCATCATTGTAAGAATATTGCAATTTAATTGCAGCATTGATGTTACAGTTGACGAGCTTGATAGATTTGACTTGTTGTTTTTTTTATTTTGAGGCTGACAATTAGCCCAATCCTAAATTTTGTTTTCTTACATCGTCACGAAAACTCATATCTGCTATTTCGTCCCCGTTTCAGCTTAATTTTATTTATAGTTTTAGTTTTTAAACTTATAGTAATTCTTTTCGGTGTCAAAGCTTGGTATTTCTATTACGGTAAATGTTCTAGTTGATGTAAGGGCAAACATGAACGGTAATCATTAAACCATAGGCATAGCCAGAAGGACCGAAGGACCGGGCCCTCTGCCCCCCCCCCAAATGAAGTGCTACCAATGATAAAAATGATGACAAAAGGCCTATTTATTCAGTTTCTTTTAGCATTTTCGGAGTGCAACAGTATATGCGTGCAACGGCAATTAGCAATAACTTAATATTAATATTGACGACCAGGGGGCTCATGCCCTCTCAAATTAAATTTTTACCTACCAATTTAAATGAGCAATCCGGGAGAAATTCAGTGTTTTTGTTCCAAAAAGGTGCAATCTCAGGCACTCATCTAACTTGTTTATGCAATAATATGTTTTAGGCCCCCAGCCAACTTTTATATTACAATAACATGATTAGTGACCATTTATGGCATCTAATGTACCAACTTTAAATTACCAACTCTAAACAACAATCCACTTCCATCTCGTCAGTTTTCACGCGACAAAATGCTTTTGAAAAAACCTAGTTAGGGAAAATGCTTATTGAACAAATTATTGAAATTGAATCGAGGGTGCCTTGGCCCTTGGTCGTACATATATTCCTAAAACTGGTGATTTTCATGACAAAACAAAAATCTTCAAAGGCAAATCTTCGAGTGCATTATTTAATGCTAAAAATGTTGCAGAAAGCAATGTACCTTGATTTCCCTAAGTCACAAAATTTAACCCCAAAATGCAAGATTTTAGTCGTGTTTTGGACTTGACCTAAAGTAAATGGAGTGATTTTTTCAATTGACTTTCAAACATCAAAAATTTTGTTCTTTAAAATGGCTTTGAAAACGTGCGAAATTGATCTTAATCGCATTAAAATAGCGTTTTTTTCCCAAAAACTTACAATAAATCTCCCAGCGGCTGGGGGCTCCGCCCCCATGCATCCTCTGTGACGTGTTGAGTTGCACTAATTTGCTCACCACGTCTCCCAATTTTGATAGGATAGAAAATTTTTAACTTGCGGTTCTAGTCCTTCCTCTATAGCAAATTCAGGTTACGAGCCAAATCAGACGCCCAGCGTTTGATCTTTCATTGTCCCATAAAAAGTCCCTCTTTTCAAAAACTTCTGATGACGTCATTGCATGATTTGCGGTTTAGCCCTCCTCCCAATTCAAAATCCAGGCTACGCCTATATGCATCAGACCATGTGCAATATGCATACCCGATACCGGTTGTTGCATCTTTGTATTGTAATGCGCACCTTCACTAGTGGTTGCTTACAGCATTGCAAAGAAGCAAAATATACGTTGCAATGTTTCCAGTCCAAAATTTCTTTGGTATGGAAGTATGGAATGGAATATGGAAGAAAATTTGAGCATGGAATGGAATATGGAAGAAAATTTTAGTATGGAATGGAAGATTTTTGGTATGGAATGGAAGAAAATTGGCAATATGGAATATGGAAAAATCGTCTGGAATTCCATTCCATGCCCTGCCCACACCCCCGTCTGTGAGACGTTTGAGTTACACTAGATTACTCACCATGTCTCCCAAATCACACATTTTAACTTTTAAACATTTACTTCAAACTCTCCCCCTTTAGCAAAGTCCTAGTTGCGTGTCAAACCAGGCCACGGCTTCTGATCTTCCATTTTACGATATCGTTGTCCCGTAAAAAGTGTCTCATTTCAAAAATGTTTGAAGACGTCATTGCGTGTGATTTGGGCCCCCTCAATCAAAAATCCTGGCACGCCTGTGATGGCACCGTCCATTAAGTCCCCGCCCGGATGGCACCAGTGTAATATTGAGTGACCATGCTAATATGCTCTGACGCTGCGAGTATTAGTAATTTCAGTATGTCCTCGCTCCTCAGTGCCCTGCTGTAACAGTGAGGACTTTCCTTCATCTAAACTTCACTGACAGACACACAGTCACAATAATGAGTTTGTGACGTACACAAATAAAACTTGTGCAATATATTGGCAAGATGATAAACATGCTCGCATTGTGATTATTGCTATAAAATCTAGGTCTAGCGCTGTGATGTGCAGTTTTCAAGATTTTGAGCAAGAAATATCAGTCAAGACAGAAATTTTATTTTGTTAGTGACCATGATACATAGCAAACATGTTCATTTTTATTGGGGGGGTCCTTTACTCTTTGGGCCCCCCCAATGCATATCTTTGGGGGGGGGTCCGGACCCTTCCCCCGACCCCCCCGCGGAATCGACGCCCCTGGTTAAAACACACTGTGGCTGGTGGTAAAGCAATTTTAATAAGCTTGTTTAGCATCTGCAACGGGCTACTGAACTGCAGTTATAGTATAGAATCTTGCTTTTTTACACTACTTGCAACTCAGATTTCTAAGCAGCAAACTAAACATTTCACTTCTTATTGATGATTTATGAGAAAATAGAATATGCTTTAATCAGTGACACAGTTAGGGGAGATTAAAAGGACTAAAGCTCTCTTGTTAACCAAGTCGCTGAAAAGATTTAAGCCAAACATGCGATCTTTCATCTTTTAAACGTATTTTGCAAAACGACGTCGGGTGGGTATTTCTACTTAAAGAGTGCTGACGCAACGTCACACTAACAATTGACTTTTTCATGGCTTAACGCAGTGTTTCTCAACCATTTTTTTCTGCGACCCAAATTCGTTTAAACACGCTATCTGCAGGAACAGCTACGTCCTAACTCAGTAGTTACAAAAAAACAGAACACAAAAAAGCAGTACTTTTAGTTCACAACATTTATCACCATTTCGCTTCAACATTTTTTAAAATCGTGACTCAACGCTAAACGCATTGGATGCTCTTAACCCAGACTGTTTCTATATTTCTCTTTTATAAGAGCCAGAGCAGAAAATCCCATCTCACGTAAATATGAACTTGAAAAAGAGATTATAATTTTGAAGGCTTTTTCATAGAATATTGGATATTCGTTTGCTTAACTACAAATTAAAGATAATCAAAGTACTGAGGGCTCTACTTGTGTCAGCAACTCATTCATACAGCTTTGGCGACCTACATTTGGGTAGCGATCCATGCTTTGAGAAACGCTGGCTTAACCTGACGGTTTTTTTTTTTTAATCAAAAACGATGACGTGGATATTTTTTGACATTGTTTGGGTTTTCTACTTTTTTGGAGGTTCCATAATCAGATGTTTTTGAATAATTGCTGATTTTGCGGTAAACGAAAAGTACTTTTGAGCGTCACAGGATTAGTTACGCGTCGGTCGTTCACTGGGTTTGCTGGCAAACTCCCATCTAGTTTTTGGTCTACACACTTATGTTTGGCAGGAAGATATTGCGAAAATCTTTAAAGTGCCAGGGGCCCCGCGCAATGTAAATCCGGCCCGGGCAATAACATGGTAATTAAGCGTAACCATCTATTGTACGGTTTTCAATGACAATTTACCTCCATCCACTTCGCTAGTTTTTATGCTAAAAAATGTGTTCGAAAAAAAAAATATCTAGGAGAAATGCTCATTGAACAAATTATTGAATTTAAATTGAGGGGCCTGGGGCCTCTTGACCGTACATGTTCTCCTACAACTGGTTATTTTCATGTCAAAACAAAAATAAGGAAATCTTCGCGTGGATTATTATTTACTACTAAAATACTTACAAAAATTTAACCCCAAGCTGCAAAATTACAAACGTATTTTCGACCAAATTATACGTAAAAGGAGGATTGAAACAATTTAATTTTTTTCAATTGGCTCTCAAATGTTAATAATCTAGTTCTTCCAAATGGTTCTGAACACGTGCGAAATGTGATCCAAAAGCATTAAAATAGCTTTTTTTTCAAAAAAATTTCAAAAAATCGCCCAGCAACTGGGGGCTTCATCCCCGATCCCCGTCTGTGATACGTTGAGTAAACTAGTTTATTTACACAAGCCTCCCAATTTAGATATTTTCAGTCGTAACTTTTGCTTTAAGCCCTCTCCCTTTAGAAAACTCTCGGTTAAGTGCCAAACCAGGCCACAGCTTCTGATCTTCCATTCTACATCTTTGTCCCACAAAAAGTTCCTCTTTCGAAAATTTCTGATGACTTCATTGCATGTGATTTTGGTTTGGGCCCCCCCAATCAAAAATCCTGGCTACGCCTATGCACGGGGGATGGCATTTCGAGCCGTGTCCCCCCAAATCACTGCTTGTGCTCCCCAAGCGAGAGTAAACTTTTGTAGTAGCACAACTAGCAAACTTTGCCCAAAAACAGGTCGCCACAAACGCTTTTTTCTAAGAAACAGCAAGACAGATCAAGTGAACGTAATCAAGTAGCCTAAGATTTTGCGATGAAGGCCTTTTTTTATTTTTTTGGTCTTCACCTCCAAAATTGAGGGCAAAATCCATACCAAAGAAGGATAACATAGAATTTGGAGCAAAATATTTACCAGATCGCTAACGCATTCCGAATTCGTCTAGTCTCGGCTCCATAAGCGTCCCCCCCCCCCCAAACACACTACTCTGGCTCCGTGCCAGGTACTATACTATTTTATTCGCAGTGCACGATCTTTACTGTGGTCCAGAGTTGTAAGTTGGGCCGGGCTTTTCGGGTCGGGTTCGGGCCTAAAGTTGACAAAAATTTTGGGCTTAATTCGGGCCTGAAACGTTCTCTTTGTCTTAGGTGCACAAAAATGTAATCAAAATAACTTGGCAACATTGTTAAATTTTTCAGACCTAACTTAACTTTCGGGTTTTTTCGGGCATGATTTGGGCTTCAAATTAGTTTTCGGGTTCGGGCTAATATTTTCAAGTTCGGGCCCCAACTAGTCGGCCCGTTTACAACTCTGCTGTGATCTGTGACCAGATAGCCAACAAATCATCTTCATTTGTTTTGCTAAATCCTAGCATTTTGTGGAAATATCGCGGAAAACCGTCTTTGCAATCCGCAAGTTTTTAGCAATTTATCGAACTATCTACTAATTGCATTTTCGTTGAAGAGTCACCTCTCGAAATCGGTTTTATCAGTTCAAATTGACCTGCTACTAGACCACATTATTTGTTCAACTTTGATTGAGAAAAAATCGGACCACGTGCTATTAAACCGTCACAAAGGTCTTGTATGCCCTATTAAACTGAAATAACGAGGTAACAAGAGCAGAGCGAAAACAAGCGGAGAGTAAAGACTTCGAACGGTAACGTGTGAAAATGTGAATTAAAACAGTCTTAGAAGGAGTTTATTAGCAGTAGCGGCAGCGGCAGAAAATTTGCTTAAAAAACAGCGCTGAAGCGCTGCCGCTTTTTCGGTTAAAAAAACAGCGGCGCTGCCGCTTGTCGCTGGTGACATCATAGGCGTAGCCAGGGGGCCCGGGCCCCCCTCAATTGAAATACCACCAATGATATAAAATTATGATAACATAGCCTAGCGATGTTTAGTTGCAGTTACGGACGACGAAAGAGCCCAGGGGCCCCTGACTAACATCCAGGGGGCCCCTAAGTAATAACCAAGGGGCCCCTAACCGACAACCAGGGGGCCATGGGGCCCTAACTAACGACCAGGGGGCCCCTAATCGACAACCAAGGGGCCCTGGAGCCTCTAACTGACAAACAGGGGGCTCCTAATTGACAACCAGGGGCCCCCAGGGCCCCTAACTAGCAACCAGGGGGCCCCTAACTAACGACCTGGGGGCCCAGGGCCCATAACTAGCAACTAGGAGGCCCCAGGCCCCTAACCGACAACCAGGGGGCCTCGGGGCTCCTAACTAACAACCAGGAGGCCCCAGGGTCCCTAACTAACCACCAGAGAATCCCGGGGCCCCTGACCGACAAGCAGGGAGCCCCGGGGCCCTTAACTAACAAACAGGTGCCCCTGGGCTTTTAACTGACAAACAGGAGGCCCTGGGGCCCCTAATTGACGAACAGGGATCCCCGGGGCCCCAAACTAACAACCAGGGGGCCCGGGCCCCTAGCTGGCGACCAGAGGCTAACTAATGACCAAGGGTCCCGGGCCAGGGGCCCAGCAATCCAAATTTTTAACAATACATACGCAAAACCTGTGAAAAATCGAAAAGTTTTGTGCTAAAAGTTGGGGCCTGAAAAAATCAAACAATACATAATCCCAGGTCTTCGTTTAACGTTATTATGAACTTAATGCTATAACACAGGCGGTAATGCAAATCCCCCAATTGAAATACTACCAATAATACATATAATGAGAGCATAGCCGGTATGTTGTCCTTGTCCGGAATTGCAGTTTCTTTAATTTAGGATATACGAGTGCAAAAGTAAGTAATAATAATGACGACCACGAGTTCACGTCGTAATAATGTCATGCAATTCTTGGAGGTCTCAAAAAACTGTCAAGTGACTTGACTCGAGTCCTCCACGTTTTGGAAAAAAAGTTATCTTAATTTTGCTTTAAATGTTTTTTTTATGAAAGAACTTAAGGGCGCGATTCTATCTCAAAATCATTGGCGAAGCCAGGGGGGTTGCCCAGGGGGACCGGGACCCCTCAATTGAAATGTCACCAATGACAAAAATTTGACAAAAAAACCTTGTTTCTTCATTTTCAGTTTCTTTTAGCATCTTTGCATACAACAGTACACGCGTACAACAATAATTAACAATAAATAATACTGACGACCAGGGGGCCCGGCGTACCCCCTTAATTTCAATTTTTTCCAACCAATTTAAACGTATAACCAGGGTGAAATCTAGGATTTTTGTCCGAAAGTTGCTATTTCAGGCCCTCATCTAAACTTTTTATGAACGTAATGCAATAACCAGCGCCGTATTTGCCATATGGCTAAGTGCTAGGGACCGGCCTTCAGATGGTAAGACTTTTTTTGGTCTTCACCTGTATTTGGCAGGAAGATGTGGCAAAAATTCCCTATATTGCAGGAAGCAATGTAAATCCGGCCCGGGAATAACATGTTTAGTAAGCGTAATTATCTATTAACCAACGATTCACCTCGCCAGTTTTTACGCGAAAAAATACTTATAAAAAAAAGCTAGGAAAAATGCTCATTGAATAAATTATTGAAATTGAATTGAGGGGTCCTGGGCCCCCTGGCCGTACATGTATTCCTGTAACTCGTTAACTTCATGACAAACCAAAAATCTCTAAGGAAAATCTTCGAGTGGATTATTATTTACTGCAAGAATATTGTAGGAGGCAATGTGCCTTACTTCCCCCAACATGGACCAAATCACCCACAATTAAAATTTTACACTATAATGCAAGATTTTAAATGTGCTTTGGAATTTAATTGCAAGTAAAAGGAGGATTGAACAGTTAAAATTTTTCGACTGGCTTTTTAATGTTAAAAATCTAGTTCTTTCAAATGGCTTTGAACACGTGCGAAATGTGATCCAATGGGATTAAAATAGCTTTTTTTCCAAAAACTTACAAAAATCGCCCAGCGGCTGGGGGCTTTGCCCCCAGTCCCCCATAGCCACCGGCTTCTGGGGGCTCCGCCCCCAGACCCCCGTTTGTGATACGTTTGAGTACACTAGCTTACTCAACACGTCTCCTAAGTTAGACATTTGCATTTTCTAACGATTAGTTTTCGCCCTCTCCCTTTACCAAAATCCTGGTTAAGAGCCAACAGGCTACATCTTCAGAACTTCCATTCTACGATATCTTTGCCACACAAAAACTTCCTTTTTTGAAAATTTCTGATGACGTCATTGCATGTGGTTTGTGGTTTGGGCCCCCCCAATCAAAAATCCTGGCTACGCCTATGGGTGACATAGTCACTAAATATTAGTGACTACGCTGGTGACGAAAAAAAGCAGCGGCGCTGTCCATAGGCGTAGCCGGGGGGCCCAGGTGCTCGGGCCCCCCCAATAAAAAGTCCACCAATGATAAAAAGTTATGACAACATAGCCTAGCGATGTTTAGTTGCAGTTTTTTTTCAGTAATTACGCACATAACAGTAATTAACAATAATATGACGATGAGGGAGTCTCGGGGCTCCTAAATACCAACCAGGAGGCCCCTAACCAACAACCATGGGGCCCCGGGATCTTTAACTCTCCAGGGCCCCTAACTGACAACCTGGGGGCCCCGGGACCCCTAAATAAAAACCAGGTAGCCCTAGGGATCTTAACTAACGACCAGGGGGCCCTAATTGACGATCGGGGGGCCCCTGGGCTCCTAACTAACGATAGGAGGCCCCATGGATCCTAACTGACTACCAGGAAGCCCCGGGGCCCCTGACTGACAACCAAGGGTCCCGGGCCAGGGGCCTCTTAATTCAAAATTTTCACCATTTATACGCAAATCCAGTGATAAATCTAAGAGTTTTATCCTAAAAGTTGCAACCCCAGGCCCTCGTTAAACGTTATTTTGAACTTAATGCTATAACACAGGCGGTAATGCAAATCCCCCAATTGAAATACTACCAATGATAAACATAATGAGAGCATAGCGGTATATTGTCCTTGTCCGGAATTGCAGTTTCTTTAATTTAGGATTTACGCTTACAAAAGTAAGTAATAATTATGACGACCACGTGTCCACGTCATATTAATGTCATGCAATTCTTGTAGGTTTCAAAAAACTGTCAAGTGACTTGACTCGAGTCCTCCAGATTTTGGAAAAAAAGTTATCTTAGTTTTGCTTTAAATGTTTTTTTTTGTATGAAAGAACTTAAGGGCGCGATTCTATCTCAAAATCATAGGCGAAGCCAGGGGGGTGGCCTAGGGGGCCCGGGGCCCTCAATCGAAATGTCACCAATGACAAAAATTTGACAAAAAAACCTAGTTTCTTCATTTTCAGTTTCTTTTAGCATCTTTGCATACAACAGTACACGCGTACAACAATAATTAACAATAAATAATATTGACGACCAGGGGGCCCGGCGTACCCCCTTAATTTCAATTTTTTCCAACCAATTTAAACGTATAACCAGGGTGAAATCTAGGATTTTTGTCCGAAAGTTGCTATTTCAGGCCCTCATCTAAACTTTTTATGAACGTAATGCAATAACCAGCGCCGTATTTGCCATATGGCTTAGTGCCATAGCCCCGCACTCAGATAGTAGGAGTTTTATTGGTCTTCACCTATATTTGGCAGGAAGATGTGGCAAAAATCCCAAAGTGCCAAGGGCCCCGCGCAATGTAAAACCGGCCCGGGAATAACATGTTTAGTAAGCGTAATTATCTATTGTACCATTTTTCAATAACGATTCACCTCCATCTCGCCAGTTTTTTCGTACAAAATACTTTTGAAAAAAAAGCTAGGGAAAATGCTTATTTAACAAAATATTGAATTACAGTTGAGGGGGCCGGGGCCCCCTGGCCGTACATGTACTCCTATAGCTGGTTAACTTCATGATAAAACAAAAATCTTTAAGGAAAACCTTCCGAGTGGATTACTATTTACTGCTAAAATATTGCAGGAGGCAATGTGCCTTACTTCCCACTACATGGACCAAATCACTTGCAATTAAAATTTTACACTTTAATGCAAGATTTTAAACGTATTTTGGACTTTAATTGCAAGTAAAAGGAGGATTGAACAATTAAATTTTTTCCATTGGCTTTCAAATGTTAACAATCTAGTTCTTTCAAATGGCTGTGAACACGTACGAAATGTGATCCAATGGGATTAAAATAGCTGTTTTTCCAAAAACTTACAAAAATCGCTCAGCGGCTGGAGGCGGAGCCCCCAGACCCCCATAGCCACCGGCGGCTGGGGGCTCCGCCCCCAGATCCCCGCCTATGATAAGTTTTAATAGCCTACACTCATAGGCGTAACCAGGGGGGGGGCCCAATTAAAGTACCACCAATGATAAAAGTTACGACAACGTATAGGTTAGCGCTGTTTAGTTGCAGGTTTTTTCCAGCAATTACGTACATAACAGTAATTAACAATAACATTAATGACAATGAGGGAGCCCAGGGCCCCTAACTAACAATCAGGGGGCCCCAAACTAACGACTATGGGGCCCAAACCAACAACTAGGGGGCCCCAGGGCCCCGTACTGATAACCAGGGGGCCCCTAACTGACGACCAGGGAGCCCCGGGGCCCCTAACTAACAACCAATGGGCCCCAGGGCCCCTAAATAACGACCAGGGGCCCATAACTAACATCAAGGGACCCGGGGCCCCTAACTGACAACCAAGGGGGCCCGGGGCCCCTAACTAACAACCAGGGGGCCCCAGATCCCTTAACTAATAACCAGGGGCCTCTAACCGACAACCAGGGGGCCCGGGGCCCCTAACTGACAACCAGGGGCCCCTGGACCCTTAAGTAAGGACCAGGGGGCCCCTAACTAACCAATAGGGGCTTTGGAGCCCCTAACTGACAACCAGGGGAGCCGGGGCCCCTAACCGACGAACAGGGGGCCTCAGAGCCCCTAACTCACAACCAGGGGCCCCGGGGACCCTAACTAACTACCAGGGTGCCCTGGGGCCCCTCACAGACAACCAGGGGGCCCTTAACTGACAACCAAGGGGCCCTGGGGCCCTTAACTGACAACCAGGGGGCCCCGGGGCCTCTAACTGACAACCAGGGAGCCCCAGAGCCCCTGACTGACGACTAAGGGTCCCGGGCCAGGAGCCCCTTAATTCAAATTTTTAATAATTTATATGCAAAACCTGTAAGAAATTTAAGAGTTTTTTCCTAAAAGTTGCAACCCCAGGCCTTCGTTTAACATTATTATGAACTTAATGCTATAACACAGGCGGTAAAGCAAACCTCCAATTGAAATACTACCAATGATAAATATAATGAGAGCATAGCGGTATGTTGTCCCTGTCCGGAATTGCAGTTTCTTTAATTTAGGATTTACGCTTACAAAAGTAAGTAATATTAATGACGACCACGTGTCCACATCATAATAATGTCATGCAATTCTTGGACGTTTCAAAAAACTGTCAAGTGACTTGACTCGAGTCCTCCAGATTTTGGAAAAAAAGTTATCTTAATTTTGCTTTAAATGTTTTTTTTATGAAAGAACTTAAGGGCGCGATCTTATCTCAAAATCATTGGCGAAGCCAGGGGAGTGGCCTAGGGGGCCCGGGCCCCCTCAATCGAAATGCCACCATTGACACAAATTTGACAAAGAAAGTCTTGTTTCTTCATTTTCAGTTTCTTTTAGCATCTTTACGTACAACAGTACACGCGCACAATAGTAATTCACGATAAATAATATTGACGACCAGGGGGCCCGGCGCACCTCCTTATTTCAATTTTTTCCAACCAATTAAAACGTATTACCAGGGTGAAGTCAAATTTTTTGTCCTAATAGTTGCTACCTCAGGCGCTCATCTAAACTTTTTATGGACGTAATGAAATAACCAGGGCCGGATTTGCCATATGGCACAGTGCCAGGAGTCCGCCCTCAGATAGAAGGACTTTTTTTGGTCTTCACTTATATTTGGCAGGAAGATGTTGCAAAAATCCTTTAAGTGCCAGAGGCACCGCGCGATGTAAAACCGGCCCGGGAACAACATGTTTAGTAAGCGTAACATCTATTGTACCATTTTTCAATAACGATTCACCTCCACCTCGCCAGTTTTTACGCACAAAATACTTCTAAAAAAAGCTAGGAAAATGCTCATTGAACAAATTATTGAATTTGAATTGAGGGGTCCTAGGTCCCCTGGCCGTACATGTACTCTTATAAATGGTTAACTTTATGAAAGAAAATTCTTTGAGTGGATTATTATTTACTGCTAAAATGTTGCAGAAAGCAATGTGCCTTACTTCCCCCTATATGGACCAAATCACTTACAATTAAAATTTTACACCAAAATGCAAGATTTTAAACGCGTTTTGAAATTTAATTGCAAGTGAAAGGAGGATTGAACAATCAAAAATTTTTCGACTGGCTTTCAATGTTAAAAATCTAGTTCTTTCAGATGGCTGTGAACACGTGCGAAATGTGATCCAATGGGATTAAAATAGCTTTTTTTTCCAAAAACTTACAAAAATCGCCCAGCGGCTGGGGGCTTTGCCCCCAGACCCCCATAGCCTTCGAAGGCTGGCGGCTCCGCCCCCAGACCCCCGTCTGTGAAAAGTTTGAGTACACTAGCTTACTCAACACGTCTCCTAAGTTAGACATTTTCGCTTTTTAACGATTAGTTTTCGCCCTCTCCCTTTACCAAAATCCTGGTTAAGTGACAATAGACCACGGCTTCAGAACTTCCATTCTACGATATTTTTGCCCTGCAAAAAGTTTCTTTTTTGAAAATTTCTGATGACGTCATTGCATGTGATTTGTTATTTGGGCCCCCCCCAATCGAAAATCCTGGCTACGCCTATGCCTACTCTAGCTTACTCAACACGTCTCCTAAGTTAGGCATTTTCACTTTCTAACAATTAGTTCTCCCTCTCTCCCTTTACCAAAATCCTGGTTAAGTGCTAGCAGGCCACGGCTTCAGGTCTTCCATTCTACGATATCTTTGCCCTACAAGAAGTTCCTTTTTTGAAAATTTCTGATGACGTTATTGCATGTGATTTGTGGTTTGGCCCCCTCCCCCAATCAAAAATCCTGGCTACGCATGTGGCGCTACCGCTACCGAAAAAGTAGCACCGCTATTAGCGCCGCTGTGCCCATCACTGTCGGTAGCCAACTAGCAGCTAATACCAGCTTAAAATTTGTTGATTCCGAAGGTATGTTGGAGCTGAATAGTTCAGTATGATAGTAGGGATAGAGTACTTTTTTAAAAATTTTCACTTTTTAGGCATATAAACTTTGAATTTATCATATTTGAGCTTGAGGTGGTAAGATGCTTGAGGTTTTTTGGTCTAGTTCTTGGCTAGAAATTTTCTCTATGTATTGAGTAATCAATATGTATTTAAAAGGATTTTTCTATTTCAACAAGTTGAAAACTAAAATAGATAAATATGGAGTGTAATGAATAAAGCATTATTAATACCGATACTAAAAATATTGTCCGAATAAAACAAAATAAGGTATAAACGAAGGTAAGAAGAGTATTTTAAAATAATTTTCTGATTTAATTGCTTTTTTATTTTTACTCATTACTTGCATTTTACTATGGGCCAGACTGAAATGAAGTATTCATTTTAAATTCAATGTTATACTAAATGTTGCTTCAAAACTTTAGACGCATGGGCATTTTTAGAATCAAAAATGCCATGTTGCCCTGCTAGAGGTAAACCTTATCAGATTTGCCTGAAAATTTTTTTCAGGGGTTTTTACTCAAAATCACCACAGAAAAAAAGGTGAGCTGTTTTCGAACACCTCGGGGCACCTGCAACACACTGAGGTGCAGCTCTATTTTGAAGTATCGCTTTCATCGTTCATACACCAAATTTTTATGAATATGTAGCGGTGTACTTAGTGTGGATAATGACTTATAAAAATGCGGACGAAAAATCGCATACTTTCATTGAGAAGCAAAAACAGACGAAAAACGTATACTGAGTAAATCCGGTTTAAAGGAACCCTTTCCTGTGGCAAGCAGGGCCTTTAAGAGAAACTTTTTTAGCGGGTACAAAAACTGATACCGGGCCCCTTTGTTAAGAAATTAGGTGAAGACCAAAAACCAAGGCTGTAGACCTAGTCGAGACCAACTCGTCCGAGACCGGAAAAAACGACGTTATTGGTTTATCGAGTTTTTCAAAAAAAATTGGGGGCTCAAATTTGCTCATAAGTTGGTTTTATGATTCTATAAATTGAGTTAGATGACAAATTGCTTTAGTCGAAGTGATTACGTCATCAAAATATCTCGACGACATCATTTTAAGTAGATTTTCACCGAAATTATTTTTTGATGAGTGCCTTCAACTTAACTTAACGCCTCTTACTCGAAAATCGGTGCATAATCACCTGTATTTTCTTTATGAATTACTTGTCAATAAAATTGACTAAAATTTTATTAAATGAAATTATTTAAGGAAATCATAAAAAGATCATTGTGCTGTATGTTTGAAGTACCGTACATACGTAACTACAAAACGTAGCCAGGATTTTCGATTGGGTGGGGGGAGAATTGTCAGACGCGCAACTACGATTATGCTAACAGGAGGCTTAAACCAAACAAATTGTTTTATCCAAAAAATATCTTATCTTTATCGTCATGCCGAGCGAATTGGTGTCAAAATCGTATCACAGCCAGAGGTTCGCCTCCAGTCGTTCGGCGGTTTTTCGTAAAAAATAGCCATTTGAATCATATTTGGCACGTTTTTAGAACTACTGGAAAAAAATTTAGTTGCTAAGATTCGGCAGCCGTTTGAAAGAATTAAATCGCTCAGCCCCTCTCCTTTACCTATAGTAGTCAAGTCGAAAACATGTTTAAACGCTTTTATGAATTAAGTTTTCGGACTGAAGCTCTTTTTGTCCTCCTGTTTGCGTCACTAGCCATTGTACATTTAGTTTATGCTTCATGAACGAACAAAATTTACCAATTTTAAAGTTGTTGGTTTGTTCGCCGTCGAGAAGAGACAAATACGTAGGTTATTATCACTGTTATCGCCAATAAAATGATAAGCATATATTCACTCTTTTTTTTATAAGAACCAGTAAATTTTGATTTGGACTAGCTGTCAGGCGCTTAGCCGGAAGTTTGAAATGGGGGGGGGGGGGCTGTTTCGGAGGTGAAAACCAAACTAAAACGGTCTTCACTCAGAATTGGAACGTTTTTGAGCACGAAATCAGGTGAAGACCAAAACAAAAAAAAAGAAGGTCTTCACCTAAGCCGGGATCGATTTTTGTGACCAAATTCTCTTCAAGTCCAAAGTTAAAGTAGTCATTCTCAATGCTAATGGGGGTGGCTATTTTCGCTTTTAGTGCAAAAATCGGTCTCAAAAGTGCTAAAAACGTGGTATTTTGCATACTCTGCATGCCAATGTTAAGGGTTATAGCCAATCTTAAGAGATTAATTTTAAGTTACGAGACCGAGACTGACGCGAAATAGGCAAGACCACAAAAAATCGGTCTCGAGACCTACAGCCCTGCCAAAAACGAAAAAAAGGCACTGACCGAAAATTCGACCAGATGTTTGTCCGAGTGAATGTTGATGCTATTGCTTGGGTGAGCGTGAACTTCTAGGTCAGCCCGGATACGATGTATCCCCTGACCTCCCCTCTCGTAGGCCCTGGTGACAAGGAGTCCTTCGTTATTAAATGACGTTGGATAGCCACGTCTTGAAGTAAGAGTTTTGTCAGTGAAAACCATTTGACTGTTTCTTTTTGTTTTCGTTGAGCTGCAATAAGACGTTGGCTGCCTCGTGCATCACCGGTGATCATTAGGGCTTTTTTCTCTGGTGCCAGTGTATCACCGGTGATACATTTTTCTGGTTTTATTTTTTTTGAAACAAACCATATTGGCACTGCGTCAATACTCTTTCTTTTCACTGTGGCACCTGGTGAATAACTATTCTTTTAAAATCTAACTGGGTTTAGTAATTCTACCTTAAATAAGCTTAAAAATTTAATCAAAAGTAGGAAATTAATATCACAATATTCAGGCATTTTATTAACGAAAAAACAGCCAATTCAAAAGCACAAAACTGTGGAAACACTAAAAGAGTTTAACAAGTTCACTAGTTCCGATGGATAATTCAGTTGGGGTGGTGAGTTTGGAAATGTTCCAAGCAAAAATATGCCTTGTTTGCACATTGTGAGCATCTAGTAGACACAAGCTTAGCTTTTTCCCGCGCAATGCTTGGGCCTTCTTTTGCTGCAATAGCGGAGTAGCAAGCGGTGCAACGTCCTCTCTTCTTTCTGTTATCACTTGTTCGCTCATCTGTTTCAATTAGCATGTGCTTTGTTCCTTCAGATGGCTTCTCTCCTTGGTCGTCTCTTCTTTTCTGCGTCAAGCTCATGATGATGTTTTCACGAAATTCAGCAACTTGCATTCTTCTTACTGCTTCCTCATTGTAGAGCAAATAGGCATTCACCACTGCAGTATTTAGGAGCAACTCAAAGGTAACTTTGTGAAACCATCGAATTGTTTTCCTAAGAGGGGAAAAGTAGCTAGCCAATTGATCCGAAAGATCAATACCTTGCTTACACCTGTTGTACTTCAATATGATATCAGGCTTCACAATATCTTGTCCATTGCGGTTTTTCTTGGAAGTGGAAACAAGTTTCCCGACATCACATGTTGACAAAAAAGTCACTGGTCTTTTATCTTTCCACATCCCAACTACTACTCCATCCTTTTCTTTTGAAATGCACTCTCCTTTCTTTAGTTTCTCTTTCAAAGGAGGCAATCCTTTTCAACCTTTTCTCAGTGTTCCTTGCAGGTGTGTCCTTTTGCCCAAACACTTTTCAGCAAGTTCAACGGAAGTGTAAAAATTGTCCTCAGTTAGGGTTCTTCTTTTGTCAAAGTAATCTGCTGCTAAACGCAAGCAGATGCCAGCCGACTTTGATACACCATCAAATGCAAGGTTATTTGACTTTCCTTGATAAATTTCCACATTGTAAGTGTATCCAGAAGGATTCGTCAACTTGAAGAGCTTGACCCCATATTTATGAGCTTTTCCAGGAATGTATTGCTTAAAACTCAATCTTCCACGGTATGGGATCATAGTTTCATCAATTACGATATCTTCACCGGGATCTTGAAAAGTTTTAAAGTTTTGAACCAACATTTGAACCAGCATTTTAACTTTGTGAAGTTTGGGATCTTCACTATCTTGAAGAGATTCATTATCAGTAAAATGAACAAATCTCAACAACAGTTGAAATCTGTTTCTAGACATTACTTTAGAGCAAAAATCACTTGTGTATATTGGCTTTTTGCTCCAGTAACAACTGATGCTTGGATATTTCACAAGTCCCATGAACATAACCAATCCAAGAAACTGTTTTATTTCATCTTTGTTTGTATCTTTCCATTTAGAAAATCTACTCTTTCTGCTCACACGGTGGGATGAAAGAAACTGATGGGCATTTCGATTGGTTTCTTTCATAATTAGCTCAAATATATCCTCACTGACAAACAAGCTAAAATATTCAAATGGGGTCTTGTTTTGAAGTGGTGCAAGGTGGGATGATTTGATTGGAGGATTAGGAAATTGTTTGAAGGTAGTATTGCCACGGTATTGAATTTATTGCCACGGCTGCAGCTGCATTCATCATGTACATGATTATTAATACAAAATACAAGGTAGTATTGAAATTATTGCCACGGCTGCAGCTGCATTCATCATGTACATGATTATTAATACAAAATAAGATATAACTGTAAAGTAAACTCTAAAAAAGATTGAATATTATATATGTTGTTGATGATCACCGGTGATACATTGGCACTTGCTTAATATCGCATAACCAGAGTGCCAATGTATCACCGGTGAACACGCTTCTTCTAACTAAAAAAATCATCACACTACTTAGCATATGCATCAATGAAGTAAGCATTGTTGTTTGCACTATTCGGAACAAAATAAAATCTTTGGCACCTGAGAAAAGTCGGTTTTTCAAGGAAAAAATGAGCGTGGCAGCCAACGTGATAATATTGCGAGTTCTCGAAAAAATTTTTAAACAAGTCAAACATTTAAAAAATCTTAATACTTCAGACTTGATGATTTTGATGTGTATAGCCTTGAAAAACGGGGACTAGAGCCAATAGTCGACTAGCGTAACTGACCGGGCATGTAGTTCTGAAGGGTATGTAGATCCACAACTGAACCCTCGCCAAAAAGTGAGTCCCCAGCAGAGGTGGGCAGTAACTAGTTACTATTTTTAGGCTAATTACTAGGCTAGTTACTATAGTAACTAGTAACTGTAACTAGTTACTTTTTTAGTAACTGTTACTTAGTTACGTTTTCAAAAAAGTAACGAGGAACTAGTTACTATTTGGAGACATTAAAAAGTTACTAGTTACAATTACTTTTAGTTTTGGTCCTGTAAACAAGATTCTTTAATCGTTAGATTTTGGAAAAATGAAACACTTCTATGTGATTCCTGCTGGCGCTACGAATTACGGATTTTTTTTTGTGCACAAACGTGCTAACAGGAGCTATTGTGGGACGTGCTGACAGGTGCTTTTGTGCACTGACGAAGCTACAGTAACAGGCTTAGCGGTGAAAGCGACAATGATATTGAGTCCGTTGATAACAATGAATTTTTGGGTTGTTTGTTCAACCAATTTAAACCAAAAAAAGATGCTGCTGCAAAACGGATAGAAGGGTTTCCATCAGCAGCACCAGCGAAAAAGATAGATGATAATTCCTTTGCTGAAGCAGCGCGAAAGAAATTGTTCGTCCAGTAAAATACTTCTTTGCCAACGAGCGCTGCAGTTAAAAGGCTTTTCAGTAGAGGTGGAGTTGAGGACACAAAATGACACAAAAAAATCCGAGGCCAAGGCGAAGGACAGCCCTTCCGAGGACAGACCCACTCGAGGCCAATGGCAGGATTGCTTGAGGCCAAGGCCAAGAACCAAGAACTCTGGCGCAAGTGTTCTCCAAAGAAAAAGGTCTTCAAGAAAAATTTTCAGGCGATCTCCAAAAAAAATTCTTCAAAATTTTTTTCAGGCGTTCTCCAAAAAAAAACTTCAAAAATTTTTTTCAGGCGATCTCCAAAAACTAAGGTCTTTTAAAATTTTTTTCTGGCACTTACAAAATTTCAACAATTCAAAAAATAGTGCTGTCCTCGAGCCTAGGGCAGGGCAGTTTTCGAGCACTTGAGGCTTCGAGGCCAAGGACTTGACCTTCGAGGCCATGGCCAAGGACTTCAAAATATGTCCTCGAGGACGTGCTCGAGGCCAAGGACGTCGTTGAAGACTCACCTCTGTTTTTCAGCATGGGCAAAGACGTTTTGAAACCGAAATGTTCTGGTCTCTGCGATGAACATTCTGAGATGTTTGCTTTCTTGAAAGGCAACTAAATAAAGTGCATCAATGTGTTACGTTGTGTGTTTTGTTATAACCACAGCAACAATAGCTATATAAGCAGCTTGTGCAGAGACACCACATGAAAATTAGAAAATGAATAGAGAAAAAAAATCAATTGATACCGGTGCCAAAGTACAAAATCAACATTTTCGATACTTATTCATACCGGTAATTATGTTCATTAAAAGTAACTATAACTGTAACTAGTTACTTTTTCAAAATAGTAACTGTAACTTAGTTACTTGTTTTGCCTTGTAACTGTAACTCAGTTACTTTTACGAAGTAACTTGCCCACCACTGGTCCCCAGTTGCAATAAAATTCTGGAAGAATATTAAAAGCACTAGATTTTTGACATTTGAAAACCAGTTGAAAAAATTAAATTGTTTAATCCCCCTTTTACGTGCAATTTAAATCCAAAACACGTTTAACATCTTGCTTTTTGATGTTAAATTTTAATTGTAAGTGATTTGGTCCAGGTAGGGGGAAGTAAGATGCATTGACTCTTGCGACATTTTAGCAATAAACAATAATCCACTCGAAGATTTTCCTTAGATTTTTGTTTTTTCATGAAAATAACCATTTATAGGAGTACATGTTCGGCCAGGGGGCCCAGGCTCCCTCAATTGAAATTTAATGATTTTTTCAATCAGCATTTTCCGTGGCTAATTTTTTTCAAAAGTATTTTGTGTGTAAAAACTGGCGAGGTGGAGGTGAATTCATGGGCGTCGGCAAAGGGGGGCAGGGGAGGGCCATGGCCCCCCCTGGATTTTTATTTACTCTCTTTCAAACCTCCAAATTTCAAAAATTCTTCCATTTTTAGTAGTTAATACTGGCTCTATTCTTGTTGGCCTCCCCCTGAAAAATTTTCTGCCGACGCCCTTGGGTGAATTACTGAATTGTTATTGAAAAATGGTGCAATAGATGGTTACGCCTACTACCGTGTTATTGCCGGGCCAGATTTACATCGCGCTGAGCCCCTGGCTCTTTGAAGATTTTCGCAACATCTTCCTGCCAAATATAGGAGAAAACCCCCCAAAAAGCCTTACAATTTGAGCGCGGGGCCCCTAGCTGGTACTGCGCCATATTATAGTAAATCCGGCTCTCGTTAATGCATTACGTTCATAAAGAGGCTAGATATGGGCCTGAGATCGCAAGGTTTAAAACAAAAACTTTCCATTTTTTTCAAGTTATACTTATGTAGCGTCAGCTCCAAAGTAGCCACAAGTGAAAGATTAATCGGATATATGGATTACTAAGTCAACCCGGAGAGCAATTTGATAGGTTGTTCAACCGAGCCGGACGACCGCATTGGGACGCGTTCATTTGACACGTACGTGACAATGGCGAGCACGCCAGGACGTTGGAGTGGTAGACGCTCTACCTTACGCTGGTTGGAGACGTGGATGTACCATTGCCAGGGTAAAGGGAGGGGATGATGTAGCGTCAGCTCCAACGTAGCCACAAGTGAAAGATTATAATTGGATATATGGATTAATAACTCAACCAGGATAATAGCGCGATAGGTTGATAAACCGAGTTGGTCGACCGCATTGGAACGCGTACTTCTGACACGTACGTTACACTCATGAATTGGCTGACAAGTATTGAATTGATGGGGCATGAGGCACGTGGTCTTCAATATTATTGTTACTGTTAGTCACTGTTGTAAGCGAAAAATGCTAAAAAGAAACTGAAACTGAAGAAACAATGGGCTTTTTTGTCACATTTTTGTCATAGGTGAAATTTCAATTGGAGGGCCCGGGCTCCCATACTTGGCTACGCCTATGCTCCAATCGAGGAAAACAAAAAAAGGTGTTCGCAAATTTTCCGCGAGGTTTCTGGCGTTTTCCAAGAAAATTTCAACTGTTCAAAAAATAGTGCTATCCTCGAGCCGAGGACAGGTCAATTTTCGAGAACTTGAGGCTTCGAGGCTGGGCCAAGGATTTGACTTTGGAGGCCAAGGCCAAGAACTTCAAAATGTGTGCTCAAGGACTCCACTTCTGTTTAAAAGCCATGTGGGTAAGGTTGCTTAGATGAGCCAAGCTCTTTGCTTCATTACACGGTATTGTAGATCGTGTCGTGCATTTTAAATTTAATAACGTTGTGCTGCATTTTCTACATGCTTGATAAACAAAAACTACTGGTACAATATCCAAAGTCCTTTGACTCCGTATTTTATTCACGGACAGCATACTGCAGACTTGCAGAGCCAAGTCTATACATAATTGTGCGGAGTTACACAGACTTTGTTTCAGAGCACTTTTTCGGAGTATTCATTTTGACTTCACACAACTTTTGTGTTTCTGCTTGTAGACTAATTTTTGAAGGAATTTCCTAAACTTGATTGGCTCATGCAGATTGAAAGAATAGGCTGAATAGGATAAGGTAGGCTAAAAAGTGATTACAAACAGTACCAGATTACTAGTATCGGTAGGCCTTCTATTCTGTGTACGTGAGACGGCATTCTGCTTAAAGAATGACAGAATATGGTATTGGTAGGTCTCTCTGGCAACCGTCATCGTACTAACTACGGGTAATAGCAGCTGATCCAGTGCAGAAGCACCACAGCAAAATACATACCGTACGGTATCGGTACAAACCACAAAATGTCCATCAGAGTAGTGAAAACGAAATGAAAACAAAAGGAACAGGTGTCAAGTCTGAAGTGTAAGATGGAGCAGAGCAAACATAAGTATCGGTATTCCACAAAATGAGCAAAACCATCAGATTACCATAATTTGGGATGGTTGCAAATATCAAAGAGTAACTACCGGTATCAGTAGGGTGAAGTCGGGTAATTTTGGCTACCGGAAATTTCGGCAGAAAACGGGAAATTTCGGCATGTATAAAAAATTAAGATTTGATGCTAGCAGGTTTTTCTAGAAGTTCTAAAGCTTTCTAAAAATGGTTGTAATATTTCTTATGACCAAATCTTCTACAAAAAATTTGATAATCTCTAGAGACTTCTGCATTTTTGCTCGCGGCTACAATATTTCTGTTAATAACTCAAACAAACTTTTAGGCAGTGGCTGCTGTTACGTTACCTAACACTACACTCGTAGGATAGTCTTACGTAACTTCGAACATTTCTGCGGTGAGATAGGCTATTTGTACGAAGTGACTTGGCGAATGAAACATTCGCAGTGTTTTTTTTCCTTGTGAATGGAGCCATTGGCTTTTTCATACATTTGGTTTAAATACGACATTTTTTCATTGTGCTGTTGCAAGCTGCGTGATTACAGTGGTCGGCTTCCAACCATCGCACCCAGGTTCGATTCGCGTCTGAGGTGCGAATGTGTGGAATGGAAGGTTACAGAGTAAAGACTCAGGATCGCGATAGGATTTGTATGGAACAACCTTTTTTGCTTTAAAACCTTGGAAAAGGCTTGGCGCACGTTCCATGCGCGCAGACATTTTGTAATAAAGCCAAAAAAACTAACCCTAAGCCCTAACCTTTACCCTAATCCTAGCCCTAACCCTAAGCCTAACCTAAACCCTAACCCAAACCTATAACTGTAATATTCAAAGTAAAAATTTCCGAAAACGAGTGACGTCACCCGAATCTTTGTTTATTTAACCGCGCACGTTCCGTGCGCCAAGTCACTTCGTAAAACCTTGCATTTACAGTTAGGGTTGGGGCAGTGATGCCAGCCTGAGAGATAGCAATTAATACGTGCATTAGCTTTTCACAGCGCATGCTCCATTCGCGAGGAAAAAAAAATACTGTGAGTGTTCCATTCGCCAAGTCACTTCCGTATTTGTATGTCAGATGTGAATTTCGCCACTTGACTCTTGCGATGTTTATTGAAGTGACAAGACTGCAAGTGCAAGAGCGGGTTGCATCGTAAAAGGCAGAAGCTGCAAGGGTACCGGTACTGTGACTAACAATTTTTTTAGGACGCATTAGGACTGTAGAACGCATTAGGACCTGTCATAACAAACCGATACTTTTTTTAGGACACTATCAAAAATCAACTTAAATCTAGTGTATTTAATTAAAAGTTTAATTGGAATTCAATTAAAATTAACTAAAATCTAGTTATGAACAGAAAATTAGATGCAAATTTATGCGGTAATAAGCACAGTAAGGCTCCATACTAATACACCTACCGGTACGTCGTAAAAAAGTTTGAATTTAAGTCAATCAAAAGCTTTGTGTTTGCACTTGGATTTGCTGTCTCGCAGTTTGGCATCGCTGCCCGAACCCCGAATCGAATGCAAGGTTCTGAAGTAAAACAAAGAAAAGAGATTACCGCAAATTTTTTAAGCGCATAACATGCCATCGCAATCGCAGCGGATCGAACCCGTATGCGAATATTGGGAAACGCATGCCTTTACCACTGCACTATCGAGGAGTTGCTTTACATTGTCAAAATGCTTTATTTAACTTGTAAAAGCCGTAAAAAAAACTTCCGAACTTTTTTTAGATCGGAGGTGTTTTAGTACCAGTACTGCATGAATTCGCATTTAATGTTTTATTCAAAACTAGATTTTAGTTGATTTTGATTGAATTCCAGTTAAACTTTTAATTATATAAACTAGAGTTTATTACCTCGATGCCATCCTGCGAGTTGACTTTTTTGATAGCATCCTACAAAACGTATCGGTTTGTTATGACAGGTCCTAATGCGTTCTACAGTCCTAATGCGTCCTAAAAAATGTACTAATTTAACAATTACCTTTGCACTTCTACCTTCTACGATGCAACACGCTCTTGCACTTGCAGTCTGGTCGCTTCAATAAACATGGCTAGAGCTAAGTGGCAAAATTCATGTAAAAATATCTCATAGCTGAAATGTAACAAATTACAAAATCAAAAAGTTTGTCGTCCTTTGTGGTCAACTCCTGGGAAATCATTACGACTTCCACTTCTCTAACTTTGTTAGAGAAGCTGAGGGCTGCCGATGAGAGCTAAAAGCTCGAAACAGCATTGTCCAGCTCTGTGCAAATTACGTAATATTATCCTGCGAGGGAAGTGTTATGTAATGTAACAGCAGCCACTGCCAAACTTTTAATAACGTTTGGACACATTCGGCTTACCTTCAGCTACAGTATCTAGGCTGCACTAAAGCCTACCTTTGTTGCTGGGTGAACTTGGCAGTGTTTGTTATTACGTGACTTGTAACGGATTAGTTAGAAAATATGGTAATCCATTCCTTTGTCTTGAATATTAAAAGTATCAAACGTAGAAAGCAGAAGTTTTGCAAAGTTACTGGTAACAATTGTAAGAATTAACAAGTGCGTTTAATTGATACCATACTAATTCAAATTTAATGCAGAAAATAGTGAATGCAATTGTAGTCTGGAAAATTAGTAAAAACAAAAACTTGTAGAATTTTGCGGATTGGATTTTAATTTTCTTTAGACTAGGGTAGAGTCGGGTAATTTTGACAATTTTTTCACTTTTTTTATTTTTAGTAAACACCGACTCTTTCTGAACTTTGTTTGGACTGCATCTGCGCAGTACCATATTTCGTGTGCGGCTTTTTTCGAACCAATATTGAAGTGCTATGACATCACGCTCGCTAGCTGTATGGCATAATAAGGGTTGCCGAAATTTCTGGTAAAACCGGAAATTCCGGCAAGCAAATAAATCATTTGTGTGTTGTTAAGTATAAGCCGTCAGCTTTATTTCGGGATCTCTGCAACTCGTGTATCAGCGTACGCGCGCTCTTGCTCCTCATGTGTGCTCTCATTAGGGTTAGGGCTAGATCTGGGAAATAGCTTAGATCACAGAGCTGCGGAAAATAAAGGGACGACTCATACCATACCATAGGTACTTAACGACACGCAATCATTTTTATTTTTTGTTCTGATTATCTCAGCTGCTAATTTAGCATTAAATTTGATTAATTCGAATGAAGGGTTGGGTAGAGTCGGGTAATTTAGGCAACTTTCTCACTTATTTTTAATTTTTAGAAAACACTGACTCTTTTTGAACTCTGTTTGGACTGCATCTGCGCAGTATTTCATATGCGGCTTTTTTCGAACCAACATCGAGATACTATGATGTCATGCGTGCTAGCTATATGACATAATAAGGTTGCCAAAATTTCTAGTAAAACCGGAAATTCCGTCAAGTGAATAAATCATTTTTATGTTTTATTCTAATTATCTTAGCTACTTATTTAGTGTTAAATTTGGTTAATTCAAATAAAATGTATCCCGATTTTTGACTAATTCGAACAAAATATGCTGCTCAGCTTGGCTCAAAGGATGAAAAAAGACGGCAAATATGATCTATGATCTTAGTTAAAATAGTCCAAATGGAATTAAAATCCTGTCCATAGTATTTTTCAAATTTTTGTTTTCATTAATTTTCCTGATTACAGTTGCATTTGCTAAAAGTTTTCTGTATTAAATTTGAATTCTAATTAATTAAACACAATTTTAATTCTCACAATTTTTGTTAATGTTGCAAAGCTTCTGCTTTTCAAATCAATGCTTTTAAGGTATAGAAATAGATTATTTTTCACAAATCCGCTCACAAATCGCGCACCAACAAATACTGCCAAGTGCAACCAGCAATCAAGTTAAGGTGAAATGCAGCCTAGCAAGGTAAAGACAGGCCAAATGCTTCCTAACATTATTAAAAGTTTGATTCTATTAGTAACAGAAATATTGTAGCTGCAAGAAAAGAGCATGCAGAGGTCTTAACAAATTACTAAATTTTTTGAAGAAGATTAGGTAATAGGAAATATTAAAATCATTTTTAGAAATCTTAGAACATCTAGAAAGACCTGTAAGCATCAAACCTTAAATTTTCATACATGCCGAAATTTCCGGTTTTCTGCCAAAAGTTTTGGTTGCTAAAATTACCCGGCTTCACCCTATATATTTAGACGTTTGACTAATTCAAAGAAAATTGAAATCTTAAAATATGCTCTCAGATAGGGAAAAAGGCAGCAAATATGATCTATGAACCTACTTACAATAGTCCACATGAAATTAAAATCCAATCTGCAAAATTTTACAAATTCTTGTTTTTATTAACAGTAATTTTTTACTTTACGATTGCATTTGCTAAAAGTTTTCTGTTTTAAATTTAAGTTATTATCAATCAAAAGGTGTTTAATTCTTACAATTTTGTTAAATTTGCGAAACTTCTGCTTTTTAAGCAGATACTTTCAAGTTAGAGGAATGGATTATTTGTAACATTTGTTTACATGTCGCGTATTAACAAGCATTGCAAAAGCAATCAGCAATCAAAGTAGGGTACAGCTATACAGCGCAGCCTAGATAACTAGAGGCAGGCGAAATGCATCCAAACGCTATCACAAGTTCGATTCAATTATTAAGAGAAATATGGTAGCTGCTAGAAAAGGAAATGCAGAGGTCTCAAAGATTATGAAGTTTTTTGTAAAAGATTAGGTCACAGGAAATATTAAAACCCTTTTTCGAAAGCTTGGAACTTCTAGAAAGACCTGCTACTATCAATTCTTAAATTTTCATACCTGCCAAAATCTCCAGTTGCGGAAATTACCTGACTTCACTCTATTGTAAGTAGAATCATAGATCGTATTTGCCACCTTTTTTCAGCCTTTTGGCCTAGCTGAGCAGCATATTTTCACTGAATTGGTCAAAAATCTGAATACACTTTAATTGAATTGTTCAAATTTAACTTCAAATGAGCAATTGAGATAATTAGAACAAAAAATAAAATGATATAACTAAAAAAAATTAATGGGTGTGCAACTATGGGCCAACAACCTATTGTTTGTTGATTAAGTGGTTAATATTTTCATGCTGAGTGAATTTTTGTGGTAGCTCATTGCGATGGTGCTTCAAATATGCGATGAGATGCATCGCATCATGCTGGTTACCTTTGCGAGCGGCTACTTGCAAAGTTACGCTTAACGTTGCGAAAGTACAATACAAATTACGCATAGCTTCTAGTCTAAACTTACCTTGGTATGAAAGTATGAGGTCTGTTCAAAAAGTTTGTAGACTGAAGTCATAACACAAAATATACTTTCTACAGCAGTTACAGGTCTGGGTCTCCTTCAAAGTACTCTTCTTCCCAACTCACACACTTATCCCAGCGGTGTTTCCACTTGCGCAAGCAGTCTAGGTACGCTTCTTTTTTAATGCCCTTGAGCTCCGTCGTCGCATTTGCCTTAATCTCTGGAATGGTCTCATATCTTCTTCCTTTCAAAGGTCTTTTGAGCATGGGGAACAAAAAGAAATCACATGGAGCAAGGTCAGGTGAGTAAGGGGGGTGGGGAAGAACAGTAATGGAATGTTTAACCAAAAACTCACGAGTTCTGAGGGCTGAATGGGCTGGAGCGTTGTCATGATGGAAAAACCAGTCACCACTCCTCCACAATTCTGGCCTTTTCTGTCGGATGGCATCCCTTAGACGTTTCAAAACTTCAATGTAGTAGGTCTGGTTCTCTGTGGAGCCTTCAGGAAGGTACTCGTGGTGGACAACTCCATTAGCATCAAAAAAAAACTGTGAGCAGCACCTTGATTTTGGATCGAACTTGGCGAGCTTTTTTGGGTCTGGAGGTTGTTTTGCTCGTCCACTGTAAAGATTGAACCATTGTCATAACCATAAACCCATGACTCATCACCTGTTACGATCTTTGACAAGAATTCTTTATCATTTTCTGAGTGATCAAGCAAATCCTGACAGACTTGAACACGATGAGCTTGTTGATCACTTGTCATCAGATGTGGCACAAATTTTGCAGCAATGCGATGCATCTTTAATTCTTCCGTCAAAATGTGGTGACAAGTGCCTACCGAGATCCCACATTCTTCAGCAAGCTCTCTTACAGTCAGATGTCAATTCGCTTGCACCAGAGTGTTGATTTCATCAATATGTGGGTCATCAGTTGATGTGGAAGGATGTCCAGAACGCTCATCATCTTCAACAGACAGCCGACCATTCTTGAAATGTTTATGTTACCTAAAACATGTCGCTCGCTTCATGGCAACATCATCGTAAGCTGTGTTAAGCTTGGCAAACGTTTCTGTAGTAGATTTTCCCAGCTTGACACAAATTTTCACAGCAAATCGTTGCTCTTTTAAGTTATTCATTTTGAAAAAAATGTGTAAAACTTAAAATCCGACAAACTAAAAAACTATCCTTAACATAACTGAACATAATCAGCACTAAAATAAAGATATCTGCAATCAGAAAATGGCGTCATAATCAGCTGATCTCTGTGAACCTAGCGACACCAAGCGAATGCACCTGGGCCAAATGAAAGCTGTGCAGTTCAAACAGTCTATGAACTTTTTGAACAGACCTTGTATGGAATGGAATATGGAAGAAAATTTTACTATGGAATGGAAGATTGTTAGTATGGAATGGAAGAAAATTGCCAGTATGGAATATGGAAAAATAATCTTCCATACCATGCCCTGAATTCCAGACAGGAAAAATTCTGGACAACCTAGGTAATTCCAGACATGAAAGTAAAATTGCAATTGTTATGTTTTTGTGTTACCTATATCATTGTAAAATATTATATCAGTAATTAAATAATTGCCAGGTCATTTTATGTGCAATTAAGCGATTTTGCGTGGTTGCTTTCTACTTTTATTTATAGATTAGGTTGGATATTAATTAGTCCTATATTGTAACCAAACACACTCTCATAACTTGCATTCTAAGCAAACCACATTCCTATTAAGTTTATTTTTTCATAATTCCAATTTTTTACAGAAAAAAGTTAGACACATTCCTACTTCATGTCCAAATCTGACTTCAAAAAGCTGTAAGAGAATGAGTTTGGGAGTAATAATGAATGTGAAATAAAAAACAAACTTAGAGGATAGCTTGGGTGTAAAAAGCAAAAAAATTACATCGATGTATTAGATTTACCAAAAAGCCTATGCATTAAAAAGTACAAACTGCACTCGATAAATCCGTGATCTGCAGCAGAAAATCATGTATGAAATCATAAATCTGGCAATGGCATAAAACTAACCAAAACCCCAATTCTACGATAATTTTAGGGTGGCTGTTAATTTAAGACGGCTGCCAATTCAAGCACATTTGCAGAGTAATGATCTTTTTCCACGATTTAACCACAATGGTGTTGAAAGGGAAATTTTAATCATCATGGCTTAGGCTTATCCATTTTAATCGACATTAGGTAGTGACTAAATTGGTACTCTGTTTACGCAAATGTCGAATGGAGTGTATTAAAATTTCCAAAAAAGTACCCAATTATGCTTCGTAGCATATTATTCTGTTTAAGATTTTTGTAAATCTGCTATTAAAGTGTATTATTTTCGCACTTTTGTTATAAATACGTAGATGTCTGGAATTATTATACCCTTTCAAGGGTAAATCCGAACATTTTTGTTCAGATCGTTTTTTTTCATCCATTCCTTAAATATTTTTTTGAACCAGTGTGCAAATACTCAAGTGCAATAGGCTATTAAAATGCATAAATGAAAGCAATAGTTTTGGAAATGATTGTAGAAGAGAAAAGATCGAATGAAAATAGCAGAATTTATTCGGAATTACTCGAGGTAACCCTACTGAACAAACTCAAAATCTTAAATTTTGCATCTGCTAGTGTTATCACTTGAACTCACTCTAATTTTTACAAAAAATGTTCTAATGATAATTTAATTTTGATGTTTGCAGGACCAGAGTTTTGATGTTTAATCAATTACACTATCCAGTGTGGAAGCCTAGGGAAGAGCCACCACATGTGAAAAAGTTATCCTCCCACAGGATTCGAACACACAGACTTTATATTAGTGGTCCACTGCTTTACCACTTGATCTAGAAAAAGACGTCTCCCCACATGCTTAATTTCAGCTATTTTGATTTAAACTACCATATAATTTATTTAATTTTTCTAGGCTTCTGCGCTAGTAGCCTTAGGCCAGGTATTTGTGTGGTAGCATGTAGCAGATGGCCTAGGCGTCGATTTTTTGTTGATTAAGCTAATTAAGAGGGGACGAAATGTTTTTGAGAAGTTTGGTTAAACTTAATAGCCTAATTCTATTTCAGTCCAGAATTTTGCCCCCAAATTCAGGTGAAGACCAAAAACAAGGTCTTTGCTGCATTCTGGATCTATCTCAGTTCAGAATTTCAAATTTTTTGTTGCCAAGTGTGTATTACTTGCCAGAAAATCGAGGGAGCCAGACATATTTCGCCCCTTTCAGTGTTACACCCAAGGGGGCACTGCCCCCAGCTTGTTTTTTTTTTTCAAAATCTGGTTTCGGTCATTTGACCAATTTACCAGATATTTTTTCGGTCATTTGAATTATTTTTCGGTCATTTTCTTATCAAAGTAAAATAAACAATATTTTGCTTTATTGAGTTGTTATTAAAAGAATACAAACACGAAACAAAATTTGCAAAACACGGTCATAAAAACAAAGCATTCTAGATCAAATTACTTCAAGCATTTTCAGCTAAATTGATGCTACGCTCTGCAGCAGGTATGATATAAACAGACACTGCAGTGATGCAAAAAGGCTTAAAAAAAGCGTTAGATAGCATAATCAAGTTACAAAAGTCACTAAGTAATTCCGAGTTATTATGATTTAACGATCACAGAATGATCCTTCTTTAACTAAAACTACCCTATAAAAAGACTTAGGATGAACGACACAAGGTCGCAGTTTTGCTCTTTTGCAATACGAGAACAGCTAAAAAAACATTACCTGTAGTCATATTTTTTTAATTATCAGAACAAACTAAAACTTAATAGCGGGTAAAAATTTGCAACACAAAATCACGACTTTGAGGAAGCGTTAAACTTAAACAAACCTAGAAAAAACAATTCTGCACAAAATATGTCTCTCAAAATTTAGCCGTCCATATTTATTCTTCTTCAGCCGTTGGCATGTTGGGCTGTGAAGAAAAAGCGCTGGAACCCCTGCTCTTTGCGTTGTACTTGGACCGCTTTGTAGATTGTAACCAATGGTTGTATGCATGGGTGGGCACAAGTAAGTTAATCCGTTAATAACGTAGCTAAGTTTTTCATTAACTCGGTAACGCGTTAAAAAGTTTTTTCATGTTAACGGACTAAATTAACTTTCGTTAAATTCTGTTAACTTCCGTTAAGGTTTTTCTCATTAATATCTTGCACCATTCATTCATTGTACTGGTACAAACCAGTTTGCACTGGTAACACTTGTTGTGTGTTAGCATGAGTTTTATAGAAGAAAGTGAAGAAAAGAGCTCTGTTTTGTGGCAAATAATAAGCTGCAGCCTCAACAAGTCAAATTCTGTTTGCAATTTCCAAAGATTTTCGGATAGCAGCTTTGTTTGTGCATTTGAACATATTTTTATCTTAAAAATTAGATTAAACTGTAAACTGTAACTTCCAAAACTTAAGAAGACCACCATAGCAATAAATATTTCCTTACGATCAGCTCAACAGCGTCAATACGTGTTGTAGAAGCGAGTGAATAAAAAGAAATGTAAATTATGCGCAAAATGTTAATGAATTAACGGACTTCATTAATTTCAGTTAATTAAAGCTGAAAATAACGATTAACGTTAACGGAGGTGTGAAGTTTGTTAACAGACTAGTGGTTAACAAAGCTATTGTTTTACATTAACTTGCCCACCTATGGTTGTATGCCAAACTGTAATCACAAGTTTTGTACAATTCTGCATTCAAGTGTAGTCGCATTAATTGTCACAAGTGAATCAAGTGAATGGTAGTCGACAATTTCTTGGGGGTGTTTTTAGTCTAGCCAAAGGACTAAAACCTTGTTCTACAGTTGCATTTTCAGCATTGAAACTAAGTATTGCTCTGGTAATTGTGGAAATAGTGGGCCAATCCAATTCCTGTTCTGCAGCGATTGTCAAAACCGTTCGCCAATTGTCATCAGCATAATGACAATTCCGTAAAACTTCAAACTTAAAATTGTGCCATTCGTCTTCTAGCACTTCGGTTTCGACAGAGTCAGGGCTAATTTTGTAAAACTTAGCTAGGGCAATGACTTCTTTTTCAAATTTTCTTCCTGCAAGCTGGATTTTAGTTTTACTGCTTGTTTTTTACAAAACTTTAATTGAACTTGAAAAACTCAACATCTTTGCCGAACTCTAGAAAGAATGAAAATAAGAATCTCAGAACTTGAACTCGCATACAGAATGAAACGAGTTTGTAGCTGTTGTTACTGCATAATATTATTTCTCTTCAATGCTTTGTGCAGCGCTATGAACTTATTACATTGTTATGTGCGCGATTTACAACTTAAATAAAAATATTAAACAATTTACTTAGGACGAACCTTGCTCTGTTTCTTCATCATCTAGAGTGACCATGGGCATCGGCAAGAGGGGGCCATGGTTCCCCCTAGATTTTCACACACTCTCTCTAAAACCTCCCAAATTTCAAACATTATTTCGTTTTTAGTAGTTAATACTGGCTCAATCCGTTTTGCCCCCCCTCCCCTTGAAAAATTGTCTGCTGATGCTCTTGAGAGTGACTGTTAAAATCGAATTGCTCTTGTCTTCTACAACGCGCCACGTTAAACTTGAAGACAAACTAGATTTGGCTTCGATGACATATTTGCTACTGGGTGATTTAAAAAAATAAACTCAAGTTCGACTGCTTACTGCAAAATTTTGTTTTCTTCTTTCTGGGCTCTAGTTGCTCTCTTTTACTAGAACCACTCAGCATACTCCTGTCAGTTGAGATGCAATCTTGTTCTGACTTTTCGGACTAAATAGAGTGAATTGATCTGAATAAACTCAGTGCTAAAATTTTTATCAACCGCTCCACAAGTTTATATTATTTTTCGTTTTATCACTTACCTTTACGTAGCAACTCACTTTGTAGTTATCGTTCTGCTTTATTTATTAATGAGTGTGATGAAATATTAACTGTTTTTCGATGAAAATCATACGTTTTTTCGATTTCTGCTCTTTCAACGCGTAGGCCTACCACATCCATTCCGACATTCGCGGCATGCTCAGATAAGAAAAGTGTTTCAAAGCAATACTTGTTTAGAGAAAAGAACTATCAACAGCTGGTTTTGATTCTTGACATTCGCTCGTAGTGCTACGAACCTGCAAATAATGTGTTGGCCGTGGTGAAAAAATTTTCAGTCATTAGACTGAACAGACCAAAAATATTTTGGTCATTGCACAAAAAAATTGGTCAATGACCAACAAATGACCAAAAAAAACCTAGCCCCCCTATAATCGACGCCTATGGCAGATAGTGACATAAGATTGGTCGATGGTCGTGTGTGTTTTTTTACGCTAAGGTCAATCCATGCTTAATTTATGTTTTTTTTGTGAAATGTCAACCCATGTTTTAGAATCTTCACCAAACTTGGCATGGGGGTAGAACGGAGTAAAAAAACCTGTTTGCAAAAAGTATCACCTTACTAGCACAAGTCATTTCTAAGATATGGCTTTTTTAGAATTGTGCAAATAAGTAAATTTTGAGGATACACATGAGTGATTTTGACCTCTAAAGCTCAAAGTTGAGGTAGGAGAATGCAGTAAATTGCTACCTCCCTCCATTTTGACCATGCCAAATCCAATAAAACTGTTATTTTCTAGTTGAAAAGATTTTTTTTGAGTTATTTAATGCTTTAGGTGTTTCTCTTTGAGCCTTGATTATGGGATACTTTAAATTTTATTTATTTTTAATGTTTTGGCCTCATCTTGGATGACTGCTTTTCATGGCTAAATAAAACTAAGGTTTGTCAAACTGAATTAACATGTATTATGAGGTATCAAATGATAGCTAGGGCATAGTTAGAGCTTTTTTCTTTTGCCCTATTCAAAAGTATAGGCTTCCTTAACCGTATTTAAATATCCTGGAACACACGTTCATATCATTTTTATCTTTGAACATCAGTGAATTAAACTGGATGCAAGTGCATTTGCTCAAACTTAAACTTATCTGCAACATTTGATTTTTCACCAGCAGCGGTATACCAAAAGGTTAAGAGTATGGATTTTGTGGCATGCTGGATTGCTGGTATAACATAGATTGGTGGGTGGGTCTCATTTGAAGTGTAAATGAACTACAACTGGAAGTTGTTGGAAGTTATGTGCCCATCACCATCATTGTGCGAATAAGTGAATTTTAGGGATACACACAACTGTTTTTGACTTCTAAGGTTCAAAGTTGAGGTAGGAGGATGCAGTAAACTGCTATCACCTCCCCCCCCCCCGCATTTCTTACCTTGCCAAATCCCATAAAACTGTTATTTTGGAGCTGAAAAGATTATTTAATGATTTAGGTGTTTCTCTTTCGGCCTCAATTATGGGTTGTTCTGAAATTTTCTTCAAAAAAATGATTTAACCTTATCTTAAATGACTACTTTTAGCGGCTGATATAAAACCACGCTTTGTCAAACTGATTTAATGTGTATTATATAGCATCAAAATCAATGAACCATGCATATCTCCGGTTTTTTGTTTTGGAAACATGTGACTCACAATAACCACCTTTTCCAATGTTTTTTTCTTAATTATAACTCTATTACTTTTTAGTAGTAACATTTCTTTGTTTAAAGCATGCATGAAAGCCAAGTCTTTGCTATGTATCAAAATTAGCTTGATATTTTGCTAGCTGTACAATTGTGCATGGTCATACTAAATGGGTGTTGACCTCTGTTAGACACAATATCGGTTGAAGATCACCATACAAAACTTCAACACAAATTCAGAAATAGTCTATTAAAGTCTCCAAACTCACCAAAAGCATTCAAATCCTTAGTCTGATTTTCATATCTTTTTAACTCACCATTTAAGAATTCAATTAGACATAAGAAGATGCGTTGGGATGTAGTTCAAAAGTTTGAATGATAAAACAAATCAATAATTTGAAATTAATAGTACAATTCATTTGCACCAATGTAAACAATAAAGTTTGAAGCTAATTAAGACTCAGTTGTTAACGTTTTTTTCAGTTGTTTTCAGACTTAGTCTAAAAAGTTTGTAGATTTGTTGTTGTTGATGTAGCGCATACTTTTCTTCCTGTCACCAAATGCATCAGATGCTAACTATTGGACGATCCCCACACTTTTCATTGCAATGACTACTTACTTCGTGATTGGAGGAATCTGCACCTGCTTAAAGAGTTTCCAATGATCCAATGTTCCTGTGGATTTCTTCAAATTCTTCTTCGCAGAATTTGCTGCCTGTTTGAAGCCACCAAGCAGAGATCATCATCATAAAGTGTCTTATCCAAGGACAGAGCAACGTGACCACAGGGGTGCAGGTTGAACCCAGATTATTTGATCAGGGTTGTCATAAAAAACGATGTCTTTACCCTCTTGGCCATGCTGCTGACCGGATGAAATCCACTGGATAAAGTAAAAAGTGTCAATTGTGCTAATAATTTGGTTGTGAAGAAATAATACAAATGTTATCTTGTTCAGGCCAATAAAATGATGGTGATGGGCCATGTGGGCACATGATTTTAAGATTACTGTATTTATTCGAGTACAAGTTGCATGCGTGTATAAGTGGCACCCTCATATTTGACATGAAAAACAGGACAAGTTTTTTTAAACATTATTCATTCATTGCAATTACATTACAAAAAATTAAAAACCATTGAAGTCATCACTGCTGTCACTGTCCTCATATAGTCCCAGTTTACCTCTGGAACATCCTCATCAGCATCCCATGAGGGTGGCAAGTAACTGCAATGTAATGTGACTCGTGTGGAAAGGCGATAAGTAATGCGATCATATGAAAGGCGATAGCGCAGAAAGCTATAGCATAAAAATATCTCAGAAATATTTTGTATCGCATACAATGCACTTCATATATTCGTGTATAAGTCGCACATTACTTTTTTGGCAATAATTGGTACAAAAAAATGTGACTTATACTCGAATAAATATGGTAACTTTCAGTTAAGGTTCATTTACTCTTAAAATGAGACCCACCCAACAATCAAAGTTATACCAACAATCCAGCATGCCACAAAATCCATGCTTTTAACCTTTTGGTATACTGCTGGTCAGTGTTTTTTAGAGGTTAGGCTTGAGGAACCCCAAACAATTTTGAAAGACTGCAAATTTTTACCTAAATTTATAACTGAAATTGCGGTCAACAATTGTTTCGGTAAATATTTATTGTTAGCATTTGTGTTTGCGTTGAGACCTTTTTCTAAAAATTAAAATATGAAAAATAAGTTTTAGTAATGTAGACTTACTAGGCTATTCTGCTCTGCAGACTAACCACGAAACTCCACGGCCACATCTTCAATAACTCTTTAAAAAAGTTTACCAAATCCAATTCAGACAAATGTACTCAATCTGCAAACCCTCGACGTAAAAGGTAACTACTTTCTTCAAACACTCACTAAAATAGTAAATGACTAAAATACCAATATGCTTTTCTTTATCAGCTTCCTAAAAGAGTACATTAATTAATTGTTGATGAATTTGCAATGGTTGATGAAATTTTTTTAACACAACTTTTTCATAATAATTGGTTAGTGCATCACAGAGGTTTGTGTCACGAATAGTGTTACCTTAGAAAAGTATTCATAACAATGGTGATATCTTTTATGACGAAATGGTGTTGATTTTTTTTCATGAAAACCATTGCAAAGCCTCGTGTAAAAAGGTGTAGTGATTTAGGGAAAATCACTGAAGTCAAGTAGTAACAATTGACTTCTACCAAAGTCGTTTGTGACTATTTCAAAAGCCAAAATGTGGTGATTTTCTTTCATTTTGCCATGATGTAACAGACTACTGGGCACTGGCATGCTAGGATTTTATAAGGTAAAACACAATTTTGTGAGTTAGTTTATAAATATTTTTTCCTGTTGTTCCAGACTGTGTGCTACTTAGCTTTGTTTAGACTATTGTAGAAGCAGATTTTGAGAGACCGTTGGACAATTTTGAGAGACCGTTTCGGTTCCTTAAATCGCCTTAAAAAAACACTGCTGCCGGTGAAAAATCAAATGTTACAGAAAAGTTTAAACCTGAGCAAATGTACTTGCATCCAATCTGATTCACTGATATTTGGTGATAAAAATGATATGAACATTCCCAGATATTAAAATATGGTTAAGGAAGCCTATACTTTTTGAATGTGGCAAATGAAAAAAAGCTCTAACAGTGCCCTAGCTATCATTCAGTCTACGACTTTTAGGTGAGAATCTTTAGGCCCTGCTGCTTAGGTACTGGAACTATTAGGCACCTGGACTGTTATGCTCCAGAGGTGAAAAAAATTTGTTTTTCAAAAAAATTTTTTTCTCCAAAAAGTATTTTTTCCCAAAAAATTTTTGTTTTCGAAAAAAAAATTTTTTTGTTTCAAATAAGAGTTTTTTTTAACGATTTTTCATGTAAAACTTTTCATACAAGTGCTATAGTTTTAATTTATCACGCTCACTGCATTCCCTTCAACAGAAATAAAAAGATAGATGAAAACGTTTCAAGAAGAGCTCTCTCAATACTGCACATACTGCTGTCATCGAGGGTAGCCCTTCGACCTGTCATTTTATTTCATTCTTAAGAGGGTTGAGGTCAATGAGGAACTCTGGGGAGACTCAACAATTAGACCACACTCAATGTCTTAGCCAGAGCTTAGAAGTCAATGATACCCAGCTTTTTTCTATAGACGCTCCTTTTCCTGCACTCTCTGTTCTGATGGTTTTTCCTGACAAGTGTCAGATGATAAGCTTCAAAGATATTAACATTTTGATGAAAGTAAAACTTTTTTGGTTGAAAAATCTTTTTTGGGAAAAGCTTTTATTTGAAACAATATTTTGACAACAAAAATGTTTTAAAAAAAAATTTTTGTTTTGAAAAAAACTGTTTTTGAAAAGATACTTTTTTTTTAAGTATCTTTTTAAAAAAATTTATGAAAAAAAATTTTTTTTTGAAAACTTAAAAAAAAAGTTTTTCACCTCTGGTGCCTAAAAGTCCTGGCACATAATCGGCAGTACCTAAACATCCTGTGCCTAAAGGTCACTATCCACTATCATTTGATACCTCATAATACATGTTAATTCAGTTTGACAAAGCTTGGTTTTATTTAGCCATGAAAACAGGGTTCCCACGATCGGGAAAAGTCGGGAAATAGTCGGGAATTTTGTAAAGGCATTTCCCGACCGGGAAAAAGTCGGGAAAAGTGCGTGGTAATGTAGAATAAGGATGGAAAACTGTTTGGCAAAAATAGCGCACTGCACCTTGTAGAAACTAACGTGATTGGAGCGAATGAATATTAAATATCCCGTTTGTCTTTCTAATACCTTTATTAAGCGCATAAAAATAGTAATAACACACCTGGCTGTGTTGTGATAAAGCTTTAGGAACGGTGGTCCTGCCGATTTATTTCGTCACAATACAAGTTCAACAAAACTTATGAAACGAAGAATAGCGTGGCGTACGCAGACAGCAGGCAACCGATTAGCAGAAAACAGAAGAAGGATATTTCAACAGCTGCTGCATCCGAATGAAGTTCAGAGATTATTAACCTACTACACGTTAATAATGCACTGATAGCCTACGGTAGGCTGTCTGCCTAGGCAATGTTTGGCTTTTAAGTGAAGTTGAGAGATTTACTAGCCTACGTGCTAATAATGTGCTTATAGCCCAAACAGTATTAGCCTGCAGTAGGCACTCCGCTTAGGCGTATGATTAGCTGTAAGAAAAAGCCCTTGTAGCAAAGCATGCATGTCAGCTTACGCTTTTAGCCAGTAGCTTGGTTAGATTGTTCTTTGTTTACCAGCCTACAAATAAAAAGGACCCCTAGTTCAGATTTCACAAGCTTGAACAGTATAAGCCAGTCCAATACCGGTTGCCTACTGCTTGGTTACTTTTAGCCAGAGGTGGAGTCGAGGACACAAGGCTCGAGGCCAAGGACACAAAAAAAATCCGTGGCCAAGGACACAAATGCAAGTGTTTTCCTACGAAAAAAGGTCTTAAAATTTTTTTTCGGTCGATCTCCAAAAAAAAACGGTCTAGAAAAACATTTTTCAGCCGATCTACAAAACTTTAACCATTCAAAAAATAGTGCTGTCCTCGAGCCGAGGACAGGGCAATTTTCGAGGATTTGAAGCTTCAAGGCCAAGGACTTGAAAATGTGTCCTCGAGGCCAAGGACATCCTCGAAGACTCCACCTCTGTTTTTAGCAACTGACTACGAAGTTAACCAGATTGCCTACAACGTGCAAAGAATTAGTGTTTCCCAATGCACCAGTGCTTAGGCTACCATTGCCAAATTAAGAATTCTAGTCCTTTGGTAGTGGATACTGGATATAGCAGCCAGTAGCGTAGCCAGGGAGAGCGGGGGTAAGCTGGCATGTGTCGACCTAATTGCATAAGAAAAATACCACGTTTTTTGCACTTCTGAGACTGTTTTATGCACTGAAATCGAGTGAATAGTGATTTAAAACATCTTTTAAAATGTATATTCAGGGGGTAGGGGATAATTTGTCAAAATTAAAAATCACAATCAAATAAAAACTTTGAAAAATGGCCAAAACTAAGCAATCAAATTTAATCGCTAGTGTAAAAATGCTAAACCTAGGTGTCATCAACAAAGATACTATAAACTTAGGAATAGGTGGGGGGGGGTTATTCAGTATTAGTTTGTTACCAATCATTCCTCTCAAATTTCTTTTCATTAATTAACCCCCCCCCCAGTAGTTTTTCTTTGTAAACTGTCGACGAAATGGATTATTCCATGTAAATTTTATTGAACAATACGATTTTATAATTTACCAGTATCTAAATTTTACCATTAGCCACCTCCCAAATAGTTCATTTATGCAACCAGTTTAATCATGTTTGCACTGCCAATTTCTATGCCACGTTTTAAAAGCATTATTTTTTTATCAAAATAGTCCTAAAATTAAGTTTTTTTTGCAAAAAAATGAAAAATTTTTGAGCGCTGGGGCTCTGCCCCTGTGCCTCCGGCGCCCCCAGACCCCCATTAGCCTCCGTCGGCTGGGGGTTCTGCCCCCAGACCTCCCAAACAGCCCTCGCTTGCATATGACCATTGAGCCCGTGACCTAAACACAATGCCGCATTGCCACCATCTTGTATCAATCTAAACATCATAAACAATCACGTAGCAATTAAGAAATGTCCGTTACTAGAGGCTATTTATTCGTCTTCATCTACATAACGATTGAGTTCTGATGAGTCAGTTTTTGGATTGTGTTAAAATAGCTGTAGTTTTCTGTATTTCAGATGACTAGAGCTTAGTTTGTTTTGAGCAAATTTAGGTATGGAAAAAGTAGGGAATTTTTTGTTGACGAATGCGTGGGAACCCTGTGAAAAGCAGTCATCCGAAATGGGGCTAAAACATTAAAAAAGAAAAAAATTAGAGTACCCCGTAATCAAGGCTCAAAGAGAAACACCTAAAGCATTAAATAACTCAAAAAAATTTTTTTCAACTAGAAAATAACAGTTTTATTGGATTTGGCATGGTCAAAATGGAGGGAGGTAGCAATTTACTGCATTCTCCTACCTCAACTTTGAGCTTTAGAGGTCAAAATCACTCATGTGTATCCTCAAAATTTACTTATTCGCACAGTTTTTAAAAGGCCATATCTTAAGAATGACTGGTTCTAGAGAGGTGAATTTTTTTGCAAACAGGTTTTTTTACTGCGTTCTACCCCATGCCAAGTTTGGTAAAGATTCTAAAACATGGGTTGACAGCCTGTCAAATTAAGCATGGATTGACTTGCTAGCAATGCTACGCTTCTGGCTTGCCTTTTTTTGTCATGTGTTATCCGCTTGCTGAAACTTCTGTTTGGTGTTAATACGCTATAAACATTAGGTACCGGTGCACTGTAAAGAGTTTGTGCTGTTTGTTTTGAAGTAATATCTTTAAACATTAAGACGGTAACAAAATAATGGTATAGGGTTAACTCTTGTAATTCCAGATGAAATTCTGCTTTTTTGTTCTGTCTTCTCTTCAACAATCATTTCCAAAACTATTGCTTTCATTTGTGCATGTTAATAGTGGATTTTAGTATTTTCACACTAGTTCAAAAAAAAATATTTAAAAGGGCATTTAGGACGTTTTTGTTAAAAAAAAATTACTGCGAAACCTTAGTGAAACAACTTTGGCAATTTTTTAGAATTTATTCGCACCACTTTTGATTCTCATTGGCCAAGAAATCGTTGGATATTCACAATTATTTGCCCCTTAGAAGAAACACTTTCCGAACATTACCAAATTGAATGAACGTGGGTCAAAATCGTTCCAAATGATTGACTGTAGATTAGCAGCTGTCAAGGAAGTGGCTTTGTAGGTACCTGCTGATAACCGTAGCAAGCCTATCTGAAAAATGCTTACTAAAATGCTTTCCATTGAAGCTTGAATTGCTTATTTACGTGAAAAACTAAGTGGCCTTCTGACCTTTAGGCCTAAACCTATTGTGCAATAATCGCATAAAACTTACTGGCTTACTAAAAACTGGAATCTTAGTCTAAGATTTGGTCTGTTACGATGCTTTGACCTTCAACATGCGACAAATTTTTTATTTTTTCAGATAAGCTATCTACAGTAGGCAATAACCACAATAGGCTACCACGCCTAAAGCACTAAAACCTTACCTTGATTCCGAATACTTTGCTAGCACTTGGCGGACAAAGCACGCAAGGAAAGCATCTAATCTCTTTGAATTCAAACAGCAGTTGTTCCATTGATTTATTTACATATACCTAGTTCCAAGAACTCCTGTACTTAGCAAGACTCGAAGTAGAAGTTACAAACTGATTTTTTGCGCAATCTACTTGAAACAAGGTGGCCAAAATTTGGATTCTAATAGGCGAACATAAATTTTTTTCTCTTAAACTTTCTTAACCTGGTGAGTTGCAAGAATAGCAATGGGGTCATGTTGGTAAACATATTTTTTAAGATTTTTTCTCAGTTTTTCAAAATTCTGGTTGAATGCCATTTTAAGGAATAGATGAAAAGATTGGTCAGAATGGACATGTTCGAAATTACCCTTGAAAGGGTAGATCTGGACATGTACGTTTTAAAGGCAAAATGGCAAAATTAATACTTTTTGATAACATATTTACAAAAATTTTAAAGTAGAATAATATGCTAAGAAGCATAATTGGGTAATTTTTTGGAAATTTTAATGCACTCCACCAGACATTTGCCCCAATTTAGTCACTACGCCATGTCAGTAAAAAAGGATAAACCTAAGCCATGTTGATTAAAATTTCCTTTTCAACACGTTCACCATGGTTAAACCGCTTATAATGATCATTAGTCTGCAAATGCGCTGGAACTGGTAGCCGTTTTAAATTAACATTTACTCCAAAATTATCATCGAGTTGGAGTTGTGGTTAGTTTTGCACCATGCCATTGCCAGATTTATGATTTTATCTGCAATTTTCTGCTGCGGATCACAGGTATATCGAGTTGCGGATCACGGGTATATCGAGTGCAGTTTGTAACTTTTTAAAGCATAGGCCTTTTAGTTTTAGTAAATACAGCAATGTAATTTTTTTAGACAGCAATGAAATTTTTTAGACACTGATCAGTGGTTAAGTGGAAAGAATGTTTGCTACTGAAGCGGTAGACTCTGGTTCGATTCCCAGTCAGGTCAAACCAAAGACTAGAAAAATTGGTATTCACATCTTTCCTGCTTGACGTTCAGCAATCAAAGGGACAGTGTGAAGCTTCCGCCGTGTGTGGTAGACAGGTGGGCAGGTGGCAGCTTGACTCGAAGATCGAAAGGTCCCTTTGCTGTCTCCTGGTTAAGGCACCTTGGTGAATAAAATGTAATTACAATATGCAGAATCGTTTTATCTCTCATAAAATGACTAGGCAATTATTTAATTACCAAATCAGGGTTTTTTTTAAGGTGATTTGAAGAACTGAAACAGTCTCGCAAAATTGTCCAGCAGTCTCTCAAAATCTGCTTGTACAATAGTGTAAACAAAGCTAAGTACGCTTTGAAACAATAGGAAAAAATATTTATAAACTAACTCTCAAAGTTGTGTTTTAGCTTATAAAATCCCAGCATGCCAGTGCCCAGTAGTTTGTTAGGTTATGGCAAAATGAAAGGAAATCATCACACTTCGACTTTTGAGATCGTCACAAACGACTTTTGCAAAAGTAGATTGTTACTATTTCACTTTAGTCATTTTCACTAAATCACTGTCTACTCTAGACTAATGCTAGAGACCAATGTGGAACTAGGTTGATTTCCCATCAAGCCAAGTAGGACATTGATTTCTTAACTTGACTAAAAGTGATAATGTTAGATAGTGGCTAGACTACTTTGCTTTAGTTCAATTAATTAATATACTCTTTTAGGAAGCTGATAGAGAAAAGTATATTGGTATTTTAGTCATTTACTATTTTAGTCAGTGTTTGGAGAATGTAGTTAGGCTACTTTTTACGCTGAAGGTTTGGTAGATTTAGTACTTTCGTACAAATTGGGTATAGTAAACTTTTTTAAGAGTTATTGGAGACGAGGCCGTGGAGTTTCAAGGTTAGTCCACAGAGCAGAATAGCCTAGTACGACTATGCTGCTAAAACTTAATTTTGATATTTTAATTTTTAGGAAAAGGCCTCAACGCAAATGCATATGCTCAGGGAATACAAACAATTTAAGTATAAAGCAGTTTTTTACTAGTAAACGTAGAACAGCAATTGGTTCCAATAAATTAGTTTGAAACTGGAAAGTTTTTATTATGAACTCTAATTTGCTAACAATAAATGTTTATTGAAATAGTTATTGATCGCAGTTTCAATTACAAATTACATAGAATTTAAGTAAAAAATTTGCGGTCTTGCAAAATTGTTTAGTGCTTTCTCAAGCCTAACCTTAAAAAAAAAACACTGACCGAAATAGTAATCTGCAATGATATAGTTAATACAAAAACATAATAATTGCAATTTTATTTTCATGTTTGGTTACCCTTGGCTATTTCAAATTTTCCCTATCCGGAATTACCGCAGTTAACCCTTCCTTAATATTTGCTATGGTTGATTTTTATGTTGTATCTCAGCTTTTATCTGTGCTTGTTCTTAGGCACACGCTTCTTTTGTGACATTATATATTAGGGTGAAGTCGGGTAATTTTGGCAACCGGAAATTGTGCTGAAAACTTGATGCTGACAGATCTTTCTGTAAGTTCTAAACTTTCTAAGAATGGTTTTAAGATTTCCTGTGACCTAATCTTCTGCAAAAAATTTAATTATCTTTGGAGACCTCTGCATTTCATTTTCTTGCAGCTGCAATATTTTTGTTAATAATTAAATTGAACTTTTAATAATGTTTAGAAGCATTTGGCCTTTCTCTATCTATCTAGGCTGTGCTGTAGCCCACCTTTTCGGCTATTTACATTTGGCAGTCTTTGTTATTACGCGACTTGTATACGGATTTGTTGAAGATAATCCATTCCTCTATCGTAATAGCATAAACTTAAAAAGCAGAAGTTTTGCATGCAAAGTTAACAAATATTGTAAGAATTAAAAGCACTTTTAATTGTGAATGCAAATGCAATTATAATCTGAAAAATTAATAAAAACAAGAATTTGTAAAATTTTGTGGATTGGATTATAATTTTGTTAGGACTAGGCCTATTGTAAATTCGATCATAGATTGTATTTGCTGCCTTTTTTCAGCCTTTTAGCCTACTTGAGCAACATATTTTTCAATTTCAATTTTCTTTGAATTAGTCAAAAATCTGAATACACTTTATTCAAATAAAACAATACAGCCAAAATACTGTAGAGCGTATTTAATGAGATGTTTGGGTTAATTTCTTTAAACCATTATCAGTCTACAACATAAAAATAAAATCACAGCTGACTCTTGGAGAAAAATCGCAGACTCCAAGTGTAAAAATTGGATTTTGTGATTACAAGAAATGTACTATACATGATGTCTGGACAGGTACGCAGAAAACACATATGTTTATAAAAGCGTGAAGTTTTTTTTTTTTCTTACCCCCCATCCTATTCCCATTAAGCTCTAGCCCCGCTTAAATTTGAATTGCACTGGTGAGTAAAAAATCTTAAGATTTTTGATTAATACAGCTTGATTGCAAAAATTACCATAAGTAAAGAAGAATTGAAGTTTTCCACATAACTTGTCCAACTAAACTGCACTAAACAATGGTGGGACTTGACAATCAAGGCAAAATATGAAATTGGACAGTCGAGCAAAATTATTTTTCTGCATCTCCTTGCATGGCTATTTGCATTTAAACATTGATTTATAATTTTACAGATATACACTACTCACATCACACATATTACTTTATGACATAACGGAACAAGAGGAAAAAGCAAAAAAGGGAGATTAGCGTCATGCATTTCAATATAAAATATCAAAATATTGTGCACAAAAATACATGCATATATGAAATTAATTATGGAAAACTAACAGTGGTGTGGATGGTTTGTCAACATTGATTGAGGATAGTTGCTGTTGGATGGGTTATATGATTTACTGTTGTATGAATTTTTGGTTCATTAAAATTAATTGCATGTGATGGATTTTCCAGTAGATGCGTGGTAACACCTGTTTGTGTTCCAGTTTTGTTGCCTGGATGGTGTTCTTTTAATCTTGGTATTAAATTCATTTTTGTTTGGACCAATGTAGCTTCCGCCACATGGGCAATTTAACTTTTAAACAATGTTACTCCGGCGTAGAGTGGCTTGTTTATCTAGTGAGGAAAAAGATTTCCGAGTTAAAAATTATTGTGAATAAAAACGAATTTGATTTTGTTTGGTAATTTTCTTGGAAAAAATGATCTAAGATCTTTTTCTGCTTCAAGTGACATTGATCAAATGTAAAAAAGTTTGAAAAAATACTGTAAATTTTTTTTCTCTTTAGTTTGAATTATTAGTTTTAAATTTTAAATAATACTTGCAGATTAATAAAAATCTTTAGATTTTTTACTCACTAGTACCATTCAAATTTGAGCAGGGCTAAGGCTTAATCGGAATAGGATGGGGGGTAATAAAAATTTTAAAAAACAAAACTTCATGCTTTAATAAACATACAAGTTTTCCGCATCCCTGTTCAGATATCATGTATAGTACTGGTACATGTCTTGTAATCACAAAATCCAAGTTTTAGACGTTGAGTCTGCGGTTTTCCCCTAAGAGTCAGCGGTGATTTTATTTTTATGTTCGAGATCAACAATGGTTTGAAGAAATTAACCGAAACTTTTCAATAAATATGTTCTACAGTATTTTGGCTTTATTGTTTTTGATTAAATTGTTCAAGAAGTCCATTTACCATGCTCCTAAAAAATGTTCTGTTCTCTTTTTGACCCTTCAAAGTCGATCTATTTTTTTATTGCTGATGGCATTGCAAAGAGCAGCCTTTATGGTACATCAAAACATGGAAGATGTTGTGTGGTAAAAGTTTTTGAAACTTTTGAGAGCTTTGAAAAATCTGCCAGTCACATGAAAAAATCCCCACATAAATTTTTTAAAATATCAATGCTACAAAATGTCCTGAAACCAAGACAAAAAGTTTTATACACTTTGGGAGCTTTGCAAAAATTTGCCAGTTGTATTGCAAAATTTTTTGCACAGAATGATCTAAAGCAGTGCTCTTCAACCTTTTTTTAAGTGGTATTCCTTTTTTAATTTTGCAAGGATTTTGTATACCTTTCAAATACAATGTGTCATGGTTTACATGTGCAGTAAAAAATGTTGGAAACAGTCATACAGTGCTACTGCCTTCTGTTTCGGATTTAATTTGCCTGGTATTTTTTGCTACCAACTGCAACTAAAGTTTCTAGTTAAACAACCTCCTAAATTGTTTGATATGCAGTCTGTAAATGTAAACTTCCATATTACTTTTAAAGAAGTTACATTGCAGACTTTCGACATAACTTCTTCTACAATTGTGAGGTAGCACTTCGCTCACTTATCTGCTTTCCCATTAGGCTAGTCTTTCATCAGCATCTGAATTCATGGGTCCACGACTTTTCAGCACGACCATTTTGGCGCCAATATTCGGTGCTTTTTGACTAACCCTAAAGAACTGAACTGTCAAAGAACGCCAAATTGGCGCCAAAATGATCTGTGCAGAAAACGACCGGCAACAAAATAGGTGGCGCCGAAATGGTCGCACTGAAAAGACGTGATCTCTGAATTCATACGAAGCCTATCCTGGCAGCCCACCCAAACATTCAAACCACACACGAGGGCAATTTCTGCATTTCTCAGATTACTCTAATCAAAGTCTGTCAACAAGGTCACCAGAAAGAGGATTCTTGACCAGGATCACACTGGCACTGCATTTCGTTCAACCGCATTGTGCTAGCAACACTCAGCAGTTCCAAAGAGTTCTAAAACCAATGTTTTTCATCGATTAGCCATACGTCATAAGCTTATGATGAACGATCGCTTTTTGTGATGAGCAATTATGCAACTATAGCATTTGTATTTGTATGTAGCATTTGTAGTTAGCTTAGCAAAAACATACAGTTTCAAAGTTTGCACGTTGGTTTTGCACTGCGCAATATTTTCAATTTAATTTGCCATGGAAAATATGATAAAAAATATGTAGAATCAATTTTTTTGCTGTCATGTTTAATTGAGTTAAAGAAGGATCCCAAATTGAAGCGATATACCCTTCGAATACCCTTTTCCAGTTATATACCTTGATTTTGATTTGATATACACTTGTGTGTTTGGTATACCCGGTTGAGAAGCACTGCTTTAAAGCTACAAACTAATTATTTGAGTGTGACCAAATATCTATGTAACAGATTGCCCATCTTTAATCAGGAACATTGCAAAAATCTGCCCGTCACATTGAAAAAAATTCCTGCCATGAGCATTTTTGAAATACTGAGGTAAATGTGTGATGTGTGAGTTTTCTGTTTGATTTTGGTAACGTTTAATTTTGTATGTAACATTTTCTTTTTTCAGGTTCAAATATTGCGATATATTTAAGTCAGTTTGTTGATATTCTGGTAAATTTGTCAACATAACATGTATTGGAAATAGGATTTCTCTAACCAAAGCAAAGTTTTGCTTCGTATGTGCAACATTGCACAAAGCACTGTGTTTTGCTATTTAAATAATGAAGAATCGAAATTGAATAAAACTAGTCTTAATCAGCAACCTTTCTATAATTCAATTCAGAAGTTCAACTCACCAGAAAAAAGACTTTAAGAGATCAACAACCTAAGCAGATCCATTCTAAGTTTATTTCGGCAATGGCTGATGTCATGGAAGAGTATCAATCTTCTTTGGAAGATCTCACTTTCAATTCAAAGCCTCACATCAATATGCTCACCATTCTCGCTGATGAAAACAAGAGCCATGCTGAAAGTATTGTTCATTTGGTTGAAGCTCAAATAGCTAAGGTTAATATTTTAAAAATTTCAATATCATAGAAAAATTTTGTTAATTCTTGATTTTGAATGAAGGTACTGTTATTTTTAAATGAGTGATTGCAGCAATAAGGCACTGTTATGGATAAAATATTACAGAAGTACCTCTTTAGTGTTTTCTTTGATAAATCATGTTAGCAAGCTAATTATATTTAGTTTATTGCATCATCATTTTTTCAAAAAAAGTTGATTTTGAATTCCCCAATCATTGGAGAGCATTAAGAGCTTGTAAAATTGGCTTGAGTATTAAACCTTTAATATTGAATTTTTTCTTTAAGTGGAATGAATTCACTGAAAATTAAAAAATTGTGCAGCTCCAGTGTGATACTGTCATAAAGATGAATTCTGATGATTTGTTTACATGGTTTTAACATAACTCAAATTTTAGTGTAGTGAAGAATTGACCTTGTCTGGTTTCAAAACTTCTAAACTTTTTTCATTTTTACTTTAAACCAAACTTTTAAAAATGTAGAAAGTTTACGATTTTTGTGTTAGATTTGAAAGCATTTTGGGGGTGATTTACTCATTTCCAATTAGTACTGGTATTAATATCTTGGCTAGGTTTCTAAAAATTATTCCTATACAATGTTATTTTTAAATTTTGCACTTACTTTGTTTTGTTGGTTTAGTTCAGCTATGGTTGTGCAATGAAATCTTTAGCTGTGTTTGTGTGTTTTGCACAAGTACAAGTTTCAATGATGATGTGTTTCTTTATAATTTGTTTTACCATTTTAATCCATTTTAATTTCTAGTAAGTGTGTTACTCTTGAGCCTAAGGTAGCTGCAGTGTGAGAAACAGGGGTTAGAGAAATAGTAAGTTCATTTACAGATAACGCGCATTACTACATTGCTGGTTGGTCTGAACTGCAATATATCAAACATCAATGTTCTTGATTAATAAACATATACATGCTCAATGTTCATGATGAAACATGCTCAAGTCTTGAAAATATTTCCTGCAAAACATCGCGGTTGTTGAAGAAGATGCTCACCAACAATTGATTGCTTAAGAAAAAGTTTACAAACTTCATACAATACACCGAACATATAGTACATTGCATTAAACGCACACTACAACATGTACCAGCGATTTCATACTGTTGCAAATAACACATTCTTTAGTGGTCAACTAAAACAATTGAAGCGTGAAGAGGAAATAGACATCAGTGTAGCGGTAATGCCTTTTCAATGAATAAGCTTTCATTGAGGCAAGTTGTGAAGCCAAAAAAGACGAGATTGAGAGTCTATTTGGTCAGTTTGCTATAATCATTAAAATTCCCAATGAGATTTATTGCTTTGGCTCAAAATTACTTTAGGGAATAAAAAACAAAAAAGTGATATATATTATGTCACGAATTTCGATGGAATCGTAATACGGTGTGTATTGTGTTAGCTCAGTGCCTGTGTGTAGGCCATTAAAAAAGCTCTCTCCTTGAGTTTTAACCATTTTTCAACCGTGCTTTTTTGTGATTCCATTGCTGCAAAATATATTGAAAGCAGCACTTTCGCGTTTGGGTGTTTTTGCTTTGTTTTGTGTGTTTATGAGTTGTTGATAATTATCATTTATGGACATTTTGCACCATTTTTGATATATTGTCCAACAATCAATGGACATTTCAACCTTTAATACGCAACCAGGCATCAGTGAAGCTGCCCCTCTTATATCTTCTCGATTCTATCATCAAGAATGTGGGTGAAAATTACAAACCATTATTTGCCAAAAATTTGGTTTCCACCTTTAAGACATCATTTCAATCGGTAAGTTGAACAGTATAAGGCTATATTAGCTGTGCTCTTCACTTTTTTGTGTCATTTCAAAGTTTCTTCGAAAGAGCTCTGATACACTTGATTATAGTCAGTAACTTAAGCTTTTAAGTTTGTAATTAAAGGTATAAATATAGAGTAAGAATTTCTTGAATTTTTTTTATTACAAAAAAGGAGAAATGATATGCAGAAGTAAAATTACTGAAAACTTTAAAAGAAAACCCAATCAAGCTATTTTTTTTGACTTGATCTAAATATTTAGCCAAAAAGTTTGGCCATTTCAGTCAAAATGATCGATAGAATGGAAAAATTTTTTTACTTAAGCCCAAAATTTTGTTTGCAATTGCGAAAATAACTGAGAAAGTGTGTCCGACTTTAAAATAATATTTGTGCAAAAATCTAGCAAAAAAAAGACCAACTCTGGCTCAATTTTTCAGCCATTGACATAACTGTACTGGTACTTTTTATTCTAGTCTGATGACAAGAGCAAGATGAGCATGTACAAACTGCGGACAACATGGGATGCCTATTTTCCATTAAAGAAACTCTATGCACTGGATATCAGCATTAAAGAGTTGGATAGTAATTGGCCTGTAAAGTCTTTGCCTGCTCATCTGCAAGATAATGCTGCAACAAACATTCATGTTAATCCTAAATTTATAAAGCAATCAGTAAGTTTTAGTTCTTGGTAACCAGAGGTAAGCAGTAGTGTGCTATGTACTTTTTCGAGTAGAGGCAGTTAGTAACACTACTAGTCTGTTACTGTTTAGAGATGTGGCTGTGTTGCTTTAAAAAAAAGGTTTTGCTACTGCTATTATTTTGATGTGGTTGGAATTAAAACTAAAAGCAGAGACTAAATGCAGTAAATGCTTTTACTAAAAAAAAAAAATTTTGAAGCATGAACAAGCAGAACAAAGCCACAAACATTTTGGAGTGCTACAGCTTTATTTTGAAAAAAATATGGTAAATTTCAGCTTCAAAATTATTTTTGGGATGATGATGATATTGGGCTACAATAGTCAGAAATCTAGTAAGGAGTTGTTTAAGTTGCACCTTTACTTTTTAAGGCATTTATCAGCTGTGTTACTTTTGTAGTAACACTTCATACTCGTTGCTCACCTCTGCTGGTAACTAGAAATGGTTGTAAAATACAACATATAGTTTATGATGGTAATCTGCTATAGTCTTGCAATTAATTTGACAAAACTAAGCAAGAAATTCTCCTTGCCCAAAAATTATTTCGTCATAATAGCAAGTTTTTGTTTTTTTTTATTACGAAAGGTTGCAATTGAATTAGATGTCTGATAATTAGCAATAATTAACTTGATATTTTCAAAATAATTCTGTTCTCATATGATTTCATCATTTGTTCGATTTTTTTTTGAAATAACTGTGAAACTTTGAAGTAAAGAATATTTTAATATCAACATTTGCAAAGGCACTGTTTGTTAATTTTTTTTGCTAAAGCAGAATTAATTTTCATGCCAATGAGTTATGAAGTCTAGCATATTACTACATTTATGGCCTTGTATCATACATCATACAGACAAAATCAACTGACTGCCAAACAAACTCACCTCTGGCCCAACTGATTGTCAAATTGCATTGCAAGCTGCTCACAGCTTTTTTCTGCTGAGAACAATAAATCATTTGGTACTAATTAATCAAGCCCAAGAACATTTAAGCAACTGTCAGTATTCCATGAAAGTAAACTACAATTATTTTGTTTTTGCAGTTCATGCTGTTTTTGATTTACATACTATTAGCCAGGGTTGCCACATCCTGGAAAAGTCCTGGATTTTTGTTGTTGTCCTGGAAAGTCCTTGAAAGTCCTTGAATTTTGTTTGTAAGTCCTGGAAAGTCCTGGAAAATATTTATAAAGTTTTCCCGTGATTCACCAAGACAGAATGTGAAGTTTTTTAGTTTTTTTTTATAATAACTGGTACCTTGTGATTGTGCAAAGCGATTGTTGAAATAATTTGCATTGTGAAGTTCGTTCAAAATGCTTTGTTGTATTGTAAAAAGACAGAGCGTATTTGTATGCTGGCGCACAAACAAAAAAATCGCTATGCTAGCCCTAACCGTGGTTAGAGCTAGGGTTGCAGTTTGAGTTAGATTTAGGGTTGGGCAACCCTAAATCTAACCCAAACTGCAACCCTAGCTCTAACCTTGATGTTAATATCAGCGCCCATTCTTCTGCTCATTGCTCTCTTGTTCTTTTTAAGCAGTTCTTACTAGTACACTAGAGGGCAAATAAGCACTTCCTCGTTAAAATGCCAAAATTTGCACTTTGCATTTCAGTATGTACAAAGTATTGAATATTATTAGGAAGAGTGAATTCATGGACAGTAATTCATTGCAATGCGATACTCCAGTACCAGTATAACTGCTAGTAGCAGTAGCATAGTGGGGTATAGGCCCGTCATTGGCCCGTAGACTAAAATGCACAATTAGAAAAAATACTACGTTTATCGCAGTATACTTCTGAGGCAGTTTTTTGCAGTAATATGGATAGTAAAGTAATAAAAGCCACTTTTGGAACATGATTTTGGGGAAGGGCTAATCTTGGTCAAAAATAAAACCAGTAACAACTTACTAACTAAAAATGGCTAAAAATAAACAATTCGATCGCTTGATGCAAAATGCTTAACGTAGGCTTTGTAAAAAAAATTGTAACTCAGTATTTAATTCTGTTAATTAACAATCAACTCTTTCAAATCTCGTTTTATTAGCCCCTACTCCGAAATTATATCTTTATCTAGCATTATAAAATACGGATGATTTGGATTAATACTTTGGAGTTTTTTCAAAGGAGGTGCCCATTTGCACTCTAGCGTGCAAATGAGCTCTGCGTATGGAGAATAAGAGAGAAAAAGTGGGTGCTCTTTTGCTCAAATACTCTTTTGTTTTTTAAATTATTATCGTTAGTGGTATGTTGGAGTTTAGATTTTGAGTTTGAATTCAAGATTAAAATTAGGGTTAGAGCTAGGGTTACAGTTTGGGTTAAGTATAAGGTTGGGGTTAGGGCTAGGATAGAGTTTTTTTTGTTTGTACCCTGGCGTGCAAATAAGCTCTGTTGTTTCAGATGATATGATTTTATAGTTAACAGGCTGAAAATAAAGCTATTACTGAAGTTTTGCCATTACCCATCACTAGAGCTCGACGGATATATCTACAGTCGGCTGATATATTTTGGCCGATATCAGGGCCAAGCCGGTATATTGTATCGGCTATCTACCGCCGATAAAATATCGGCTTTGCGCAATTACCTTAAACTGTTTATTTTTAAGAGCAAGCACAAGTATTCTTCCGTTCAATTTGTTTAGTATGACTTGCGTTTGCAATAGTCTTTCGTTGGAGGAGAATTAGTGAAGCTTTTAGTGTCAAGTTAAGTAAAAAATATAGACTAAATTTGGTAGTTTATGAGTTATATATCGGTATCGGCCTAAAAAAGTCATATCAATTGAGCTCTAGCTATCACCCACATACTGTAGCTGATTTATGCATTCAGTTTAATCATGTTTTTGCAGTGCTAATTTCTATGCCACGTTTTAAAAGCAATAATCTTGACCAAACTAGGCCTAAAATTAAGTTATTATTGCAAAAATATTGCAAAATCTTCAAACGCTGGGGGCGTTGCCCCCAGACCCCCAATGGCTTCTGGCGTCTGGGGTTTCCACCCCCATACCAAAAAGCTTAACCCTCTCTTTGCAAATTTCTAGCTTTGCGCCTGGCTAGTGGTCAGTACTAGGAATGCAAATGCGTTACATCAAAATCTTTCGTCAATCACAAGTTCAAAAGAGTAGGTGCATGAAAGAGTAATAGTCAAAATCAAATTTTAAGTCCTTAAAAAAAAAAAAAACTTAAACAGTCCTGGAAAAGTCCTGGAAAATGACCTAAAAAAGTCCTGGAAAGTCCTGGAATTTGATTTTGCAGTTTCTGTGGCAACCCTGATTAGCATAGAAAACTAATTACCATATACTGTGTTCCCTCTAACTTTATGGCTAATTGGTGAGTGCCCAAATTTTCGTTAAACAATTGCGCCCAAAGCCCTAAAAAGACGTTTATGTGCCCTAAATTTCGTACCAATCCAGTATTAAAATATACCAAATGTCATATTTCCACAAATTCGTCAAATTTTTTAAAGCTATGTTTACTGTATTGCCAAAAAAATTTGCTCTTGCTCCAACAAATCGCCGATTCGCTGAAAAAAATCGGCTTAGTGGGAACACTGACCGTATATACTCATGTATAAGTCGACCTCATGTATAAGTCGATACACATTTTAAGACAAGAAATTGCATCATTAAAAGTTTTACCCGTGTATAAGTCGACTCCGCCATTCGAAAATATTTTGGAATAATTACTAGTAACTTGAAGCGCAAATCGGGTACCTGATCGAACATTTAAACACGTGCAATAAGCAATACTATAGTATACTGTGTACTACTGTACTGTTAAGTAACTTTAACATATTTGTATATTGCATGTATACCAGTAATAATGATATAATAAAGTAATAATGGAGTTTTTTTTCATACTACATTCAACTCGACTCAGCAGCAACATGTCCAAAAACATTACTCGTGTATAAGTTGACCCCAGAAATTTTACCTTAAACTTGGGTCCCAGAAACTCGACTTATACACGAGTATATACGGTAATACAAAATATGAAAATCATTGTTCGTAGAAAATTAAGAGGAATTGTAGAAAATCTAAACAGCTAGTAAATACTCTTGATGAAAAATTGACTAATTGTTTAGTTTTTTGTGATTCAAAGCTGTTTATTGAATTGCGTGGAGAATCATTATTAAAAAATGAGCTGTTACTTTTGCAGTAAATGCATTATTACTAAAGCAATACATCACAAAAAATATATGATATATCAAAAATAAGGTGCACCAAAAAATAAATAGCTTTTGCGCAATTTAAAGTGCATACCAAAGCTAAGAACTACAAAAAATGTTCTGAAAATAAGGAATGCACCATCATCTTAATGTCTTTTTTAAAATGCTATATCATGTAATTGAAAGTATGTTAAAATTAGTAATGCTAAAGGTTTTAAAGAAAGTCATCGAGCATTAAAAATTACAGTTTGTTTATATTTATGGACATGGTGTTCGTATCATCATCATGTAAATTCTATTTTCAAGACAAAGAAAAAAACAACAACACAAAGATTAACATATCGTTTATAATCGTGACAGGAGACTGTAAAAGTAACCTTTAAAAGTCTTCACCAGTGGCGCACCCAGAGGGGGTTCAGGGGTTGAGCCCCCCCCTTTTGGAACTAAAAAACAACAACATAATTTTGTTGATATAGCTCAATTTGTAACCCTTTGCTATATTTACTTTTCACCAAATGATCATTTAAGTTGTTGTTAATTACTTAAGATGTTGTTTTAGCGTTGTAATTTGACCCACAAGATGTTTACCAAGCTATTATGATTTTCGCATTTGTTTCATCTACAATATTGCTGACAGAAACATATGTAACAATGTGTATTACCGTATTTTCCGGCTAATAAGCTGATTTTCAGGCCCTACTTTTTCGACCTAATTTTCTGGGGTTGGCTTATTGGGCGGATATAGCTTCGGACCAAAAAAACAGCGGCCAAAATTGGTCACAAAAAACTTCTTGAACGAATACACCTTGAACCAGGCAATACTGAAGATCAAAATGTCACTGCGCGTCAATTCACAGCATTTTCCACTATTTTGCACTTTGTCCTACCTATTTACACTTTGCACTACCATATTTTGCCCTTTGCAAGATTGGTATCGTATTTGGATGTGCGATTAAAACAGATAAAATTTGGGTTTTCTGCTTCAAATTGCCACAAAATATCGTAATGCCTGGCGCCGGATTAATCTGACGCTGCGCTGCGCCGATCAAATTTTCTGCCTTGGCTTATTGGGCGGTAATATGGTAAAATCCTCATTTTAAAAGCTAAAAGTTGGTCTCGGCTTATTTGATGGGTCGGCTTATTAGCCGGAAAATACGGTATATTGTACCCGGTCATTAACTTCAGGCTGTGACTCTTATGCACCTGAACTTTTAGGTGCCTAGACTTTTAGGCGCCAGAGGTTAAAAAAATGTTTTTCAAAATGCTTTTTTCAAAAACGTTTTTTTTCAAATAATAGCTTTTTTCAAACAAAAAAGTTTTACTTTGACTAAAATGTTAATATTTTCTAAGCTTTTCATCTGACTCTTGTCTTGAGGAATGGTCAGAATAGAGAGCACAGGAAAAGGAGTGGCTATAGGAAAAAGCCGAGCAGTGATTTGCTGGAAAAGAATCGATTAAAAAGCTTTATTTGCATACAACTTTTAAGTTGAAAACAAATTTTTCTTTGTCAGCAGAGGGTAGGGTTAGAAGTTTTAATAAAAGCGACATTATTAAATAAAATACAATAAGAAATCAATTTTTTGTAAAACTTTTTTTGCTCTTCCATCTATCTGCTTCTGAAGTGACTTTTATCAAAACTTATAACGCTGCCCTCTGTCAAAAAAAAATTGTTCTTAACTTAAAGGTTGTACACAAATGACGCTCTCATCAATTCTTTTCCAGCCAATCACTGCTAGGCTTTTTCCTATAGCCTTTTTTCCTGCACTCTGTATTCTGACGATTCCTCTTAACAAGTGTCAAGTGTCAGACGAAAACCTTGGAAAATATTTACATTTTAATCAAAGTAAAACTTTTTTGTTTGAAAAACCTTTTTCCTTTTTTTTTTTTTGAAAAAAAGCTTTTATTTGAAAGAAAAATACGTTTTTAAAAAAAAATTTTTTTCTGGTGCTAAAAAGTCTCGTTGCCTAAAAGTCCCAGCACCTAAATGTCCTGTGCCTAAACATCCACACCTAAAAGTCGAAGACCGCATAAACTTCTGAGCAGAACATTAGCTTGGCACTAAAAAGAGACTGACGGCCTTATAGTGAAAAAAATCGCCTTTGTTAGAAAAAAGTGCTTAACCAAATACGTTTTAACAAAACAATAAAAACAAATTCATTGTTTAAATATGAAAACCACAACAAAATTGCATTCAAACATCGAAATTTTTATTCTGCAAACGTAATCAGGAATTTTAAAATTTTCTATGCAGTCGAAGCAATCACAAACCAACTCAGTTTACACTGGGCGTAATATCGTAAGCATATGCCCTATACTTTGTTTATTCAAGTTGCAGCTTCAGCCGCACCAAAATTTTGGTTGCGATAAACAAAGCATATGCTCGACATACACTATTTTTCACCCAGTAAAGACTAGAGATCAAGTATAAACGGTGTTCTACGGGGATGGTGTGGAGTTATCTTAAAAGTTGAAGCTTTTGTAGTAAGTCAAAACACACTTTGACTGATGAAAAAGCAATTTCAATAAGCTTGTGGCTACTAAACTACAGTAGGTGTAGACTATTGTACTTTTTTGTTACTCGATTGCTACTAGTTTCTTTACAACAAACTCAACATTTTGATTTTTGCTTTGAGCATTTATGAAAAAATAATGAAATATGCTTTAATCAGTGATGCAACCAGGGGAGACTAAGGGGGCTGAAGCTCCCTCTTTTGCCACGTCATTTAAAAGAGCATTTTGGAAATTTTTTTGCTCAGTTTTTTTTCTCAAAAAATTTTGACAGATCTGAAGACCAACTTCACCAAATTTGAGGTTTCTACGACCTTTCGTTCCTGAGATAGAACAAAATAAATTTCCCCTCAGAAAGGCTTTTTTCCTTGAGAAATTTTGCCACGGTTGCCAATTAAAAACAAAATTTTAAGGACTGACTGCATGTTCTTGATTGTCCATAAATATTTTGAGGCAGAGTTATTGTAAAACAAAGTACAAATTTAGAACTGTAAAAATATCTTCTTAATAAATGTAAGCCAGTTTTCCGGAAGTTAGCCTTGTGTCACAATACTGATAAAACGGCAACACCAAAGTAAGTGGAAAACGACTAATTTTAAACTGCAATATCTTGAAAGCAGGAAGGCATAGAAACTTTAAATTTGGTGAGAATGCATTTTAGGCATATCCCAACATTTTGGTCAAGAGTGAAAACCTTGACTTGAATGCCTTTTTAAAGCAAAAACCAGATCTTGCGGCTTTTAGATGTATTTTGGACTTGACCAGTAAGCGAGCGGGGGCTGATTGGACTGAGCAAAGTAGATTTTTTCCTATATTCTTCCAAATCTTAATAATTTAGCTTTTTCAAATGCTCTAAAAACGTGCTTAAATGTCATCCAAATGACGTTAAAATAGCTTTTTTTTATTCTGAAAAAATGCAAGAATTGCCCATCAGCCGGGGGCTTCGCCTCCAGGACCCCATAGTGGTAACTTGTTCTCTCACACACAATTTTCGTAATGAACAACTTTGAAAATCGTTGTTTCAAGATTTCTGAAAAAACAATGTTGTAATGAAATTCAACTACTAGCGGGAAACTAGTTTGACTCTAATAGTGTGGGTATGAGTAATGGTTAAAATAAATTAACTACAATTTGGTAATGGCTGCTTTTTGAAAAATTGAAACCCCTCCTTTAAAAATTTCTGGGTGCACCCCTGGTCTTCACATATGTAAAGTTCTTGAGTTTTTCTAGAGCTGGATTTATTTGTTGTGAATGATCTATTGTTCTCGGTGCAAAATGCAATTTGGCAGTCAGTTGGGCCATAGGTGAATATGTTTGACATTGGTCAATTTGGTTTTTGATCAGTTTGATGATGGTGAGTTCTCGTGAACCCACAGCAGTTGCAGACTTGCAGCTAGACAATTTTTTGCATTGCAGAGTAAAGCAAGCCAACCAAGTGCTCCTGCTGTCAAAAACACTAGCATTGTAAAAGCAGCACCATCAACTGGTCAGGTAGGTTTATTATGGCTCTTGATTTCCTAGTGTGACTGATCTACTTTTAATAGTAATTTTGTTACTCTAGTTCACATTATTAGTTTGTCAGCTGGCTTTGTGCTCCTCCATTTTTGTCTGCTTTGAACACTTGTTAAATTGTTTTCAAGAAACTTGAAAAATGAAATTTGATGAAATAAAAGCTTACTGTATTAAGCTGTGGACTTAAATGATTTCTACAATCCAATGTGTTCAGTGATATAATTTGTTAAGCATGATATAATGAGACATTTATTTTGATTAACAACTTTCATGTTTTCACAGCATTCTGATGCTGAGGTCGATAAAATTCGACAACAATTGGTTCGCCAGCAAAAAGAGTTGTTAGACCTGCAACAAAAGAAACTGATTTTGGAACTAGAACAAACTAAACAACAACTTGCTGCCAAACAGAAAGAAGTACAACAAACTGCTACAAAAAAGCAGGTATATAACTTGGTGTACAGCGGTTGATTTTTAACTCTGCACTTGTTGAAGATGTCCTAATACAGTACTACTGGTCAATTGGATATTGTGAAACATTACCAATCACAAAATTGTGCTATCTTTATTGGTTGATTTAAATAAAACAGTCTCACTGCTACAGCATTTGAGAATGTTTTGGTTGCAGTTTTATTGCTTTTGCACATTATTAAACAAATCAACGCTTTGCAATGATGTTTAATAAAATATTGCTTTGTGCAAATGAAATAGTTTTCGACTAGAGTCACGCAGCTTTTATGGATTGTACCTTTAATATTATTTCAAACTGTGCTGATTGTTTCGAAATGAGAAAAATCGTATTAGGCTAGATGCATATCTTTTTTGTCAATTTTTTTGTTAAGATTTTGAATATCTTATGAGCATCTTTTATTTTGGTTGCGTGGAGTTTTAATCAGGTTCATTTGAGATCCTCATTTAGTGAAATACTGTACAGCCATATAATTACCATGATTGTTGCCACCTAACCATTCAACTGCTCTCAGAATGCTACTATTTATAGGAAAAGGTTTTAAAAGATGTGAAAAAGCCAATTCCGATATCTTCTGCAGGTATGGTGTGCTAGTTAAATATTTGACAGTTTACTGGTATGTTAAAGTATTTCAATCATACTCAGTGACGAATTGTTTCAACTTGCGGCAGAGCAAAATGAGCTCATTTTGGTACCTAGAGTTTTAAAAAAAAGAACTAGCTTACTTTTTCACCTCGCATTCTTTACTTTTTTCAAATTACAAGTAAATGATAAACTGCTTTGGTTTACCCCCATTGTAATTGTACCAGTGTTCCTGCAAGTGCTTAAGTAGCTAACTTAATTGCTTTGTTTTCAGCTGGACTTCGGGTAACCTTGTCTAATGTGAAATCGACAGCTGTAAGTATATTTCTTCTTGTCCGAAAATATTTTGGAGTTTCTACTATCTCCAATGCTAAGCATAAAAAATTAATTGCTAATGGTGATGGCCCACTGGGCCTGCAGCAAACTACAGCCGTGGTTCTCAACCTATGGGTCGCGACCCAAAGTTGGGTCACCTTAAAATTCTTTTGGGTCGCTTGTTTTTTTTTGTTTGTTAACGCCTACAAAGAATGAAACTTGCAGAAACCAATAATAAAATAAGCTCAACGCCGCTTCATAGTAGTCAACCCTTGTAGCATCTTTGTAAACAAAAAACTTACGCTGTGAAATTTTGAGCATCCATAAAGACCGCAAAGTTGTAAAACGCTTCAATGTAGTAAACGATATATCGCAGCACTTTTGTTAGCATAGAACTCCTGCAGTGAAGAAGCTTTGTGTGCGTTTTTAGCGTAGGGTGGGCGCGAGGGTGGGGGACTATAGCCCATTGGCCTGCCGACCAAAATGTAGAAAAAGAAAAATGCTACGTTTTTAGCACTTCTGAGACTGTCTTTTGCACTGGAAAAGACTAAAGGGTGAACTAAAACATATTTTGAAACCTTTATTTAGGGGGGGGGGGCTAAATTGTCAAAAATAAAACTCATAAATCAGAATAAAAACTTTGAGAAGTGGCCAAAATTGGTAATCAATTTTGATCACTCATTGAAAAATGCACATAGATTTCATCAAAACAGTATATAAGCTCAGGAATAGGGGGAGGTGGCTATTCAGTATTAGTTAATTACCAATCACTTCTCTCAAACTTCCTTCCATTAGCCACTCTAATTATATCTTTCTCTGTAAAATATAGATGAAATAGATTACTCCTTGAGAGTTTTATTGAATTTCCGGTGCAGGATTTTGTGATTTACCGGCTTGTAAATAAGAGAACTGAAATTCCAGCAATAGCTACCCCCAACATTGCCCATTTATGCAACTAGTACAATCATGTTATTACCCTGCTAATTTCTATATCATGTCTTAATAGCATTAATTTTTATCAAAATAGGCCTAAAATTAAGTTATTTTTGCCACAAAATACTAAACTCTTGTGTGGTAAGGGCTCTGCCCCCAGAACCCCGTGTCTCTGGCGGCTTGGGGCTTCGCCCCCAGACCCCCAAATGCCTCCGGCCATTTCCATTGGGTCCCCCCATTGCAGATTTCTGACTACACGCATCATGCGCATGGAGAGTAGAAATCAAAGGTCATGTATGTCAGACTACGTCAGGTCATAATATATTGGTAACGATATTGAAAGCTAAATAGCAAATATTTATAAATATAATATGTTCAGTGAAAAGTTGTTCGTACTACTTCCAACATAGTAAATCGTGTCTTGTTGTACCATGTCGAGCATTGGTCGTACATTATTGTGCTTTTTGTCATCTTGCATGCTGTAGGATGTTAAAGCTAAAATATCAAAACTACAATCAGCTACACTCCTGGTTCAAAACTTCAATCATTCTGCACTTGTGGTTTCGCTGCATAGTAGGTTGCATCATTTTATTTTTTCAACATTGCAGGCTTCTGCATCTGGTCAAGTGTCAACAACTCCAAAGGATCCTAGATTAAAAGCTTCAGCAGATTCAAAAGTAAAAAAAATTAATTCTATTTGCGTTTCATTTTCAATATTTTTTTGATAAGCATTTTTATAAGTTATTTACAATCTTAAAACAAGTTGTGAAATTGTAGATTTATTATTGCTTGCGAAGTTGCAACTTCAAATGCTCAATGAGTTGCTGTAATGGTACAAATATTCATGTTTTTTTTCTCCGTTTAATGAAAATAGAAGCCTAAAATTATTCCCAATGTCTAGTAAACAATGTGCTGGTAGAGTTGTTTGTTTACGTTTTCAGTTTTAAAGATTTGTTAGCGTATTGTAATCATAAGTCATCTAGTCGCATAGATCTGATTATGATATTTTGCGACGCATACTAATGCGTTTAAAGAGCAAGTAAACGATTTATTGAAAAATTAGTTTTAAGATGTAGAGAAATGTATGTGCAAACATCTTCACAATAATTAATTGGCTTGGTTATCACAGAAGAAGGTGAAGTAATTAGTGTTTTCACAGAATCCGTCATAATCTTGTTAAAATCAACTACGTTTATTTACTAAATTTATCGACAAAATTGTCATCTGGTGCCTCGTCGGTCTTGGTTCGATTCTCTATGGATTCCCATCGCTAATCACATTGCCACAGCAGACCAACGGTCAATTGGCCATAGATTTTAGTTTTCACAAACGTTGTTTTGCTCCAGGACAAAACGATAGGTGTCACTGTGAACACAGGGGCGAAGAAGAAAGCTTCCAAAGCTTCAACGAAAAAAGAAAAGTCGTCTCCTGTAAAATCAAAAGCAGGTGCAACAACAACAGCATCGCCAAAATCTACTCTGGATAAAAAGGCGAGCGTAATTAAAAAGGTAGTGGTAATATTGCTTAAAACATTTCGCTACTTCAGCAATTTAAGCCTTTTTCTTGGCGAAATTTTTTGAACACCTGGACATTAATAACTATCTAATTCTAAGATTTACCTTAGACATTATTGAATGCAGATGTTTACATTATTTGTGATTGTAAACATTGAAACAGTTGTTTTTGCACGTGTTTTGCTTGATTGTTTAACTTTGTTGCTTACAAAATCTATCTTATTACGTTTTTTGTAATTGTAAACATTAAAACTGTTGGTTTTGCACGTGTTTTGGGTGACTATGTTGCAAACAAAATTATTAAACTTTTTTTAGATAGGGTTTTTTACTTAAATACATAACGAAAATGGTTAAAAAAATAAACTAATGCCATTATCACATGATAATAGCTTTTCTGCGAGCAAAAAATCGTGTGCTGAAACTGCAAGATTAACTTTGTTCAGTGGCATGAAAAGATAGTTGCTTACGGGGATAAAAATCATGTTTTTTTTTAAAAATTGAAAGAATTGGTTATTTTAGATAGGATTTTTTAGATTTAAGAATTTTTAAAATTATTCAGGTTTTTTGGGGGGAGGGGTACAATACAGTCGTACTGAATGATGTTTCAAATCAATTTCAACATCATTATTAATTATATAAAATGTAAATTTATACACAAAATACGTCACAACAGTAGTGGTATTTTTTGCTAAATGGTTTTTGCGCCGTTAAGTTGGTCTAGAGAGTAATCAGTTAATTTCGTTAATATATCAACTGTTATTTCATATTTATTTTGTTCCATTCAAAATCAAAGACAATAAGCTAACTATGGTGGACTGTCAAGCTGCTGGGCGTGTCAGTTTTTCATGTTGATTTAAATATATTGCGTATAGGTTAAACTTGAGCTTTTTGTAAGTAAATTGTTAATCAGTTGTAATTTAACAATAGGTATTTTTTGTATTTTAATTTAAATTGATCAAATGGTAATTTTTTAATTCATATGATACTGAATTCCAGATTTTGGCTGCATGACACTGTTACGGAACGAAAAATTTGTTTTTTAACCAAAAACTAATGAGATTCAACAATTTCAACATTTAAATTTCATTAATTTTGAGCTATCATTATTAGTTAATTTAAATCCAACAATCCTGGTTGTTTATATTGTCTGCAACCGTTTATTATACTTTATGTATTTTCACAGAAGGCTGCTGCTGCTCAAAATGCTTCTACAGAAGGAAGGAAAAAAAAGCGGATCACTACAGGAAAATCCCCACCATCTGCTAGTCCTCCTCCTGCCAAAGTTGCCAGGACAGTTGCAGTGTAAGTCGTACAGTCAAGGATCTGGCATAGATGCTGATTATATCTTCTTGGTCTTTATTAATGATGTCATTGCCCTTCAATTGTCGGGCGTGTTGTATAGTTTTGCCCCAGGTCCCCACTCCCCAGGTGGTGAAAAGCGTTAAAATTAGCCCTATGATCTACTCCGCTGAAAACAGCGAACTTATGAAATGAATGTTGGATAATTAAATCGATTTAAATGCTTGATATGTTAGCTATTGATTGACTGATGTTTCTTTTGTGTTGCTATCATAAGAATGCGATCTAGGCTTTCTTTTTAACTGATTTGCATCTGCGAAGGAGTTACCCGTGTTGTTAGTTTTTGATCGATTTTTTGCTTTTGTTTAAATTCGTTGTGTGTTCGAAACCATAAAGATAGAGATAATTGTAATACAGTGTCTAATTCAATTACTCAACGACGTGACAAGGGCTTTAAACGTAAACCCAGATCACACGATTAGGGTAGTTATTGTGTTACCTGATTTTTTCGATAGCTGGAGCATGGAGAAACTCGGTGGATAACTCCCAGGTCTGAACCAAAGATTAAAAGATTGATTAGAGGAATAAATTGCTTCAGCGTGGTCCCCTGAAAAGAGGAAGAGTAGAAATCTCAGGACAAGCTTACCTGGGGAACTTGACAAGAAGATAACTTGATTATTGTGATTGCTTTTTGTTTAGCCAGTAGACAACGAAGTGATCTTCGAGTCAAACTGCCACCTGCCGACCTGTATTTCTAGTGTCTACCACACACGGCGAAGGCTTCACACTGTCCCATATAATGATGAACGTCAGGCAAGGAAGCATTGAATACCAATTTTTATAGTCTTTGGTTTGACAGGATCGGGGATCGCACCCAGGTCAACCGTTTAGTAGCAGACGTTCGATCCACTCGACCGCTGATCATTTGGGGTCGTTGTTGTTCAAGGTTTCAGCCTCTTGGCCATGTTGCCATTAAAACTGATATTTGCATTAATGCTGCTTGCTGATCAGGTCACCCGAACAGCGAAAGCGGTCCAAAGCCGTCACAGAAAAATCCCCACAACGAAAAAATGAGCGAGTGGAGAAATTGAAAGAACAAAAACGAGACAGGTTAAATCTGTTAATAATTTTGTTTTTGGAAAATTTAACACTTCCGCAAAAAATATAAAAAAATGTATAATTTGTATGCCAATCGTGGCTTCCGTTTCCAGCAAAAATTGTCACTTAGGTCAAGAGCAGCAGCAAAAATTTTAGTTAAATCTTTTTCGTTGGAATAAATCGATTTTCCCATGATGTTGATTTCGATTGATCTCTACGTTAACATTTTCAAATAGATATTACATAATGCCAGTGTTCCCACTAAACCGATTTTTGTCAGCGAATCAGCGATTTGTTGGATCGAGGGAAATAACTTTTAGCAATATGATAAACATAGCGTTTGAAGAGTCGATCAATTTCTGGAATTATGATTTTTAGTAGACTTAATACTAGATTGATACGAAATTTAGAACACTTAAATATATTTCTACAGCTTTGGACTTAATTGTATTGAAAAAATTGGGCACCGGCCGGTTAAGCCAAAAACTTAAGAGAACACTGGATAGTGCAGTATAATCAATTCCATCTTCTCGGCAATTAGTTCTATTTTAAAACAGAGAATCTTCATTCAAATGAACTAACGGCAAACGAGTCTCAACGAATAAATTTGATATTTTATAGTTACAATAAAATAATGAACTTAGCTTTAAGTTTTGACATACTGTAAAGTAGTTATTGTGTTAATACCAATTTCCATTTATACGTTAATAATAAGTGAAACATGAACGATGTAATTATCTGCTAGTTAAAATTTTAATTGGCTAATTGTTACGGTTTCTGTAGCAATGATGAAATCAAACGTTTTTGGCATAGTTTAATTTTTTTTGCTGTCTAATCGATTGATCCAGTTTTGACAAAACTATGAATAGATATGCAATCTGAGTATAGCTGGTGGTTTGTCTCTTATTTAAATTAGTTGCTTTCAAGATTAAATCGGCGGGAGTTTTGTGGTTCGCTATTTGCTAATTTTCTTTTGCTTAATGAAGGCAGTATTGACAGTTTTATTACACGTTGTTTTACTGTAATTAGATTTTTACGCTGAAAGTACTTGGAATTACGATAATTTGCTTTTTGTGCCTTCGAACTGGTGAGATGCGACTCTGGTTCGTGTAGATAGATTTTGCAATTTTTTGTAATCACGAAGAAGAAAATTGATGGCTGTGGGCAACTTCAATAAAGTAGGGTTGTAGTCTTATTTCTATCCATGTAATCTATTAGCCAAAATTTTTCAGCGAATAAGCGTTTCTTTTAAGCGCTGTGACATTCCAGAGATTGTCATTGTTTAAGAAAAAATCTTTTATATGAACTACAGTAAATGTGTTTACTACAAACTACAACTACAAACTACAAACACGAGTTGTTTAGGTCACTGGAACGGTCGATGTCTCCTCGATTTTCCCCCGAGTCAGATTCTGGCGATCAGAGATCTGCGCACGAAGTTGTCTCACCCCCAGTTTCCCGTCACAGAAGTGAGAGTTTATGAATTATATAGCACGGCAAAATAGCTTTTGCAAATTTGCTGGCATATGTTATTTAGTTGTTGTTTTTTTTTAACGACTAATGTATTCTGCATTTCAAGGAAGAAAAGTTAAAAATGTCCATTTTTAATGTTGGTTTTCTTTGTCTATCTGTTTCTTTCATTCAGTTAATTATAGTTGTTTTGCTATGCGCTATAGGCTGTAAGACAAATGATAGTATTGCTCTAAATAATTTAATGAAATTGATTTTACAAGCGTGAATCATTCCCAATTTTTGATAATGCGGAATAATAAATTTTATTGACTTTTAGGTTAGGCCGAAAATTAAACTATCGAGCCAGTTGATCGAGCGGTAGCGCGTTCGTCTCTGGAACGGGAGGTCTGAGGTTCAAATCTCGGGCCAATTAAGTCAGACACAGTGTTGCCAACGGTTTGCTACCGCTGCGACATTTCTTCGAAAGGAGTTCTGTTGCCGTGGCGCAATGGCGCGGAGATAGGGCATGTAAACTCGTTACACCCTTCGGCGTAATACAGCGAGTATAGTACAAGATTTGATTTTGATTTGATTCTTTAATACAAAAAAATTTTTGCTTTTCTTCTGAAAACTGTCGTAGTGTCTGTATCACAAGATACCGGATTGAATTACTGAAATTGGGAATGGAAAGTAGGTGACTGTGCTCCAGGTTAAGACTAACATATTACATTTCACAGGGGAAGATGCTTTGCGACGAAGACCAAGTTTTGATCCTGATCTGCATATTCCTAAGGAACTAACATTAAGTCATCAGAATGAAATTCTGAAGCAGGTATTGTAGAGGTGGTGCTAGTCTTGTAGTTAAACTAGGTTCAACAAACGCATGAAAAAGAAGGGAGTACAACTATCAGTTTTGCTCTACTGATGGTTGTTCAATTCACCAGAGGTGGATTCGAGTACACAAGGCTCAAGGCCAAGGACAAAAAAAAAAATCCGAGGCCAAGGACACAACGCGGAAGTGATCTCGAAAAAAAAAGGTCTTCACTCCAAAAATTCGCAAATTTTCCGGAAAATTCAGGCGTTCTCAAAAAAAAAAAAAAAAAAAAAAAAAAAAAAGATCTTCGCTCCCAAAATTCGTAAATTTTCCAAAAATTCAAGCGTTCTTCAGGAGAAAAATTTCTTCAAAAATGTTTTTGCAAGCGCTCTGGCGTTCTCCAAGACAAAACAAAATTGGTCATGACCTTAACCCATTTTCAACAAGTCAAAAAATAGTGCTGTCCTCGAGCCGAGGACAGGGCATTTTTGAGGACTTGCAGGCTTCGAGGCCAAGGACTTCAAATTGTGTCCTCGAGGACTTCACCTCTGCAATTCACATTTGCGTTAATGGACTTTCTATATTTTCCTTAACGCAACGCAAAAGGAAACAGCATGAATCGTTGAAAAACAAACAATTGTTTAAATTCGCCTGTTTATTATTGGAGCGGTAACGCGTTTGTCTGTTGAGCTGGACTTCTGTGATTCAAATCTCAGACCGGTCAAATCGGACTACCATTGCCAATGGCTTGCCACTGCTGCGACATATCTTCGAAAAGAGTTGTGTTACCCGCAGGCGTATTGACGCAGTGATGGGCCCCGCCAACTCGTTACACACTTCGATGTAATGCAGCGAGTGTAATGAAATGATGAAAGATTCATATTGCAGTGTGGAAACTTAAACAAATGACTTTTTCAGCAGCGATCCTTGAAATTTTTCGCAGTTGTATACTGTGTAGTTTTTACGTTCTATCTCATATTATTTCAAGGCCGATCATCAACTCCGAACTGGCCAACTCACCCACAGGCAACATCAGGAATTATTAAAGCAGTTGCATCAGTTGTTCGAAATGCAGCGAATGAAAAAACTTCATGGTACAGGTAGCGTATTGTTGATATACTTGTTTTTGAAGAAGCAGTTTTGGTATAGGTTAATTACTCTAGTTACTGTTGCTAGCCATTGAAACAAGAGTTCGATTTGGAATGGTAATATTTTATGTGTAATATTATTTCATTAATAATTTGCATGCTTTCTGGCGAAGAAAAAGTGTTATATTTGCCTGCAACACATCTAAAGCATCCTTTTTTACTAATTAAACTAAACTTTCGCAGTGTACCTGCAGGCTTGAAAATGTGACCTGAACAAAAACTGTGTGCTCTCTTTTTTTCGAGTTTTATCATCGCTCACAGTACATTTTTCATACACAGATCAACGCCATGAAAAAGAAACACCCATGGACCCTCGGACTCAGCAACGAGAGCGTCTCAGACACGAAGATCTTAGACAACGTGAGAATGAGTCTGTCGAACATTTTTACAGAGGGAAGAAAAGGTCCCCTGAATCCTCCAAAAGACCTCCCTCAAAGCGTCCTCCAGATTATGATTCCAGAAGACGTCCAACTGGATCTTACGATCGTCCTGATCCAAACAGAGATCGAAGACCACCAAGACATCCATTGAGTGATCCTCGCCAACCTCCAGAAAAAATAAGAAAACCCATTCCTCGTTATCCTCTTTCACAGCCAGCTACCGAAGCTCCTAGTCTCAATCATGAACCACATGCTCAAGATCCGATTCCAGATCGCAGAGTGCCGAAAAAGCGTCCTCTGCTTCCTCTACCTCCCATCAACAGTCAAAAGCGAAAAGGGCCTCTTCTTGCAAATCCGCCAAGAGGCCCACAACCTCGGCGAGCCGGACCACTTTTACCAACTCCATTGCAAAAAGGTCCCAAACCCAGAGGTCTAGAACCAGGCTCACTACGACCACATTTTGTACCTGTCGGAGACTACACCGTATACGATAATGAAAGACCATTGTCCCCACCGCCCAAACCACCTCTATCGCCACCTCCATTTTTCCATCAGGCACAAGAGCAAACTGTTATGAACTTGGACAACCAAGAGCAATTTGCGCCTGAAGACAAGAAAAGCAACCTCCGGCAATATGCAGTAAGAAAATCATCACAGCCAAAAGAACTTCAGAAACCTTCCAGGCAAAAACATCCCGAAATGAAGGAAGAGTTTGATGATGATAGCAAACAACTAGACGAGAAAAAGGGTCCCGAAGAACCTGAAGAATACATTATTGCAAACATGCCAAAAGACACCCAGGAGGAATCCAAGGAACTAGAGGAACCGGAAGACTATATCATTGCAGGAATGGCTGCCGCAGCAGAAGAAGAAAAGAACTCCTGCGAAGAGCCGGAGGACTTCATCATTGCCCGAATGCCTCCTGGAGCCGAAGCGTATCACAATCACTCTATTGGTCTTCGACGAAACTCAGATTCTGAAAAAGCGTATGTCGATCATATAAAGAAAATCAAACAGTCCATGTACACGAAAGAGCTGCACGAGCGAAAGCATAGTGCAAGTGAATCGACTTCAGCTGCTGAAGAGAGTGGCTCTGAAAAGCATTCTACTACTCCATCAGAATCTGAAAGAGAAGGCATCAAATCTCCATCACTGCCTCTTAAAAAGAGAAGATACGTCAGCGCCGATGAGGAAAAAGCAAAAGAAAAAAAAGAAATGCCATCTATAGAAGAGGAATCGGGCAAACTAACACAAGAAGTCACAGAGTCGGAAGTAGACCAAGATGAGAAGGAAAAGATGAAAACAGAAAAAGACTCTTCCCAATCTGAAGCTAGTTCTAGGCCGTCTGAAAACGAAGATATTTCAAATAAAGATAAAACAACATCCGAGGAGAAAGAAACCTCCGCCGATAAACAAGAAATAGTTCCGGCTGCGAAGAAAGGGAAAATTGAAGCTGAGAAGAAAGCTGGTAAAAACGAAAAACCTTCCTCCAAAGCAGAAAAAAGTAAAGCATTAACTGCAAAAGAAAAGGACTTGAAATTAAGAAAGGCAATGGAAAAGCGGCTTGGAAAAGAGGAAGTTGAAAAGATTTTTGCGAAATCCACAGATGACATAGAAACCTCCAGAAAACCTTCCAAATCAAAAAAAGATTTGAAGTCAGATAAGAGAATTCCCAAATCCAAAGATGATTCAGTTCTCATTAAAAAGTTTACAAGATCCAAAGATGATTTTGAAACCAAGAAAAAATTTGAAACTAATAAGAAATTTCCAAGGTCTAGAACTGATACCGATTTGGGTAAGAAATTTCCGAAATCGAAAGACGATTCAATCGTTTATGTTATTGAAGATCAAGATACTAATATGGAGTTCCCGCCGCAAAATATCAAAGATCCTAGAATAGCAAGAAAAAATATTATGAGACCTTTTCCAGCAAGGCCGGAAGAGCGTCGCCGTGGGTATGTAATTGTAATTACATTTTATTCACTAAGTTGCCTTGGCCAGGAGACAGTGAAGAGATCTTTCGGTCTTCGAGTTAAGCTGCCACCTGCCCACCTGTCTACCACACACGGCGGAGGCTTCATACTGTCCCTTTATTTGCTGATCGTCAAGCAGGAAAGCTGTGAAAACAATTTTTATAGTCTTTGGTTTGACCCGACCGGGAATCGAAGCCAAGTCTACTGTTTCAGTAGCAGACGCTCTATTCACTCGACCATTGGAAAGTTTTGAAGTTCTGTATAAAGCTTAACTAAATAACCAATCTACCTAATACAGTGGCTGCTTCTGTGGTGGGGCTTAACCTAAGAATTAAGTGGCTGGTTCCGGTAGTTTTTACTGGAAAACTCTGTATTGTTTTCCAGGCCACTAAATTTTCATCAACAAAAGGAAGAGGCTAGACTTCAACAGTTAATGAAAGAGGAGCAAGAGAAACTAGCCTGGGAAGAGAATCTCACCAGAGAATTGGAGATGGAGCAATGGAAAGAAGATAGGTTAAGGTGAAATTTATTTTTCTTGGTGTTGTGTTCAGAAATGCTCTTGCTTGCAACCCCGGTTTGGCCTGTGCTGATGTTACGGTGATTCTGATAAGACTCATCTTTGGAGAAGTCTTTCGGTCCCCTTCAGTGATATTTTTCGTCTATCATTTATGCTCAGGGGGTGATTTAAATTTTGGCAGTTGCTTAGATCTTTAGTGCATTTGTTCAAAGCAGGTATGTGGAAGCGGCAAATTTTTGTGTAAGCGGAAGCTGGAAGCGGTAAAAGGGTACCGCTTCCACTTTGGCTATTCATATCAAACATCAAAAATTTGGAATGTGATACAATTTTTTGTAAAATATATGACGAAGCGTGAATGTTCGATAGACCATTATTTGGTTCACTTTTAATTTTTAAAAGCTTGTGGTTACCTTAGATCCGGGGCAGCCCCCACACCTATCAGCTCAAAGATGAACCATGTAGCCCACCAACTCATTTTTAAAACTATAAGTGTTTAAAAATTCTCTATTTTAATCCTTAAAATTTAAGCCTTTTCTCAAATAAATTTTGTAAGAGGGCTTTACCCATTTTTTAAACATTTGGGGTCATACTCATGTAAGTACACAGTAATCACCAACATAAACAAAGTTTCCAGTTCTAGCATTTTAGTTTCTTTGACTGATGCGATGTATTTTTGAAAAGCAAACAGAGGAGAGCATCAAACATCTCTCAAACAAAGTTTAATATTGTATGACTTTTTTTTAAACATGATGCTATAAGACCTGTCTTAATTATTACTATAAGTATCGTTTGCTGGAAAAATTATTCTAATACGGTACTGCTGTGTTTTTTTTTATTTTGCTGTCCTAAGAAGACTCGTTGCTAGCAAAAAATGGAAGCAAACCACAAACAAGTTATTAAAAAAAAATTCTGCAAATGTAGAAGCTTCGCCCCAAAGCTACCTAATTATAGCCAGGTAAAGATTTGCGCAAAACAGCGCAGATGCAATTGAAATAAGTTATTATCCCAAGCGCTTGGAAATCCTTCCCCCAAACCCAAATAATCGCTCGTTATTTAAAATTTCTGGATGAAGGCATTCAGAGAAATTTGCATTAGCTGAAACATAACGACATGTGATTGAACTTTTCGCTTTAGGGCCACTTTTAATCCGAATTTCTGATAACGCCCATGCGCAGGTCCTTGCGATGGCAAACCGCTGAATACGGTTATATAATTTGATTCTACAACTATAAAATCACAGTAGAAGGTTAAAAGCACAACAGTCTGTTTCGTCCTAATAACTCATCAGGTGCTACTGTAATCTGTAAGAAATATTAAAAATTAAAACGTTAAATCTCTTAAAAGCTAAAACTGCATATTATTGAAGAGCCTATCAAGCTAAAACACTACCAAAGACTGCAAGTTGCAGTATTGAAATACCACACTGATTAAAACATCTGTCGAACGTTTTTCAACTTGTGTTTGTTTTTTTGCCTGAATTTCCCCGTAAGCTCCGATGTTTTGTTAAGCGTAGTACGTTTTTCAGCGAAAAGAATTGTGAGTTTCTCAGGCAGAAATTGCAGGATCGAGGCCCGGGTTGGTAAGCAGTGGCTCGATCAGGGAAGTGCAGGCACAACAACAACTACAAGTTGAAAAACGTTCGACCATAGTTTTTATTTTTTAACCGATGTTTTAATCAGTGCGTTATTTCAACTGTGCAACTTGCAGTCTTTGGTAGTGTTTTTGCTTGACAGGCTCTTCAATAATATGCAGTTTTAGCTTTTAGAGATTTGACGTTTTAATTTAGAATATTTCTTTTACAGATTATGGTAGCACCTGACGAGTTTTTAGGACGAAACAGACTGTTGTGCTTTTAACCTTTTACTGTGATTTTATAGTTACATTTTGCTCTGATTTTACTTCGATATTATCGAGCACTGTTTCAGAAGATTGACTATCAACAATTTTCTAATTTGGTTGTGTGTGAAGTTTTTACAAACCGGCCAGTTGGTCGAGTGGTAACGCGTTTGCCTATGGAGCTGAAGGTCAGAGGTTCAAATCTCAGGGCGGTCAAATCGGATACAGTGTTGCCAGTGGCTCACCACCGCTGCTATATTTATCCGATTTGAGCTATGTTGCCTGGGCACAATGACGTGGAGATGGGCCCTGCAAACTCGTAGCACGCTTCGGCGTAATACAGCGAGTATAATGAAAGATTTGATTTGAATTATGATGTTTTTACAATGAAGGTAACAAAGCTGTTTTGTTTCGACTTATTTTTTTTTTAATTTTGCCAAAAAAAATTTAGGATCAAAAAATTTTTAGCAAGATTTACGTCATCAAGTAATGGAAGCGGAAGTGGTGGAGACGTAAGCGCTAAGGATGGAAGCGGAAGCAATTCAAAAATTGCCGCTTCCTCATCCCTGGTTCAAAGCTATGGAATTTTTATTTCTGCCGTGTGTACTACTGTACAAACACTTCAGTCGGTGTACTGTATGTTTTGCACTGTATTTGCTTTTTGAGAAGGCCATTTTATTTGAAATAACGGATGTAGTAGTTTACAAAAAAGCTAACCCAACAAGTTTCTAACTTGGCTGACAGAACGGGTCTACGCTGGGTCTTACAGTTTTAGTGCACTGAGGAATAATGCTGCCACGAAACGTTTCTTAGCTGGTGAAAAAAAACATCAATAACCAAAGCAGTTCGATATTTTGAATCAAATTAAAAGGCAAATGTGACCGATAACTGTTTTCACTAAAAAAGATTGAAGGTGAAACGAAAATTTTTGTCTTTTAAGCATAGGCAATATTCATGGACATAATGTGTTGTTTTAACTTTTCATGGTTTGTTTATCAAGGTTAAAACAGGGTTGCCACATCCTGGAAAAGTCCTGGATTTTTTTTTCTGTCCTGGAAAGTCCTTGAAAGTCCTTGAATTTTGTTTATAAGTCCTGGAAAGTCCTGGAAAAAGTTTGGAAAGTTTTCCCGTGATTTACCAGGACAGAATGTGAAGTTTTTTTTGTTGTTGTGATAACTGGTACCTTGTAATTGCACAAAGGTATTGTTGAAATAATTTGCATTATGAAGGTCTGTAGTATTGTTGAAGTAAATTGCATTGTGAAATAAAAGGGTAAATTTAAAAGTTTATTTTGTTAAAAGACAGAGCTTATTTTTATGCTGGCGCACACATGAAAAAGTCGCTATCCTAGCCATAACCCAACCCTAAATCTAACCCTAACTGTATCGCAAGCTCCAATCCTAACATTAATCTTAAACCTGTATAACCCTAATGTAGGGCTACCATACGTTTTCTTTTAAGAGGATTTGTCGTCTTTTTCTGTAGGACACCAAAAAAGTAGCCAAATGTTTTCTGTTTTTAATGCTCAGCACTTAAAGGCGGGGTTCGAAAACCAAACCGACCAAAAACGATATACTTCCATCCACACTCGCGTTCAGCTCCCGCCGATCTTAATACAACCCTACTGACAGCAGATCTTTTTTTTTGAGATCACCATTTTCATAGGGAAGAATTGGTGCAAAAACAAGTGGTCTACAAAGAAAAAAACGGTCTTCAGTTTTTGAATTTTCTCTTGGAAAATTGTGTTCTTCAAAATAAAAAAGTCTTTAGTCAGTCCAGTCGGCCGGTATATACCTTTAGCGTGTTTGGTCGTTTGGGCTTCGATTTTCGAAACTGTCCTCTTTTTGGTCTATGAAAATATGGCACCCCTACCCAAACGATAATTTAAAAAAATAGAAGAGAGTAAATGAGTGCCTATTCTTCTGCTCTTTGCTCTCTTATTTTCTTTAAGCAGTTCTTGCTTATTCGCCAGTGTATAAATAAGCACTTTCTTGTTGAAATGCCAAAATTTGCACTTTGCGGTGCAGTATGTATAAATTATTAAATATTATTAGGAAGAGTGAATTTATGAACAGCAATTTATTGCAATGCGATTCTCTAGCAGCAGAAGTGTAGTGGGCTGTAGGCCCTCCATTGGCCTGTTGGCTAAACACAATAAAAAACGTAACATTTTTCACCCTGCGAGTATACTTATGAGGCAGTTTTTTGCAGTAATATGGGCTCCAAAGTAATTTAAAGCCACTTTTGAAACAGCATTTAGGGGGGGGCTAAAGATGGTCAAAAATAAAATCAGCAACAACTGACAACAATGGCTAAAAATAAACAATCAATTTGATCGCATAATGCAAAATACTTAAATTAGGCTTTCTAAAAAAATTGTAAAGTGTCTATTCAGTATTTCATTCAGTTAATTATCAGTCATGTTTTTCAAATCTTGTTTCATTAGCCCCTTCTCCTAAATTTTCTTGCGTTATAAAATGCAGACGACTTAAATTAATACTGGAGAGTTTTTTCAAAGAAAGCGCCCATTTGCACTTTAGGGTACTTTGCTTATAGAGAAAAAGAGAGAAGAGTGGTGGTCATTTATGCTTTTTCAAAAATTGTTATAGTTAGGGTGGGTGCCCATTTACGCTTTTTTAAAAAATTATTATGGTTAGGGTTTGGGTTTGGATTTTGAGTTTGGGTTAGAATTAACATTAAGGTTATAGGTAGGATTACAGTTAGATATGTTATGTTTAGGGTTGGGGTTAGGGCTAGGAGAGCGATTTTATATTTGCGCGCTGGTGCAAATAAGCTCAGCATTTTTCAAATGAAGGGATTTTATGGTTTACCTGCTTGAAATAAAGCTAGCACAAAAGTTTTACCATTACCATCACCCACATACTTTAGCCCATTTATAAAACCAGTTCAATCATGCTTTTGCAGTGCTAATTTCTGCGCTTCATTTAAAATGCATTAATTTTTACCAAACTGGGCCTAAGATTAAGTTATTATTGCAAAAATTATGTACGGTAGTCTTTTGTGCTGGGGGCTATGACTTCGGGGCTCAGACTCCCAATGGCCACCGGCAGCTGGCAACTCCGTTCCCATACCCCAAGCCAAGCCCTCCCATTGCAGATTTTTGGCTATAAACCTGGCTAGTAGTCAGTACTAGAAATCCAAATGCGTGGCATTAAAATTTTCTTTAATGACAAGTACAAAAAGTGGGTGCATAGAAGAGTAATAGTGAAAATTAAATTTTAAGTCCTGTAAAAAAATCCTGCACAGTCCTGGAAAAGTCCTGGAAAATCATCTAAAAAAGTCCTGGAATTTGATTTTGCAGTTTCTGTGGCAACCCTGTTAAAAAGTCGAAACCTTTTTCTCGAGCTAATATGAATATGAAAAACACAAATTCCGTTTCGATTATATATCGAGAAAGCAATGCATCGTTTACAAAGCAAAGCAATGCATCCTTTAGAAATGTACTTGATGCTTATTTCTCAAAGGTATCAACCAGTCTAGTAGTCCCGTCTTGAAGGTTTATCCTGACAAAAAAATTTTAACAAAACCCTGAATGGGTACTTTGTGTTGATGTAATTGTAATTTAGTTGCTTCGGCCAGAAGACAATAAAGGAACCTTTCGGTCTTCGAATCAAGCTGCAACCTGCCCACCTTCACGCTGTCCCTTTTAATGCTGAACGTCAAGCAGAGAAGCTGTAAATGCAAATTGTTTAGCGTTTGGTTTAACCCAGCCGGGAATCGAACCCAGGTCTACCCGGTAGCAGACGCTTTATCCATTCGACCACTTATCGGTACTGGTGCGTTTAAACAGGCGCAGAGTGTGCTTGCTCCGAATGCATGCATGAATAAATCTTGATTAATTTGGCTATAAACAGTACAGCCTTATTTAAAACACCAAAACTTTAAAACGTTTCGGACTCAGCTACGTCCATCATCTTGATGGACGTAGATAAATCTTATTCAAATGGAATTAATTTCATTTGAATAAGATTTCATTTTCTACTGATAAAACTGCAGTGCAATTAGTACCGAAGATCAAGAGTCTTGATTAGAACTGCTCAAAATTTTATCGGTTGTTTTCAGGCATGATCAAATGCGGCCAGGAAGAGGGCGCGCTCGATTCATGCCTCCTGGAAGATGGGAATCAGCTCCACGTGGCATGAGAAATCCCGGAAACTTTGATATTGCACGAGGTAAAATCTTTCACCGAGATCCAGACCATCCTCGATTACGTCCTTCCATGCCTGGCGAACCGCCACCTGGGCACCGGGTACGTTTGTGATCTATTTTAACGGCTTCAAAATTGAGCTTGAGGATTGTTAATCCTGCGAATACTATTTTAAGCGTTTTGATTAATTGATCCAAATTTACCCTCCATTCACGAGGAAGCTACAAGGGTATCTTCTTCACGACTCCGCGTTCCACAGCCGTTCTGAAACTTTTTTTTCTCGTCATTCAAATTAAAGACAAAAACGTGTGTCCGAAGACCTAATTTTTATCTTTTTTTTCGTCTTTGCTGTTTGCTTGAAGTCTCCTAGTACACTAGTTATTTTAGTTATCTTAGTGCGTAACAATTTGACTAGAGGGAGTGTTGAAACGCGTTTTTTTTTTTTGTCTGCGATTAGCGACAGACTTTTGAAGAAACAGTTTCAAACAGACGAATACGAAAAGTTAAAAAAGTGCTAAAAGTTGATCATATTAATGCATTAATTGTGAAATCTACTATTCTTATTTTTTTCCTACTTTTTATTACACTGCTTAATACAACTTGGCTTTGTTATTGCAGCCCCCATTTCCTCGTAATATGAACGACATGCGCATTCGTCATCCGGCATTGGACGATCCTAGACGTCCCCCGTCTCCAGGTAGGGTAAGGCCTCCCGGTCCAGGTTGGGATTCCAGGCGTCCTAGGACACCTCCCGGCCTCAGAATGTCCCATCCTCCTTTCCATGATGCCCCGGATGATCGCCGGTTAGAATGGGAGTTACACGCAAGCAGAATGCCACCACGAGGTAGTTTTTTTTTATGTAAATTCGCTCGGGCGTAACAAGGTACTGTAAGTCCGTCGATGACGATACCTGCTTGCTGCGTCTCTAACGTAGATTTTTTAGTAAACGTACGATCGTTTAAACATTTATCTCAAACTAATGCAGCAGATCAAAACTAGTTATAATTGTAATTACATGTTCTATTCACCAAGTTGCCTTGGCTAGGAGATAGCAAAGGGACCTTTCGGTTTTCGAGTTAGCTGCCCACCTGTCTACCACACACGGTGGAGGCTTCACACTGTCTCTTTTTTATTGCTGAATGTCAAGCAGAGAAGCTGTGAACACTAACTTTTATAGTCTTTGGTTTGACCCGACCGTGAATCGAACCAGAGCCTACCGTTTCATCAGCAGACCATCCACTCGACCACTGATCGGAACATTTATTTCGAAGTGGCGCATTTTAGTTTGGTGCGAAAATGCGTTTGCTGTTAACAGAACTACGAATCGTTTCATTTCCATTGCGAGACTAGTTGGGACTTGGGCTTACAAGTTTGAAGTCGTTATATTATTTTTCCTTTTCCAGACCCCCAATTCCACCCGAATGAAATGCGAAGATCGCCACCTGTTGAGGTACATCTGATCAAGAAACGTATTTTTCTACAATTTAAATTAAAATTGCCTAGCAGTTCTTTTTTGGGGGGGAGGAGGATTTTTCCATATATTCGACAATGTGTCGAGTTTCATGGAGGAAGTTATCAAGCTTATTTGTGACCATTTTGACGTTTACCAGCCTTAGATAATTTTCATCTTGCAACTAAGAATATTTGTAGCTTCATTTAAAATGTTTGGAAAATACAGGGTGTCCATAAAGTCCTTCACACATTTAAAATTTTAATATCTCAAAAACCCCATATGGTAGAAACTTTAGATTTTGGACAGTGAATTATACCACCATAAAGTTTTTTTGCTATTTTTCACAGGTTATTTTATTGTTAAAGTGAGTACGAATAAGTCATTTTTAATAAAGGAGTAAGTTTGCAACAAATTATGAAAAATGTTGACCATTCAACAAAAAGCACAATGTATTCTTTGGTACAATGAATTGAAATCACCAACTGCAGTACAACGTAAATTTAGAAATGAGTTTGGACAAGACCCTCCACAAACCACACACTAACAGCATTAAGAGATGGCTTAAAAATTTTATGGAAACCGGCAGCATTTTGGATCGCAAACGATCAGGTAGGCCAAGCATTTGATGAGGAGACTGTTGATGCTGTCCGTGTAGCATTTCATCGCAGCCCAAGGAAATCAATTCGTGTTGCATCAAATGAACTTGGTATTCCTCGAAGCACAGTTCACAAAGTTTTACATAAACGACTTCGGCTCCATGCTTACAAGTTACAAATTGTTCAAGCTCTTAAGCCGGATGATCGCCCTCGCCGAGCAGCTTTCGCTGAAGAAATTCTTCAGCGCATTGATGATGACAATGGCTACCTTAACAGTGTGTGTTTTTCCGACGAAGCAACTTTTCATGTATCCGGGAAAGTCAATAAGCATAACATTCGAATATGGGGTTCACAAAATCCTTGCGAGGTTTTAGAAAGAGAAAGAGACAGTCCCAAAATCAATGTTTGGTGTGGTTTAATGCACAACCAGATTATTGGTCCGTTCATTTTTGCTGAATCCACCATTACAGCAAACATTTATCTGGATATGCTAAAACATTACGTTGTTCCTCAATTAGAAGAGTTCCAGCCGAGGGTTGTGTTTCAGCAAGACGGTGCCCCTCTACACTGGGGTTTGATAGTTCGTGACTTTTTAAATGAAACTTTTCCAAACCGATGGATTGGAAGAAATGGCCCAACACCATGGCCGCCAAGATCTCCAGATATCATCCCATTGGACTTTTTCTTGTGGGGTTATGTAAAAGACAGAGTTTACAGAAAGCCAGTACGTGACGTCGAAACATTGCAGTCACGAATAATTGAGATTCTCGCCACAGTAAACGAAGAAATGCTGGAGAACACTTGGCGCGAAATTGAGTATCGCCTTGACATATTGAGAGCAACAAATGGAGCACATGTTGAAGTCTATGAATAGCATGGAAAATTAAATTCTTGAAATATGGCTATTATTTAAACTGCTAGAAATTTTTATATGTAAAACTTTAATAAACAAACTTTACTTTGCAAAAAACTGTATGATTTTATCTGCTTTAGTTATTTAGCAATACAATTTTGAAAAGTGTTCAAGACTTTATGGACACCCTGTACTTCAACACTCCAATTGCTTTGCATTGTATTTTACGCCGTTATCAGTTCAATCGCAGAAAATTTCCTAAAACAGATATGTAGTTTTACTCGAAAAGACATTTGCTAAAAGACTTCGAAAAAATCCCCAATTGTATCCCGTTTAGCAGGCACGAAGTTTTTCTCCATCAATCTTTGTTAAAAAAAATACCAAACCATTTTGTCAAAGAGACTTTTTGGTACACCAAACATGCTAAAGAAGCATCAAATCTTCGTCATCATCGTTTTGTATAGCGTAGTGGGAGATCTGAAGTTCTATTTTCGCATCGTTCGGATCAGATTTAATGCTTTTTTGAGGGATTGGTCCCTACTCATTATAATCGACATGTTGAAAGATAACGGTCTCTTGTACAAGTGCTTCATTTTCATTTCTATTTAAAACTTTCAGTTCCATCGTGTGCCAGCTGAACCACCGCCTGCACCTACTTTTAATCAAGTAAACGTCGACAAACTCCTGACCGACCTTCTCACCATGGGAATCATCCCAGGAAATAAGAAGCCAGAGGTTAAAAGTCAAAGTCCTGTACCTACATCATCACAGCCGGAGGAAACCAAACCAGTTTCACCAGTTGTCGTGGAAACGGTGAGTTTTCGAAAAAAAATCAGCCTTTGAAATTATTAGCTAGCTTAAACTTAGTGTTTTCAAGTTGAGCGTAAGTTCTAATCTTAAAAGTGCATTCAAGTCGGAGGTTTTTTGCGTTTTTTCTCTCAGAAAAAAATTTTAACATATCTTAAGACTAACTTCACTAAATTTGAGCTTTCTGCAGCGTTCCGTTCCCAACATATCATAGAATAGAATTTACCGTAGAAAGGGTTTTTCCTCGGAAATTTTGCCAGAGTTGCCAGTTAAACAAAATTCAAAAAGTAACTGCAAATTCCTAATTTCAATAAGTGCTTTGCGGCAGTGTTTTTGTCAAAACAAAGTAATGGGTCAGCATCAGCATGGTAAATTTAAGCCAACTTTCCAAAACTTCTCTTCTGTGAGAATTGTGACAAACTGGCAACGCTAAAGTAAAGGGAAAATTGTTAGCTTTGAACTGAAATGTCTTGAAAACAGCAAAACGTAGGTTGTAGAAAACTCAAATTTGATAAGGATGCATTTTAGGCTTTTTCCAACATTTTAGTCAACTGTGAAAAACTTGAATGCCCCTTTAAGTTTCTAGCTAAAGAGTCGCAAATCCTGTTGGGGGGTTTCAACGAGAAGCAGCGGTAATACCACTTGTACCCCATCTACTTTTGGCGTAGAATTGTGAGCTTACGATCGTATCTTATGTTTTAACCAACTGTAGCTTGTACGACGGACGGACGCTCGGCTTGTTGATTTGCTTACGGATACGCTCGCAATTGAACGCCAAATGTGGGCCGTGTCTTATTGCTGTAGATTATAGAACCAGTAAACGTGTGAGCAACTTTTTTAGAAGTTTGTCGTTTTAGGCCCGGTATGCACTAGACATTAAAATCATGAGCGTATGAACGTACGCTTGTTAGGCGGTACGCCGGGCATGCGATAGGTTTGTTTTTAACATACTTCAAATACGCTCATATGCTCACGATTTTGCGCACAGTGTAGACTGGTCTCTTGTTTGGCTTGCAAATGCAGTACTTATTGCGATTCAAATATGTTCTTACCGATAACTACAAGTTTAATGGCGTTTCTATGGATAAATTTGTACAAAAAAATCTGTTTTTAGCCGGTACCTTCCGAGGATAAACAAGAAGAAGCTCCGCGTAGTGTTTCTCCGTTTATCGAGAAAGAAGATTTAATGGTTTTGGATCCAGATGCTGAGCTTCCTGAAATCAACTTATCTTCAGACCTCAAAGTGTAAGACTTATTCCGTTATGAAAAATTACCTTGCCCCTTTTTACATCCTTCTGTGCTGCATACAGATAGCATTATCTAGTTACCATTTTTGTTTTGAATGTTGATTTGATGTTGAAATTGTCATTTTAAGCTTGTTGCTGAGGTATCCATAGCATACTCGTATTTTGTTTTTGTTTTTTTTGAACCAAGTGCAATCGTTCTATTTTTTTATCTCTTAATTTAAATACGCTGTTTTGACGAATAGACACCGTCGCCTCTGTGGCGTAACGGCAAAGCCCGCGCTTGAGAAGTCACTTGCTCGTGTTCGATTCGCGTTCCTTTTTTTTATTCTTGATCTAGTGAACTCTGCAAATAGTTAAAGGTTCGCTTAGCATTGCAAAGACGATGTGTAGCTAAAACAAAAGTGACTAACGAAAGATTTCAAAACATTAACATGCCAACCAGTATGGGCAGGACATTTTTGTGCAGCTCTTGCGCCATATTGAATGAGCAGGTGTCAGTAATTCGCCACCCTCCGTTAAAACATCAATTAGTAAATTTTGATGTTACCCACCGCTTAGTCGAGCGGTAACATATTCGTCTCTGGAACGGGAGGTCTGAAGGTCAAATTTCGAGCTGGTCAAATTGTTCTCAGTGCTGCCACCGCTGTGACATTTCGAAAGGAACTGTGTTGCCCGGGCGCAATGACGCGGAAATGGCCCCGCCAACTCGATACACGCTTTGGAGTAATGCACCGAGTACAATGAAAGATTTGATTTGGAGTTTCAACGCATTTTTAGACGCCACGATGAAATCATAAAAAGAATATACACTGGCATCCAGTGTTCTGCATGCGGACTTCGTTTTACGACGCGACAAACAGACCTCTACGCAGACCATTTAGATTGGCATTACAGATTAAACAGAAAAGATAAAGAAGGAGGGGCGTCCACCCATCGCGAGCTATACCCATCCGCAGGCGTAAGCTTCTAAGAACTACTTCATTGTAATGGTTACTGTTGTGTTGTTTCCTGCTACCAATGGTACAGCATTGGTTGTGTTGTTTCCTGGTTTGTTTTGACTTATGAGCCGTGGTGCTTTAGTTACTGGTTTGTGGTTGTGAATCTATTTTTTAAAATATTGTAAGAACGGGCTTGGCTCCTCCCGAAAACTACAGTATTGTCATTAGCAACAAAGTACACGAATAGAAAATCTAGTTGTGATGTGCAATTGAATGGATGACTGAATTTTGTAGTGCAGAGCATGTGGTAACTACAGAGATCGGGGCTTTGAACAACTTCTGCTGATTTACAAAACCTGTGGCCGTAGCTCCATTAAGTAGAGTAACTTAGGTTTAATAATTTCAAGCTAAATTTACTGAAATATCAAGAAAATTTTGCTAGAGATTACTGAAGCATAAAACACTATCAAAAAATACTAATTTAGTCGTAAGTGAAGTGTAACTGCTATGGAACATTGACTTGAAATTTTTCTTTTTTATGCCATAGATAAAATTGGCGTTGTTTTCTGTATATTTTTAATGTTTCTGCAATTTTAGGATTGGATATGTTATGAAGAAATTGAAAATCCCGAAGATCGTGCGAAAAGCACATTCTTTGATGAAACAGAACTTGATACTGTTAACAAAACTGAGATTGATTTTACGGTGCCGCTGACTGGAAATACTGGGGAAGACGTAAGTAGTCCTGAAGAAAAAAAAAAGAGTTGAGCAGTATGGCTTTATGATGTTTTTTAGCGGAGAGGGGGCTGTATTGGTATGTTCAATTAATACGATGGGGAATCGAATTGATAAGGCAAAAGCTACAGGTCCCAATGTTTCATTATAGAACTGAACTCTTGAGTTTTGTGTTCAGTAAACGGGTAAGAAAAATTAATGTCTCTAATTCAATATTGTTTGTTTTTGAGCGTCGTAAATATTTGAAGATTGTGTTAAACCAAGAGGTATTTCTTCCATGTTAAGAATAAACCTTTATCTAATTGCTATATGATCTTTTCGAATACTCGATTTCACAGCGCCAGTAATTTTGTGTTATCGTAATACACAATATGTTTCAGTGACGTAGTTATAGCGGTCATTGGGGTGTTTCATTTTTTCACCATTTTTGAAATTGAAAATGCTTGGGGTCGTATCTGATAGAGTTTTTGACGCTGATTTCGAATATGTAATTTTTATTTCGCTATGACGTCATTTTGAGGTTGCAGCACGCGTTCGAAACTCTGGCAGAGCACGATTTCGGGAATTTCCCGTATCTCGGTAACGGTACGAGATAGCGCGTCGAGACTGGTGTCATAATGCGCAGGAGGGTCGATTTCCTATACCCTCTCAATACAACTTTTAAGTGTATCTTGAACAGAAAAAAAGTTATTAGCAAATAACACATTTATCATGCAATTTTGATTTTTAACACACAAACGCATTATGGCGTTCGCTGTAATCACACGCAAAACGTAGTTTGTAAGTTCGCATAAGGAAAGAAAAGTCAATCAGCCTTGTCTAACTCCATATTAAGTAATAAATAGGCGTTTGATCTGTTGTTACTACTGCAGTTAAAACTGAGGAATGAGGGTGAATATTGTTCTAGCAAAGCTTTGATCTTGTGTAGTAATTGATTTCAATGCTTACTCTATTATCAAATCGTGGTGGTAGTGGCCGGTGTTACTTCCAATAGAAAGTTTATTTCGGGCTAATGGGAGCTCTCATGTCCAAAGTCCACTCTATCATGTTGTATCAGTTCCACTCTTCATTTAAATCTAGGATAGCTGAGAAAATGACGACGGTTAAAAGATCAGATTCTGCTGGTGTTATGATAAAATGTAAAAAGCTACAGGAAAGCGTATTACCGTTGAACGTTGATGTGATTAGTCACTACTATTTTTTGCGCAAATTTTATTCCAACACTGACCCGAAATTTTTGAAGAAATGACCATATTTCAATGACTTAAAAGATGACACAGTCAATGACGTAATCAAAATATGGAAAACAGCAAGCCTTTTTGTTGTTGGCTCGATCAAAATACAAACAAAATTTAAAAACATTTTTTCCTAATTTGAAGCAGTAAAGAAAAGATTAAAAACTGAAAAAAGCGGTGAAGTTAACGAAGAATGGATGAATAATTTGTTCGATATATGTAAATGCAAGAGTAAAATTAGAGAAAATACCCAAGCGTTTAATGGAAAGCTTGCATGCGATTGTCCGTGGGAAGATCGCATTTTGGAAATCGAAGGGCCATTTCTTATTGATCAGAGAAGCGTGAGAAAATTGATGAGCGGTTTATGGCCGTGAAATCGTTTCCTGCAGGTGTATCAGTCACTGCCCAAACAGTTTTTAATGCCATTGTAAATGAAGTTTGCGGTCCATGTATAAGCAATGTTTTTTCGATAATGGCTCTCGCAACATCCCTTAATAGTGGTAAAAAGTCCGGAGTGAATAAGAGGCTGGTTGAGTTTTTTCAATGAAAACGTTGGTCACGCAAAATCGGTTTCACGCAAAATCGGTTTCCTATACGAAATTTATTTTTCGCATGTTATATTAACTATCGAAGAAAAAACAAAAGGTCCAGGAGCAATGCAAGACGGTGCGTTGCTTAACTGCATTAAAAGCATCAACAAACCCGACATTTACAACATTCTTCCTCGTCAGAGTATTCCAGTCCCGATTACCAATATTGCTTCTCTGCAGCTAAAAGCAAAGGTGGAGGGGTTTTCGGAACAAAAAGCCAAAGGTTTTCAAGATGGTAGTTTCAGAAATGAATACTTGTATGTGCTGGTATTGGCTTCTTATTTGGTTTGGGATGTGCCGGATAGTTTGAAATATCTTTTGGAGTACAGAGAAGAAGAAATTTCACATTCCAGATGGATCAAAACAGCTAGTGGCTATCTAAGGTTGTTAATTTTTGAACTAGGAAATTTTGGAGTTGACCAAAAAAAAATTGTTCGAAATTGCCTCATATATTATTGCGTTTACGTGCCATCTTTTATGCTTAACCATTTAAAGCCAACAGCATCAGAAGGGCCTTTTTTTCTCGCTATTCCAAAGAGATATCCTTTTGGCATATCGAGACATAGACACAGAAATAGCGGATGTAGCACTGAAATACTTTTTAAAATACGTTACATGCTGACTAAGCCAAAAAAAATGTTGCTTTAAGTGTGTGCGGAGAAACTCATCGTTATAGCGTGGAGGCGGTCAAAGGTTGCTTGCTTCCTGATACCCTTGATATCAAATCACACTAGATGGACAGAACTACTCGACTAAAACATTTCTTCACTACTCAAAGAAAAAATAGCTCCTTGTATTTCGTATAGCCGAATTCCTCCACAGTTTTGGAAAACTATCCACAAGAACAACAGATCAAACGAACGCAGGATTGGGAAGCTGAAGAATATAGTAAATGACAAAATAGGAGATGAACCATCACAAATGAATAAAACTGACAAGCGCTTGCGCGCATTTTTGTGTAATATGGAGTTAGACAAGGCTGATTGACTTTTCTTTCCTTGTGTGAACTTACAAACTACGTTTTGCGTGTGATTACAGCAAATGCCATAATGCGTTTGTGTGTTGAAAATCAAAATTGCATGATAAATGTGTTATTTGCTAATAACTTTTTTTCTGTTCAAGATACACTTAAAAGTTGTATTGAGAGGGTATAGAAAATCGACCCTCCTGCGCATTTTGACACCAGTCTCGACGCGCTATCTCGTACCGTTACCGAGATACGGGAAATTCCCGAAATCGTGCTCTGCCAGAGTTTCGAACGCGTGCTGCAACCTCAAAATGACGTCATAGCGAAATAAAAATTACATATTCGAAATCAGCGTCAAAAACTCTATCAGATACGACCCCAAGCATTTTCAATTTCAAAAATGGTGACAAAATGAATTGAACTGCTTAGTTTGTGTGTTATATAAACGGAGAGAGCAAAATATTGACCACAGAAACGTCCTATGATTTGATCTTCCTCTGAGCGATTTAAAGGTTTGTAACTGTTTTCCAGTCTTGCAAAGTGTGCAAAGAAGCGTTCGAAACTTTTTACAACGAAAACGACGACGAATGGCAGTTTGCAAATTGCATTAAAGTTGATGGTTTCAACTTTCATCCCAATTGCTACAGCGACCGTAATAACATACCTCCTGTAAGTATGTTTTGAGAAAACCTGTTGAAAAGTTTTAGATGCATAAAATAAATGCAATATACTTGCCTTGTAACGCCTAAGAATGGTATTGACTTTCCATCTTGTGTTGTAGTCAGGTAGAAGTTTGACTAAAAGACCGATAGGTTTCGTATGTTTTTGAGCTTTTCAAAAGAGATATTTTTGACCTTCCCTCTCAATCTTTGACCTTGGTCCGGATCTCGTGGCATAGCTCGATTGTTTGGTCTCCACAAACTTCCACCGTGCCTCGTTCCTTCAAAGCGACCGAGAAGCATCACCTTCATCCAAGGTTCTTCACTATGTCTTGGTCACAATAACTTATCACGATAAGTGAAGATAGAAGCTGCAACTGGTCGTGGTCGGGTTCTTTCATTGCCTTTTTTAGACTCCGTTACTCTCGCCAACTGACGGAATCCCCGGACTCGATACGTTAAAAGAAGAATCCCCAAGTGAACCCGAACCGATGGAAATCCCTGTGACGTCATCAACCGATAACGTAAGCAAGATTTCGTGATTATACAGCCTTCTGGGATAGCCGTGATTGCGAAAAAAGGAGACGTGATATAGAAAACAGGGCAAAAATAAAAATGTCACATGCGCATTACATAAATTAGTAAGGGGAAAGTTAGCTGGGAACACCTTAATACCGCTAGGAACACAAGGACATCAATAAGTTTTGCCCTAAATGTCCCGTAACATTTGATTTTTTTTTGATGTACCGAACTTATTGCATAACTACACTATTTAACATATCTCGGATCTTGAAATTTTTCCCTGGAAACACCACAAAAAAATTTCTAAGACAAAAACAACGATGAATATTTAAACATTCTAGCTTCCTGATTGACGATTGGATTTGTTTCAGGTTGCGATTAAAACAGAGCCGGTTGATTCAAATGCCATTAATCCGAATAGCACTGCCACATCTACGGTCGATTCTCTCCATGAAACCATAGCAATAAAAACTGAACCCATTGCCGAAACTTTACCTGTAAGTATCATTAAAGAAGCAGATTCTATTTGGTCCATTGTTGCGTTGAAGATTGAACAATATTACAGCAGTTGCAGAAAGAGTTGAAAACTGGAGCTTTTTAAGGGGTATTACTTTGTTGGAGAGAGTTTTTAAGCGATATTAAGATATTTCCCCATCCTAATTGGCTTGACTGAGACCGTTTGGATTATTGTGATGATGAGTTTTCCACTAGAGTAAAAACTAGTTTGTTTTTACCCAAGAATAGCTATTACTCAGTGGCCAATGCCTGTCAAATATGTCTCGTGTTTAGGTCGAAATAGAAATAAAACAAGAAATCGAAGAGCAAACTGTAGAACCAACAGTCGACTCGTTTCCTGCTAATACTCCTGCCGTTGAAGAAACTTTGGGCGAACCTGACAACGAACCTGCTGTTGAGGCGACAGCGGAGCAAACTGAAAATTCCACAGTTACCGCTGTCACATCTCAAAGTTTGGTTGAAACAGAGGCCAAGGAAAAGTCCAGTGAATCCAAGGAAGAATGTAGCGAATCCGCTGCAGATTTAGAATCTAAAGGTTTGAACTTTAGTTGTTATTACAGTAATGTGGAGATCAAAGGTGCATCCAGACGGTGATCGGGACATTTTCGATTCAGATTTTACCGACCATATTTGGCAATGTAATGTATACTTGGAGCGATTAAACAATAATTGTTTAGCAATTTCATTTCCAAGTTTGCGAAATTTTAACAAAGCGGGACGCTCCGCTATGCCCCTAATTTACAAGTTTGGTTTTCTTTCAAGGCGTTGTGTTGCTTTGCCAGTGGCTTAATAGGCGACGGGTCTGAGGGGGCACTGGCCCCCCAGCTTACATGAAACTGTCGATCAATCGTCCAAATTTGGAGCAATTTCATACTTTTTTGGCAATTTTGCTCAGCATTTATAATCACTGCTAGCTATTTCATTTTTATAGTCAATAGGCTAGCCTAGGTAGTAGCGTAATTTCTAAGCTATTTTGCTGTATTGGTAAGTGTTCTGTGATATTATACCTTCATTGGGCAGTAACTTTGGGGGCAATTTCTTTTTACGAGCAGTTTCGGTATTTATATTTTTCTATACCAGAATTTTTTGGAGTATAAGCACCGTAATATAAGGCGTAATAAAGTAAATGCAACTTAAAAAACTAAAAAAGCTCTAAATAGCACTGAATTAAATTATGACGAGAAAAAGAGTGTAGCCTGATCTATATGTAAGGCGCACCTATAATTTTATGATATTTTTAGTATTTTAAGTGCGCCTTGTTCGAAAAATACGCAGTAACTGCATAGCAAATAAGTTTAATTTCAGTGTTTTCTCATTTTTTAAGCAAAAAATGTGGGTGACCAATTTATTTTCGGGCAAAATTCAATTTCATCAGTTTATTTTTTGGGCAAAAGTTTAGTGCCCGCTCAAATCATTTTGAGCTCCTATACCCATGCACTGTGCATGTAAGATACGATTGAGGTTTCATTAATTTGGAAAGCGTCTACCATTACCATTAGGCTACTGCTTCTTTGAGCAATAAATAAATATGTCTTTTAGATGCAAAGCGTTCTTTTATGTCGTCTAAAGTGGGCCGTATTTAGTGGTTGTAGGCCTAGATTCTCTAAACCAGTTATCTGCCTGAATATTCCTTATTTCGGGACTTTTTCCTATCGTTTAACTTCCGAAAAATACTGAGGACCTACGTGGGAAACATTGTGCAATTAACATAACATGGATTTAAGCATAGATGGGCACAAGTCCGTTAATCGTTAATCCGTTAATAACGAAGCTAACATTTTCATTAACTCGTTAATCCGTTAAAAAGTTTTTTCATGTTAACGGACTAAATTAACTTCCGTTAAGTGCTGTTAACGGACTAAAGTAACTTCCGTTAAGGTTTTTATCGTTCATATCTTGCAGCTTCGTTGTGCATTTGAACTTGTTTTTATCTTGAAATTAGGTTAGACTGTAAAATGTAACTTTCAAAACACAAAAAGACCACCACAGCAATAAATATTTCCTTACAATCAGCTCAACAGCGTCAATACGTGTTCTAGAAGCGAGTGAACATAAAGAAAATGTAAATTACAAGCAAAATGTTAACAGATTAACGGACTTTATTAACTTCCGTTAATTAAAGCTGAAAATAACGGATTAACGTTAACGGAGGTGTGAAGTTTGTTAACGGACTAGTGGTTAACGAAGCTAACATTTTGCATTAACTTGCCCATCTATGGATTTAAGACATTTTTTGTATTACTTAGCCCACCCAAGAAATCTTATTGTAGGTATTGCACCATCTGAAGAAACGGAGCCAAAACCGAACCCTGCATCTTTACCCCCCACGGCAACCGTTACTAAAGATGAAACGAGTTTTAGTACCTATGATCCTCCAGCAGATACGATTGCTGAATCGGAAGCAAAAGATGATGAAAAGTTATGAAATTCGAGACTTCAACGCGTTTTATCGATTTATGTTCCAGAACTAATTTATTAAGTTGTTTTGTGTTTGATTTCGGTTGTGTTTTGATGAGCAGTGTGTTCGTGACTGTGGGGTGTTGCCGTTTCAGTAAGAAGAATAAAAAATCGGCTCCGGTACGGAAAAGGAATGAATTATTGGAGTGTTTTTGTTTGGTCTTGTCAACAGGTGACGGCGCTCAGTTGGTAGAGTGTCGGGTTAGTGATGGAAAGATTACAAACAACCAGTTTAATCCTCAACTGGCAGTCTATTGTTGTGTCTTTGGTAAAGACTCTACGCTTTTCCGTAGAGGTGGCCAGCTTGACAAAAGACGTGCTAGCAGAACCCATAAAAAATGCTTAGAAACCAGCGCTGATGTGGCTAGACAGGCGCAGAGCGCCAGGTTCGTAATAATGATGTAGTCATTTGTATAAATCCGTTTCCTGCAAGGTAGCAGATCCAAGCGTTTTACAAAGGCAGTTCAGCAATAAAAAAGATAACACACTACTAAGTTAAGAAAACAAAAGTTTAGTACACTGCAGTTGGCACACTTTAAAAACAAAAGTACGACGATAGAAAATAATGAAAAACAAGCAAAAATTCAGAGAGAATCTAATCGCCTAAAAATGCTGGTTTCAAAAAATGAGTTTTTAACAGAACTTAAAATATTTGTAGAATCACCGTCTTCTATGTGCGGTGGTAATGCGTTCCAAAGACAGCAAAAGAGAGAAATTCATACAAACGAACGAAAAGCAGCAGGTGTTTTCTTGCTTTCATAAAAAAGCTTCCCCGAAATACTTCGAAAACAACGAGCAAATCTTAGAAACAAGAAAGGCACAATTTTGTTCGAAAATGGTAAAATTTCAGCCTGTCCAGTGTTCACAATTTTTCAGTTTCTTTTATTTGCATAACCATATTAGTTCAATTGGAAAAACAGCGAATTCCAAACTTTTTCAATCCGTTACCCAAATCAAAATAGCGATTATGCCTAGTTATCCTCAATATTTATTAAGGTAAAAACTACGTATTATTCACTCAAGCACGATCAATTTTAAAACTCCAGCACATTCTATTTACGTCATAGGCCTAATTGTATCTTCTGCTCATTTTCGTATTTTAAAGAACAAGAAAATGTATGTTTTAAGATTATTCAGCAAACTCGAAAATAACTTAATTTTCATAAAATCGTTCTTATGTTGCTGCCCATGAATAAAAACTCTCATCGATTCTTTTTGGTATCACATCAGTGAAGATCAAAACGCGGGGGTGAGGGGGTGACGATCAAAAATGCCCTGTCTCGTTCATTTCGTAATAAATCCCTTCAAAAAGCGCTTTTTATCGCGCGTTAAATCAACTTTATTTATTTTTTATTGACGGACACAAAAAACATTGATCTAGCAGCACAAGGGCGTAAACACAACTGCACACTAATCATCATACATTAATTGACTTTGAGTCAAATTGATTCACGAATAACCCCTGCAAGTTTGCTAAGGTAAGGAAAAGTTTCTTAATTTAAAAATTTTCCATAGTCACTTTTCCGAATCTGAACATTCTTTGGCCCATATTTAACGCAAATGACATCATGAGACGTAGCTGTGACGAAACCACTTTAACTTAGGCATTTTATGATTCAGTTTTAAAAATAAACTTATATGCAAAATTTGAACCGCTATGACGTCATTTTTTGAAAATATTGCTGTGACCTCCCTATGAGGACGTCATCGTCGCAAAACCAATTTTTACGGAAAAATTTAGTGAACACCAACCCGAATGCCAAATTTGGAGTTTACGTGACATTTCCAGTTTAGGAGTTAGGTAGAGAATTTTTGTTCCCTCCAGTGTAAAACGTGTTGGTTAAAACCCGTTGTGGGTTAAATACGTCATGCTTCGGCTTTGTTTTACGTGCAATTTTTTTAATTCTTAAAATAGGCTGGAAATGAGATTTTATTTTGCTTTGTTATGACGTACGGGCGTCCGGTAATCAAATCAGTGCCGCAACTAGAGCGTTGTTCTGGGGGGGGGGAGAGGGGCAAAATTTCATTCAGGAGGGATAAAAAAATTGCTGCTTTTTTCCACAATACTAGCATGCTGGGCCATAGGCGGCAGCCAGGGTTTTTGATTAGGGGTAGGGGGCAAACCACATGCAATGACGTCATCAGAAAATTTCGAACGAAGAACTTTTTGTTGGACAAAGATATTGCAGATTGGAAGATCAGAAGCTGTGGCCTGTGTGTTGGTACATAATCAGGATTTTGCTGAAAGGAGAGAGCTTAAAACCCCCAATAAGTGTAAATGTGTAACATGAGAGACGTGTTTAGCAAACTAAAGTAACTCAAATGTATCGCAGACGGGGGTTTGGGGGCAAAGCCCCAAGCAGCAGGGTGATTTTCTGTAATTTTTTGGTAAAACTATAGGTATTTTAATGTCATTGGATCACAATTCGCACGTGTTTAGAGCCATTTGAAAGAACTAAATTTATAGCATTCAAATCCAATTGAAAAAAAATAAATTGTTTAATTCTACTTCAACTTACAACGTAAATCCAAAACACGTTTAAAATCTTGCATTTTGAGGTTGAATTTTGTAAGTGATTTGGCCCAGGTAGGTGAAAGCTAGGTACATTGACTCCTGCAATATTTTAGCAGTAATAATAATCCACTCGAAAATTTTCCTTAAAGAGTTTTGTTTTGTCATAAAAATAACCAGTTGTAGAAGTACACATATGATTAGGGGGCCCAAGCCCCCTCAATTCAAATTTAATGATTTGTTCAATTAGCATTTCGCGTAGCTTTTTTTAAACATATTTTGTTGCGTAAAAACCGGCGAGGTGGAGGTGGATTGTTATTTAAAAATGGTACAATACATGGTTACGCCAACTAACCATGTTATTGCCCGGGCCGGATTTACATTGGCGGGGACCTGGGCACTTTGAAGATTTTCGCTACATCTTCCTGCCAAATATAGGTGAAGATCAAAATAAAAGTTTCCTCATCTGAGCGCGGGGCTCCTAACTGGTACTGTTTCGTATTATGGTAAATCCGGCCCTAGTCATTGCATAACGTTCATAAAAAGGTTAGATGATGAGGGCCTGAGACAAAAACTTTTAGAACAAAAACTCTCAACTTTCCCTGGATTATATATACATTTAAATTGGTTGGCAAAAACTGAATTGAGGAGGGGGGCTGACGAAACATTGCCAAATTAGGCTGTATTGCGCAATACCGGTTTTTATATTTCAGAATTTTTAGGAAACATACTGAATATGCGCATTTTTTCATATTGTACGTTCAAATTACTGTAATATATTAAGCCAAACGTTTGTAGACCTATCACTATTTTATTTTAAGTTTCTAGGGAGTTAGGATTGGATCGTTGGAATGATCTTTGTATTATATCTATTTGGGACTTGGATGATGATATGCGGTACTTATACATACTGCTATGTTTTCTGATTGATAGATGTTTGATATTACAATATAAGTACGGTATTAAAGATTTGTAAATAAGTCTATTGTTTTTTTTTGTTTTTTTTTTGTCGACAGACACCTACACCAATAGCATCTGCGCGATTGGAAGTGGTTGGATGCGTATGTAGCTGAAGCGGCAGGCTCGAGTTCGATTTTTCGTTTGATCACATCCAATAGTTTAAATTATTGGTGCATCAAATTCTTTCTGGATTTTCTGCTACTGCATTAAGTTTATTTGCAATGGTAACAGCACATAACTTTCGTTGTCTTTATTATATGCGTACGCTACGGTTAGTTACAGCCTAGTTTATTTGCTGCCTATTTTTTGAAGTTAATAAATTGTGTCTCATAAAGTGTTTGCCGAGTGTTTGCAGCTTATTTAGTCTTTTCTTTTTTGAAATTACACATCTGTTACTTTAGACAATTTTATATCTTGAGTTTGCGACCAGGAACTACGACGACAAAAACAATATTGCTGACGTGTTTATTATTTTTCAACTTTTAAGCACAAAAATATATAACAAGTTGACATTATTAATACCATAGTCGTTATAGATATTGCTGTATTTAGCGGCCGGTACTAAGCATGAAAAAGCTCAAAAAATAAATTCTACCGAGAATCAAACTCGATTACAAAAGAGCAAGCTAGAGAACATTTGTCACGCAAAAAAGAAAGCAAGATTGTTCTGTAAAAAAAATTTAGTTGTTTTGACATCATTATAGTAAGTAGGCTATGTACATTGACTTTCTTCTTTGTTTATTGCCGTTTTTCCATAACTTTCTGATACCAAAATTATAGGCTAATAAGCTTAACCTTATGTTCCACCGCCTGTTTCGCCCTAAGTGGGCTTTTCCACTGGTGCCGGAACAGGGGGGGCAGCTGCCTTGCCCCTCCTGCCCTTTTACCAGGAGGGGCAAGGGGGCAGTACTGCCCGACTAAACTGACAACACGCAAAAGAGTATACCTACTGGAGCTACAAAAAACATTCTAGGCATTAAAGTTCAGTGTTTTGTGAACCAAAAGAGCCGTTTCTAGTGTAGTAAATACTGTATTATTTCATTATTTGTGACGTCATTATGTAGTTTCACTTTGGCTTTGGTGGTTAGCATTTGCGAGATTCAGTAAAAAAGTGATTGGTTGTATAACGGCAGAAAATTGATTGAAAGTAAAGAGTTGGTTTGATGAATAATGTGGCAGATAAAAAGAGAAAACGCTACAAATGGCGAGCACGCCAGGACGTTGGAGTGATGAACGCTCTCCCTTGCGCTGGTTGGAGATGATGGAGTGCCGTCGCCAGCGTAATGGGAGGGGGATGATGTAGCGTCAGCTCCAACGTAGCCACAAGTAGAAGTGAAACCGAACGTATGGATTAATAAGTCAACCCGGAGAGTAGCTCCAGAGGTTGTTCAACCGAGGCGGTCGACCGCATTGGGACGCGTGTTTTTGACACAAACGTTACACTAGAAAATAAACGTAAAGAAAATTTTTGTCAATCCAAAAGTGCATAACAATTTTTAATTCATGAAAAATGTCTTTTTTTTATTATAAACAAATACTCTCCACTAAGAGGGGCTAAATTTTTTTTTTAATAAAGAAAAACAAATTGGAAGAGACTATTTTACCGGAAATTTTTATCTGTTTTTTTATTCTAACCCAACTCAAATTCTTTCTCTAAAACAAACACCAAACCTTACCCAAACCCCATAGGCCTAACTCAAATCTTAATCTTTTAACCCTTAAAAAAGCAAATGAAAAAAACGCGGATGAATATTTCTCATTTTTGTTTTATTCTTATCAACTTGAACATTTTCGGTGAAATTTTTACTACCTAACAAGTTTCCTGTGTTAAATGATTCCAAATAACGTAAAATAAATGAGTAATCGTGTAGAATGCATTTGGTTAGCCTGTGACATCCGATTTAGTTCCGTCCGTTTGAACTGACACTAGGAACATAGTGTGCTACAAAATTTCAAATTTAGAACTCAAGAATCCTATATCTGTAGCCCAAAGCATTACTCTTAAGACATTCAAGTTTCTAACTTTGTTTGTAGTCCTATAGTTAGAACGATCGACTCTGGCGTTACCAGTGGCGAATTTTGGGAGTCCGGACCCTCCCTGCTCAAACCGGAGAATTATAAGAAAAACTTCTAACACGTAAAATTCACTGGAATAGCAGGAGCAAGATCCATTTCTTGCCAGACTTAACAGTAAAATACTCGGTAAGGGTGGAGATGAACATCTTCAAAATTATCTTTTTTTTGTAAATGCAGATGAATTAGGTTAAAATTTGTGATTTTTTATTTTGTGATTTACCAGCTTGTAATAAAAAGGCTGGAATTTTACCGTTAACTACCACCCTCATTGCCCATTTGCGCAGCCAGTTTAATCATGTTTTTGCATTGCCAATTCCTATGCCACGTTTTAAAAGCATTAATTTTTGCTAAGATAGGCCCAAAATTAAATTATTTTTGCCAAAAAAATTGCAAAATCTCCGAGCGCTGGGTTGGGGGCGTTGCCCCCAAACCCCAATGGCTTTCGGTGGTTAAACCTGCCCTTACTTAATTGATAAATTGTTTGTTGCTAATTTTAGTGCTAATGCGACGTACTCAACAATACTCTGGTTTTGTGGAAATGTTTTCACAGTAGGCCTGTTAAAGAGCAATGTTGGTTAAATGACCCCACGTAGCCTACAGTTTTGAAAGTGCCCTTTGAAAAAGCTTCCCCCCCCCCCCCTTGCCCTGCCGACGTTCCGGCACCCCTGGGCTCTTCATAAATGATTTATTTCAGAATGTTGGCTATTTAATAGATTCTGTTTGGATAATAATTTTTTGATTTTAGTCACCTGGAGAGACGACCATTGCAAATCAAATCTTTCATTATACTCGCTCTATTACGCCGAAGCGTGTAACGAGTTTGCGGGGCCCATCTCCGCGTCATTGCGCCCGGGTAACACAGCTTCACTCGAAGAAACGTTGCATCGGGGGCGAGCCGTTGGCAACACTGTGTCCGATTTGACCGGCCCGAGATTTGAACCTCAGACTTCCCGCTCCAAAGACGAACGCTTTAGCGCTCGACCAACTCTGATTAAAATTGTAATGAAGAGATATGTAAACAATGCTTCAAATTAGTGATAATCTTTGCTGGGGCTAAAATCAAATCAAATCTTTCATTATGCTTGCTGGATTACGCCGAAGCGTGTAACGAGTTGGCTGGGCTCATCTCCGCGTCATTGCGCCCGGGCAACACAGCTCCTTTCGAAGAAATGTCGCAGCGGTGGCGAGCCGTTGGCAACGCTGTGTCCCATTTGACCGGCCCGAGATTTGAACCTCAGCCTCCCGCTCCAGAGACGAAAGCGTTATTTCGATCCTATTAACTGAGTATGTTGCTGTTTTCTTAGAGAGTATGAAACATTAATCGGAAATTTCTAATCAAGCCGAAACATATTGAGCTATACAGTATCTCGAAATTAAATTCTCAGCACATGACAGTTTGACCACCTAAGAAGAAATTTTCCATCGGCCAGTAAAGTCAGACTTCGAAAGACCAGTGAATTATTCTTAGGCATTTTCTAGAAAAAGAAAATATAGACCTAAAAAAGGCTACGATGATCGTAACATTGAATATGATTGCACAATTACATTCAAAACAGGTTTGTTCATAATTGGTTAACATCTAACAGCACAGAAGAAAAGTAATGGAAAGTCATGAACAGTAGCGTACGCAGGATTTTTGAAAGGGGGGGGGGGGGGGGGGCAGGAACCAAAAAAAAATTTCTCCACTCAGAACCAATCCGTTTTTCTACCCAAAATTAGGTGAAGACCAAAAAAAAAAGGTCTTCACTCAATATTAGTCTGGTTTTTGGCCCAAAATTACGTGAAGATCAAACATAAAAAATAAAAAAAGTAGGTCTTTACCCAGATTCTGTCCTTTTGTGTGCTCAAACTTTCTGCCCAAGTTACAAAGAAGGTGGCCATGCCGCAATTTTGTATACTATTCTATGCTAATTATACTATATCCTGGCAACCCAAAGGTTGGGGCCTTCGCACAATGCCCCCCCCCTAAATACGCCCCTGGTCATGAATTTTAGCATCCCATCTCATTCAGCTGCTGTAACAACTTAAAATCCTCAGGAAAAAATAGCAGTGAGAAAACAGACACTAATAAGGCTATAACGGAGTTCGAAGATTGGAGAGGAATCTGGTCTCTGATTCAAACAAACGTATAAATATATTCTATTTTATGTGCTGGACAAAGATGGCAGTACCGTACGGTACGTTGATACGGTACGGTACGCCTCAATTTTTGCGAAGAGGTACGGTACGCTGATACGGTACACTTTTTTTGTGATGGTACGGGTACGGTACGTTGGTACGCTGTTTGAATTAAAAATCCCAGACTTTTCGCACACTGCGCCGGCTTTTTGTAAGCAGAGGCAAAAGACAGCTGAAGCCGACGTTAAATGTGTGAATTAAGATCGCTGATTTATAGGCTAGTGATTTCAAAGTCAGTTAAACTTGCGAGTAGTTAAAAGCAAGGATGGCAAAACGGTACGGCACGTAAGTACGGTATGGTACCCCTCAATTTTTGCTAAGAAGTACGGTACGCTGGTACGGTACGGCTTTTTTGTAATGGTACGGGTACGGTACGTTGGTACGGTACGCTTCAAAAATTGAACTGAAGTACGGTACGCTGGTACGGTACGGTTGAAGGTGCGAGGTACGTAGTACGCAACTTCTGAACGTGCCGTACCGTACTGCCATCCTTGGTGCTGGAACCAGACGTGACGATCGTCGCATGGTTGGCAATTGCCAATGAAACATAATTTGAGATTAGCTCTTTCAGCGATCCGCCAGCGCCAGGAATGTCCATGGTAGACTGGGTTCCTTGTTCGAGGTCAACTTCAAAGGATCATTGGAGCTTATAAACAAATTTGTTAAAATTACAACAAGTTTATCGCTTATACAATAATAAAGCGAAACAAAAATATATCTTTGAAGGTGCAAAAATATAACCCATCAAAACAATAGCTGCTCTGAATTATTTCGTAAATTAACCTTTAATCCTGTCAATTTCTGGCCCGCTATAAGTTTTTACGGATTTTTTTATATCGTTTTAAGCAGTAGGCCCAGAGGTGGGCAGCGCAAGTCATAAAAGTTGCGCCGCAAGCGTTTCCGCAAGCCCAAAAAAATAATTGCGCCGCAAGCGCAACCGCTAGCGCAAGTGTGACGTTTTAAAATGTATAATTCTAATTGAATCAGTGGTTAACCCTCACTAGGTTACGGTACGAAACTAACATTCAAAACTAATTATGCACGCTACTAAATTAGTAAACAAAAAACTATTGATTTCTTTTAAAAAATTCAAGCATTTGAAGATGCACATGGCTTAACCTCTTTGGGCGAAGAACGTCTTTATACCTAACGAAAAAATGCTCTCAACACTCGCACTCAAGGAACCGCGGAGTCAAAAAATTCCACTAATAAAGTCTACATGTGGTGGAAAGCGAACGATTTTGGAGTCACTGTTTTTTCTAATGGCTCTTCAAGGAAATCCTTTACAAGATTCGATACATATTTTGTGCTTCTGGAGCAATTAGCATCACTCTCTGTCAAATGGAGCACGCCAAAAACTCATCCTGTTTTTGTTTAAAGAACTTGAACCATCTAAGTATTACTTATAAAAGCTTTACCAATGCTGTCACTCCTGTCTGCAAAATCTTTCAAGTTTTCCCGGACTAGCAAAAAAGTTGTAATCAATAGTTTTTGTTGTTTTTTGTTTTTGAATTACGGCCAAAAAGGACTGTCACGAGTAACGCGGTTAATGCCCTAAGCAAGTTTAAGATTGTTTAAAAAGGACTAGCGTTTTTCTAAAAAGACAATTACAAAAACAAATTTTCTGTTTGAAATTTGATTTTACAAACATTTTGTAACTTACTCAATTGGAAGTTTTGTTTTTTTTAATCGAGAAAAAATATTTTAGAGAGAAACGTTTCATCAAAAGATGACTCCTGCTGTAAATCCAGTAGAAGTATTGTAAGCAGTAGACGAATGGAATTTCCCATGATGAAGCTTTTACGATATGAACCTACTTCGCGGGCCCGGCGCCCCGGGGGGCATTCCGGGGCCGCACCACCCCAAATCACTGCTTGTGCCGCTCAACACGAGAATTGTGCCCTCTCAAGCGATGATTGGGCCCCAAAGAAATTAACAGGTTCGGTGATACTGGAGTGCAATTCGAGGCCTGAGACTTCCAAAATATTGGATGTCACTCGAGAGTTCGTAAGCAAGAACGATTTTTTCGGAGATTTTGCAATAAACATGGTTTTTTTGGTGGCTTCACCCCCGAGTTCATAAAAATTCACGTATGTTTGCGGACGAAGACCGTTTTTTTGGTCTTCACCTCAGAATTCGTGGAAAATCGCACTTCTTTTGAGATGAAAACCAGAATTAGTAGAAATTTGCGCATTTTTTGACATGAAGACCTTTTCCTTTTTTTTTTTTTTCTTTAGGTCTTCATCTCAGAATTCGTGAAAATTCGCGTGAAACATCTTCTTCGTGTGGTCTACGCTCACAAATCCAACAAATAAACTTTTCGTGCCTTCCCAAAATTTATTTATTCCCAAAATTTACCCTACAGTCATGCAATTCTCGCGCCGGGTCTGCTACCTCTTCATAGGCGTAGTCAAGGGGGGGGGACCGCTCCTACTCAATTGAAATACCACCAATTATAAAAATAATAACAGCAAAGCGTTATGTTTTTTTTTTTTTAATTTCAGTTTCTTAAAGCATTTTCGCGTACAACTGTATACGTGTACAACAGACTAACATTAACGACCAGGTTGGTGGCCTGGGCCCCCTCAAATCAAATTTTTGCCATCAAATTTTAATATATAATCGTATTTATGACAAAACAAAAATTTACCTAGGCAAATATTCGGTTGATTAATTATTGCTAAAAATATTGCAGGAGGCAATGTACTTTGCTTCTCCAACTTGGGCCAAGTCACTTACAAAATTTAACCCCCAAGTTCAAGATTTTAAACATGTTTTGGACTTGATCTTTAAGTAAAGGGAAAATTCACCAATTTGATTGTTTCAATTGGCATTTAATTCTTAAAAATTTAGTTATTTCAAATTGCTCTAAAAACGTGCAAATGTGATCAAAATGGCATTAAAATAGTTATTTTTTCCAAAAAAAACTTCAAAAAATCGCCCAGCGGCGGCCCTCAGACCACCGTCTGTGATCTGTTTGGACTAAACTAGTTTGCTCACCACGTCTCCCAACTTAGACAATTTTGGAAATTTTTTTAACTTTAGGTTCAAGTTCTTTTTCTTTTGCAAAACCCAGGTTACATACCAATCGAGGCTCCGGCATATGATCCTCTATCGCAGAAATTTATATTTAAAATCGTACTTTGCTTGTGCTTTAGATCCTCATACAGGCCCGGCGCCAGGATAGCGTGACTGGGGGGGCATAAATAAATTTTGTGGGGGCACGAGAAGTTTATTTTGTGTGAATTCGAGAGGGGCACAGGAGCACGAAAAATTTATCCCAGTCTGGATGAAATAAACAAGGTGAGGAGCAAAAAGTCAAAAGGATTTTCCTGCCGAAATCGGAACTTCAAGTGATTTTTCCGGTCGAAAACAAGTAATCTCCAAAAAAAAAACAAAAAAAAAAGGTCTTCACTGAAATTGCAAGGGATTTTCCTGCCAAAATCGGAAATTTAAGCGATTTTTCCGGCCGAATACAAGTAAAAAAAAAGTTCTCTTAATTTCTTCGGGGCACAGTCCTCGCTTGAGGGGGGCACAATTTTCGTTTGCCGGGGCACAAGCAGTCAGTTGGGGGGGCACGGCCCCGGTATGCCCCCCCGTGGCGTTGGGTATGTCCTCATATTCTTCTTTTTAAAGGTTGATATAAAATATAATTTGACCATGCTACCGGAAAGATACTGTATTTATTTCATTCCATTACTTGTCTATAATTGTCTGAAATACTTTTTTTTAACATAGCGTCAGCGGACACGCTTGGTCCGCTGGTGCTGAAGGTAATATGAAAATCTCCAGATATTTGATTAATTAAACGAGGACTAAAGGCAAAATCTATGGGGGTATCTAAAGTTAGGCGAATCGCATAAGACTAGATCAGCGTTGACTCCATCCTTTCTAACCCATCCATTGCAGAGATATTCTACTTCAAACACGACGTCGGTGACTCTACTGTAATTTTTCAAATTTTAATAATTTTTACTGGCAAGTGGCAACCCTGTCGTTGATAAGCATTAGCGTCTTCGCAACGCGTTCCATGTTCTATTCTAAAGCAACGATTAGGCTACTGCATTGAGTTGTTTGGCTGCGCACTAATCAGTTTGATCTCGTCAGCAGAACAGATCAGAGCTAGAAAAAAGAGTAGACTGTACGATAGCCTAGGTTACAAACGTCTAAGAACAAGCGAAAGTAAGGTTAGTAGAGTTATTAGAGTAGGCTAGTAGGCCATTGTTTTCAGCTTGGATGAAAAAGTTCATTTTGCGGTCACAAAATACAGTCAGCAAATACAATAGGCCTACTCAAGTATTGGCAGTCTTATCATCAGGTAAGAGTTTGTACTGTGTAGCCTATTACTAAAAACCTTATTACTAGACTAGGCTAGGATTTATACTGAAATGTATCTGCCAGCTTGATTTTTACTGAAATCGCTTGGCTGCCGAACAGGCTACTCTTTTTTCTAGCTCGGTTCTGTTGTGCTGATAAGATCAAACTGATTAGTGCGCAGCGAAACGAGTCAGTGCAGTAGCCTAGTCATTGCTTCAGGTTAGGACTGGGATGGCGTCGCTAAGACGCTAATGCTTATTAACGACAGGGTTGCCAATAAAAATCATTAAAATTTGAAACATTACAGTAGAGTCACCGACGTCGTGTTTGAAGTAAAATATCTTTGCAACGGATGGGTCAAAAAGAATGGAGTCAACGCTAATCTAGTCTTATACGATTCGCCTAACTTTAGATACCCCCATAGATTTTGTCTTTAGTCCACCTTCAATGTGTTCATTATCGAAATTCTGGAAAAGTAGAGAATTTGGTCTTAAGTTTGGGTTTATCGCTGGAAAAAAATTTTTGAGGAGTGATGGCCTGCAGATTTGCTTAATGGAACATGTACAGTCATCTACTGCGTTTGAATGCAATCGATTTGAAAGTAGAGTCAATGTGTGCTTTGGTTTGTTGTGTTTTATCGTTCAATTTTCTTAAAAAGATATTAGAAGAAGAGAAGAATGCATTGATGTGGCTTTTGGACTGTTTTGATGTAACTGCAGTGATTGTCTTGATTATCCAATTGTTATTCGTACAAATAGCGTGGAGAAATTTGTTTCTTTACTTAATACAGTGTTGCCAACATTGTTTCTTCAGATTATACTTGGTTTTATTTCTGTCATATCAAAATACATATGACTTTAAACCAGTACTTAAATTGTAGGGGGGACGGGGGTGGGGGGGACACGCTTCCCCATCGAGATTGAGCGTCCCCCCATCGCGATTTAGGGGTCCGCCCCCATCGATATTTGAGCGCTGGTTTATGAGAGGAAAAATCACCTGTTTTTGGTCGGAAAAAACCCTTAAATTTTCCATTTCGGCCAGAAAAAGCCTTTGGACTTCGGCGAAGACCTTTTTTTTTTTATATTTGGAGATCACCTAATTTTCACTGAAAAATTGCCTCAATCCAATTCAAGAATAATAAAAATTTGGGTCAAGTTCGTTTGCGGATCAACGAATCAACCTTCCAAAAATCCCCCTCCTTTGCGAAATCCTGGCTACGAGCCTGTTCATCACTAAGGTTTCGTCAACGCTGAAAAAGCGTCCCCCCATGCAAAATTTTACAATTTAAGTACTGCTTTAAACTAAATTATGACTGACTCGTCTTCTTTGATACTCAACAAGTTGAGCTTTTAACAATGCCCAACGTCAAAATAATTCAATTTCTTACGTAAAAGATAGTTTTTTTGAGTGTGCTTTTTCCAAACATTAAGTGCAAAGCTAGCAACACTGTTAGTGTTATTTTTTGCTTATGACGTTTTGAATTCTTTTTTTGGGGGGGAGGTTCCATGACTAGGTAAAGTTGATGCCTGTAACTGTTAAGTATTGCTAAAAGGTGCAATTGGCCGAGATGACCGCGTGGTCTTATCGCTGTTTCCTGCCTGCGTACTTTTAAACGTATGGTGAAATAAACTTGACTTAACATTCTACGGTATCTTTGTCCCGTAAAAAGTCCTTCTTTTAGAAAAATTTTGATGACGTAATTACGTGTGATTTACGGTTTACTTCCCTCCCAATCAAAAATCCTGGCTACGCCTATGTACCTCGTCAATATTTTTTTGTTAACCTTAATCACATTTGATTAAAAAAACAATCATTCATAATCGTATTTGACTTGCGCTTGCGCGATTGCGCTCAAAATTGCTAAAATACTTGCGGCGCAAGCGTCAGCGCTAGAGATGGCGCAGATAACAAAAAATGCATCCGCATGCTGCGCTGCATCCGCAAACCTTGTCCGCATGCTGCACCGCATCGCATCCAAACACAACTAATTTCACGCTGCACCGCACCGCAAGTTAAATACCCTTTAAATTTCCACTAACATCAGAAAAAAATTAGCTCTCTAGCTTACGACATATAAACAAATTGATTTTAGGGGTATTATTTTGGAGAGTTTTTCAAAGGGTGGCTCTCTCAAACCATGTCAAAATATTTGTTGCTTAAACATCTGCCGATATAAAAAAAGTAATTCCCTAGCTTGAGCCTTTCAAAAAACTAATTTCTGGGGAGTCCATTTGGGGGCCCGCCCCTGGGGGGGTGGTACCTCCATACTATGTCAAACTATTGCTGCTTAAATATCTACCAATATAAACAAGTACTATCACCCTAGCTTGAGCAATTAAAAAAATTAGTTTTTTAGGGCCCCATTTTGGGGAGGTTCTGGGGAGAAGCCTCAAAAAATTTCGGGAGACAAAATTGCATTTGCAGCTCAACAAATTTACTCAAAAATTAAATATCGATGTTGTGTGGTTTAGGAGAAGAAGAGTGCACAAAATTTAGAAAGCAAAAAATGAAAAAAAAAAAATCAATGCGGCTAAAAGTGTAGGTAGGGATGAAAGAGTATCTTACAACATATAACCATGTGAAATATTTTTTGCCGTACATTAGCCGTTTTTGAATAAGACCGCTTTTTACACCAAACTTTTGAAGTAGTTTTCGGGTCCTAAATCTGAAGTTACACGGGACTCATTGCCTTGAAATTTGGCACACACAAATAACTTATGAATCTCAAACTGCAATCAAAATTTCACGTAGCTAGACCAAACCATTATCGAGTTGTAAGTAAGAGTCTGAAACTTCGCACTTGTTAACTTTGAAAATGGCCGAGTAAAAACTAAAAAACATGCGACGTGAGATCAGTCGTTTCAATTATAGGCCTTCAGGTTTGATCTGCCTTGTGTGTGTTTTCTATCAGTTTTTCTGCACCTTGTTTTGGCAATCAAAAACAATCTACCAGTCTACCTGATGATACCATGCAACTACTGTACTAATCCCTGATCCTGAACCAGTAGCTCAAATAATGAAATATAAGGTATCACGTGCTCTGCATGCTGTAACAAGCTACTACACTTGTATGAAACTACCCTATGCATTATACCTTTGCCGTTTGCATGTGTGTTTGATTGTGAAATACTCGTAAATTTTGCTACGACGTAGGCTATTCTGTCATTGGAAATTTGGGTAGCCTAGTCTTCGTACTCTACTACATAGGTCAATCAGATCTGAGATAGGCTGCAGACATAGGACCGAAAGCCTAATTCTTGACGCCATGACCTGTTGACGAATAGGATACACTGAACTAACTCTGTCACTCTGAAATCCAACCGCATGTGTTGTAGAAACTGTTGTCTAGCCTTGGGCTTGTACCAATACCAAAGGCCTACTGCGTACAAGGTGGGTGTGTCGCTAGGCTTTGTTTTGTGCCTCTCTGATGATTGTTTCCCACAAACCTGTTTCTTCTACATTTGTCTGCCTTTGTTTCATCTTCTCACCGAACGTCCTAAACCTTTCCTAGTCTACCTAACGAAACCAAAATCATTTTGTTGGTGTCAAAAACACGTTTAGCCGATCAAAAACTAAGTTTCTTGGAGCCAAAATAGCCGATTCTAGGATGCTCCGAATTCTGAAAAAATAAACTTGAACCGAAGGCACCTTTTCCTGTTTTAGTAGCATGCATTGTCTTCAATTCATGTAATAGTTACATCCAGACTAACCATTGTTGTTCATAAAGAGAAAATCACCAGCAATAATTGTAAAAAAAATGTAAAAAAATTATTGTACGCGGCGCTGCGCTGATGCTGTGACGTAATGCAGATTTTAGTTGCACACTGCGCGGCGCGGTGCACCAACAACAGCGCGCGGCCGCGTACGCTGCGCTGTTGCCATCTCTAGTCAGCGCAATTGTTTAAAAATAATTGCGGCGCAAGCGCTATTGCAAGTGCCCACCTCTGAGTAGGCCTACTTATAAATTGTAAAATTTTGCATGGGGGGACGCTTTTGCAGCATTGACTGAACCTTAATGAAGATCAGGCGCGTAGCCAGGATTTTGCAAAGGGAGGGGCTTTTTTTGAAGTTTGTTCCAACCGTAAACGAACTTAACCCAAGATTTCATTAGACTTGAGTTGGATTGAGACGATTTTTCTGTGAAAATTAGGTGATTTCCAAAAAAAAGGTCTTCGCTGAAATTCAAAGGCTTTTTCTGGCCGAAATCAAAAATTCAAGGTTTTTTTTCCGGCCAAAATCAGGTGTTCTCCAAAAAAAAAAAAAAAAGGTCTTTGCCGAAACCTGAAGTGTTTTTTCGCCGTAAATTAGGTGTTTTTTCTTTTGCTTCACTATTCCCGCAGAATTTGGTGCTATATTCGACCGGACTTTGTACGTCTTTTTCCTCTCATCAACCAGTGCTAAATCTCAATGGGGGGACGCCTAAATCTCGATGGGGGGACGCTCGATCTCGATAGGGGGACGCTCAATCTCGTGTAAGGTTAGAATGAATATTATCAACCTTTCCAGTCACATCACGCGACCAACCCAATTTTGATGAATCCCCCATTTTTTTCATTTATTTTGGGTTTGGGGGGATGAAATAGAGTTGGGGGGATTAAATACACTCTATGTGATTCCCTCAACTCCAATTTAGACGAAAAAGGGTGTTTTTATCAAAATTGGATTGGTTTTGTTATTTATTCAAAATTATATAATCTGGCAATTAATGGCCAAATTTCGAAGGTTGGAATGAATACTTAAAACCAGTACTTGAATTGCAGGAGGGATGGCGGGGACGCGTCCCCCCATCGAGTTAAGGGGTAAGGTTAGAATGAATATTATCAACCTTTCCAGTCACATCACGTGACCAATCCAATTTTGATAAAAACACCCTTTTTCGTCTAAATTGGGGTAAAGGGAATCACATAGAGTGTATTTAATCCCCCCAACTCTATTTCATCTCCCCAAACCCAAAATAAATGAAAAAATGGGGGATTTATCAAAATTGGCTTGGTCACGTGATGTGACTGGAAAGGTTGATAATATTCATGCTAACCAGAGGTGGAGTCGAGGACACAAGGCTCGAGGCCAAGGCCAAGGACAAGGACACAAAAAAAATCCGAGGCCAAGGCCAAGGACAGCCTTTCCGAGGACAGACACTCTCGAGGCCAAGCATTGTCTTTATATACTAGTCTGCTAGCGTCATACAAAATCACTATGACAGAACTTGTCACTTACGCCCTCTGGAGGCGGTGTGACGCATATCGACGGGTCATAGCAACAAGCAAATTAGCAACCTTGCAAACTTCGCTCAGGTCTGATTGAAGCACTGTATCTGCGATAGGTTATGTGGTCTGAAGGATGTACTGATTTAGCGAAGAAGTCATACTATACAGCAAATGCGAAGTAATGGCTTTGAAGAAATGTTTAATTGCGACGCAAGGTCGCAATTAGCTTACTGAGTACTGGATAGGCCTATAGATAGTTTGTTGATGTCGCTTTTGATGGCATAGCCTAGCTGTGCAGTAGCCTATTTCTGGTGCAAATTAAGTTTAGCTGTTAGATAAAAGTTAAAGATGACCTTAAAAAAACAATACAATATTGCTAAATTTCTGGATTTATTTTTATCATTCTAAATTTGTATGCAAATTAGCCTATAACTTTAGAATAATATTTTTTAAATATCTTACCGGTAGCCTATTATTCAATGTAATATTTTCCTTTCAATATTGTGAAATAGGTACCTTAACCTAGAGTTAGGGTTAATGACAATAGCCTAGGCTTATATGCTGTCAGATCTTTCTGATGTTTTTCATTGCGCATTGTTTGTATATAACGACTACGGTTTGGATTAGCCAACAATTTTTTTTGCAGGGAAGAAATATTTGTGTTGCCATCAATACCAGTATCTCGGTGCTAGCATGCTAGATTGCAGGTTAAGTTATACAATTTAAGAAAGGATTAGCCCTAAATGCAGTTACAAGTGAAATTAGGTCTACGCGAACAAAATAACTACCGGTAGCTTAACAATTAAAGCTGCTTAAAATTAACTTGGTGTAAAGTTTTTAAAATTATTAAATGCAAAATATTTATTGCATTTAATACTTAATCCATTCTTTGTTCATACGGGACTCAGAGAAATCAACTTCAACTGTTCAATTTTGTTTTTTAACACTTGTAGGCTAGCTGTTATGATAGGTCCGGTAGCCTATGCATTTGAAATGACAGATATCTTCTTGTTTAACATTTCAATTAATACCAAACAGCCAAATAGTTGAGGACGCCGGCATACTATAAGTGCAAACCATACAATTTCGTGAAGATGAGATGTTGATTCTTCTTTCATTATTATTGTGGAGGTGAGATTGCAGTTTTATCAGTTTTTTTTTTTAGAAGCAATAACATTTAAATTAAGCCTGGCTGTTCTTAAAACATTCAGAAATTTTTTACCTTAAATTTTGTTGGAGATTCAAGTGCCACAAATTCATTCTTACGCTAGTTAAAAGTTGAATTTGTTACAGATTATGATTACTGAAATAGGGTAGACGGGTGGCTTTCAAACAGGCTTTTTTTGTCAAGTCATATCAAAAAACCTTGAACTGGAGGCTAGGAAGAAAAGCCCTAACTGCTAATACACAATTTTGTAAACATTTAGTTTTTGGGAATTTTCTGTCTAGTCCACCTGACAAATTGCATCATCTGGTGTAGGTATGGTGTTTTCTGTTTGATGTTTGTGGAAAAAAAGTATTTAGGGTTCTTAAAAAAGTAATTAGATGAAAAACAAAGTGGTATACTTTTTTCAGGATGGTTCTTATATTCTTTTGAAAAATGGGGTTGAAAAACGAATGGACGTTTGTGAATTGTTAAATTTGAAGGATTTGATTAATTTGCTATTAAAGCAAACAAGGAAGGTAAGAAAGCATGTTTTTAAAGGTTTGTTCAATATTTTGTAATGATGTGCCTCTTATAGTTTACAGCTGCTGTAATAAGTAATGAATGACGGTAACTAAATTAAATATTATAAAATCCTGTAAGTTGAAAAATGCTTGAAGATACTAGTATATTTTTTTACTATCGACCAAAGTAGCAGCATGAATTAAAACAGAATTTTTAAAGTAATGGTTGAATTAAAGGAGAAACCAGCAAAACGTTTTACGTTTAATCATTTAGGCTACATGCTATCTGGTCAACAGACTACCAGCGCGGAAGCCTAGGGAAGAGCCACCAGAACAGCGACTACTTAAAACAAGCAATGCAAAAAAGTTGTCTTCCCGCAGAAATAGTTAAGTAATAGTTTTTTGTGGCAAATAACAAGCTGTAGGCTCATAGGTCTATTAATTATTGCTGTTCGCAATTTCCAAAGATTTTCCGATCGCAGCTTCGTTAGTGCATTTGAACTCAATTTTATCTTGAAGTTAGATTAGACTGTAAAATGTAACTTGCATAACACAAAATGACCACATAGCAGTGGATATTTTTTACAATCAGCTGAACAACGTCAATACGTTCTAGAAGCGAGTGAATAAAAAGCAATGTAAATTACACGCAAAATGCTAACGAATTAACGGACTTTATTAACTTCCGTTAATTAAAGCTAAAAATAACGGATTAACGTTAACGGAGGTGTAAAGTTTGTTAACGGACTAGTGGTTAACGAAGCTAACGTTTTGCATTAACTTGCCCACCAATGGTTCTACGTAAAGGCGTAGCCAGGGGGGCCCAGAGGGTGCGGGCCTCCCCCAACAGTAATGCCAGCCGCTATAAATTTGCGACCAAAAAGGCTATTCCTTTTTCAGTTTCTTTTTCTTGTTTTGTTTTCACCTTGACTGCAGACCGTAAAGACCTTTTATTATTTATGTATTTTTTGGTTTTCACCTAATTTTCGGGACAAATTCAGCTCTTCAGTCCACGAAGACCTTTATTTGCTGTGTTTTTGTTTTGGTTTTCACGTTTTGGTTTGCCCCCTCCCCAATCCTTAGTTGGTCTCCAACTAAATTTCGCCCCCCCTCTCCCCCAATCAAAAATCCTAAATCGGACTGTGAAGATTTTTTTTGTCTTCACTAATGTGATTTATGGCATGCCCCCCCCCCAATCAAAAATCCTGCTACGCCTATGGTCGTACAGGTATAATTTATGTTGCATTTGAGTAGCTACTTTTTGATATGCGGTGGTGCCTGCTTGATATTAGTCGGCCAGGTACTAAAAAACCAGCGTCAAATTTTCCGCTGAGCAATTGTGATACCAGAATACGACACAAAATAGTTTTCGTATCTGTTTTCGCAAATAATTTAGAATATGGTGAAAAAAAACAAACTCGGAAGTCAAAACTGAATTTTAAAAAATGACGCATTATACTTGACTACAGTGTGCTAAGTTATATTTATTTGCATAGCTTACTAGTGGTAATAGTCAGTGCTGCCATCGTAAACAAAAAGGTGAGTAGGCTCCGTAAGCTTCGTTGTAGGTAGTGACTACAGGGTATGCTCCGAAAATTGTCCCGAGTTTTTGGCCGGAATGTAGGTGAAGAACAAAAGAAGGTCTTCGCCTAAATTTAGTTCAATTTACGGCCGGAATGAAGTGAACGCCAACTAAACAAAGAAAAAAGTCTTCGCCAAGACTTGATCCAATTTTTGGCTGAATTGAATGTCGGTGTGGATCCAACGAAAATCAGTGCCAAGCAAGAGCAAACGCGTGATCAGAGAGCGGGAGTCTACCGGAGCCCATTCTGCTAAAAAAATGTAGGTAGGCCGAGCTTGACGGCAGTACTGGTAGTAGTAACGCTTAATTGATATAGGCTACTGGCAGCGGTTTGCAAGAGATGCTGTTAATGCAGATTTGCACTGCAATATCAGGTCATCGTTCACTATTAATTTTTTGTGTGTGCGCAGGTATATAAAAGCTGATTAATGAATATCCAGTCGAAATGGCGAATCGTGGTGTATGTTTTTCCTGGGCCGAATAACTCGGACGATTGTTGACCTCCATCTGCCAATGAAAAGAATTCAATTGACTGCAATTGATTATCTTGCAACACCGAGCAAGACCTTGCATCGAATCGCTTAAATTTGGGGCTGTTTGTGATTCTGCCAATTAATAACACGTAGAACCCGTTCCATGAGTAGTTCAGTTATTTCTTGATTTTTTTTTTGTTGCTGTTGTGCATGTTTATCCTCCTGTACAAATTTGCCCTCGTGGTACCGGACAGCGTCAGACTGTAAGTATTGCACGATCCGAGCGCTTTTTATTGCATTGAGTAGGCTACTTAGGAGGAATCCTCACCTGCTTAAGTTTCTAGTAATCCAATATTCTTGTGGAGTTCTTCCAATTCTTGTCCAATGAATTTGCTGGTTGTTCGGAGCCACCTAGCAGAGATAATCGTTCTAAAGCGCCTTATCCAAGGACATAACAATGTAACCAGGGTACGGGTTGAACCCAAATCATGCAATCAGAGTTGTCGTAAAAACAACATCTTTACCCTCTTGGCTACGTTGTTGTTCAGTAACCAGCTCGTTTGACTTGCTAATGTGTAATAAATATATTTTTGTTGTGCTGTGATTTAGAAGTGCTCATGTTATTGTATATCGATTAATTCTTCCTGCATTATTGTTGTGGTTTGAGACCAGGTGTCTGATTGAGGTAATATTGCATGCAAATGCAATCAGCGGCACAGCAAATAAGTGCATAGCATAATTGGCATGTTTTGCTAATGCATTGAAAGGCGGAAAGTTTAGTGAGTACGATATGGTACGATTATCCCCCTCCCCTCCAAATAAAGCGTACCCAAGTCTATTTATTATTGATAAGCATTCAGGACCGCAGTTTTAACGTGAGTTTATTGGTAAATAGTTATTAACCTATAAGCCTTGTTAATTTTATTCTCAATTTTTAATAGGCCTGCACTTTACAGCCCTAGGCCTATACAGATCAAACTAATGCAGCTTTTTCTCGAAGATTCATATTGGTGGACTGGTGGTGTGACGATTTCTCCTCAATTTAAGATCGTATTAAAAGGGCGTTCAAGTCAAGTTCTTCACTCTTGACCAGGCGCGTAGCCAGAATTTGGAAAAAGGGGGGCTATTTTGAAAGAGTGAAAAGTGTGCAAACGACCTTGACTGGAATTTTCATTGATCTAGAAGCAGTTTCAGACGGTTTGTCCGAAAATTGAGACGAAATTTCTCGTAAAGCTCGGAAATTCAAAGCTTTTTTCCGCCCAAAATCAGGTGTTCTCCAAAAAAAAAAAAAAAAAAGGTCTTCACCAAAATTGAGAGTGATTTTTCGGCCGAAATTCAAAGCTTTTTTCCGCCCAAAATCAGGTGATCTCCAAAAAAAAAAAAGAAAAAAAAAAAGGTCTTCACCGACATCGAGACTGATTTTTCGTCCAATTTCCTAAATTCAAACGTTTGAGGGGGGGCTGTTTTCGAATGGGGGGGGCTATTTTCCATTTTTCTCAGAAAATTGGCCTCAAAAGCACAAAAAACATGCGATTTTGCATACTTCACAAGCCAATGGGGGGGGCTCGAGCCCCCCGCCCCCCCTGGCTACGCTACTGCTCTTGACTAATATGTTGGAATATGCCTATAATCATAGGTAGGCACAAGTCCGTTAATCCGTTATTAACGAAGCTAACTTTTTCATTAACTTGTTAATCCGTTAAAAAGTTTTTTCATGTTAACGGACTAAATTAACTTCCGTTAAGTTCTGTTAACTTCCTTTAACGTTTTTATCGTTAATATCTCACACCATTCATTCATCGCACTGGTACAAACCAATTTGCACTGGTAACACTTGTTGCGTATAAGCGCGAGTTTTATCGAAGAGAGTGAAGAAAGGAGCTCTTTTTTGTTGCAAATAATAACCTGCAGCCTCATAGGTCTATTAATTATCGCTGATCACAATTTCCAAAGATTTTCCGATCGCAGCTTCGTTAGTGCATTTGAACTTATTTTTATATTGAAATTAGATTAGACTGTAAAATGTAACTTCCAAAACACAAAAAGACTACCACAGCAATAAATATTTCCTTACAATCAGCTCAAGAGCGTCAATACATGTTCTAGAAGCCAGTGAATAAGAAAAAATGTAAATTACACGCAAAATGTTAACGGATTAACGGACTTTATTAACTTCCGTTAATTAAAGCTGAAAATAACGGATTAACGTTAACGGAGTTGTGAAGTTTGTTAACGGACTAGTGGTTAACGAAGCTAACGTTTTGCATTAACTTGCCCACCTATGCCTATAATGCATTCTCTCTAAATTTGAAGTTTCTACGTCTTCCCGTTTTCAAGATATTGCAGTTCAAAACGAGCGGTTTTCCACTTACTTTAGTGTAGCCATTTTATCAGTATTGTGACAGAAGATTAACTTTGGGAAAGCTGGCGTACATTCATTGAAAAGCAGTTAATTTTACAGTTCTAAACCTGCGCTTTGTTTTACAACTCTGCCGCAAAATATTTATTGAGAATCAAAAACAATCAGTAACTTTTTGAAATTTTGTTTCTAATTGGCAACTCTGCCAACATTTTTTACGGGAGAAAAAGCCTTTCTAAAGAGAAATTTAATCTGCTAACCTGAGGTGGAGTCCTCGAGGACGTCCTTGGCCTCGAGGACAGATTTTGAAGTCCTTGGCCTCGAAGGTCAAGTCCTTGGCCTCGAGGCCTCAAGTCCTCGAAAATTGGCCTGTCGTCGGCTCGATGACAGCAGTAATTTTTGAATTGTTAAAATTTTGTGGAGCGGTTGAAAAATTTTTTGGAAAACGTTTTTTTGTGGAGATCGCTTGAAAAATTTTTGTGAAGACCTTTTTTTTTTGGAGAGCACTTGCGCTTGTGTCCTTGGTCCTTGGCCTCGAGCATTCCTGTCCTTGGCCTCGAGAGTGTCTGTCCTCGGAAAGGCTGTCCTTGGCCTTGGCCTCGAATTTTTTTTTGTGTCCTTGGCCTTGGTCTCGAGCCTTGTGTCCTCGACTCCACCTCTGCTGCTAACTCTCACGAACGGAAGGTTGTAGAAAGCTCAAATTTTGTGAAGTTGGTCATCGGATCTGTCAAAATTTTTTGAGAAAAATCGAGGAAAAAATTTCTGACCTGAATGTCCTTTGAAAGCAAAACAAAATGAAAATAATTTTAAACGTTGGGTAAACTCATTGAAAACAGCCTTAAATGATAAAAATCATTGAATTCGCTCAGCGATTCGGAGCACCGCCACCAGACTTCATCTTTTATGCACGCGAGTTTTTTTGGCCTTTTTAACACAAACGCATTTGGAGTTTCGTATATAACAGTAGAAAGATGAGCACTCAAACTGTAAAATATTGCATGAGGGGGGGGACGTTTTCGCAGCTGGATCCAGAACTGAAATGACAAGATTTCAGGGCGGAAAAAAAACTAAACATTCACGCTCAGAATGAGTGATGACCAAAAACAGATCTTTTCAGCCATTTTTACGTCCAAATTGTATGTAGGGCATGCCAAAGAAAGAAAACAACCAGGACGCTTTCTGTGGGGGGACGCGACTCTCTAGTTTCTTCTACAATTTAAGTACTGCATGAGAAAAGCTGTAGTCGACGTTTTGTTGTGAGTGATCGATCAGTCAACAAACCGTTTATCAATAAATTTACATTGCACAACTTTTTTGCTACTTCTATTGGGTTCGTCGTGCTTTACATTAGTTACATCGCATTGGAGTGGCTCGAAAAAATTGTACCCCGTTCTCTACTGCTACCGCTGCCTTACAGTAGTACCATAGTACTATACCTTCATAAAGATAGCGGAAAGTATTGTACTCCGCCAGTTACGGTGGAACCCGCGTAAAAATCGGATAGTCGCTTGGTGCCTATACTATTTTTCAAACCTTTGAAACGAAAACGAAGATAATTTTTTTTTGCCAATCAGCTATTTTTCATTGCGGAATTGAAATGGAGACGAAAAATAATTTAAGGTCTTTTAGACCTGTTTTTCCCCCGACATTTCCGTGAAGACCAAACTGGTTGGAATAATTATAAAACCGTTTGGAATATTGATAGCAAATGTATTGCTAGTTTTCGTGGAAAAGCAAAAAATATGTTTCCATTTATCTGCAGAATTTATTTTATGCTTTTAATCTACATTCGTGCAGTAAAAAACATATAGCATAGCCTACTTATTTCAGTCGGTTTCAAGAGTTATCGATAGCAAAAGCGCGATAATAAAACAGTACACAAGAATTGCTTCGATCAAAGTGTTCATTTCTTGGAAGTTTTCGTCTGACACTTGTCAAGAAAAAACCGTTAGAATGGAGAGCGTAGAAAAAAGAACGAATATTTATAGGAAGTCGAGCCGTGGTTGGCTGGAAAAAGACCAATAATTGTGTATAATTAATTATGTGGCGATATCAAGACCCAGTATAAATTCCGCGTTTGAAACCCAACACAAAGAAATACAAGAGTTTCTAAGCAAAATAGAGCACAGAATAGCCAAAAACGACCAGAACTCAAGCGATTCGCTGCAAGATCTTGCACAATGTTGTAGAATAAGCAACTACACTTCATTAAATTTGCTTCACCAACAGATCGAGGTCCACAATCAATGCAAATCATTCGGCTGAGGAAAAACATACACCCCGGTCCGCCATTTTAATTGGATATTCGTTCAGCGTTCGTAACCTGCACACACGAAAAGTTTGAGCCAACGATAACCTGATATTGCAGAGCAAATTTGCACTAACAGCATCTCTTGCATACCGCCGTGAGCAGCCTATATCAAATAGACGTTATACCGGTACTACAACAATTGACATAATAAAACAAAATTTTACTGTGTTTTAATTATCTCGGCATGCATTTTTTCAATGTTTTTTTTATTTTTTATTATGTCAATTGTGAATTGGAGCAAATAAATTTCTTTCTCTTTTTCTAACCATTAGTATTAAACTAAATAACTATAAATTAGTACCGGTACATTTCTTGTAGTCAATAAGTCACGTATACCCTGGATTATTATTTTTTAATTGATAATACGACTGAACTTTTTTTTTTACTCTATTTTAACAAAATTACTGTAATAGGTCCCTTACGTACCTTGTTTTCTGTTATCCGTCCAGCACCTAATAAGTTGCCTTTGCAGTTGGCACACAATACTTTTCTTTTCTGCTTCTAAATCATTAATGAAACCCTTCATATTACAAGTGTCCATTTATTTTCCAATACCTTTCTTCAAAATAAAATGCACCATTCTGAAAAAAATATTTTTGCATTACACGACGTTTTCATTCACAAAAACCTCTGATTTCCACAAACACCCAATAACGCAATTTGTCAGGCAGGAGAACACCAATAAAAAGGCTAACAAAAACTAAAGGTTTATAAAAAATTACTCAGCAGTCAGGTAAACAAAAAGATTTTTTTACCTCAAAATATTAAACAAAAAAAAGACCAATTAAACGCAGTAACGATATTAACAGAATTTATAGCGTAAGGAAAGCTGCAAAGTGATTTCTAATCGCCAGTTCAAAGCTTCATTTTTATTTTTACAGCCTCCAGCTGCTGTTTGGTGGATGACAAAGTCACAGCCTGACCTTTAAGGTTATGATTTGATACAAAAAAGCATTTATGGCCATTGTTGATTTAATTGTCTAGAACCTATTTCAATACCTAATTATGATCCAGAGTCTAGACTATATTAAACAATTTTCAACCAAATGCAAAAATGAATTTGAGCCACTTTAGTTTCCAATAAAACTTAGCAACAAATAAGGCTGACTATTTAAATGAACTTTTTAAGAACAGCCAGCCTAAATTTAAAATTTATTGCTTCCAAAAACAGACTGCAGTCTTACCTCAACAATCAATAGAAGTAGAAATACTCATTTCATCTAGAAGCAATTACATAGTTTGCATTCAAAGTATGTTATCTACTGCTTGATATTAATTGAACTGTCAAATATAAAGATAAGATTCATTTCAAATGCGTAAGAGTTAGCCTAAAATATCGGTACCTAAAAAAATATAATCAAACCGTTAAAGATGGTATAGCTTTTATTACTTTGAAAAACAAAAGCCTTAAGACTATGTTAAGTTTGAGCAGCTTTTCGCTAGCGGTAATTATTTTGTTTTCTTAGTCCTAATTTTGCTCAGAGCCATTTCAACAGTCACAGCCCACACACAGTATACAGTACAGCACCTTAGGCTCACCTAAATCTCAAGAGAAATCTAGCATGCTAGCACGAAGATATTACTAGCAATAAAAGTTTTTTTTTTCACGGCAAAAATATTTTTTGGCTACCGGTATTGTCAGCTATTCAATCATTTATTTTTTACTTTTGACCACAACAATAACAGCAAATGGATACCAACACAATAACACGTAAGGTCAAGAAAAGAAAGTAGCAATGCAACGTCAAAAAAGTAAAAAGACCAACGAAGTCCGGTCGAATATAGCACCAAATTCCGCGGGAATAGTGATTCAGAAGAAAAAACACTTCAGGTTTCGGCGAAGACGTTTTTTTTTGATCTTCATCTAATTTCCGGCGAAAAAAACACTTCAGTTTTCGGCGAAGACCTTTTTTTTTTGGTCTTCACCTAATTTTTGGCGAAGACCTTTTTTTGGTCTTCACCTAATTTCCGGCGGAAAAACACATCAGTTTTTAGACTCTCGGCGAAGACTTTTATCTTTTTTGGTTTTCATTCAATTTCGTAGACGAAATTATGTAATCTTCACTGAGGTTCAGTCAAGGCTGCAAAAGCGTCCCCCCATGCAAAATTTTACAATTCAAGTACTGGCTACAGCCATGTCCCTGAAAGCGATATAAATAGGCTAGGCTACCGGGACCGGCATAGGCCAACGCAATAGCCTAATTACGAACTCGAGCGGCAATTAACAATTGCCACACCTCAATAGTCATTATTCCACTTCTGCTGTGTAAAGTAGCTTCCAATCTACATACATTCACTTCGTTTGCTAAATCAATAACCCTTCAGACCTTCAGATCACAAAACCTATCGCAGACACATTGCTTCAACTAGACCTGAACGAGGTTTGCATCGTTGCTAATTTGCTTGTTGCTATGACCCGTCGATATGCGTCACACCGCCTCCAGAGGGCGTAAGTGACAAGTTCTGTTTCATGTGCGCTAGCAGACTAGTATATAAAGACAATGCTAGTATATAAAGACAATGGGCCAAGGACAGGAATGCTCGAGGTCAAGGCCAAGGACCAAGGACACAAGCGCAAGTGCTCTCCAAAAAAAAAGGTCTTCACAAAAATTTTTCAGGCGATCTCCAAAAAAAAAAAAAAGGTCTTCACAAAAATTTTTCAAGTGATCTCCACAAAAAAACGTTTTCCAAAAATTTTTTCAACCGCTCCACAAAGTTTTAACAATTCAAAAAATACTGCTGTCCTCGAGCCGAGGACAGGCCAATTTTCGAGGACTTGAGGCCTCGAGGCCAAGGCCAAGGACTTCAAAATCTGTCCTCGAGGACTCCACCTCTTGATGCTAACCTTACCCTCGCAAATTGACGGCGTTTGGCTTTGAAAAACTTAGTTTTGACATTTGAAACTTTGCAGGACTGTTGAATAAAGGTTTTTGATTCCTGTTTGGTAATGTTCAGTTCAAAATTAATACCTCGCTGTATACTACGAATGTACGATCGTAGTATATATGCTACTGCAATGTAGCATACTACCGGTATGATCGTAGTATGCTACGGTTAATCCCAACTGAGTCTCAGAGTTTGATACCTTGTATCATAGGCCTACCTGCCTACCGGTTCTAGCCTAATGTTGTGCACATTCTTGTGTTCTTGGACAAGATTCTTCATGATGAGATTATCTCTGTTTAGCCTACTAAGTTTAGTGACTTCAACCTAGCAGTAATTTTATTCATGCAGACTGTGTGAAGTACTGGTACCTAGTCAAAATGTCAACCAGAAAACTTGAATAGCCGATCCTAATCAGTCAACTTCTTAGTGGGTCAGTTCGATTCATTTAAAAAAATGATAGTGCCAATGTTGATTTCTAAACTAGTCCAGTGTCCTTGACAGGAGGATGAAGATGCATCCATCAATCAAAGTAGGCCTATTGCACCTAGGCTATGCAGTCTGGATAGTTTTGCTGATTGTGTTTAGAAGTGAGAATCAAGGAGATCCGTAGTGTACCAATTACTTTTTTTGGAATCTTTCTCAGAGAAATTCATTTTTAAGAAAAAATGGGAAAAGGCTTGGTGCACGTTCCGTGAGTGCAGACATTTTGTTAGAAAGCCTAATCCTAGGCCCACACTTTAGCCCAAATCGTAGCCCTAACTTGAACCTAAACCCTAACCCTCCCTACAACTGTACCGTAATAATCAAAGCGAAAAATTTTGAAAACGAGTGATTTCACTGGAATCTTTGTTTATTTCACTGTGCAAATTTGGTGCACCAAGTCACTTCTGAAAAAATATTAAAATCAGTAGTGACTACGTACTGGTACTGTACAGTCAGCAGCATGGCCGAACAGAACTGAGCGCTGATTAGCCTATTGCATAAGTAATACTGCGACCCGATTTCGATTATGGCTGCTGGCTGCCTGCTTCGACACATATGCGAGTGGCTGGAGACTCGAAGAGTGTGAGCTCACTTCCCTGTCACCCTCATCTCTTTGTTCTTATTCAGTTTGTTGAGTTGTAAATCCTCAGTTTGTAGAAGCCTATTAGACCTAAGTTTGTTGTAATCTGGTAATTAATTGGTTGGACTCATAAACTACCGGTATACTTATTTTGAACATTGCTTATTACAGTATATAAGCCTCCAATTATTACAGTAAGCCTCCAATTTTTAGACAATTAAATAAACTCATCTTAAACCTTTATAACTGGAAGTGAGTAGTGCTGATCAAGATGCAACTACGCATCAGTTTTGGAGCTGTTTATACATTTTTATCAGTGGTGCCGGTATTTGTAAATGCAAAGTCTTTATTGTCATGTAATCAATTGTTAATTGGCCAATATGAATGTGATCGTCCAGTCATCAACAATAAAACTCAGGAAATAGATGGATGTTCTGCCCAGGGTAAGGCAACTATTAGATGTTGGCCACTTCAGAAGATAAATTGCACTGGAGTTTTTGATTCTTCAAGAAATCGAACATACTTTGAAAAGTCTGTAGATTGTCGTTATACAAATGGCTATTCATATGATGTAGCTGTTCTTCTATCTGTGTTTCTTGGTTGGCTGGGTGTAGATCGTTTTTATTTAGGCTATCCAGCAATTGGATTGCTAAAACTTTGTACTTTTGGCATATGTGGAATCGGAGCTCTGGTTGATTTTATGCTGATAAGCTTACAAATTGTAGTGCCATCTGATGGATCAAACTATACTATCCCATTTTATGGTCCTAGATTGGTTAGACTTTTTATAACAAATGACACTTATTTTAGACCTGTACCTGACTAAATTTTAATTTACTTAAATGTGATGTGAACAAGATCTACTTTGAAAAAAATGATCTGCTTTTGTCAGAATCATTTCTTTTTGGTGCAAATCTTTTTGGTGCCGTCACTTTTCTGCGCAGCATCTTATTTGTGGTGTTCAGACATTTCATCACCTAACATTTATTCACCCGGCTGTTAATCACGGACATTTAATCACTGGATATTTAATAATGTGGATTTTTTATCACGTGGACACTTTAGCACTAGATAAGATACGCGATCACACAGACGCTTTAGCATGCTCTCAAGTGTCTTAAGAAAAAAGTCATAATGTAAAAACAACAAAAATTAGTATTTATTGGGTTGTCGCATAAGTTCGTTCGCTTTTTGTTATTGAGATGTTTATGTGTGCTTATCATTTTTTGTGACACTTCTTACGTAAATATCACATTATACTAATCATTTATGCATTTTCAAATTTGTTGTCAACCGATTTTGTCTATTCGATAGCATTATTCCATTCCCTTTCAGATGGAGTGCCAAGTTGAAAAAAAACTTCATTTCCGACATTTACTTCTTTTTCATTTCAATGGACAGGAAAATGCATCTGAGGCAGCTAGGAATATTTGCAAAGTGTATGGAGAAGAAGCGATAACAGAGCAAACTGCACAGAAATGGTTTCAGAAGTTTCGCGAAGGCATTTTGGAATTCGAAAATTACCGGAACGATGGAGCAAAATTGTTGAACGAAGTGGAGACTATCTCATTGATTGATTTATTATGGAACATTTCGCTCAATAGACAATGATTATTTGGATACATTTTTTTTACGTGAATGTTATCTTTTTATCAGATACAAATTTGCAAAGATATATTATGTTAATTTTTGAGTGCAATTCCATGTATTAAAGTAACATGTTCCATAAATACGAACGAACTTATGCGACAACCTAATATTTATGCAATAAATATGCAGTACCACGCAAATACACTAAAATCTCACTGCGCGAATATAGAGGCATTGCATTTGCAACACGCAGTTTCACCGATTGATATCGCTTTGAGACAAATGGCTGCAATCCAGAAACGCCTTGCACAAATGTTGCGTGTTGCATTTGGATATCTTTTTCCAGTCCCTTAATAAGAGATCATAGCGTTGGGTGATGACACTGAAATAGTGCTTGCAGTCCGTAAGGCCAACCATCGATTAAGTTTGTAGTTGTAGCAATTCCTTCCGAGACGCTTTCAAAATGATTCCATGTTTCTATGGGATAGAGTGCAGATTGATAACATTCATTGCACCCTGGACGTCTATGACCTCAAATATATGTATGTTCGAAATACGCTTGGAGCTCCGGCATCTTTTCATGTTCTGGCAGGTAGTCAGCTAGTATCCAAAACGCTTCAGCAACGTCTGTTGATGGAACCATAGCTAATGCTGGTAAACAACGCACAGCAATTCGTAAGTTGTCGTCACTTTTGTAGTCTGATTTCATGCCAATTTCATTGACTTTTCTGAGAATACTTTGCGTCAGATAGAAATAGCAACCCAAGATTCTAGCATTAGGATAAGGGATGCATTAATTGCTGCACTAGCATTAGTATTAGTAAATGCATTAAAGCATTAGTATTAGTAAATGCATTAAAGCATTAGTAAATGCATTAGTTGCTGCACTCTCAAAATTGAGCAGTATTTTCTTAGGATTTGCCAAAGGAATCATTTTAATTTCATCCAAGATGCGAAGATATACAGCTTGTGTTTTGTTTTGTAGAAGGCAGTAAACAGCAGCAGAGTTTATACCAGGAACTAATTCGAAGTGTATGGTGTATAGTTGAAAAAACAACGATGGCACTACCTTAAGTTCCATCCGCTAGCCACAATTTAGCTTGAGCCAATCCATCTAATAGCTCACGTTTACCTAATAAAACTAACCTATCACTGCCTGAACTGGAGTCAAGAAGTATGAGATCTTGAAATTGGTCTGGAAAGGTAAGGAGGCAGATATGCACCCGAATCGCTTTGTAGCTTCTGACGCTTTGTATTTAAGTCCTTTTATGGTAATGCCATTAGTACATCTGATTCAAGTTGGGTGACTACTAAGGCAATGACTGCACTTGGAGTAGCCGATATGTCACTCATCTTTCATTTCAATAACAGATTGAAGCGCCAAAATATTTTCTTTGTTACCAGAATGGTTATGCTCCGAATCACAGTTGCTTACAATCTCATTATTTTTGGTCGTTAAGCTTGCTTGACATTTGCTACTCTGGTAAAGCTTGTCACGCCAATGAATATTCCCACTTGCATACTTTCGATGTTTAACAACAAGGTTTTTCTTTTGACGTAACTCATACAAAAGTAACTTTGTTTCCACTCATTTTAATAGGCTGTGTACTTCTACAATTTAGTAAATGCTAATAAAACTCAAGCTGATGTAGGTACAGAGTTTGAAAATAGCTTTAAGCACCAACAACAAAAACACGCTCTTTTGATTAGGTACAGAATATGAGCGGAGTTTCAAAATGGCTTTGAACACCAACAACATAAACAGTAAACACGCTATTTTGATTAAGTGATTAAATGTACACGTGCTTACATGTCCTCATGATTATCTGTGTGGCGATGAAATATCCAAGTGATGAAATGTTGTAGTGTTAATAGGTCCACGTGATTACACGTCTAGTAGTTAAATGTCCGTGATTAACAGACGCGTGGTGAAGTGTGGGTAAACCCTTATTTGTGCTCTTTAACAGTTCAGTTAATTATTCCATTGTTTTTTTTTTCATTTCACCCTCCACTTATTAGGCTGATAGGTCAGTAGAACTTCTTAAGAACAATAGCCAGTTGTAATTGAATTTTAATAAATTTGATTACTGCTGCATGCTTTGTCTATGATAATTATCTGTGTGCTATTTGTTTAAAATTGGAATCAAAAGCTTTGATAAAATTTCTTTTTGAATGGGTGAATTGATTACTATGCTATTAGACAAACTCAAATTTGTAAAGTCTCCATGCTGAAACTGGGCGAACATACTTAACAAGAAGCGTTTGCTAATACGATTGACACGTTACAGATAATAATTGTTAATTATTTGTGTGCTGCTATGCGACAAATCTCCAAATTGTTTTTTGTCTACATTTACGAACTCAAAAAATAAATAAAGTGTAACAATAAAAATTTTTAACAAGATAAATGATAATTTAAATTAATTACTGGACAGCAAAGATTTTTTTCCGTTGTTTTGCAGTAAAAATCTTTCATTTCAATTGTTGGATTCTGAACAAAAGCCTGCCCCTGATTTTATCTTTATGAGTGTTACGAACGATAACCCGGTCTTGCCATATGTGTCAGTTTGTCAAATCGCTTTTCGCTAAAGCTTATTTCTTAAATTTGAATATCTGCCAAGACTTGCCAATTCAAACCTTTTTGTGTTTTCTGCACGGCGATGATGTGGAGTATTATAGCCATCTTCAATAACGTGTAGGAGAGCTATGCCAAACTCTCCCAATCCTTTTCTCCTTCTCACAACTGAGCTCTTGATTTTCTTGATTTTTAATGAAATTTATTATTATACTGAATTAAAGAAAAATACAGAAAAACCGAAGTAGTCTCAAAATACGATGTAAGGGCCAATTCAGGGCCTTTCTTCCAATTTACAACTCTGTTCCCTCACGGTCAATAGACAACTCCATAAACAAGGATGGAGAGGAAGGGAAGGGGTAAGGGATCGCAAAACGCAATTTACCCAAGTTAAGCAGCATTTAACACGCATCACCTAAACCTGACACTGTTCACTTCACTCATTTTTTTCACTACTGAGTTCTCAGGCTCCAAGCAGGTTTAAATAGTTCCAAGTAGTAAAAAACATGTGGCATCGCCTATTGTCTAGCATCAAAGGCCAGAAATTAACAAACAAAGGCTTTTAGCTGCCAGTCTACAGCTGCCAGTTTTCACAATAATGCACAAAAAGAACATTCTAAACACAACGATTATTTTTAATGATTTTAGCAATGAGAAGCAAAAGATATGGAAAGTGTTGAGACAATGCTTCAATGACTGCACATTACAAGTTCAAAACTTGAAGCAAAACAACACCGACAGGATAATAAAAAACAATCTCAACCAAATCAAATCTTAGTGAATCGTTATTGTAATTGCTGTCTGTAACAGACACCAAAGACCCGTTTACACAGAGTGCAAACTACACCGAAAATCAGGCGATTTTCCATGCATTTTCTGTTACAATAGAAAGCAGTTTTCTGTGTGAAAACCGAAATCTGTTTTGCATTAAAACTCAATCATTTGCCAATGTAAATTATTAATTATAAAGAAGTCTTGTCTATCATGGTGAATTCCACCACATTTCAAAATTTGTAGCCTATTTGGAATTTTGTTTCTGATTAATTTTGAGAATATATTAATTGACGATGGCATTTAAAAAAACAACATCAATTACTGCAGAGCAATCACTTATTTTTATATAATGTCATTTAAAAGAACAACTTTATGTTTCTTTGATGAGAACATCTCTTTATTTCCTGAATGTCATTACTAATTTTTAATTATGCACTGTTTTTATAAGAACAATTTAATAATAACATAAGCCAAACTAAAAAAACAAAACGATATTGATATATAAATTTCATTTCAGTAAAATTAGTTTAAGGAAACAGTACCGCATGTAACAAAGTGGCAACCAAGTGTTAACAATCCTAGCCAGTGGCTTGTACTGTTTTGCTCAATAATCAGGATCAATAGCAAAAAGAAATGTTTAATTGAGCAAAAATGAGCTTGTGTCACTCCAATAAAATCTTTGAGCAAAGAAGTTAAAACTTGTGAACATTTAATAACCATAACTCTTGACCTAAATTTTATTGGTTCTTATCCAGAAAAAGAAGATTGTACTCCATCATTGATATTTAGACTGGCAGGAAAAGGTTTATTTATCTGAAAAACAGCAAAGGTGATATTTTTAGATAACGTAACACTTAAATTTTTTTGTATTTTGCCATAAGAGTGACCACCAGTAGCATACGCAAGAGTTTGAAAAGGGGGGGGAGGGCCGAAACATCAGAAAATTTGAGAAGAACAAAGATCAGAATAAGAAATTGTTCCAACAAAATCAACCAAAAGCCATGGCCCAATGGCTCCCCCCTAAATACGCCCCTGGTGACCACGACATTAGCATAATTGTGTAATTATAATTTCAGCTGGAATAAAGGGATTGAGACTACAAATGGTCCGTCGGTTGAAATTAATTTCAATTTTTCTGCAATGTTAAAATGTTTATTGCAGTAAATAGTACGCCAATAAATGTTAAGAAAATATTTTTTGGTAAATTTTTCTGCCTGCATATATTACATGATAAAGCTGCATTGAATTACATTGTAGTGTTTTGTTTGTATCAGTGCAGTTATGTAGTATACCTTGTGACGTAGCCTAAAGTGAGAGCGCTTATTGATTGAACGTAAAATCTGTCTTGAACGCTGCATAAAATCTCACTCTGGAAGTAATCTATGCAGAGATCCGTTTAAACTAAATTTTGTTTGCGTTCTTGCTCTGTACAAATAATTTTATTTTATCATGACCTTTCTTTGCAAACGCCGCCTTTGCGTCGCTTTCCATGTTCGTGCTGTGTATTGAGCCCTGCTTATACAGAGCACAAACCTACTCCAACTGCGCAGAAAACCAGGCAATTTTCCGCATGCATAGCTATTTTAATAGAAAGTGGTTTTCTGCACAAAAATCGCAATTCATTTTGTACTAAAACCCGATCATTTGCCAATGTAAATTATAATGCATGAATTATTTTAAAAACGGCTGGTTGGTCACAGCGAATTTTACCATATTGCAGAAATTGTAGCCTAATTGAAATTTTGATCCTGATCAATTTTGGGAATATTTTAATTGACAATGACATTTAAAAAACAATGCTACTGTATATACCATGGGTGCACCACCTGCGGCCATAACAGATTTTTGCGGCCGTGAAATTGTACTTCAAAATGTATATTGTGGCGGCCGTGCAGTGATTAAAATGTTTCGCTACGTAGCTGTTGAGAAATAACTGCGAGGAACAGTTATGATTTGATAACTACAGTTAATTAAGACGATAATATGCCAATGCTGTTTAATTATTTACCGATGCGCAACTGTTTACTGCTTACAGTTGGCCTACCGAGTTCTCAGTTTGATAGTTGTGTAGCTTTTGAATGTCACAGTTGTTTTAACTATAGTTTATTTCCAAAACTTATTTATCTTATTTAACAACAGTTACGGTAGTTTAATGTCATGTACAAATTTCTGACTGTAACTTAACTATGATATGATTTTTACGTATGTGTTAGTTTTTTGTAAATTTTTTGGGATTGTTCCTTTTGCCTATAAACAACGTGGATATTCTTGACTTTGGGAATAGAAGTGAGAATAAGTTTTGATTTAAAACTGCTGTTAAAGTGCATTGTAACAAGTATATATTGGCATATTATGCTGCTTAGGATTCAGTTAATGCGAAGTTTTGTAATAAAAATAAATAATAGTTGTTATAATTGTGGAGTATATTGAAGGTAAGGTGTCTTGACCTATGTTCTTTAGCCAGTAGCACATCCGGGAGGAGAGGGGGCTGTAGCCCCCCAACCCATTGGCCTGTCGACCAAAATGCAGAATAAAGAAAATACCATGTTTTTAGCATTTTTGAGACTGTCAATGTTGATTTGAGGGAGGGAGGGCTAATTTGTCAAAAATAAAACTCATAAATCAAAAAAACTTTGAAAAATGGGCTAAAATTGGTATTCAAATTTAATCGCTTATTGAAAAATGCTCAAGGTAGGTTTCATCAAACAATAAATAAGCTCAGGAATGGGAGGGCTGTTTTTGTTCAGTATTAGTTAGTTACCAATCACTTCTCTCAAACTTCCTTCCAATAGCCTCCCTAATTATATTCTTCTCTATAAAATATTGACGAAATAGATTATTCCTTGAGAGTTTTATTGAACCACCAGTATAGAGTTTTATGATTTCCCAGCTTGTAAATAAGAAAAGTGAAATTCTAGCAATAGCTACCTCCCACTTAGCCCATTTATGCAAGTAATATAATCGTGCTTTTGCACTACTAATTTCTATGCCATGTTTTAATACCATTAATTTTAATCAAAATAAACTTAAAATTAAGTTAGCTTTGCCAAAAGAAATACAAAATTTTTGAGCGTTGGAGACAATGCCCCCAGACCCCTGTTACAGCCCCCCCATTGCAGATTTCTGGCTACATACCTGCTTTTAGCTGGTCAGCAAACAGTTAAATACTTAGTTCACCTTTTTCCTTTCTGGTTTCGGGTGTCAAAATAACAGTAATAAAATATATTTAGCAATTTTTTTGGAAATTAGTATCTAGCATATTTCATTTAGATCAAGCATTTTCTAATATATATTTTTACCTTTTTATTTTCGGATCTAGCATTTTTGTGATTTATGATTGAATTCTCTTTTGTATTGTATTGCATGTAGTTAAATTGTAAGGCTTGAAGATAAATTCATAAAAAAAACAAAACTTTAACTAGTGGCTGCTGTAAGTGCAATTATAGGATGTTTTGCAGCCGGCAGTAGTGAAAAGGTTGTCTCCTGCTATATACCTACTCTACAGCAATCACTTTTTTGGTTAATGTCATTTGAGAGAAGAGAACAATTCTTTATATGTCAATTGAAAAGAACAACTTAGACTACTCTTTGTTTTTTTAAGCTCATAACTGATTAAATATTATGCACTAACAGTTCAATAGAAGCAAGAGCCAAATTAAAAACAAACTACAATAACTTCTATTTTACAGTACTGTATCATAACAAAATGGTAACCATGTTACAACAATCATAGCAAGTGGATTATCCTTTTTAGTTTCATAGTCAGGATCAATAGCAAAAAGCAATGTTTAATCAAGCAAAAATGAGTTTGTGTCACTCGAATAAAATTTAAGAACACAGGAAGTTAAAATTTGTGAACATTTAAAAATTGTCACCCTCAACCTAAATTTTATTGGTTCTTAAACAGAAAAAGAAGACTGTAGTGTATTATTGATATTTAGACTGACAAGATCAATAACCATTAATTTTAACTTCATTTGTTCTTAAATTTCATCATAGTGATACAAACTCACTTTTGCTTGGTTTAACATTACTTTTTGTGATTGATCTTGAGTATGATTGAACAAAACAGTACAATCTAGTGGCTATGATTGTTGAAATATGGTTACCATTTTGTTACGATACATTACTGTAAAATAGAATTTATCAATCTACAATTGTTTTTTTTTTTAGCTGGCTTGTGTTTTTATTGAATTGTTCTTATAAACAATAGTTTATAATAAAAAGTCAGTTTTGACGTTAAAAAAAAAAAAAATTGTTCTCTTCAATGAAATATAAAGTTGTTCTCTTAAATGACATTAAGCAAAAAGGTGACCGCTTTCCAGTAGTTAGTGCTGTTTTTTTTTAAATGTGTTCAATTATAATATTCTCAAAATTGATCAGAATCAAAATTTCAAATATGCTACAACTTTTGCAATATGGTGGAATTTGCCATGACAGACAAGCTGTCGTTATAATTCCTGGTAATCATTTATGCATTGCAGTAATTTACATAGGCAAGTGATCGAGTTTTAATACAAAACGGATCATCATTTTAATACAAAAATGCTTTCTATTAGAACAGCAAATCATGCTGAAAATTGTCTGCTTTTCGGTATAGTTCATGCTGCATTCATGCTTTGTATAAATGAGTTTAGTTAATTTTATTTTGACCTTTCTTCTACAACTCTCGTGTTTGCACTGTGTATAAACAAGCCTTTACTCTCTCGGCCACACTGCCAACCTGAACTATTTGACCTTGGGGTTTAGCCCCCTCCCCCCTTAACAAAATCCTGGTTGCCCAACTGCGACGACTGATTTTTCAAGCGTTTTCTTGTAATAAACTTGATTTATTTCTTGCATCATTAAAAACTGGAGTCCCCACCAAACTTGGGCACTCCACACATAAATCTTGCACTGCCTAGAGTTATTTAATTGCAACATATTATGTGAAATATTAGGCTTAAACTTTGAAAAAGAGGAAAATACAAAATTGCTTTTTGCATAAAAACTAGAGGCTGTAGAAAAAAACTGATGGCAGATTGAAATCAGCACTCAAAAATGCATAAGATCAATCACAAAATCTCATAAACGAAAATGAAAAAAATTGTTCACCAGTGTTCTTATTGAAAATTATAAACATAGCAATTTTCTAGTCAAGAATTTTTGATTGTCCTGCTAGAGTATTGAACTTTGAAAAAAGAAGAGTAAATGTTTGTTTTGAAATGCACAGGAAGATGTTGTTTTCCCACATTCTGACACATCTTGAGTCGTGCAGTCATTACTCTTAAAACTCTTCTATATGAAAAACCAACATATCATATGAGCTACGTGATAAACCTAAATCTTTTAGCAGGACAGAATTATTTCTACCTTCAATTGCATACGATCAAAATAATTATGACATCTTTTCAAGTTTCGTTGTAAGCAGTAAAAGGAAAACTAAGTGAAATATTCTTAAGTTTGCAAACCTCAGAAAACATTTATTGGAGGGATACTTTTAATCTTTCAAATCTACCTTGAAGGACTAAACCCATTTGACTTTTTTTCTAGTCCCAAGGATGGTTGCTCTGAAAAAAATGTTCAGCATATGCATATTACATGAATAAAACAAAAAGTACAAAACACGAAAGAATAATATTAATTATTGCTTTGTATTTTGATTTCTTTTGCTTATGATGTATGTAACTGAAAAAGAAATCATCTTTAAAAACTTAACTTTAACCTCAGCTTAAACACAAAAAAATGTAACAATTTAAGAAATGTTTGTTTCAAAAGATTTTTATTGACGCAAAAGCATTTTATTTACGCTTTCAGTTCTAATTTTTAATAAACTAACATGCAGATAATTATCAATATTGAAGCATGCAGCAGTAATCAAATTATTGAAATTCAATTACAACTATTTATTGTTTTAAAGAAGTTCTACTGACCTATTTAAAAGTTGCATAAAGTGAAAAAAAAAACAAAAGAATAAACATCTGAACTGTCAAAAGCCACCAAAAAGGATCTGTGTTGAAAAGGTCTACGTGAAAAGGACCTCTGCTAAACTAGATTGTGCAGAAAAGGTCTGCGCCGAAATACTCGCGCTGAAAAGTCATGGACCTGCTTTTGTCACTTGTCATTTTGTCAACTGAACTAGATTGATGCACAGCGTTTGATTTTTTCAGCCACAACATTTTACTTTATAAGTTAAAAAAACTTTATAGAGTTAGAAAAAGTGCATTAAAATTAATGAAAACTTAGTTTTATAACCAATCGATGACAAGACACCAGAATTGGGAACTGTATATACATTATACAAACAGTTAAAAATAGATTGTGATGTTACACAGGGCTCATCTCTAGATCCGCTATTGTTGTGAATCTGAAATTTAATCACATTTAGTTGTCAAGTTGTTTTGAACAGGAGACAGTGAGGGGACTATTTGGTCTTCTGAGTCAAGCTGTCACCTGTCTACCACCCACAGTTGAGTTTCACATTTTCTCTTTAAATGCTGAATGTCGAACAAGAAAGCTGAGAATACCAAGTTTTATAGTTTTTTACTATATGGTTTGACCCGGCCTGAATTCAAACCCAGGTCTACTCTTTCAGTAGCAGATGCTCTATCCAATGATCGGTTTATGTTTAATGTAAATGACCTTTGTTTAGTTTCGAATTTTCCATCATGCTTTTACTGATGATACTTACTTAGCCTTATTAGATAAAAGTTTAGTTTGTCTTGAAACCACAATAAATGCACTGCTTGAAAATATTAATGTTTGGCTCAAAAGAATAAATTATCCTTAAATTATTCTAAAACAACTACTTTGTTATGTAACAAACGTGATCATCAATCAATCAAAACAAAGTTCGCCATGGTCATGAAACAAAAAATGTTTTAGCGTAATGAGTTTGTAAAATATCTGGTTATTTACAATTTACATTAATGAAAAACTGACTGGGTCTTTTCTTATTTACAACTCTCTTTTCAATAGGCTAATTACAGTGCACTGTTGTATTAAATTTGTGACTATGTAACCTCGCATTCTTTGAAAACATATTTAACTTTTGTGTATAGTAGTGTAAATAATGGTATCATTATTAGGAGTACAACAACCCCAAACCAATAAATTGCATGAAAAAAATATAAGAATGAGCAACATTATGCACACAATAACTTACAACAAAAAGTTTTCTCATGTTATTTATTTGATAAAATATTAAATTTACTAAAGTAAATAACATTTACAAGTTGGAACTTGCTATGTTTATGCATGAAACTGACTATAATAAATTACCACTTTCATTCCAAAAAGAATGATTTAATAAAATGAAACGTCTACATTTTCATCATGCAATGTTCAACAAACAAGAAAACTCACTAAATTTAAGTATTTTTTACCTCAAGTTTCCAAAACTATGGAGAAAAAATTAGAATTTTAAAGCCCAAACTTTATAATAAAATTGATGAAGACATTTTAATTCCTTCAAAAATGAAAAGTTTTAATTCCTTCAAATAATGAAAAATATTATAGCAGAATATTGACATTGTTTTTGATTCTTCTGCTGTAACCAAACTGCATTCTGTTGCATACAATGAGTAATTAACGTAATATGATGTGTGTTTATTTAACTACAGTATTCAGTTGTACTTCAAGTATGTCTTTGTTTATTTCCTGTTGGTTCTTTGTTTTTTTTTGCTTGTTTTTCTTTTTCTGCTCTACATTAATTGCTTGCTTGCAATATTATTTTAAATGCTTACTTGATTGTATTTTAAATGCTTTCTTGATCGTAGTTGAAGCAATGATGACAAGGAGCACTTGGCTTGTTTACATCAAACACTTCACCAGTGTATTTTTGTGAACTTTATACCGTACCTTTGTGCAATTGACTCATCAATAGGATTGCCCGTTTTGAGTGAATAAAGGTTATGTTTGGTTTTTATTAATATCAACAATGCTGATGTAGTTGTAATAATCCATGTTTTTTCTCTAAACTTTTTGATGTGTTAAAGTTCAAAATGGTGCATGTTTATTCAAAGTATTTTGAAAAACGTCAGTGAGTTGCTAAATGATATCCTTACTCTGTGAAAATTTAATTTGTTCTTTAAAGTTTCATTATTAAAATTTTGTTAGAGGAGGTTGATTAAAAATTTTCAGCAATGAAGTTTCTTGTATCTCTTACTAGTGGTCCTGTAGGAGAAATAAATTAATGCTTTGTTATTAGTAGTAGAGATAATAGGCCTATGCTTTTTATGATGGGCATTTCAGAATAGTTCACTATTCTAGAATTATTTTGAATACTTGAAACGGAAGCCAAAATATCGAATCCTATTTTGGTTTCAAATGAGTTTGTTTGATTAAAAATAGGCGTTGTTTACATTACTTAATGTAAGGCATATAAAATACTTTTGAGCAATTTATTTAAAAAACTACAATTTAGTCCATCAGGCTGTCAGGTTCAACACTTCCTGATTGCAATGCAACCCATTTACTGCCCACTAGTGTTCGCCTCTCAGTTGAGATCTCTTATCATTGACTGTCATCCCTGCTGAAGAAAAGCTCCTCTTAGAAGAGGCTGATGTTGCTGGAATGGACAGATACTTTGAAGCCAGCTGCTGAAAAATGGAAATTTGTTGGTTGTGCTCTGCCTCTACCACTCCAGAGTGTCCATGCTCTTTGGCAAGGTTTTTAATACAAGGCACTTTGCCATTTCTGCAGCTGGAGTAAGAGAAAGATCCGCATTTTCTTCATCACTGGAAGCATCATGATCATGAGGCCGGTGTTCCATAACACAAGCTAACAGGTCTTCCATTTCATTCTCATGATGTCGAACATCATTGCTGCTTCCAGAAACTTCGTTTCTGTTTTTTAGTCTTGGTCATCACTGCTCTGTTCTTGCTTACTTGCAGATAGATTAAATTGAAGGAAGCACAAGCATTTCAATTTTATTTACGCAAACATTAATCTTGTTCCAGTTGCAAGAACAGTTGAAATAAATGTTTTAAGCAAAGGATTAAGTCTTAAAAGAAATGGTCATGCAGCAGGCTATCTCAACATTGAAACTGAATCTTTTTAACTATTCAGAATAGTTTAGGATTTGAATCTTAAAGATTCGGTATTCTACAATGCCCATCACTGTTAGGGTGTAATAAATCATGTCTTTATGTACTACGTTTTGCATAATTTTTTCAGGTCATTTGTGTAAACATGATCAATTACTGTGGCGGAAGAGTTAATCACAAGTGTGAGATTAATCATTATAGGTGTGCAACCAAGGCTATTAAGACTTTCAGCATAGGTTTCTATTTTAGTTCAGTATCTTGTTTTAACAAATCCAGATTTATATCATTGCAAACATATCAATACTATGATTTCTTCTAAGATTTTAGATTCGCAATGTATGTATGTGCAATTTGTTCATACTGCATGATTTAGCCTGAAATTCATTGGTGAAACCATGCGGGTGTCTGTAAGTCACTCTCAGTTTAACTTTTTATGGTTTGTTAATGCAAGTAACTACCAGAGATTTTCACAATCAGTGAGTGCATGGTATGCTTAAATTTGTATGTGATATTAGGGTGTGGTGAAAAAACAAAATTTTTGAATTTTAAAAAGTGGTGTTTATACATATCCCCAAATGTGGGGTAAAAGCCATTGGAACCAATTTTGGAGTAGTGCACCCTCTGGTGGCTGTGCACATCTGCTAAACATGAGAAAAATAGCTAATTTGGCCATATTCCAAGAACCGGTTAAGCTAGAAACCTGGTTTTTAACTTAAAAGATGCAGAAACACTACTTTTATATCCACTCTAACCATAGGCGTAGCCAGGATTTTTGATTGGGGGGGGGGCCCAAACCACAAATCGCATGCAATGACATCATCAGAAATTTTCAAAAAAGGAACTTTTTGTAGGGTAAAGATATCGTAGAATGGAAGATCTGAAGTCGTGGTCTGTTGTCACTTAACCAGGATTTTGGTAAAGGGAGAGGGTGAAAACTAACAGTTAAAAAGCGAAAATGTCTTACTTAGGAGATGTGTTGAGAAAGGTAGTGTACTCAAACATATTATTAGGTCCATGTAGGGGGAAGTAAGGCACATTGCCTTCTGCAATATTTTAGCAGTAAATAATAATCCACTCAAAGAATTTCCTTTCATGAAGTTAACCAGTAATAAGAGCACATGTACGACCAGGGGACCCAGAACCCCTCAATTCAAATTCAATAATTTGTTCAATGAGCATTTTCCTAGCTATTTTTTAAAAGTATTTAGTGCGTAAAAACTGGCGAGGTGGAGGTGAATGGTTAACCTGTTAACTGCGGAATTTTTTTTTTGTTATTCACATCCTATTGCGGAATTAATTTCAAGAAAAAATGCCTTTTTTGGAAAAGTAACTTTAGACCATTTCAAATCCTGTTATACTGTTCCTATGCTGATTTACATGCAAATACACTGTGTTATATCTTTGAAAAACAGTAACAAAGACGTAAATTACTCAATTTAATATCTTTTATTCACATTTTCAACATATTTCAGAATTGTTTGAAAATGTTACTCCTTTTGATAGTTCAGAACCGTGTGGTAGATCTGGAAGCAAGGTACAATACACAAAGCTTTGTCACATTCAACGCAGTGATGGCTTGTTTCTTTTCTAACACCTCTAGCTGTACAAACATGGCATTTTTTCTTTGGATACTCCTTCTTTGGAGTGGGAGGGATGCGAGTCATGAAATGGCGGGCAGTAAGACGAAGTGGAGTGTCATCCAATGAAGGACGACCCTTTCTCTTTTGAACCTTTTCCTTGTTGTATTTCTCTATCAATTTCTCAACTAGATTCAAGATGAAGGGCAGTCTTGCATTTACACCCCCACTCTTCTGATACAAGATATGAGCATTTAGCACAACCATATCAAGGATATGCCTGAATTGCTTTTGGTAATATTTTTTCAGTCGCTTTCTAGAACTTGGGTAGGCTGACAAGAAGGCATCACTGAGATCCACCCCGCCCATGGTGTCATTGTAATCGCAGCACACCTTAGGCTTCACCTTTGGTGCATTGGTTGATCCAACCTCTTTGGTGCTGGCGTCATGGATGGTGCTCAGCATGTGGACGTCCTTCTTGTCTTTCCATTTGAGCACCATCAGCCTTCCGCTGTACAAAGCTTTGATCTCACCCTTACGGAGCTTTTGGGTGGTGAGTGCCCTGGGAACCCCTTTTCTATTAGCTCTCAAAGTACCAACTGCATCGGTATTATTTTCACAAAGTATATCATACAGTTTTGGACTGCTAAAAAAATTGTCCATATTGATACAATATCCCTTGCCATAAAGGGGCTTGACAAGGGTGAGGACAACCTTGGTTCCCATGGATTCACTCTCAGGAATGTCTGGATCATAGGCAGTGTCCTTGCCAGTATAGATAAAAAAGTTTCAAATATATCCAGAACTTGATTCAAAGATTTCAAATGACTTGATTCCAAATCTTGCCCTCTTGGATGGGATGTACTGTTTCCAAGAAAGGCGTCCTTTCCAGAGCAAAAGCGATTCATCCACGGCCATGTCCCTCTCAGGTTCGTATGTCTCCGAAAACTTTGTCTTCATGTGCTGAAGGATAGGCCACAGTTTGTACAGTTTTCTGGGAATGGGCCCATCCGGATCAAATGCATCGTTATCAGTGAAATGTAAAAATTTACTGAGCAGGACAAAGCGATCTTTGTCCATGACATCACGAAAAAAGGGGGTAGATAGCGTAGCCCTTTTTGAAAAATACTGTTCAATTTCTGGTTTGTACACTACCCCCTGGAGGAGAAGTAGGGCAAAAAATACCCTAATTTCATTCGCATCTGTCTCAGTCCACTCATGAGCCCTTGATCGACGTTTCAAAATGCCTCCCTTTTCACGCATAAACTGGGTTGCAAAACGATTGGTCTCTATCACAATCAAATCAATAATTTTGTCATCAAAGAATAGTTCGAAAAATTCAAGAGGGTTGGCAACATCATGAATGTTAGCTTTTAGTTGCGGATTACCAGTAAAGGGAAATCTATCCCTTGCCCAGCCTGTTACACTCCAGGATCTATCATTATCTTGATCGCTATTGTATCTTCTCTGAGCATACAGTCGTCCCCTTATCAAGGGAACATCGTCACTACCACTTTCATCATCACTCGTACCATCACAACTCATTGGCATGGGAGCATCGTTGCTACCACTTCCATGACCACTCATATCATTATCGAACTCTGACCCACTGACATTGGTACGTACTTCACTTTCACTGTCAATTATTTCAGCATCACGCAAATACCCCTCCTTTTCAGAATCTTCAGAATCTGAGTCATCGTCGACTGAGAACAAATCATCATCTGAATCTAAAATCTGGTCAAAAACTTCCTTTTCAGCCAAGCGTTTTCTCTTAGCTGCAGCCATGTTTGACCATTCACTGTCAACGCAGTCTACCGGTAAATGATCAAACAGCATTGTGACGTCTTGCAACTGGTAAATGCAGCAGACTATAAATAGGAATTCCCAGGGGTTTCCCTGTACTTTTGTGCGTGTTATCAATGATAAATCTGAGGACGTCATATGGCGTTCTACGCAATAGAAGCCACATAGGTTAGGACGCCATATGGCGTTCTACGCAGTTAACAGGTTAATGAAAAATGGTACAATAGATGGTTACGTTTACTAAACACATGTTATTTCCGGGCCGGATTTACATTGCGCTGTGCCTCTGGCACTTAAAGGATTTTTGCAACATCTTCCTGCCAAATATAAGTGAAGACCAAAAAAGTCCTACTATCTGAGGGCGGGGCCCTGGCACTGTGCCATATGGCAAATCCGGCGCTGGTTATTTCATGACGTCCATAAAAAGTTTAGATGAGGGCCTGAGGTAGCAACTATTAGGACAAAAAATTTGATTTCACTCTGGTTATTTGCTTAAATTGGTTGGAAAAACTTGAAATAAGGAGGTGCGCCGGGCCCCCTAGTCGTCAATATTATTTATTGTGAATTACCGTTGTACGTGTGTACTGTTGTACGCAAGGATGCTAAAAGAAACTGAAAATGAAGAAACAAGACTTTTTTTGTCAAACTTGTGCCATTGGTGGCATTTCGATTGCGGGGGCCCGCCCCCCTGGCTTCGCCTATGAGTTTGAGATAAGATCGCGCCGTTAAATTCTTTCATAAAAAAAAATTTAAAGCAAAATTAAAATAACTTTTTTTCCAAAACGTGGAGGACTTGAGTCAAGTCACTTGACAGTTTTTTGAAACGTACAAGAATTGCACGACATTATTATGACGCGGACAGGTGGTCGTCATTATTATTACTTGCGTTTGTACGCGAAAATCCTACATTAAAGAAACTGCAATTCTGGACAAGGACAACGTATTTGCTATGCTCTCATTATATTTATCGTTGGTAGTATTTCAATTGGGGGGTTTGCTTTACCGCCTATGTTATAGCATTAAGTTCATAATTACGTTAAACGAAGGCCTGGGGTTGTAACTTTTAGGAAAAAAACTCTTAAATTTCTTACAGGTTTTGCATATAAATTATCAAAAATTTAAATTAAGGGGTTACTGGCCCGGGACCCTTAGTCGTCAGTCAGGGGCTCTGGGGCCCCCTGGTTGTCAGTTAGAAGCCCTGGGACCCCCTGGTTGTTAATTAGGGACCCTGGATCCCCCTGGTCATCAGTTAGGGGCCCCAAAGCCCCCTAGTTGTCAGTTAGGGTCCCCAGGGCCCCTGGTTATTAGTTAGGGACCCTGGGGCACTGCGATTGTCAGTTACGGGCCCTGGGGCCCCTGGTTGTTAGTTAAGGGCCCCCTGGTCGTTAATTAGGGGCCCTGGGACCACCTGGTCGTCAGTTAGGGGCCCTTTGGTTATCAATTAGGGGACCTGGGGCCCCTTAGTTGTTGGTTTGGGCCCCATAGTCGTTAGTTTGGGGCCCCTTGGTTGTTAGTTAGGGGCCCTGGGGCTCCCTCATCGTCATTTATGTTATTGTTAATTACTGTTTTGTGCGTAATTGCTGAAAAAAAAAACTGCAACTAAACAGCGCTAGCCTACGTTGTCGCAATTTTTATCATTGGTGGTATTTTTATTGGGGGTCCTGGCCCCCCCCCCCCCTGGCTACGCCTATGACTCTAACACAACTTTTTCTAAATTGCTTCAAAAAAAGTTATATATAAGCAAAAAAAAGCTTTTGATGAAAAACATACATTTTTGCCAGTTGGTCGAGCGGAAACGCATTTGTTTCTGGAGCGGTATATCTGAGGTTCAAAGCTCATTCTGGTCAAATCTGACACAGTGTTGCCAATGGCTCGCCACTGCTGCAACATTTCTTTGAAAGAAGCTGTGTTGCTCAGGCTCAATAATGCTGAGATGAGCCCCGACAACTCGTTACAGGCTTTGGCGTTTTACAGCAAGTATATAGAAAGATTTGATTGAATAAGAGCTTTGAATTGTTTTTGTTTGGTCTACATTGTTGCTGAAAACTTGAAATATTTTACATGTAGTTAATATATCACTTGAAAATGGCATTGCTAGTATGCATCTTTGGATGTGTCACATCATTCTTAAATTGCAAAGAACTGACTAAAGCTAACATAGATAAGTAAATAGGCATGCAATACAAAGCTCTGATCACAAATCTTTGTTTGGATTGCAATTACAGTCACTTTAAGATTGAATACGCTCACTTTAAGATTGAAATTTTCATACCATATTTTCCAGCTAATTAGCCGATTTTTGGACCTTATTTTTTAACCTAATTTTCTGGGGTCGGCTTATTCGGTGGATACAACTGAAACCAGACAATATCGGAGATCAAAATGTTACTGCACGTCAATTCACAGCACTATAGTCAATTTACAGCACTTTGCACTATTTTGCACTTTGTACTACCTATTTACACCTTGCACTATTCTGCACTTTGCACTATCGGTATCGTATTTGCATGTGCGATTAAAATGGATAAAATTAGCGTTTTCTACTTCAAATTGGCACAAAAGTTTGTAATACTGCATACCGGATAAATCTGGCGCCGATCAGATTTTCTGCCTCAGCTTAATGGGTGGTAATACCCTCATTTTAAAAGCTAAAAGTTGGTCTTGGCTTATTCGACGAGTCGGCTTATTAATCGGAAAATACGGTAAGTGCAATTATAAAAAAAAACTACAAACACAAAAATTACCTCAGGTCTTTATTATATCCTGCTCATCCTATGGCAAATCAGAAAAGGTATCATCACCAAAAAGATTTGACCAAAGAAGATGATTTGAAGATTAAGGTAAATTTTGTGGTTGTGTTTTTTGGAGAATTGCACTAAAAAAAATTTGATTCAAAGTAGTGGGGGCAATTGTGATAAAAGGTTAATGGACTGACTGCTTGAAGTCGGGTTTAATTTCTGCACTACCTCAAAATTTGTGAATTAAATTTTATAGTAATTATGTGCTAAATTTAAAATAACAAGTAAATTCATTTTGTTTATTAGGTGAAAATATTACAGTAGTTTTAGTTGATTTATGTAACATTTGATCATGCATTTGAGGCGGAAACAAACAATGTGAACGAGAAAAGGAGCCCATTCTGGTGCCACCATAAAAACATGCTTGGTGGAGAAGTTTTTGAAGCTGCTATGTCATTTCCACCTGGAAAATTACCAATAAAAAAACGAGTAATTGAGCAAATGCTGAATTTCCTGAATGTTGAATGCTTGGTGCAGCTAGGAATGCTGCCCAAGTACCGTAGTGCTTGAAAGATGGGTATGGTGTAATGTCTACCAATGATGTGAGTATGGTGTGATGTTGTAGTCTGTAGACATTGCTGTGGGTCGACAGTACATGATAGTGACCATGCTCATCTTTCATGCATTTTTAGGGCAACATTCCTTGCTGCACCAAGTCTTCGATAATCAGGAAGTTCAGCATTCGCTCGATTACTTGTCTTTTTATTGGCAATTTTCCTGGTGGAAATGACGTAGCAGCTTCAAAAACTTCACCAAACATTTTTTATGGTGGCACCAGAATGGGCTTGTTTTCTCGTTCACAATGTTCGTTTTGGCCTCAATTGCATGGTCTAATGTTACATAAATCAACTAAAACTACTATAATATTTTCACCTGGTAAACAAATGAATTTACCTGTTACTTTATTTTTAACACTTAATTACTTTAAAATTTGATTCACTAATTTTGAGGTTGTGCAGAAATCAAATCTGACTTTTAGTGGTCAATCTTTTAGGTTTTAATTACAATTGCCCCCACTACTTAGATTCAAATTTTCTTTAGTGAGATTATTCCAAAAAACACAACCACAAAATTTACCTTAGTCTTTAAATCAGCTTCTTTGGACAAATGGGTCAATTTTGTGTTTGTACTTTTTTAGGATAATTGCAATCGAAATACCGTTACAGATTTGTGATCAGAGGTTTGTATTTCATGCCTATTTACTCATTTATGTTAGCTTTAGTCAAATCTTCACAATGTAAGGATGATGTGACACATCCAAAGATGCATACAAGCAATACCATTTTCAAATGATGTATTAACCTTATTTAAAACATTTCTTGTTGATAGCAACAACGTAGAACATACAAAAAAAATTCCAAGAAAGCTCATATTCCATATGCGAAAATGTGTGTTTTTCATCAAAAAACTGTTTTTTGCTTATAACTTTTTTTGTAGCAGTTTCGAAAGATAAGTGCTGTTAGAGTGGATACATAGGCGTCGATTTTTTGTTGATTAACCAAACTCTGAGGGGGAAATGTTTTTGCAAAGTTTGGTTAAACTTAATAATTCTATTTCAGTTTGGAATTTCGCCCCCAAATTCAGGTGAAGACCAAAAATAGAAAAGGTCTTTGTTGCATTCTGGTTCTTTCTCAGTCCAGAATTTCAGATTTCTTGTTGCCAAATGGGTGTTACTTGCCAAAAAACGGAGGGGGCTGGACATATTTTTCCTCCTTTAGTGTCACACCTGAAGAGGCACTGCCCCCCCCCCCCAAAAATTGACGCTTATGAGTGGATGTAAAAGTAGTGTTTCTCCATCTTTTAAGCCAAAAAACCAGGTTTCTAGCTTAACTGGTTGTTGAGATATGGCCAAATTAGCTATTTTTCTCGTGTTTAGCAGATGTGCATGGCCCTTAGAGGGTGCACTATTCCAAAATTAGTTCCAATGGCTTTTACGCCACTTTTTAAATTTCAAAAATTTTGTTTTATCACCACACCCTAATGTGATATAAATAGTGGCTTTTTACAAACATCCCCATGCCACCAGCAGCATATTTGCTATTTTTTTACCTTTTGCATAACTTGCAGAATTACACTAAAGTAATTGTCTATCATGATAATTGAGATAATCATGAAAATAATGTTTTTTTCTTGCTGATGGAGTTGTACCATGTATCAATAGATAATTTCAACTGCTGTATTGTTGTTTTTCCAATGCAGCAGTTATGTTAATGTTTTGCTCATGTTGGTTGTCAATCATGCAAGTTCTGTGCATGGTTTTGAGGTTCTTTCCATCTCATCAATATACTTGCAATGAGTGACTAGCAATGTAGTATTATTTCTTTCCATCTCATCAATATTAACTTGCATTTTGTTTCAGTCATTACTACTGAGATTTAATTTGACTGAATCGCATACTAGCTGTCTAAACTTGTCATTGCCGAGAATGTAGTCACTGTTTTTGATGAGATCATTTCCAAAAAATTTGGATTGTCTTTGATTCTTTACAAGTTGTTTAAATTAGTATTGGCATCAACATAATCAGCTGGACTTTGGCAGAACTTTATTAGCACCTCCTCAAGTTGGCCTACTACCAGCAGTCCCTGTTGTAGATGAACTGGCAGAGCCTGCTTCTGAACTGTCTAGTTCATTACTGGGTTTATGAAATTTAATCCTTTTGTAGTCACATACATCATAGTCATTTTCCTTTTTTTCTTCAACCGATTTATTGCAATGATTTTACCAATAATTTATCAAAGATTAAAACAGCAGATGTAGAGAAGCCTATCCATTGCACACTTGAAACACTCTTTCGTGCTAATTCATTCTAACTTAAATGGATCAAAAAATAAGTAGGATCAGAATTTTCCGAAAGTCCTTGGCACAAAGAAGCCTATGGACAGAGCGGTAGACACCAACAAAAACAAAAAGTATTCTTTAATGTAAATTGCACTGTGGCATAAATGTTATACAGGGTGGGGCAGAAAAACCTACCATTGTTTAAAGTCTTACTATGACAATGCTGTTTCAGTTGTCCACATCGTTATATAGATACTGCTCAAAGTCAGTTTTAATGAAGAAATGAGAACTACTTGAGGTAATAGAGGTGCTCAAAACCTTTTTCCACAATTCCTTTTATTTGCAAAAATCTGATTTAATCCATTTAACTCTATCATTGGCAACCCTGCTTTTCGCAATTTTGTGACATCACAACAGGCCTATTTTTGCAAAAATTCTAGCAGACTAAGGAATGCGATTGTCAACAGGTAGCAGTGATATCGAGTAGCCTATAACCAAATCTGAAAATTTGGCTACTGCTACTGAAACCTGTAGACCTAGGCATAGGTGGGCAAGTTAATGCAAAACGTTAGCTTCGTTAACCACTAGTCCGTTAACAAACTTCACACCTCCGTTAACGTTAATTAACGGAAGTTAATAAAGTCCGTTAATTCGTTAACATTTTGCGTGTAATTTATATTTCGTTTTATTAATTCGCTTCTAGAACACGTATTGACGCTGTTGAGCAGATTGTAAGGAAATATTTATTGCTATGGTGGTGTTTTGGAAGTTACATTTTAAAATCTAATCTAATTTCAAGATAAAAATAAGTTCAAATGCAGTGATGAAGCTGCGATGGGAAAATCTTTGGAAATTCTGATCAGCGATAATTAATAGACCTATGAGGCTGCAGCTGATTATTGCCACAAAAAAGAGCTCCTTTCTTTGCTCTCTTCCATAAAACTCATGCTTATACGCTACAATTGTTGCCAGTGCAAACTAGTTTATACGTGTACTATGAATGAATGGTGCAAGATATTAACAATAAAAACGTTAACGGAAGTTAACAGAACTTAACGGAAGTTGATTTAGTCCGTTAACAGAACTTAACAGAAGTTAATTTAGTTCGTTAACATGAAAAAACTTTTTAACGGATTAACGAGTTAATGAAAAAGTTAGCTTCGTTATTAACGATTAACGGACTTGTGCCCACCTATGGACCTAGGCTACCCGTACTGATTTACAGTAGGCATTTTGTGATGTCACGAAATTGTAAAATGCAAAGTTGCCAATGGTACTGAGTCAAACGGATTAAAACGTATTTTCACAAGTAAGGGAATTGTGGAAAAAGGTTTGGAGCACTTCTTTATTACCTCTCATTTTTTAAATGAAATCGATTTCGAGCAGTATCTCTTTAAACTCAATTTGTGTCGTGACAAAATTGCAATTTGGCGGCCTTGATTAAAAGTTTAGAAAAAATAGTGTCTAATTTCTTTAATTTTTTCAAGAGTTTTAAAGTCTCGATTTAGTCTATGCAGGAAAAATTGCATACATATTGAGAAAAAATTTTGTCACTCATGAAGAAGCAGCATTCACAAATTCAAGAATTTCTGATATCATTTTGGACTAAACAAAAAAAAACTGTTTGTGATAAAAAGCAAACAAATTCCCTCAGCTATATGTTGAAAATTTAAAGTTGCAGGCACAACACAGCTTCAGTTTGGTTTTGCAGGCTCCTCCTCAACAAAGTAGGAACACCCCCAATTTTTATAAAGGCCAAATCAAGACTTTAGTTTGAAACTTGAAAAAATTTAAGCAAATTAATCACTTCTTTTTTTCTAATCTTTGATTCTAGGCCGAAGGACAACTCAATCACGACATAAATTCACTTTGATTCTGTGGTTACTAAAACAGTATTGCCATGGTTAGTATCAGTATCAGTGTTTATTCACCAAAAATGCAACAATATGCTCAGATAGGAACAGCTAAAGACCAAAATGTTCACCAAGGCTACTAAACCTTTGTGAGACATACACGCAATGCGAGGAGTGACAACAAACACTGGTGATAGCTAGGCGTAGGAAAAAAAAAGTGTTAATGATAGCAGTTAGCTAAAAACAATATGATTTATAACAAAAACACTTAGGTACTAGTTGTGACAAATGAAAATTATTACAATCAATACCTAGATCAGTGGTTCTCAAACTTTTTCAAGTTGCGGCGCACTAAAAAACATCAACAAAATTCGCAGTGCACTAACAGAAAAAAACAAATTTACTTTTAAAAACTTTAACCTGCTTACTGTAATGCGATAGATGTGCCCGTTTTTGAAAACAAATACAATCGAGACGAGGTTCCGTCATTGTCAAACACACCAGCATTTCATCATCAATTCCAAGAAGTCTTTCTAGGTTTTTGCTTTTAATTTCTGTCAAAGCAGAAAATCCATACTCACAGAGCCATGAAGATGCAAATGGCAGCATTATTTTGATTGCTTTGTCACTGATCCTTGGATAAGATTTGCAAACAGATAGCCAAAACTCGTCCAAGCTTTTTTGGGAAAACCATGCTAGAAAAAACAGATTATTCTTGACAAAACAATGCTTGAAAAAATCTATAAGCTGCTCTTCTGCGATAAAAAGATTGTTTGTTTCGTTGATTACAAACAGATTAATTGCCCATCCAAAGTTGTTTACAGCAAACGCGGGGAAATAGTTTCGAAGTGACTGCTGTAATCCAGACAATGTGCACATAGTTTCAGGAACCATCTCTTTTTTTTTTGAGAGAATTCATTGAGGGTGGGGAACAAATCAAAGATCTTATTTAAGACTTTAGTTTTCCACGTTGCCAACTTTTCGTCAAATGGTATTAGCTTTGATGTTGTTGTGATTATATTTTCTGATGGACCTTGGAGATTGGAATTCAAATTGTTCAGTTTGTCAAACTAGTCAGAAAGAAATAGAGCTTTTAGCCACTAACTTCCGTCATGAAAAGAAAATCCAAAGTCTTTGTTTTGCATTTCCAAGAAAATCCAAAGTCTTTGTTTTGCATTTCCATGAATGAAAGAGTTTTCACCTGAGTTTTCAGTTGGACCAAGCGTTTTAACACCTTTCCTTTCGAAAGCTAATGTACTTCAATATGATACAGCAAACACTCAAGCTCAGAATCCATCGCTTTACAAAGTTGAAAAAAAAGTCGATTTTGTAGCGGCCAAGATTTAATGAAATTCACAACCTGGCTGACTTGAATCATAACAGCGTGTAAATCTTTGGCAAAGCTTTGGCCACGAGTGCTTCTCTGTGGATCATACAATGCACAATTACCACATTTGGATTTTTTTGGCACACTTAATGCTACAAATCCTGTGCTTTTTCCCTGCATCGAAGGACAACCATCGGTACAAACGCTCACACTGTTACTCCACTTCAACTTTGAAGGCAAAACATTTTCATTAACCAATTCAAATATATACTCACCTATAGTTATGGTGGCCAATTCTTTGCAAAACAAAGCTCATTTACCAATCTTAGATCCTTTATGAAGCGAATGAAAGCAAGCAGATGAGCTTTCCCATTCCAGTTCTTAGATTCATCAATTTGTAAAGCCCAAAATCCAGACAGTTGATTTTCCGTTACAATAAAGTGTTCGCAAATTTGAATTTTTAAATAGGTGCTCAAGTCTTCTATTCTTCGTGCAATCGTATCATTTGACATTGGAACTTGGCAAACTTTTTCGGCAGCAGCTGTTTCAAGGATTTCTTTAACAACAATGGCTAATTTAATCTTTTTGCGTGCTTCTGGTCTAAAGGCTACCAGCGCGGAAGCTTAGGGAAAAGCCACCAGAACGGCGACTATTTTAAACAAGCAATGCGAATAAGACCGTTTTTGCATTGCTTGTTTTAAGTAGTCGTCATTCTGGTGGCTTTTCCCTAGGCTTCCGCACTGGTAGCCTTTAGGCCAGAAGCACGCAAAACGATTAAATATTAAAAACTCTGGCCTGCAAACGTCAAAAACATCATAATTGACTTATTATTTAAAACAATGGCTAATTCTGCTGCAATGACTGCTTTTGCGTCAGTATGTGCTCTTTTACGTTTAGTTAACAGGTGAGTCACTTTATAGCTAGCAATTAATTTTTTTTCCGGCAGCTTGAGGTAGCTATCCATTTTTTTGCCTGTTTGTTTGTTTGCGACATCAGGTTCTCAAAGAATTCTGTAGGCTTATCCTTCATTTTGGGATGTTTCGTGTTCAAGTGTCTGATAAGCTTGCTCGGAACAAGCGATTCGTTTGTTAAGACCGTATTGCAGATAATGCATAAAGGTTGTTGATGATTCTCAGGTCCCAAAGCAATAAATCCGTATTAAATGTAATCTTGTGGTATTTGCGCTTACAGTTTTGTCTGACTGTCTCTCTGTTTGAATAAACTAGCTTTCTTTAAATACTTTTTCTTGTTTGGTTATCTAATGCTAGGAAAGTCCTGAATAAAAAAAAAGATTGTAAAACACTTCAATAAGTTAAATTTTCTCACTGTGAGTTAAACCCCGCGAGAGTTTATTGAGCATTTTTATCGGACCTGACAACTAGCATTATCAGAAATCTCAAAGATTTGCTAGCTAGCCTACCAATAACAACACTGCAATCATTATACCGTAAAATTTTTGAAATGGATGAAAAATCTTAACTAATACATCACAACACCTACACAATAGTAATGTTGGTAATAATGATCGATGTTGTCTTGAAACTACAAACTGGGCTACCAGCAGCTACACTGCTACAAGGTAATTTTAGCAAAAAATTGCAACATGATTAAAAAATTACGTCACAACGTTTACACAAACAATAATTATGACTAAGAGCATTGCTATTCTATCTCATAAGCATAATTGAAATTCTAGCAAATTTTCCGCAATTCCAAAAAGCTACGCTGCACACCAAAAAATCTCTCGCGGCTCACTGTTTGAGAACCAC